>OZ022500.1:88439239-89649200 GCA_963989385.1 Ctena decussata
AATTATAATGAGAATCGATAATGTATGTTTTCACTAAAAATTTCTCAAAATTCGCTTACCTTGTCTCAGAAAGATCACTAATTAGACTGGAGCCCTGATTTGTTGAATCATATCTTTTTCTCTCTACTGACTACAGCAAAATTCCTTTAGAATGCTACTAGTATATCTGGATATCTGCGGGTCCACAAAGAGGTATAGCATTGTAATTGATCTGTTTCAAGAAAACAGTTGAGGAATATACACCTCTGGTTAACTGTATATAAGGTTGTTACGAACCAAAAAAAAGCTGTTACAAAATGAAAAAGCGTTATAGTTACCCCAAACGACCTGATGACCAAACAACCTGATGATCAGGTCGCTTGGTAACTATGACTCTTTACCCTTTTGTAACAGTTCTTTTTCGGTTCAGAACATCCTTTTTCGTTTCGTAACCACTCTTTTTCGTTTCATTACATCCTTGAAAACATAATTATCCGGGTGTGATATAAGGCAGAAGTGATAAGCCTTGTATGTCTTTGCATTTTAGACTCAACAAGCTTTTGTGGCCTAATGGATAAGAGCGTTGACTCTTAAACATAAGGTCTGACTGAAGTTTGTTCAAGCCTTAGTGGCCCACCATGTGCAAAAGCTAAGTTCTGCATACAGATGGACAGACGGATATCCCCGCTGGAAGCTCTGGTTTTTCGCCCATCTCTGCTTAACATTTGGCTCGCAATTAATGAAATATTCTTGAAAAGGGCTTTGAAACATATTAAAAAGTTTAAACACAGTAAGAGACCATGCATGTCCAAAATAGTGTTATATTGCGTAGTAGCATATTGCAGCTCTACTGTAGTTATCAGTTGAAACTGAGATAAACTTAATTGTAACATACATTAAGTGCAATTAATTTAGAACAAAGTTCAAAAACAGATACTTGAGACGTGTTTTGTTTATTGACTGATAAAATTTTAGTCATTGATCTGTTGCCTGTCTTGTTTGACTTCATTTGTTGCATTTTTGTGCCTATATCAGCAATATTTCAGTCATATTGGACCAGTGTGGGAATTATGAGGATGAAATAATTCAGAGGCTAGAGAAGAATCATGACTTTGATTGAAATCAAACCCATGACCTCTGGATTCTGAATTTGGAGTTTATCCCTCAGCCAGCGTGACCTGAACCTGTTCTGTTGCAATACAGTGAAAAGCATAATATTGAGCAGCGACATGACAAAACCAACAAAGTAGCATGTGCGCCCAGCAAAGACTTAGATATCTGCCCAGTCTGATCAGAGTCTTTGCTGTGCGCTTAAAGGGTCGCTATTAAAGGGTCAAAGGTAGCTCCGGGCGGAAGCCCAGGCTGATCTGAGTCTTTGCTGGGTGCACATGACACAGTTGCGGCTCAATTAATATGAACAATGTGTTCATATTAATTGAGCCGCAACTGTGTCGTGTTGTCCAGAGTAAGCAGCCTTCGACTATGCCTTCTGAAATCTGGATACCCATAAACTGAGTTGTGTCTAACGCAAAGGTGGCTTAATGTATCTTTGGAACAGCCAAGACTCCAATAGTCTGTCAATCCATGCAGTGTAGCTAGAATCTGCATTTTGTGCTAACAGACTCCTAAGGGTCCATATGGGATAATGACATGTGGGAACAGCAGAAGCAGTGATCAGCCTGTGCGGACCTGAGCTGTTCCAGTATGGAACATGTACCACAGTTGGTCTCATGATCAGGGCATGACAAAATCCTTCATAAATTGGATTTACTCTTAAAAGAAAGACTTTGCTCCCTGAGGAGCAAATATCTTTCTTTCAAGAGTTAACCTCTTTAAAAAGGAGGCATCTGTGTAAAAGAACTAGAAAATATCTTAGTTTTGTCCTGCATGAGCTTTAAAGGTAACATGGTATCCATACATCAAACTTCTGTTGTAGAGTACAACTGTAAAGTAAAAGATAAGTACTTGCCCAGTAAATGTAAAGCTTGTTGTTTAACCCTATTGCACTCAGGATGACCAGAACTCCATAGCGCTTCGGCCATTCTGAGTGCAATAGGGTTAAATAATGGGAAGGGCTGATATGTCTACCTGCTTTTCTAGTTACTGAATGGAACAGGCACTTCGCAAATTACAAATTGCGGAGTTCAATAGCAGACTGTGTATGTTATATTTTTGAAGAATATATTTCATCTGCTTTCAGGTAGAAGAGGCTACCGGTTACAAAAATGGTAAGTTATTTCATTATAGGTCTTCTACGAATTTTAAAAACTGTTTACACTTTCTAGTTCAGTGGTGGTAAGGTTTATTCACTGAATAAGGGATGTCACACCTGTCTGATTTAGCATACTATGCATGTGCAATCAATGCGCTGTTCAAAATCTCTTACCTGGCTAATTGTGCGTAAATACATGCTTAGAAGCCATGCATCCTATGACTCCTTAAAAAGGCCAAATTCTGAACTTCATGATTCCAATGCTAATACTCTACTGTTGAAATATTTGAACTGGTTTGTTAACTAAAACTGGATATTTGTTGAAACTGGACCTAAAGACAGCTATTCAGAAGACCTTGAATAAAGGACATATGCAATACTGAAGTCTTGAGAAACCGTTTTCAAACTATTTATAAGAACTTGTTGACTGGCTTTTGCCATGGCAGTATAGGCTTTGCAGAACTGATACTTATAAATACATCTCTTTGCATAGACCTCATTGGATTCTAATATCTTTCCCTCTTCATCTTATTCATTTTACTGTTTACCATGTACATGCATATACTTGGATTTTTTCAAAGTGATATAAAAACACAGGTGTGAATGTGGTCTTACAAGCAAATAAAGTTCCAAAATGATCTGTAAAACTTGCACCACCTCACTAAATATTGGGACAGGAATGTCTGGGCAAACACTGTAGACCAAGACCAGACTGTTCAGGAACATCAATAGTATTTCCCGTTCTGCCAGCACCATTATGCCAAATTGATGATAGTCGAATCAGTGAAGCTTCTGGTAAAATCAACTTAATTTAGGTTTACAATGGCATCTGCTGCAGAGATGGCTTCTGTCAATATTAAAGCTGCTATGATAAGGTATTATATCAGGCATAAGCAGTCATCTGTAGCAGAATTGGTTAAAATTGTGCTAAAATGGGCAGTCAACCTTAGCAAAAAGTGGACTTGGCAGTTCCGCATCAGACCTGTTCTTAAAATTTGTATAAGAGCTATAACATGATATGGTTCACATTCTGAGGATCACATTAATTGCAGGACTGGAAAATTCTTAAAACTGTCACTCATCTTGCATTACAAATTCACTGTTCCAAAATCATGCATACGTTAAACAGGTATGCATCCTCTCCATACACTTAAGGTAAAATCACTGAATTATTATGGAACTTGAACACGTGATTTTGTTTGTGGGACTATGTCACATGCTAAGTTATCGTTGCATTGAACAGTTAATACTATAAGCCTTCTGTAAGGTGGCTTTTGAGTGACATTCTGGGTGCAGCTCGGAACTTTCAATTGTTTCAGATATGGTGAATTTGATATTCACCATTGGCTAAGATTAAGATTGTTACTTGTCCTTCAGCAAGAGGCAGTCTCCATGGCGTGTTTCATAGCCATGTGAGATCTTTAATCTTTTAGTTAATATGTATAGACATAATAAGAACAAGTACATAAATATTTAGATACTGCAGCCCTTTCTGTAAGGGATTTGTAAAATCTTGGAATTGGGACAAATCCTAGAAAGATATGATACGAAAGGGGATATTAGTTTGTTGAACAGCACTGAAGCTATCATTAGTGAGAGAGGCACTTTTATCGTGTATTAGATTCAGTTTAATTTATATCATAAACTCAAGAATTGAACTGCATATGTACTGCTGTTATATATGCATTCATATCAGACATATGAACATTAATTTTAGTTATTTCGCTAGCCTGGCTACAGTCAAATCTGTATATTACTCTGGTGGTCAGATTCGCCTGGTAACTTTCAGAAGAGGCTCTGCAATATGATACTCTTCTAAAAAATTCTTGAGTTAATAAAAGCAGCATTACAAGTGCCATAAAGTGCCCATTAGACAAGCAGAGATCTTTATCTCCATCACCCTCAGAAATCAATTAGTTTTGGTTTCTCAATCTGTCTGTGAATTTTAGGGGTATAGTTTAAAACCTGGAATGGAATGGAATGGATGACATAATATACTGTGAATTGGTTACAATTGCTCCAAGAGCATGGGACAGTGGTTCTCTTCAGGAAGAAATGACTTCTTCAGAGGGAGAAAATTCTTTCCTGTAAAAGTGCAATTCCAAATCGATGGAAAAAGGTGGGCAAGACCATTCCAGTCCACTGTGTTCCATTCCACATTTTAAACAACGCCATATTAGAAGACCTGATAGTATATTATTTCAGCAGTGGCAAATTTACATTATGACCAGCTGTCTTAAACCAATTACAGGTGATCAGCTGTATCACATTTTTCATTCCAATGTAAACAGATTCTGTCCTCACTAGTCATGATATGATTCATGACAGTAGGACTTCTCTTAAATCAGACGTGTATGCATTGGATCTTGATTGGTGCTGATCAGATCAAAATATGTTGTTTTTTTTATACATTTGAATGTAGATGTATTAAATGTCTGTTCTTAAAATTTCTCCAGAGGTGTTTGAATTTTTTGTAGATAATTTTATTCTAAATTCTTCAACCATGAGCTACATATATGTCTTTCTCCCTATTCTAATTTGAACAAATCAATGTGTCATAATTCTTAGGTGACTAAGCTTCATTGTGATAACACACAGTCAATCTTCTCTTAAATGGGACAAACAAGTTTCAACAGAGTAGATCCAGATAAGACTGCTCAGGGGAAATATGAACAGTGTTTGGCATTTACTTAATTTTCTGTATAACACTCACTCAAGCATAAAATGAATTAGTCCAAACCCTAAATGTAGAATTTTTTTTTTTTTTTGAAAAATCAATGGGCTCAGGAATTAATTGTCTTTAGAGAGCTTCATATTCTCTAAACACGGAGGGGGTGGGGTGGGGGGTGGGGTGGCGGGAGGGGGGATGGAGGTCTTGACTAATACTGATCAGATCAGTTGGACAAACCTGAATCTGCAAACAGTGTAGACCATGATGAGACTGCTCTGGAACGGTATAAACACTCTTTTGCTTTTACTTACTTTTTTCTGTTAAACACCCCCCTCAACTATAAAATGAACCAGTCCAAAATCAAGAAAAGATAGAATAATCCATTACAGAAAATTGGTGGTTCAGGTTTATTGTATTTAGTTTCCTGTTCTCAAAGCCTGTAGAGTTATAAAAACAAGTTGCCACAGAACATTAGCTTTATCAGATTGACCATCAGTGTTTACATCTTCAAATTGCTTCTTACATAAAAATCTGCCACTGCAGCACCATGAAAGGCTGGACAAAAGGTCAGCAAAGTTCGCTAACCAAGATTTGGGAAAAATCTCAGATGCAAGTAACCAGACCCTATGTTCCTTTGCAGGGGATATATTGAACATAGGGTCTGTAGCCAGACTATTATTTCGCATGAAGTTCTTTATTCATTCACAGCCGTCTTTGACTTTTGGCCAAGTCAGTTTCCCCGTTAGTGGACGGTTTATAAAAAAAAAATTTGCAAACAGTGCAGCCCTGATAAGACTGCTACTTACAGTGCTATGACCTGGCTGTGTATCATTAACTGACACCATTGTTAGCTTTGAACAGCTACCACCCTGGGCATTAACTTGAATATTTAGGGTAAATGTATTGCATCAGAGCTCTAAATATCTAAAGAGGGAGTATTTGGTGAAAATTGGGAACAATTTATGTTAATTCTGCATAAAATAGTTGTGACCCCTCATCTGAACCATCTCAACAAGACAGTTCAGATGAGGGGTCACAACATAATTATGGTTTCCTTGAGAAATAAGAATGCTCCCTCTTATCGTGAGCTCTGATTACATCATTTCTGACACTCTACATTTCAGCCTAAGCAAATCCAAGAAATCAAGGATTTCCTTCTCACAGCCAGAAGAAAAGATGCCAAATGTGAGTATGAGCTGACAGTGTAATTGAGAGTCTGTTGCCTATTTTATTACACTAGCATGTCCTGTATAAATCTCATCAGATCTTAGTAGTGGTGGTCTAGTGTTTCACGCATCGCTACCAGTCATAGTGAGACTGTACAGTTTTAATCAGAGCTTAGGAGTAATGTTGGTCTACTGGTTTCACACTAGACTACCAATCCAGGTGTGGCATGCTTTAGCCTCCACACCACTAGTCTTTTGGTTTAGTATAAACTGAGGTCACCGTCTCTATTTGACATTGTGAAGACGGAATGTCAACCCAGTTTTATTCATCAGATTTTTGGCTGAATTTTCCTGGGTCTGTCTAGTATCTGTTGCTGAGTCGGTGCTGATTGCTGCCACTTTGTTGGTTTTGCCATGTCACGGCTCATATAGGAAGAGTGTTGTGATGTTAGATGATCTGTTCCTGAATGAGATTGAACAACATAGCAGTGGTTTTTAGTTTTATCTTGTAAAACACGAATTACTGAAAGTTTCTAAGTGCTAGAATATAGAAACCCAGGGGTTGTTGTGACACTAGCCTGGCATACAAAGAGGTAGGGGGAAGACTGTAACTAATGTTGTTAGAACTTGTGATCAGACCCAATTGCTTGCTTGTGAGTGAACTCGGGGTTTAACGTCTCGCCAACAACTAGGTCATACGGAGACGGGACCTCGGTTCAAAGTCTCATCTAAAAGACTGAAGAAGCGGGAGATCGATCTTGCGATCCTTGAATTGGTTGTCCAGCATGTGATCCACTACACTTTGGCTGCTCCTCCATTGCTTGTACTTTTTGTGGCAATAAAATATGTTTAAACTAAACTATAGGTTTAATCTGTACATCAGATGGCATTTACATTTAGTTTGTATTCTTTTTTGTCGCACCTGCTTTAGCAAGGTGCGATTTAGGAGTTCACTTTTCCGTCAGTCCATCCGTCCATTAGGAGCGGCTGTAGTGTAGTGGATAACACTCCAGACTACCAATCCTGGGGTCGCAAGATCGATCCCCCGCTTCTCCGGTCTTTCGGATGAGACTTTAAACCGAGGTCCCGTCCCAATATGACCTCGTTGTTGGTGGGACGTTAAACCCGAGTTCACTCACCCATCCGTCCATCCGTCCACAATTACGTCGACCCTAGCGTTCGGGTCCATTATTCTCAATCTATGATACCTACGTTCATCAAACCTGGTATAAAGTTTCTACTGAGAATGGTCTCGAGGAACCTTGAACTTATTTTGACCTTTGACCTATTTTTCATGCTTAATGACTTCGTAAAATTCTATGCCATCCGTCCATCCACAATTACGTCGACCCTAGTGTTCGGGTCCATTATTCTCGATCTATGATACCTACGTTCATCAAACATGGCATAAAGTTTCTTCTTAGAATGGTCTCAAGGAACCTTGCACTTATTTTGACCTTTGACCTATTTTTATACCCCGCCACACTTTAGTGGCGGGGTATTATGTTATACCTTTCGGTGTCCGTCCGTCCGTCCGTCCGTGCTCACCATTTCCGATCGATAACTTGAGTATTTATTCACGGAATTTTTTCAAATTTTGCATACATATTGTTATCGGCGATGAGTGGTATGGGATTGTTAATCGGCAAAATCCGTCCATTTTTAACGGAGTTACTGCCCTTTTTCGTATTGGAAAAATGGTTTCTGGCCTGTTATTCCTTTACTGTTCATGATATCTGAATGAAACTTCACAGATATGTTGCACATCAAAGGTTACATATTGTGACTAAGGACCGTCACTCTGACCTTCCCAGTTTGTGAGTTATCCGCCCTTGATAGGTCTGAAAAAAGGTTTTTGACCTATTGTTCCTTTACTATATGGAATATCTGAATATAACTTCACAGATATGTTTCACATTAAAGGTAACATATTGTGACTAAGAACCGTCACTCTTACCTTTCCCGTTTGTGAGTTATCCGCCCTTGATTGAATTAAAAAATGTTTTTTACCCGTAGTTCCTTTACTATGTGGAATATTTAAATGAAACTTTACAGATATGTTTCACATCAAAGGTTACATACTGTGACAAAGAACCATCACTCTTACCTTTCCAGTTCATGAGTTATCTGCCCTTGATAGGTCTGAAAAATGGTTTTTGACCTGTAGTTCCCTTTCTATATGGAATATCTGAATAAAACTTCACAGATATGTTTCACATCAAAGGCTTCATATAGTGACTAGGAACTGTCACTCTGATCTTTCCGGTTTGTGAGTTATCCGCCCTTGATTGATCTGAAAAACGTTTTTTTTATCTGTAGTTCCTTTACTATATGGAATATCTGAACGAAACTTCATAGGTATGTTTCACATCAAAGGTTACATATTGTGACAAAGAACCATCACTCTTACCTTTCCATTTAATGAGTATTCCCCCTTGATAGATCTGAAAAATGGTTTTTGACTTGTAGTTCCTATACTATATGGAATATCTGAATGAAACTTCACTGATATGTTTAACACCATAGAATAGGAAACAGAGTCTCTCAGCTCAAAGAAATGCTTTACAGCCTGATCTAAATCTACACTGGTCAGAATGCTCCACGTTGTTGGGTGGTTTATATTAATATTTATTTACAGTAAGGACATCATATCTCTATCTCAGTTCTGTGGCTCTTTAGCTATTATATATCTCAAAAAATAAGTTAGGATGCACAGCAGTGGTGGGGTATCATGCAGTGCCTGCGGTGCTTTTATTCATGCTCTGATGACTTCATAAAATTCTATGCCAAAAATTACGTCAACCCTAGTGTTTAGTCCATTTCTCTCCATCTATGATACCTGCAATCTTCAAACCTGGTATAAAGGTTTTTCTCAGGATGGTCTAGAGGAGTGTTTCCTTTATTTTGACCTTTGACCTATATTTTATGCTCTGCTGACTTAGTAAAATTTTACGTCAAAAATTACGTCAACCCTAGCATTCTGGTCCATTCCTCTCAATGTATGATACCTACCGTCATCAAACCTGGTATAAAGTTTCTATTTAGGTTGATCTAGAGGATTGTTGCTCTTATGTTGACCCAAATTTCATGCTCTGCTGACTTCGTAAAATTTTACTTACAAAATTAAATTGACCCTATCATTGAAGTCCATTTCTCTCTGACAATCTATGAGAGCTAGAATCATCAAACCTGGTATAAAGGTTCATCTTAGAATGAACTCGCGGATTAATGCACTTGTTTCAGCCCTTGATATATATTTCACGTGCTACTGATTTTGTAAAATTTCACATCCAAAATTGTGTCGACCTTAGGGTTTGAGTCCATCTCTCTTTAAATACAATGGGTGTAATCATCAAACCTGGCTTGAAGATTGTCCTGGGATGCTGCTATTATTTGTGCCCTTGACCAATTTATCATGCTGTATTGACCTTATAGATTTTATGTCAACCTGGCATCCATGATTATATGGACAAGAGCATTCAAGTCCGTTTCTCACTAACTATACCACCTACAACCACCTACAATCATCAGACATGGCATAAAATGTTTTCTTAAGCTGGTGTCCTTGATTGTTTGACTGTTTTATACCTTTAACCTATATTTTTAACTCTGTTGACTGTAGAGCTTTATGTATAGAACTGCATCTAGTTTGTAAGTCCAATTTGCTCAAATTTCTACATAAATTCATCAGACCTAGTGTACACTTTCCTCTAACCATGGTATGTACTAATGAGAAAGCATAAGGCAGGTGCAACATAGCATTCCGCGGAATTCTTGTCCTTTATTAAGTGATGCCACATGCTGGGGGATCTGATGTCATTTGCTGGGGATCATGTGAATATAAAATCACTTCCCTGTTGGCTTTGTAATCACCTTTTATTGTTTCTTCCTAGCTGTGAAGATAAAGAAGAACAAGGACAACGTGAAGTTCAAGGTCAGATGTAGCCGCTACCTCTACACACTCGTCATACAGGACAGAGAAAAGGCAGAGAAATTAAGACAGTCTTTACCTCCAGGTGAGGGGTCTCCAGGCCATGATCACTGTCCACACTTAAGCTGTACACCTTCATGGTTCAGCTGCTATTTTAACAAGGGAGGTAACTTTAAGAAATAGTATTTGTTTCTCTGGTTGGTGAATCCCCTCTCTGGTAAGGGCTACTATTTCAAAGGGAAAGCAATTGCTGTCTCGCAGCAAATCCTTTCCTTGAAGATTAGTCTCCAAAGCAAGTTCTTTCCTTTAAGTGGCGGCTAGTCTTAAAGGGAAGAATTTGCTTTAAGAACAGCCCCATTTGAGAAGGGAGACAAAACTTCTAGATCAGAGTAGTCTCCTTTGGTGGTGTATCCATACACCTTAATTTTCGTCATTATTAGTAACATTATGGGGACTGTTAACAGGTTAACCTGTGTTAACCATCTGTGTTAAGGTCTGTTTCTCACACTGTATAAGGGAATTAGACAAATAAACAGTAGTGTAGTGGTTTACATGCTAGACAAACAATCCAAGGGTCCAGGTAAGGGCCATGATACCTGGGACATACTTGCATTTGGACAGTTTGCAAACCATCCATTTCCAGATTCGACCTACATTCTACTATCCACTGATTCTTAATATATACCAAAATAGATTATTGTCATTATCAGAGCGCCAGATAAGAAGAGGTAACAGGGATAATGAGAGAGATTTTTGCTTGAGACGATCCTAATGAGGGTCACAACTTAGGTTTTTATGGAAAAATGAGGAAAATTCTCTCTACCTGTTATCCTTCTTATCTGGAGCACTGCATAATATTTAGTTACTCATACAAGGAACACTCTGGCTATCTGTCTGTAACCTTGACATATTCTTAACGTTCACCTGACTTTTACAACATGGTTTAGAGTCATATGATACGCTGCTCAAAACATTTGAAGGAGCACTGTATATCTCCATAAGTCTCTGTATGAAATAGATTTGATAAAGTGTTTACAAATAGTCATTGATGCCTAACTTATTTAATAGTTTTGATGATGACTTTTACATAGAGACTTACGGAAATTATAGACATTGCTCCTTTAAATAATGAATATTTTGAGTAAGTTCTTTCCTAGGGAACAAATTCTTTCCTTTGTGAGCACATCTCTATTGAGCTGGAAGGCAAAAATGAAACCGGAAGAGTTTGTTCCCCTGAAAGTGTACCCAATTGCCTGAAGTCTTATCTGTTTCACATGCTATGTGGAATCCTATGTCAGATCTCAAAATTATGTTCTTTGTCAAGATTATAACGGTAATATGCTTAGGAATGTGAACAATAAAGGTGTAATAAAAAAAAAATAAAAAATATTGAGTAGTATACATGTAACCATGCAAGTCAAGCTACCGTAAAGCAGATTCTGCTGTTTCATTACAACTCTGCCACAAAATTTTTGATACGGTTCTAAATAGTAAAATCAGTGTTCAGATTTTGGAATAATTACAGTAATTGGAAAGGATGTCCCTTTATTATGGAAAATTTATAATTTCAAAAAATTGGGACACCTGAAAATGGATAAGTATGGTTTTACTTTGCAGTAATGCGTCAAAAAGATGCAGATGGAATGGCAAAAAGTGTAGACCCGGATCAGACTGCTCCTTAGGAGCAGTCTGATCTTGGTCTGCACTGATTGCTCAGGCTTAACTGTCCCAATATTTAGAATTTTTATGGAAGTCACACGTATTCTTTTTTGTATTTTGCAGGTTTGGCAGTGAAAGAGCTGAAATGATTTGTAACATGCAGTAAATAAAAGAAAAAAAATGGCTACTTCGTTTTTGATATCTTTGACCAATCTTTATGTTTTAGCATTTGGTTTCAATTTAGTCCTTATAGTATACCATATTTATCCTATTAAACACCCCAGGGGTGTTGCATTTTGTGAGACCGGGGCATTATGTAGAGCCTAAAGTGTAGTAAATCAGCTACTGTCAAAATACCTCAAATAAATAATATAACGGTGATGGGTATATTTTCAGAGGAAGCAACTTTCAAAGGAAAGAATTTGCTCCTAGGAGCAAATTCTTTCCTATCAGAGTAGACCCCAATTAAAAGAGCTACCTCATCCAAAGAAGCAAACAGGAATTCATGTTAAACTCCGTTCATTAATTCTGAAACTGGGTTTTTCGCTGTTCATACATTCATAATCAAATCAACCCAGGTAAGACCGTGCATAGTGATAATGCTAGACTTCCGCCGATTTCTCATCAATGTGTCCCATGACTTTGTCCTTCGTAGGATGCTGGGCTAACCTGTACAAAACTGCAAATTACAGATTTTCAACCCGAGACTAAGTCCATCGGACAGGTTGGAAACGCCTTTTAATACCATATAAAGTGGTCGCTATAAATAGCTTTGTGTACGGGAGGGGTTAGTATTCTAACATATGCTCTGCGCGTGCGAAATCAGTCAGCGTGACAACAAGCTCGTCATCCGGATAATTCTCTCTCAATTTGAAATTGATTACACCGCATAAATTCACACTGGACAAGGTTTTCAGTGTTTCATCATAGTATCTCACACCACCGGCAAACAACGTCTAAACGACGTCATATCAGCGTCAGTGCGACGTAATCAGATGTTCACTGGCGTTATTTAACGCAACTATTACAGCTTTCCGTAGTATGTTTTATAGTATGTCCAAATTTTATTACCAGTGTTGCGTTGAAACTGTAAAATCAATTACAAGGACAAAAAGACCAAACCGTGCACCTCTCAAACTTATTACAGCTCCCCTTAATCAGTCTATTCTCCTTCTTACCCCCATCCACCCCGCCCTCACTCTATAAAAATAATAAAACAATCTTCCCCACACTACCTATAACCCTCTCCTCTCAATTAGTCTACCATCCAGACTCCCACCCCTCGACAAGACCCCTTCCCAAACACACACCTCCTTATTAAATCTACCACCCAAACCGCCTACCTAGTCTCTAGACACACACCCTACAGCCCTCCCCGCCCCACTTCTTTTCAACGAACTATTCCCTCGATTAGTCTACCACTCCGACCTCTACCCCGCGACACGAACATATAATATACGCAAGAAGGACCTTAAAGTCTCCATAGTCCTATCAGTGGTAAAGATCGTCGAAGAACAAATCCTTATACAAACAGGATGCAGTCTGATCAGAGTCAACCGGAAGTCGAAGTCGAGTTTAAGTGAAAAACTAAGACACATGTAAGAGGTTACTGTTTCGCGATTCACATGATATATGTGAAAAGGATATTAGGTCATGTGCTAGTCCAGCTCCGAACCGAACAAAGTTTTTAATTTAGAAAATTGAAACTTGTTTCTAGGTATTTTCCGGCCCAGAGCTGGGCTAGTCATGTGCATACTGTTGATACTCAACTGTACAGGCTGTTCGTTTTTCTTATATCATCCAAAAAGGTGAACCCGCACGAATGCATGCATGCGATATTTCCTTCCGTATATACGCTAAAGCTGATTTGAGCTTTTGCTTTTCGCACATCTGGTGTGTGGTTGTGTAGACATAGAGGCACATAACAAAGTCTCTATCTGACTAGTTTGAGATTTTTCTATTTGCAGATAAATTATGCCACATTTTTGCGTGAAACGTCACCATGAGAAAAATGATAGAAAGAAAGAAAGAAATAAATGCAGGGACGTTTATGGACCTGAAGTTCGCTTCTGAGTTGGATGACACAACTGTCCCGTTGTTTATACGTAGGGCCTATACTACTTTACATATTTTCCTGAGAAAATATGACACAAACAATATACAAGTAATTACAATATGGTAAAGAAATGAGTCTGATTTTCAATCCTTGTCAAAACTGAAAAATGTAGCTCATATAGTAACTTGGCATTTTTTTCTGTATCAAAAAGTAGCCGAAATTCAGAACTTTTTTTTTTGGTCTTATTCCTGTGACTTTGTTGAAGGGAAACAGTTATTACCCAAATGACCAGCGTGATACCCACGTGGAATGTATCTGAATATGTATGACTTCAGGCTGTCAATTTTCGTCAAATGGTCTTAGTTTGCGGACAGGTTTTTGAAATTTGCTGTTTCGCGCATGTAACTGCAGCATTAGACGCCAGGCTAAGATACATGAGACCTTTATGAGAAATCGGCGGAAGTCGAGCTTTATCACTATGCACAGTCTTGCGTGAATTTATTACACTATAAAAGTATGAGCAGCAAAAAACCCAGTTTCAGAATTAATGAACGGAGTTTAGTTAATATGTTGTAACATTTTTTGGGGAAAAGAGGCAGGGGGTGTTTATTAGAGCAGGGGCATTTATTCGGATTAATACAGTATTAGAAACTGACTTCTCCATTTTGACCATTCCCTGTAACTTAGAGGAATATTTTTGACAAAAAAGGACTGATACAAGCAAAATCAGCCACTGCAAAATGGCTGCTTCACAAATAAGCGACCAACAAAGGCACAGACACGCCTTGGATCTGCACAGTCTGAACTGGGCCTTTCCTACACACACACATCGGCCATGAGGATCCAACAGGTATAAAACAAAGGCTCTAGGTAGATGTCGGAGATTCTCTGGAGCCTGAGCAGTTCACAGATACATTAAGCCATCTTTTTAATTATGCCCCCAATTTCGGAGAAATTGTGGGGGCATATTGGTTTGGGCCTGTCCGTCTGTCCTCTATCTATAACTCAAGAACCGTAAGAGCTAGGAGCTTGAAACTTTATACACATGATCAGTATGAAAAATAAGCGACCACGTGTTTTTAGCTCACCTGTCAAGGTGAGCTTATAGTATAGACTTGGTCCGTCGTCGGCGTCCACAATTTTAAACATCTTCTTCTCAGAAACCAATGGGTGGATTGAAGCCAAATTTCATATGAAGCCTTAACAGGATGGGGGAACGAAAGTTTATATATTTGGTCCAGGTCACATGACCAAGATGGCCGCCACGCCCATATATGGTAAAAACCCTTCAAAAATCTTCTTCTCCAGAACCAAAAGGCCTATGACCTTGAAACTTGGTATGTAGCTCGGGCATGCGGGCCCATCATAATTTATATAAATCATGACCTTGTGATGACCTTGACCTAATTTATGACATGGTCAACTTTGGTGCGTTAGGCTTTTATATGGGAAAACGCTTAAACGGTGGATTTCTCAGAAACTATTTAAGTCTAAGGTACAATACTTGGTATACATGGTTGACTAAATGACCAGATGAAGATATTATGTCACTAAAGGTCAAGGTCATTCCGTCGGACCATCCGTCGTCAAGATTTTCAAACATCTTCTCTGAAACCACTAGGCCGATTGAAGCCAAATTTCATATGAAGTCTCAGTGGGATGGGGGAACGAAAGTTTATATATTTGGTCCAGGTCACATGACCAAGATGGCCGCCATGCCCATATTTGGTAAAAACCCTTCAAAAATTTTCTTCTCCAGAACCAAAAGGCCTATGACCTTGAAACTTGGTGTGTAGCATTGGGCATGCGGGCCCATTAATGTTTATACAAATCATGACCTTGCGTTGACCTTGACCTAATTTACGGCATGGTCAACTTTGGTACGTTAGGCTTTTATATTGGAAAACGCTTAAACAGTGGATTTCTCAAACTATTTAAGTCTAAGGTACAATACTTGGTATATATGGTCGACTAAATGACCAGATGAAGATATTATGTCACTAAAGGTCAAGGTCATTCCGTCGGACCATCCGTCGTCAAGATTTTCAAACATCTTCTCCTCTGAAACCACTAGGCCGATTGAAGCCAAATTTCATATGGAGTCTCAGTGGGATGGGGGAACGAAAGTTTGTATATTTGGTCCAGGTCACATGACCAAGATGGCCACCACGCCCATATATGGTAAAAACCCTTCAAAAATCTTCTTCTCTAGAACCAAAAGGCCTATGACCTTGAAACTTGGTATGTAGCATCGGGCATGCGGGCCCATCATATTTTATACAAATCATGATCTTGCGTTGACCATGACCTAATTTACGGGATGGTCAACTTTGGTACGTTAGGCTTTTATATGGGAAAACGCTTAAACAGTGGATTTCTCAGAAACTATTTAAGTATTAGGTACAATACTTGGTATACATGGTCGACTAAATGACCAGATGAAGATATTATGTCACTAAAGGTCAAGGTTATTCCGTCGGACCATCTGTCGTCAAGATTTTCAAACATCTCCTCTGAAACCACTGGGCGATTGAAGCCAAATTTCATATGGAGTCTCAGTGGGATGGGGGAACGAAAGTTTTTACGAGGGGTCTGGGTCACATGACCAAGATGGCCACCATGCCTATATATGGTAAAAACCCTTAGAAAATCTTCTTCTCTAGAACCAAAAGGCCTATGACCTTGTAACTTGGTATGTAGCATCGGGCATGCTGGCCCATCATAGTTTATACAAATGATGACCATGTGTTGACCTTGAATTAATGGACGACATGGTCAACTTTGGTATGTTAGGCTTTTATATGGGAAAACGCTTATACAGTGGATTTCTCAGAAACTATTTAAGTCTTAGGTACAATACATGGTATATATGGTCAACTAAATGACCAGATGAAGATATTATGTCACTGAAAGGTCAAATTTATTTTGTCGGTCTGTCCGTCATCAAGATTTTCAAAACATCTACTCCTCTGAAACCACTGGTCTGATTGAAGCGAAATTTCATATGGAGTCTAAGTGTGATCAGGGAATAAAAGTTTGTTCTCAGGGTCTTGGCCAAGATGGCCGCCATGCCCGTATATGGTAAAAACCCTTCAAAATCTTCTTCTCCAGAACCAAAAGGTGTATGACCTTGAAACTTGGTATGTAGCTTTGGGCACTCAAGCCCATCATAGTTCATACAAATGATCGTGCGTTGACTTTGACCTAACTTATGACACTGTCAACTTTGGTACATTATGTAGGCTTTTATATGGGAAAATGCTTAAACAGTGGATTTTTCAGAAACTATTTAAGTCTAAGGTGCAATATTTGGTATATATGGTTGACTAAATGACCAGATGAAGATATTATGTCGTTAAAGGTCAAGGTCATTCTTTCACTTTTGTACGAGGTCATTGAGATTCTGTCACCGTCAACATTTTCAAACATCTTCTCAGTGGCCACTAGGGTCAATTGAAGCCATATTTCATATGGAGCTTCACTGGCTTAAAGGAACCATAGTTTGTTCAGATGGTCTTGGTCACTTGACCAAGATGGCCACCATGCCCATAAACGTCTTTTTCTCAAGAACCGAAAGGCCTATAACCTTGAAACTTGGTACCGGTATGTAGCATTGGGCACTCAGGCCCATCATAGTTTATACAAATGATTACTGTGTTTCATATATTATGGAGCTTTAATACTGGGTCAAAGGAATCAAAGTTTGTTCAGATGGTCATGGTTGTGTGAACATGGTGGCCGCCACACCCATTTATGATAAAAACCCTTCAGAAATCTTTGTCCAGAAACAAAGGCCCAGTGACCTTGTGGCTTGGTACATAGAATTGGGACTCAACATTAATCCCCAAGGGAGGGGGGTTATCTGCCCCTGCCCTGGTGCTATATACATGTATAAAAGCATTAAAATATATATCAGGACCAAGTGTCAGGTGAGCTACAGGACCATTGGTCCTCTTGTTTCTTTTTTCCGCGGGTCACATATTTCAAGAGTTATGCCCCTTTTTCGACTTAGCCTGCGGAACCTTGTGAACAAAATATCTCAAGAACCCCTGATGCTAGGATCATGAGGTTTTGCAGGATGAGAATGCCCAAGGTGTAGATGACCTGATTAACTTTTGAAACAAATTTGTGTTATGCCCCTTTTTCGACTTAGTGCATTGTAAGCCTAAGGAACCTTGTGAACAAAATATCTCAAGAACCCCTGAAGCTAGGAGCATGATTTTTTGCAGGAAGATACTGCCTATGGTGTAGATGACCTGATTAACTTTTGAAAAAAATTCGTGAATTTTTTATCGAGTTGAGGCCTATGGTACAAAGGTACCCTTACATATAGTCAAGAACAATAAGAGCTAGGAACTTGAAACTTTATACACATGATCAGTATGGAAAATAAGCAGACCCGTATTTTTTTATTTTTCTGCCGGCAATGTATTTCCAGAGTTATGCCCCTTTTTCGACTTAGCCTGTGGAACCTTGTGAACAAAATATTTCAAGAACCCCTGATGCTAGGATCATGAGGCTTTGCAAGATGAGAATGCCCAAGGTGTAGATGACCTGATTAACTTTTGAAACAAATTCGTGAATTTTTGACCGAGTTATGCCCCTTTTTCGACTTAGTGCATTGTAAGCCTATGGAACCTTGTGAACAAAATATCTCAAGAACCCCTGAAGCTAGGAGCATGATTATTTGCAGGAAGATACTGCCTGTGGTGTAGATGACCTGATTAACTTTTGAAAAAAATTCGTGAATTTTTGACCGAGTTATGCCCCTTTTTCGACAGTGCATTAAGGCCTATGGTACAAAGGTACCCTTACATATAGTCAAGAACAATAAGAGCTAGGAACTTGAAACTTTATACACATGATCAGTATGGAAAATAAGCAGACCTGTATTTTTATACCCCCGTTTTGAAAAGACGGACGTATTATGTCGTGGCGCTGTCCGTCCGTCCGTCTGTCCGTAAACATTCTTGTGCGCGCCATAACTCAGTAACCATTTGGGATATCTTCATGAAATTTTATAGGCATATGTATTAGGTTGGGGGAACGTGTCGCGTACAAGAATGGTTGCTCCCCCTGTCTTAGTTTCGAAGTTATGCCCCTTTGATCATTTTTTTCCCTGCAAGTCTTGTGCGCGCCATAACTAGATAACCGTTTGGGATATCTTTATAAAACTTCATAGCAATGTGTATGAATTCCTAACGATGTGTCGCGTACAAAAATTGCTGCTCTCCCTTTCTTCGTTTTAGAGTTACGACCATTTCATTAGTACTTTGAGCCTATTTTTGTGTTTACTTATCTTGTGCATGCCATAACTTTGTAACTGTTTGGAATATCATGATGAAACTTTATAGCAATGTGCATGATCACAAGACAATGTGTCATATATAAGAATGGTTGCTCCCTCTTTCTTACTTTTGGAGTAACCTCCATTTGATTAGTATTTTCAGGTGTTTCTCATTCACTCCATATCTCCTGAACCTTTTGAAATATTAGAATGAAGCTTTGTAGGAATGTGTATAATAATGGGGCAATGTATCCTGAACAAGAACCACAACTTTGGCTTACTTACTCAATTATCTGCCCTTGCATAAATTTCCTGTTTACTCTAACTCCTTTACCATTCGAAATAAATGGTATGTATATTATAAAAATCATTTCAAGGGAATATAGTACAACCAAAAAAGGCCTATCTAGTATGTTTAGGTTATCTCCCTTTTACCACTTTGTCTGTCTATCCTTTTGTAGGCAATCTTGTTCATTCTGTTTCCGCTTTATCACATTTAAACGGGCGTATTGTGCGCCACTTGCGAAGCCCTTGTTTTATTTTTCCGCCATGTATTTCCAGAGTTATGCCCCTTTTTCGACTTAGCCTGTGGAACCTTGTGAACAAAATATCTCAAGAACCCCTGCTGCTAGTATCATGAGGCTTTGCAAGATGAGAATGCCCAAGGTGTAGATGACCTGATTAACTTTTGAAACAAATTTGTGAATTTTTGACCGAGTTATGCCCCTTTTTCGACTTAGTGCATTGTAAGCCTATGGAACCTTGTGAACAAAATATCCCAAGAACCCCTGAAGCTAGGAGCATGATTTTTTGCAGGAAGATACTGCCTGTGGTGTAGATGACCTGATTAACTTTTGAAAAAAAATCGTGAATTTTTGATCTAGTTATTCCCCTTTTTTGACTTAGTGCATTGAGGCCTGTGGTACAAAGGTACCCTTACATATGGTCAAGAACAATAAGAGCTAGGAACTTGAAACTTTATACACATGATCAGTATGGAAAATAAGCAGACCCGTATTTTTTTATTTTTCCGCCGGCAATGTATTTCCAGAGTTATGCCCCTTTTTCGACTTAGCCTGTGGAACCTTGTGAACAAAATATCTCAAGAACCCCTGATGCTAGGATCATGAGGCTTTGCAAGATGAGAATGCCCAAGGTGTAGATGACCTGATTAACTTTTGAAACAAATTCGTGAATTTTTGACCGAGTTATGCCCTTTTTCTACTTAGTGCATTGTAAGCCTATGGAACCTTGTGAACAAAATATCTCAAGAACCCCTGATGTTAGGAGCATGATTTTTTGCAGGAAGATGCTGCCTGTGGTGTAGATGACCTGATTAATTTTTGAAAAAAAAATCGTGAATTTTTTATCAAGTTATTCCCCTTTTTCGACTTAGTGCATTGAAGCCTATGGTACAAAAGTACCCTTACATATAGTCAAGAACAATAAGAGCTAGGAACTTGAAACTTTATACACATGATCAGTATGGAAAATAAGCAGACCTGTATTTTTTTATTTTTCCGCCGGCAATGTATTTCCAGAGTTATGCCCCTTTTTCGACTTAGCCTGTGGAACCTTGTGAACAAAATATCTCAAGAACCCCTGATGTTAGGATCATGAGGTTTTGAAGGATGACAATGCCCAAGGTGTAGATGACCTGATTTACTTTTGAAACAAATTCGTGAATTTTTGACAAAGTTATGCCCCTTTTTCGACTTAGTGCATTGTAAGCCTATGGAACCTTGTGAACAAAATATCTCAAGAACCCCTGATGTTAGGAGCATGATTTTTTGCAGGAAGATACTGCCTGTGGTGTAGATGACCTGATTAACTTTTGATTGAGTTATGCCCCTTTTTCGACTTAGTGCATTGTAAGCCTATGGAACCTTGTGAACAAAATATCTCAAGAACACCTGATGCTAGGAGCATGATTTTATGCAGGAAGATACTGCCTGTGGTGTAGATGACCTGATTAACTTTTGAAAATAATTTGTAAATTTTGGATTGAGTTATGCCCCTTTTTCAACTTAGTGCATTATTTGCCTATGGAAGCTTGTGAACAAAATATCTGGAGAACCCCTGATGCTAGGATCATGATTTTTGCAGGTTGATATTGCCTAAGGTGTAGATGACCTGATTAACTTTCGAAAACAATTCGTAAATTTTTGACTGAGTTAAGCCCTTTTTTCGACTTAGTGCATTGTAAGCCTATGGTACAAAGGTACAAGCATTATTGGATGAACCTTCTCTAGAGACAAGCATATGGTTGGGGGCATAGTGTTTCATAAACACATTTTCTAGTTGATGCTCAAATCACTAGCAAACTGTAAATCTATAATGATGAGGTATCCAAAATTTAGGACAGGGTTGTTATTGGAGACATCAACAATGTTTGATGACTGTTTTGCTTAAGTTGACCCTCACATGGCGAGGTGTATGGATATAGTCTTCTCGGGATATCTCAAAAGTCTGGAGTTCATCCTAAATTACTGATATCTCAAGTAAATTTTCTGGTCCCAGAAAATTTACCTTGAGGTATCAGTAGTTTGAGATGAGTTGAAAATAAAAGTTAAAAATGTGTCCAACTATATTTTTTAATATAAAAATGTGCTTTGAGATAACAGGGTTTGAGATATTGAGAGTTGACTGTTCTTCCATGGTTTACAATATTTATAAAGCAGTCAACTTCATTATTAGGGATTTACCCAAAAGGGAACTTAACATATTAAATATGCAAACGTATTAAATATGTTTGGTTCCCACATGGATACAATCCCTTTGATCAGAGCAATTCTTCAACCACAGACCGCTGTCTGGAGAGCACGTTCTTTACTGAATGAGATGGGTCCTAAATGAGACCAGAGTGGGTGGACTCTGGTATAATCTCACCAACAACAATGGCAGACAGAGATGGGACCTCAGTTTAAAGTCTCATCCGAAAGAGGAGAAGCAGGGGATCGATTTTGCAACCCCTGGATTTGTAGTCAAGTGCCTTTTCCACTACACTATCCCGGCTCCTGTATGAGATTAAAGACAAATGTTTCCATGTCGAGCATGATTTCCAAGATAAATGGGTATACTTTCAAGGGAAGCAACTCTGGCATTTGCATTTTTACTTCCCTTCTATATGGGGTCATCTCTTAAAGGAAAGAATTTGCTCCATTAGGAGAAAATTCTTTCTAGAGTAGACCTCATTTTAAAAGGGCTTTGTCCAAGGAAGCAAAGAGGAAGGTACAAAAGTTGTTCCCCTTAGTAAAAATGACAGAAAATATGGAGATGTACCCATGCACCATACAAATGCATCTATACACCTAACTGTGCATCCACAAAGTCATTGTTTACTTTTGCAAGCAAATTCTTGAGGATCCAGAGATATGGCTACTGCTTATCTCCACAATCAACACATTTTGTAATACAGTTGAACTTGACTGGCTCTAATTTGGAAGGCTCAAACACCATGTTTCGTCTGAATTGACTTTCCAGTTATAGCAAAATTCCCATTCATTTTCCAGGGGTCGCAAGTTCGATACCCTACTTCTCCGGTCTTTAGGATAAGACTTTAAACTGAGGTCCCGTCTCCATATGACCTCGTTGTTGGTGGGACGTTAAACCCGAGTTCACTCACCCATTCATTTTAACTAACATGCCACCCTTGGCTCAACCAACGATTGCTGGGTTGAGCGACTAAGACTGATGTAATTCTGGATGTAACTGACCCAAAATATTGATCAGTGATAAACAGTAAAATAATAAAGGAGACCATGTTTGCAGACCATTGGTGGTATAGATTAAGATGCTAGGGTCAGTACAATGGTGGATGCAGTTGAAAGTTTTCACAGTCAACAAAGCTTGTAATTCAACTCAAGGGTTACATTGAAGGGTATAAATGATCACTGCATCCGAGGAAGCCATTCTTAAAAGAAACGTAGTACCAGGTCTGTTGACTGTAGGTATTGTAGTTAGCAATAAATTGACTTGAACACTAATTTAATTTTGGATGTAAACATACAGAATCAATGAAACATAACATATACCTGTAGGTCAAAGGTATCACAAGTGCAACACCCCAGGAGACCTTCCTAAGAACTTTAATACCAGGTTTCATTAATGTAGGTATGAGAGAAATGGACTTAACTGCTAGGGCTGATGTTATGTTGGACAAAACGGATGGAATGACTGACAGATGGACAGAAAACTGGATAGCTACAATGCACCTCGCAAAAGCAGATGTGATAAATTTGAGATAACTATTTTTGGTATTAAATATTAGTCCTGTCTCAAGCCAGTATACCAGGTTTACATCCTGATGAATGACCCTGCACTTTTTGTGCATGCGCAGTCTGGTCCTCAGACACGAAACCTGCTTTGGGGACATATGCAAATAGTGAAGACCCAGTTCAGATGCCCCAGATTGTGGTGTCTGAACTGTGTCTAAAACTGTTTATTTACAAGAATTTAGAACTATGCAAAATGAAACAAGAGCTGTCGCCTGACAGCATAGCTCGCCTGAATTGGTGCTTGCCCATCACACAGCCGCTATGGTGGTGTGGACTGCTATGCATAAAACTTCATGCAAGCATGTCCATAATGAAAACACAAAAGCTATCTCAGAAATAAGTCTTAAAATAAAATTAAAATAAAAAAAATGAAATGAAATTTCAAAGTGCATGAGCATGAGGTAAAAAAACTGACCGGGGGGGGGGGGGGGGGGGGGGGGGGGGGCGGCTAGTATGTATCAAAACCCTGAACCATTATCTAACATCAGCCCAAGTATTAGTATCAACTGAGTCCATCATCGTGGCACTGTGAAATTATGTCATCATTAATATAAAACTTTAACCAAAATCTTTAAAACTAAATTGTAAGTCGATGACCTTGACTTCAAGGTCACCCAGTGGGGTAAGTATAAGGTGTTTTTGTAAAAACTCAAAAAAGAGTCTAACATCAGTTCAAGTATAAACTAAATCTCTGCAAAGCAATATGAATCAGTATGCAATTACAAAACTTTAAAAAAGACAAAAATTTCCTAAGTCCCTGACCTTGACATCAAGATCACTGAGCGGGGTTGGGGTAGTACTCTGTAGATCTAACTCAGTGCAAATATAAAAAGAATTCATCTCTAGGTTCAGGAGATATGTGTCTTTAAAAAACTTTAACCAAAACATCCAATCAATAAAAAGACAATATTCTAAGTCCATGACCTTGACATCAAGGTCACAAAGGGGGTTGGGGGTAGTACCTTCGAAAACTTTAGACCAATATCTAACTTTAGTGCAAGTATCAAAGGAATCCATCCATGGGTTCAGGAGATATTGGGCTTTATAAAACTTTAACCAAAACATCCAGTCCAAAAAAAACACCAATTTTCTAAGTCCATGACCTTGACATCAAGGTCACAGAGTGGGGTGGGGGTGGTACCCTGTTAAACCTTAGACCAATATCTAGCTACAGTGCAAGTATCAAAAGAATCCATCCATGGGTTAAGGAGATATAGGTCTTTAAAAAACTTTAACCAAAACATCCAATTCGAACGCCGACGCGGACGCTGACGCGGACACGGACGCGGACGCGGACGCCGACGCCGTGGTGACAACAATAGCTCTTCCTGAACTTTCGTTCAGGCGAGCTAAAATTCCACCCAAAACCCCTAAAACTGGAAACGTATTCATCCAAATGACAGGACAAGTCCCTTGGTCAAAAAAAAGGGTTAAAGCATGAACTAAGAACATCTAAAAAGAAATCATTGTTACCCAAGACCCTCATAAAAATCAGGTAGAAGAATTTTTTTAAATCAAATGAAACATTTAGCAAATTTTTGGAAATGTGATGAAAGAGCCATAAGGTAAGCATCCACTTTGGAAAATATGTTAAACATTGCAGTGATCCTGACAAGATACATATAAAATCCCAGTAGAGCACAAAAATGTAACAACACTGCTTTGATGTGAAAATTGTTTCGAAAGTTTAATGCATACTTCAAAATGGATTATTACTATCAAAAAGATTTTGCAAAATAACAATTGATATCAGATTATCTAATGAACAAACCTGTCTTGAAAGAAGAAAACAGGGTAGCCGACTTATGTTGCAACCACATGACAGGTATTTGGAAAGGAAATAATCTTGAACCAGTTTAGAAAATCAGTCATCGCTGCGCATATCTTGCAAAGTCAATTTATTTGTCAGTAAGCATAGTTACCCCACAGTGATGTCCTTTATCTACAGCAAATGTCATTGTTTTATGAAATGAACCCAGTTCCCAGAATGGCAGAAAAGCAAGCCTTCCCTGACTTTAGACTTGCTTATTGGAAGTGTCATGGTAATTGGCTTGATTTCATAAAACAAAGACAGTTGCTTCAGACAAACGGCACAAGGTAAATGAAATTTACGACGAAATTGGCACCAGAAAACCCGAGATACACGGTATTTACTTTTCTTGCCTGGTTCTAGATTATTTTCTTTCCCAAGTATGAGATAATCATGTTAATTTGGTTATAAGAAGGAGTTTACTCCTCCAAATTTACTGCAAATATGTAAATCAGTCTTGTGTAATTCAGCTATAAAATGGGGTTTTCTTTTTTCAAAACAATCCAAAAGATCTAGATCTGTCTTACAAGACAGATCTAGATCTTTTGGGATAGTTTTGGAAAGGAAAAAGCCATGTCTTATAACTAAAGAAATATGGTACCTGTTACCATAATGACCCTTAATATTCGGACAGACAGGTCTGAGCAAACGCTGTAGTTCCATATCAAACTGCTCCTAGTGAAGCAGTTTGATCAAGGTCTACAATGTTTGCCATTCACTAAGCAACATTTCCATGCATTAACATGTAAAATCCACTTTCTAAGAATTTTCAAACAATAATTGTCCGACTTTTGCGTGTTCGAAATTTTAAGGGTCATTACAGTATAATCAAGTGATCAGGAAAATAGAACCACAAATTGTGTTATTAACATATAGTAATTATGATTCTAGTGCAATGAGGCTTGTTAAACTTAAGTGAAATGTAAGATGCTATTTTCACCGAGATTATTCTGTAAATGTCGACCTCTTTCTCTTTCTACCACCAAAAGTCACACAGCTCTGATAACAAACTGGACTCCTCTTGAAGTTATTTCTTACCACTGACTGGAAGTCTGTCAATTCTTCATAATGCTCAAAAGCTACTTGTCTTTTGAAATCACACTCCACATTGTGTTCAAGATCTTTTTTGAAAAATATTCTATGATTAATGATAATCCAAAGTGCAAAAATGCCTGAATACACATCTAATGGTTTAGGTATTTGAAGGGCCTCATCAATAAATTTTATAGCATGGACAGCTAAAATTAAGGAATCTTTAACAGGATTATAAATCAGAATGAAAAATCCATGATTATCAATATGGATAAAAGGTATATATGGACTCAAATTTCGGTGTCTGTTATATTCAGTCCATCCAAAAACTACTGCCTGTGAGATGAGCTTCTGCGTGCCTTCTACATGCTTTTGATTTACGTCTAATTTGAACTCTGAATTCTTATGTTCCCATTTGGAATATTCTCCTTCATTATCCTCAACCATAGAAACACTATATGTTCCAGCATCATCCGCACTGCCAACATCCATCCCACCATACTGTAAATTACCTAAATTTTCAACAAGAAAAATTTAGTAAGAGAAGTTCATATAGCAAAAATAATTATTTTCTCAGGGTTTGAAGTTTTAGATATATGACCCGTATACAATTTCACTGTTTGAAAGTTTTGGATTGCAGTGTTGAATAAGCATGTATCTGAGTTTTTAGGGTTGCAGTGTTGTACAAAGTCTGAAGTTTTAGGGTTGCAGAGTTTTAAAAGGAAATATAATTGATTCATGCTTGTACAACACTGTAAGAATAAAATTTCAGTGATATTACAGCCAGTGTAGGAATACAAGAAACAAAGTAACTAAATTCAGCACTGCTAGATCATTGATATTAGCAAAAGGCGACATTAATGTATTTTTATCCCCCGACCGAAAGGTTCGGGGGATATAGCGATGAGCCTGGCGTCCGTCCGTCCGTCCGTCCGTCCGTCTGTCCGTCCGTCCGTAAACACTTTCTTGTCCGCTCTATATCTTGAATACCCTTTGGAATATTTTCATGATACTTCACAGTTATGTAGAACAGGTCATGACGATGTGTCGCGTACAAGAGTGGTAACTCTTGCTATTGTACTTTTTGAATAATCTCCCCTTTGGTGATTTTTTGGCAAATTCGTGTCCGCTCTGTAACTTGAATACCCTTTGGAATATTTTCATGATACTTCACAGAAATGTAGAACAGGTCATGACGATGTGTCGCGAACAAGAATGACAACTCTTGCTTTCTTACTTTTTGAGTTATTTCCCCTTGATAGTTTTAGGTGTGATTTTTTGGCAGATTCGTGTCCGCTCTATAACTAGAATACCCTTTGGAATATTCTCATGATACTTCACAGATATGTAGAACAGGTCATGACGGTGTGTCGCGAACAAGAATGACAACTCTTGCTTTCTTACATTTTGAGTTATTTCCCCTTGATCATTTTAGGTATGATTTCGTGTCCGCTCTATAACTTGAATACCTTTTGGAATATTTTCATGATACTTCACAGATATGTAGAACAGGTCATGATGATGTGTCGCGAACAAGAAAGACAACTCCTGCTTTCTTACTTTTTGAGTTATTACCCCTTGATGGTTTTAGGTGTGATTTTGTGTCCGCTCTATAACTTGAATACCTTTTGGAATATTTTCATGATACTTCACAGATATGCAGAACAGGTCATGATGATGTGTCGCGAACAAGAATGACAACTCTTGCTTTCTTACTTTTGGAGTTATTTCCCTTTGACGATTTTAAGTGTCCGCTCCATAGCTTGAATACCTTTTGAAATATTTTCATGATACTTCACAGATATGCAGAACAGGTCATGACAATTTGTCTCATACATGAATGATAACTCTTGCTTTTAGACCTAGTGAATTATTTCCCTTTGGTAGTTTGAGCTGCTGTTTGAGTCTCTGCTCCATAACTGTATACCCTGGCCAGCTCCAGAATTTGAATAACCGTGAACCTTTTAGAATATTGATGATCATGCTGTGATATTTTATCAGTGTTCCTAACTCTCTCTTACCCCTCCACATTCCCGTGCCCCCTCCCACACCCCCCCCCCCCCCCCCCCCAAAAAAAATTTTTTTTTTTTTTCCAGATTTGGATTCTTTGTCCAAATTCACTTACTGGAGAGCTCAAAATTAGGTTTGTAGGGCTTGTACTTTAGAACTTAGTCACACATTTTGAATGTATCGTATGCTATACATTTGTGTATATGGTGGCTGTTTGAGATATTACCTCTTTTTAGCAGTCAAGCATACTGTTTTAGTCTGAGTGTTAGATAATCATGCATCTGTTAACAGTTAATGTCAATCAGAAGCATAAAAGAACGACAATATATTACTAATATGAGTTTTGAAGTGCACCCTTTTTACCAAGGCCTATGGGGGTCTTCGGTCGGGGGATTTGCCATCTCCTCTGATGGCTATTTTTCCTATTTTGCAGGCAAAACTTGGTAGAGGTTGCAATTTTAGAACTTCAGTTTTATGTAACTCTGCCACGTACCGTCCAAAACTTTCAGGCCATTTCTTGAAAAATTTTCTGCAACAATTTTCAGTGCTCCCATTTTCAAACCTGGTCATGTAGGCCCAGGAGTTAGCGCTCTTTATTCAAAATCCAGAGGTTGCCGATTCTGGACAGGGCTATGACTCATCTCTTGTCTCTGGATTATTTCTGACATCCTCATTATTATCTTAGCCATTCCAGATTGGCTTGCAATGACTGAACTACTGTTGAAAATGCTGTAAAACCCTGAATCATCCCTACATCTATCCAACTTTTAGAATGTTTGAAGTTCAGGTCATTTACCGTAATCATCCTCATCAGAACCATTGCCTCCGGAACCACTGGCACTTCCAGTTACGTCTCTAGATGCAGTCACTCCCACACCATGAGAAAGCAAATCAAGCTCACCATGCCAGGTTTTATCACTACCTACAACAAAAATTTACACCTCATACTGTAATGTGCCTAAATTTTGGGACACCTAAAAATATTTAATTTTCCATTTGGGAAAATGGAAAATTAATTATTTTAAGGTGTCCCAATACTTAAGCACATTACGGTATTTTTGTCACCATTTTTTCACAAAGAAAACAGCTTCTGTGACTTCTTCATTGCTTTCTTGGAAGACATATCCTTTTGAAGTAGGAAAGAGTTCGCTATGCGGTCCAAAAACTGATTAGTTGACTAAACTTATGCTGGTGTACCCAGTGCTTAAAGAAAGACTAACTGCCAACCCTGATCAGACTGCTCTGAAGGCGTCTGATTTGGGTCTACACTCAGAGCCCCAAGTATGATGGAGTACTGAGGATAATTCAAGGATAATTTTTCTTATTTCTCAATGAAAACATGTTGTGACAACTCATAGAACCATCTCGCCGAGATGGTTCTAATGAGGGGTCACAACATATGTTTTAATGAAGAAATATTTAGAAAATTATTCCTAAATAATCTGTTACCCCTTATCTGGAGCACTGACAATGTTTGCTCTGGCACTTCTGTCTCAAATTTGAGAAAAACCGCGGTAGCTTGGTGGGTTCAGCGCTGGCCTACTGATCTAGCGGTCCCAAATTTGATTCCCACTGGACGTGGAAATCCATTCAACTGTAAACGGGTGTTCAACTGCACACAGCCTTTAAATATCACCCTCCCATCATCATGATATGACTGAAACACTGTTGAAAAGAACGTAAAATCAAAAGTTATTTATCCATCCCAAAGTTTAGGGTGATTATGGTAGTTCAAATTCTAAATTGTTTATTGATATCAAAACTTCTCACAGATTGTGGCCAAATGAAACTTTTTCATTCAGATTTGTTTTATACCAGGTCCCAGTTGTTCAAAGCATTGTTTACTTAATGAGCTAGCTCAGAGATCAACTTGTTATGTGTTTTACGACTTTTAATCCAAATACACTAATATTTTTTGTTGAAAAATTGTGAGAAGCTTTTGCAGTGCGAAAGCTTCTCACATTTTTCAACAAAAAATAGTGGCGTTTTTGCAATATTAAAGTTTGAAATTTTAATGTCTCGTTAACTAACAATGTCATTAGTATGAACAACTGGGCCCAGGACAATCACTGTACCATACCTATATACATCTTTTCTCCATAATCAAGTTTTCCACTGCATCCACATGGACACTCCATCATACTCCTTTTCTTGTTAGTCTCTGCCCTTCCTGACAACTTCTGAATTAGATGTATTCCAGTGCCCACATTTATCTCATCTTCAGTTAAATTATTGTTCTGCTGAATTGTCTTGAGAGCAGCTAAGTTATCTTCCCTCAGACAGTCATTCAATCTGGCTAAAGCTTCTTGAAATTTAGCACTAGAGGTATCAATCTGAAAACATACCATATATTTTCAGCTATAAGATGGTGGTTATGAGTTATTCAGTTATAAGAGGGAGGCTTACCTTCCAAAAACAATCTCAAAGATCTAGATCCATCTTGTAAGATGGATCTAGATCTTTGGAATTGTTTTGGAAGAGAAAAACCCAATATATAGCTAAAATACACAAGACTGAATTACATGTGGTAATTTCGAAAGGTTTCTCTCCAGCCTTATAACCTAATAAACATGGAACACTAGAAGGATGAAACCCCGGAATAGACATATACTTTCTTCATCTTGAGGGAACAAAATAAACTTCTAAAAAAAAAAAAGAAACATCACATTTTAGATAATTTAAAATTCTATTACCAGCTGGCACATATCTTTGTTTCAAGGTACATGTAGAGAAATGTTAAACAATGCCTTGTCAACACTGATGGGATATTCAAATTTATCACAAATAGTAAAGAAAATGTAGTGTTTCTCCTTCTGACTAGAATAATATCTTGATGTCTCCAAAATATGATCTTGCTAGGTTGCAAGATAATATCTTGTTTCCTCAAGATAATATATCTGGCAACAATCTCAAGATAAAATATATTTAAGGTGTATGGGTACATCTGTTTTTTTCTGCCAATTTTAAAAAAGCAGAACAACTTTACAGATTACCTCTTTGCTTCTTTGGAGAAGGAAGCCCTATCAAAAGTCGGGTTTACTCTTCTAGGGAAGAATTTGCTCAGAAAAATGCAAATTCTTTCCCTTAAGAGATGAACACTACTGAGAAGGGAAGCAAAAATGAAAACCCCAGAGTTGCTTCTCTGTGTTCTCTGAGTGTGCTGATGCAACTAAATGTATTTCAGTTTATCTTTATGCTGAAAGTGTCTATTATTTTGAAGTCACAAGAAAATATCTTAATCCCTCAACATATTATCTTGTGGTCAAATGATAAAATTGGTCTTTCAAGATAATTTGCTTAGGCATCTATATGGGAGTAATACCAATTTCCCTTCCTGTGCTGTCAAACAAGCTAGTCAGTTACCATACATGCAAAAGTGGCTATCAACCCAGACAATCAATAGCAGTATCAGCTCAGCTGACAGCCATAAACAATAGTATTATTTATGATGAAGGGTATTGCTTAGGACCGCACCTAATTCTTGGTTGACAGCCACTTTGTATGGTTCTGGATCAGTGAACAGCACAGGTAAGCAACTGGTATTATCCCCATGATCTAGACAAAAACATTTTTTTTAGAGTTCTTGGGCTTCTCCAGGTGAATGGTAAACTTACAAGGTATTTTTCATACAAAGCAACAAAAGAGGATAACAAGGGGAAGGCAATAAATGTCAACTTAAATTTTCTCACCTTTTGACTTGTCAGTAACCCTCCCACCAAAAACTGCAATCCCAAGCAAACTGCATTCCCCTTAAAACATAGGTCATCAGGGCCCAGTTGTTCAAAGCATCGCCAGCTTAGCAAAGTGGTTAGTCAAGGATCTGTTAAGTCTCACAGTACTTATGAAATCAACTGTGATAATATTTTTTGCTGAAAAGCTCCTAACATTTTTTCAACTAAAAATAGCAGTGTATTTGCATACAACATGTTTGAAAATTTAACGCCTCGTTAACTAATGACCTTGTTAGTTTTGAACCACTGGGCCCTGGTCAATAAGATTAAGTCAAAGAAACAAAGATGGCAACAGAAAACTTGAATGTTGTCATATGCCTACTTGCTAGTACATGCATGTATTTTCAACCAACCTCTTCTTCCTCTTCTTCAAATCCTTCCATGGGGCTGGCACCCTGAATAATCTGTTCCTTGTTATTTTCATCTGAAGAAGGATGAAGAGCAGACACCAGAGCTCCAGATAAGTTGGATTTTTTATGATAATATGGAGATAATTTTCTTTATTTCTCAACAAAAAAAAAATGTTACGATCCTTAATTAGAACTGTCACAACTTGAGTATCAATGTAAAAAATATGGAAAATTATCCCTGTTACCCCTTCATCCAAGAAAACTATGCAATTTTTGACTCTTCAGTAAACTGTTAAAATATGTCAAAGTGTAAACCTGACAGCTGCTTTGAGCTTCCTACTTCCAGATGTAACCATGACCCAAATTTCATATCTATGCCTTTACAGTTGTTTGGGAGAAGGAGACCTAAACCAGACAAGGGCTTCGCAAGCGGCACATAATACACCCGTTTAAATGTCATAAAGCAGTTACAGAATAAACAAGATTGCTTTCAATACAAAAGGATAGACAGACAGACAAACAGGGGCAATCACTCTATAATTAATTGCTGCAACACTATTTAAATATTTAACACATCAAATACTATTAGTATACCAAAAATCAGCTTCCAAGGTAAGTTGCTTGCCAAAGTCATACAAGGGAGATAAACTAAATATACTAGATGTACCATTTTTGGTTCTATTACATTCCTTTGACATGATTTATAATATACATCAGTTGTATAAAAATATTTTGAATGGTTAAGGAGTTAGAGTAAACAGGAAATTTATGCAAGGGCAGATAATTCAGTAAGCCAGAGTTGTGGTTCTTGTTCAGGATACATTGCCCCATTATTATACACATTCCTACAAAGCTTCATTCAAATATTTCAAAAGGTTCAGGAGATATGGAGTAAATGAGAAACACCTAAAAATACTAATCAAATGGAGGTTACTCCAAAATTAAGAAAGGGGATGCAACCATTCTTATATATGACACATTGTCTTGTGATCATGCACATTGCTATAAAGTTTCATCATGATATTCCAAACGGTTACCAAGTTATGGCATGCACAACATAAGTATACACAAAAATAGCCTAAAAGTACTAATGAAATGGATGTAACTCTAAAACAAAGAAAAGGAGAGCAGCCATTTTGTACGCGACACATCGTTAGGACTTCATACACCTTGCTATGAAGTTTTATAATTATAAAGATATCCCAAACGGTTATCTTTTATGGCGCGCACAAGACTTGCAGGGAAAAAATTAATCAAAGGGGCATAACTTCGAAACTAACAAAGGGGGAGCAACCATTCCTGTAAGGGACACGTTCCCCTAACCTAATACATATGCCTACCAAATTTCATGAAGATATCCCAAATGGTTACTGAGTTATGGTGCGCACAAGAATGTTTACAGACGGATGGGCAGAAGGACGGACAACGCCACGACATAATATGTCCGTTTTTTTCAATACAGGGGAATAAAAAAGTCATCAGAATACACCACCAATGCCAGCGCAGCCTGAGAAGTGGAGCAGCTATGTCTTGCTTTCTGCTAATCACAGGACAATCAATAAAATTAATGTCAAGTCACCAAGTAAGATTGAGCCACATCATGTGATACACACCGTGGCATTGGTGACAAGCAAAGGCTCTGATCAGACTGCACATAAGTGCAGTCTGATCAGAGCCTTAGCTTGTCACATCAGCCATCTATGAAGTAACCAAAGCCATAGAGCCAACTATGAGTTCTCTGATCAGCCTATGTAATTCAGACAGATGAGCTAAATAACTATAATCACAGGACAAAATTGCCCCATTGTTGGAAGTCACATGACCTGGCTCAATTTTTATCATTAACCACATTATGTACACACTGCATTTTCTTTAAACAGCATTTAAAATGTTATTATCATCAGTTAACGTAAAATATTATCACCAAGAGGCACCCACTTTCAAATTTTAAACATCTGTTACTTCATATAACCAAGGTGTAGCATTTAGTGACAAGCCATTATCTTAAGACCATTCAAACAGACTTGTCAAAGCCAGCTGCAGGTTTTGTTTGTCTCTTTATTACATGTAATTGTCAAAATTGTCTTACCACTGGCCAATGACTTTGCAGAGCTGGTTGCACCTGAGTCAAATGACACCTGAAAATAAATTACAAGATGTATTACTCACTGTTGTCTAACATTAAAAGCCCTATTATAGTTAAGGTTGGTCAGAACTGTCCTAGAAAATATCTTACAATGGTCAGTGTTTCAATATGACCAAAAACACTATACAGTGGTACTGTCATTTACTCATTATGTATGTCGGTTTTTGCAGTCTGTTCTAAAGCCGATCAAAAGCATATGTTGTATTGTTATGTTACTTGACAAATTTAATTAATCTTATCTTTAAGAGAGTTCTCTGGCATTTTGACTTTAAGGTGTATGGGCACATTTTCATATTTTTTCCACCATTTTACAAAGGAGAATGAATGAACGTTAGGTTATTTATAGACGCTCAACCCTGGTAAGGGCATATAGCGTCTAAACGTCAACAATTTAAAATGTTTCTATACATTAGACAGATTCAAAAACGATCAAATGTTAAAAGTATTATGGATGACCTAAGTCCTAAGGACTATTTATTGACGGTTGCTTGTATAGTGGGGTTTCACCACCTGCTACAAGCGAAAGCATCCAACTATTTATACCCCCCGGTTGGCACGGGGCATACAAAGAAGAACACCTTTTTTGACTTCCAATTTACTTCCCTGGATTATGATGCCCTTCCAAAAAGGGGTCTACTCTGAAAGGGAAGAATTTGCTCCAGGAGATTCTTACCTTTCAAAGTTGACCCCTTTTGAGTAAGACAGTTAGAAAGAATCATAATTCAGAACTGTTTACTGGTTTACCTCCAACTCATAAAAAGGAAGTTGCTACCCCTGAAAGTTTACCCTTTTATCTAACGGTATCATATTCTGATATAAAACAGTGTTTTTATATCTCTAGAATAACCACAAATATCTAAATCAGTTGTATAAAACAAATAAGATTTATTTAAATGGTAGTGGCTAGGGGTTTGGTTCCGGATCTCTAGCCTCTATGGCTAGAGGTCCGGTACCGGACCTCTAGTGGTATAGGCTAGAGGTCCGGTACCGAGTTAGGGTAATTTTTTCGCGTCCGGCACTAGTTAAATCGCGTCCCAGATGCATTTTTTTGCGCTAACGCAAACGCTGTTTATACACATGATCAGTATGGAAAATAAGCAGACCCATATATTTTTATTTTTCCGCCGGTCATGTATTTCCAGAGTTATGCCCCTTTTTCGACTTAGCCTGTGGAAATTTGTGAACAAATTATCTCAAGAACCTCTGATGCTAGGATCATGAGGTTTTGCAGGATGAGAATGCCCAAGGTGTAGATGACCTGATTAACTTTTGAAACAAATTCGTGAATTTTTGACCGAGTTATGCCCCTTTTTCGACTTAGTGCATTGTAAGCCTATGGAACCTTGTGAACAAAATATCTCAAGAACCCCTGATGTTAGGAGCATGATTTTTTGCAGGAAGATACTTCCTGTGGTGTAGATGACCTGATTAACTTTTGAAAAGAAATCATGAATTTTTTATTGAGTTATGCCCCTTTTTCGACTTAGTGCATTGTAAGCCTATGGAACCTTGTGAACAAAATATCTCAAGAACACCTGATGCTAGGAGCATGATTTTATGCAGGAAGATACTGCCTGTGGTGTAGATGACCTGATTAACTTTTGAAAATAATTTGTAACTTTTGGATTGAGTTATGCCCCTTTTTCAACTTAGTGCAGTATTTGCCTATGGAAGATTGTGAACAAAATATCTCAAGAGCCCCTGATGTTAGGATCATGAGGTTTTGCAGGATGAGAATGCCCAATGTGTAGATGACCTGATTAACTTTTGAAACAAATTCTTGAATTTTTGACCGAGTTATGCCCCTTTTTCGACTTAGTGCATTGTAAGCCTATGGAACCTTGTGAACAAAATATCTAAAGAACCCCTAAAGCTAGGAGCATGATTTTTTGCAGGAAGATACTTCCTGTGGTGTAGATGACCTGATTAACTTTTGAAAAAATTCGTGAATTTTTGATAAAGTTATTCCCCTTTTTCGACTTAGTGCATTGAGGCCTATGGTACAAAGGTACCCTTACATATAGTCAAGAACAATAAGAGCTAGGAACTTGAAACTTTATACACATGATCAGTATGGAAAATAAGCAGACCTGTATTTTTTTATTTTTCCGCCGGCAATGTATTTCCAGAGTTATGCCCCTTTTTCGACTTAGCCTGTGGAACCTTGTGAACAAAATATCTCAAGAACCCCTGATGCTAGGATCATGAGGCTTTGCAAGATGAGAATGCCCAAGGTGTAGATGACCTAATTAACTTTTGAAACAAATTCATGAATTTTTGACCGAGTTATGCCCCTTTTTTGACTTAGTGCATTGTAAGCCTATGGAACCTTGTGAACAAAATATCTCAAGAACCCCTGAAGCTAGGAGCATGATTTTTTGCAGGACGATACTGCCTGTGGTGTAGATGACCTGATTAACTTTTGAAAAAAATTCGTGAATTTTTGATTGAGTTATTCGCCTTTTTTTGACTTAGTGCATTGAGGCCTATGGTACAAAGGTACCCTTACATATAGTCAAGAACAATAAGAGCTAAGAACTTGAAACTGTATACACATGATCAGTATGGAAAATAAGCAGACCCGTATTTTTTTATTTTTCCGCAGGCAATGTATTTCCAGAGTTATGCCCCTTTTTCGACTTAGCCTGTGGAGCCTTGTGAACAAAATATCTCAAGAACCCCTGACGCTAGGATCATGAGGCTTTGCAAGATGAGAATGCTTAAGGTGTAGATGACCTGATTAACATTTGAAACAAATTCGTGAATTTTTGACCAAGTTATGCCCCTTTTTCGACTTAGTGCATTGTTAGCCTATGGAACCTTGTGAACAAAATATCTCAAGAACCCCTGAAGCTAGGAGCATGATTTTTTGCCGGAAGATACTGCCTGTGGTGTAGATGACCTGATTAACTTTTGAAAAAAATTCGTGAATTTTTGATTGAGTTATTTCCCTTTTTCGACTTAGTGCATTGAGGTCTATGGTACAAAGGTACCCTTACATATAGTCAAGAACAATAAGAGATAGGAACTTGAAACTTTATACACATGATCAGTATGGAAAATAAGCAGACCCGTATTTTTTTATTTTTCCGCCGGCAATGTATTTCCAGAGTTAGGCCCCTTTTTCGACTTAGCCTGTGGAACCTTGTGAACAAAATATCTCAAGAACCCCTGATGCTAGGATCATGAGGCTTTGCAAGATGAGAATGCTCAAGGTGTAGATGACCTGATTAACTTTTGACACAAATTCGTGAATTTTTGACCGAGTTATGCCCCTTTTTAGACTTAGTGCATTGTAAGCCTATGGAACCTTGTGAACAAAATATCTCAAAAACCCCTGAAGCTAGGAGCATGATTTTTTGCTGGAAGATACTGCCTGTGGTGTAGATGACCTGAATAACTTTTGAAAAAAATTTGTGAATTCTTGATCGAGTTATTCCCCTTCTTTGACTTAGTGCATTGAGGCCTATGGTACAAAGGTACCCTTACATACAGTCAAGAACAATAAGAGCTAAGAACTTGAAACTTTATACCCATGATCAGTATGGAAAATAAGCAGACCCGTATTTTTTTATTTTTCCGCCGGCAATGTATTTCCAGAGTTATGCCCCTTTTTCGACTTAGCCTGTGGAACCTTGTGAACAAAATATCTCAAGAACCCCTGATGCTAGGATCACGAGGCTTTGCAAGATGAGAATGCCCAAAGTGTAGATGACCTGATTAATTTTTTAAACAAGTTCGTGAATTTTTGACCGAGTTATGCCCCTTTTTCGACTTAGTGCATTGTAAGCCTATGGAACCTTGTGAACAAAATATCTCAAGAACAGGGCTCGGGAAATATTGAAAAATGAATCGGTCCAGTCTATAACGTCACCTTACTGATTTCCATGGGAAAAAATTGATACCTGTCACGAAAACTAATGACAACAAGCGAAGTCCTATGAATTAATCCCGATTTCCGTACAATGGTCGTACATTGTTGTTTTTGGTGGAGTTCTTGGTTTGAAACGTTTTAAAACGTTTAGCTACACATGTAAAAGCAAATACACGACTAGAACGTGTTCGTAGGCAAAGCGGACGTGATAGGAGACATCACACTTGATTGACAGGTGGACAGGGTAGACGACCTGTGCAAGCCCATTGCATTAAAATTGACGGTCATTCCTGTTTGTTTGTGAACAATACGTAAGTCCTGAGCATTAACTCGCCCAAGTTATGATGGTTGTACTGTTTAACGTACCCAAATTGCATAATTTCCCCTCCACTGCCGCCGAATGGGCCGCGTCGGAAATGGTGACTTACGGAACGTGTGAAGAGCGTATATTGACTAGCTTCCACCGAAGTATTCGGTTGTCGCTCGGTCGCCGTTCATTATTATTCATGTTAGATGCGAACAAGACAGACCGGTCTGACTGCTTAGTTGCGCTGCCTGATACGATTGTTAGTCATCTGTGTGTGTACTTAGGTACCTTTAGCCGTCATACAGTTAGAATGACACTACGTACGTTATACTCACAGCGGCGTCTTTTATCTTTACATCAAAGACAAAACGTGCTTGACCCATAAACGAGCGGGTAATTGCATATCAACGCTACCGCTAGTATTATACCCAATATAATAATCGCGTAGACCCTGATCAAAATGCGCTATTTTTGTGCACTGATCGGCATTATTTTCGCACTGGTCTGCATGACGATATGACGATACAACTAGGAAATCGGTGAAATGGACGTTTCCATTTTCATATTCTATAGTTCCATTATTCAAAACATTGTATATTTTTACAAGAGCGTAGACCATAACGCGTCGGAAATAGTGACTATTAATATTAACAATGTATCTTCGTTTTGAATCTACACTTTTCGCGGAATAGGTTCGTATTCCTAAAAACTCCATTGCCGACAGTATGGAACATGAAAGACTATCCGTTGTAAGGGCAAATGCAAATATGAATGAACTTCGGACAGACTTTGTCAATACATTCGTCAGCATTCATCTGTTATGGATACATTCACAAACTTTTGAAGTCGGCATACGCCCTACGCATACAGGTCAGTTACATTCTCGCGATCGTGAAAAAAGATGGACACCTTTCATCCCAAAGCGCAGTCATCGTGATTTTGATAAGTTGTTTTGCAGACTGTCGTAAGAGTGCGCGTCATTATGACACTGGTTATTGACAGGTAGGCGGTCCGACATGTGGTTCAGTGCTCCGTACGGACAATCTCGATTGGCCCGTAGGCGGTTTTTTCGTCTAGCTAACACCTGCGTTAATCCGATTAGTTATGACAGTGGCGATATTTCATACGTCGGGACAAGATCAAACGGCCGTATGTAACAATTATCGGACGAATCGGAGAAAATTTCTTAAGTATTTGGCCAGTATGGGACCGATTTTTTTTGGCTTTGGGCTGTTTCAAATCGGTCCCAATTTCTGAATTTTGGTCTGGGACCGAAAGAAATCCGGTTTTCCCGAGCCCTGCTCAAGAACCCCTGAAGCTAGGAGCATGATTTTGTGCAGGAAGATACTGCCTGTGGTGTAGATGACCTGATTAACTTTTGAAAAAAAAATCTTGAATTTTTGATCGAGTAAATCCCCTTTTTCGACTTAGTGCATTGAGGCCTATGGTACAAAGGTACCCTTACATATAGTCAAGAACAATAAGAGCTAGGAACTTGAAACTTTATACACATGATCAGTATGGGAAATAAGCAGACCCATATTTTTTTATTTTTCCGCTGGCAATGTATTTCCAGAGTTATGCCCCTTTTTCGACTTAGCCTGTGGAAATTTGTGAACAAATTATCTCAAGAACCTCTGATGCTAGGATCATGAGGCTTTGCAAGATGAGAATGCCCAAGGTGTAGATGACCTGATTAACTTCTGAAACAAATTCGTGAATTTTTGACCGAGTTATGCCCCTTTTTCGACTTAGTGCATTGTAAGCCTATGGAACATTGTGAACAAAATATCTCAAGAACCCCTGAAGCTAGGAGCATGTTGTTTTGCAGGTGGATACTGCCTGTGGTGTAGATGACCTGATTAACTTTTGAAAAAAAATCGTGAATTTTTGAGTAAGTTATTCCCCTTTTTCGACTTTAATAGTGCATTGAAGCCTATGGTACAAAGGTACCCTTACATATAGTCAAGAACAATAAGAGCTAGGATCATCTACACCTTGGGCATTCTCATCTTGCAAAGCCTCATGATCCTAGCATCAGGGGTTCTTGAGATATTTTGTTCACAAGGTTCCACAGGCTAAGTCGAAAAAGGGGCATAACTCTGGAAATACATTGCCGGCGGAAAAATAAAAAAATACAGGTCTGCTTATTTTCCATACTGATCATGTGTATAAAGTTTCAAGTTCCTAGCTCTTATTGTTCTTGACTATATGTAAGGGTACCTTTGTACCATAGGCCTCAATGCACTAAGTCGAAAAAGGGGAATAACTTTATCAAAAATTCACGAATTTTTTCAAAAGTTAATCAGGTCATCTACACCACAGGAAGTATCTTCCTGCAAAAAATCATGCTCCTAGCTTTAGGGGTTCTTGAGATATTTTGTTCACAAGGTTCCATAGGCTTACAATGCACTAAGTCGAAAAAGGGGCATAACTCGGTCAAAAATTCAAGAATTTGTTTCAAAAGTTAATCAGGTCATCTACACCTTGGGCATTCTCATCCTGCAAAACCTCATGATCCTAACATCAGGGGCTCTTGAGATATTTTGTTCACAAGGTTCCACAAGCTAAGTCGAAAAAGGGGCATAACTCTTGAAATATGTGACCCGCGGAAAAAAGAAAAAACATGTGTTCGCTTATTTTTCATACTGATAATGTGTATAAAGTTTCAAGCTCCTAGCTCTTACGGTTCTTGAGTTATAGATAGAGGACAGACGGACAGGCCCAAACCAATATGCCCCCACAATTTCTCTGAAATTGGGGGCATAAAAATAGGTAAAGGTAAAGGTTTCTGATAGTCTTAAAAATAACTCGAGTATTCGATAGCGATTAGAGCCGAAAGCGACCAAATGTGTACTTCCGTTTTTATGTACACAACATGAAAATGCTGGAGAAAAAAAGGTTTTAAATCAAAGTACCAAAATGGATGGGGGATCGAGTTTACCTGGGTTACGAAGATTGAGAAGGGCAACAGCTTTGCGTTTTGTAAACTTTGCCAAAGGCATTTTAGTGTTTCCCACGCCGGGAAAAACGATGTAAAAAAAGCACGGTCACACAGATCTTCACGGCTTCACTGTCACATCAAATCTTTTGCAATCGGTATCTAATTTTGATGTTACCAAGACAGACCAAGATTGTATCAGAGCTGAAACTCTCTTTAGCAACTTCATTGCAGAACATAACATGCCATTTTGATAGCAGATCACTTTAACAAACTCAATGTATAAAATTTTAGTAAATAAGAATACTTGGGAGTTTATCTTCATTTAAGAACTACCTACTGATCCTACTCCTCTGCACTGCCATCCCCAATCTCTTGTTTCACATAAAGAGGAAAAAAATATGACACAAAAAATCTCACTCTTTCCCATGTCAATGATTTTCTAGGTATTTTCTGGCCCAGAGCTGGGCTACCTTATAGACTGGCACTCCCTATTCACACAGTACTTAAGATACAAGCAAGCCTGACAAATAAGGAGGACCAACAATTCAACATACTATATGTAGTTGAGTCCTCTAGTATTTCATCTTAACGTTCAAGACATTTTTGTGTTTTCTACCTTCAGGTGGGTTTCATATTTTATGTGCGCACAGTACTACCCCAAAGTGGGTAGGCAGAAATATCGACTCCATATTCTCACGGTATATGGATATTTGCCTCAACATAAGCAAATTAAATGCAAGCAGAAATATTTCCTTATTTAAAATGTTGAGTACAACCATACTTAGATCAAACAAAACAAAATATAACATGATCGGACAATTGTTTTCTATTTTATCGCCACTTTTATCATCCTGGGGTGTTCCTTATTACCACCTGTGGTGATTTTTCACTACTTTGGCTTTAAGAAGTCACAGAATCTTCAAAAAGAGACAGAACTGAAATCTTATATGTTTTATACATTGTATTCCTGAATCCCGAAAGACAATATAAAAATAAGGAGACATGTGTGCCCGAGGGCTTTTATATTGCACTACCGCGAGAATATGATTGCCGCGAGAATATGGAGTTGGAGTATAACCAAAGAAATACAAAACAGATCAATAACAGTACAAAAAACAAAACAAAGTCGATCATCAATAAACATCATATTCTGCCATTGCCAACTTAGTGTAACACCAGGGCGACATTGTTCTTCTTAAGTTTGGATACGAAACTACTTGGGTACGAAACGTCCAAGTACGAAATGACCTATCTCACCTCGTTCACTTTCATCGGCTTTAACAAACGATTTATGTCGATAATTGGACCTGCTGGATTGTAGTAGAAATGGTTGTCAGTGAAAGTATTTGGAAAATCATGTAAAGATGCAAGTTTGCTAAACTGACAACGAACACTGAGTCTTTGATACAGATCAATCGCGTCCGCAGCTGAAATCGCCATTTTCATGTAAACAGTGAGCGCATTCGGCACGACGCATCGAATTACGCAAACCCCTTCCCAGCCCGAGTTTTAATGCTTGTCGATGGCATCTCCATATCATAGTCTCATGCACTTTTCAGCTTTTTCCATTCAAAAGCCTTATAGAAAAAAATTGACCGTGCCGTAAAATCGGCCCTGTGCATCTAGGGAAAAATATTTTTAAAAGTATTTATTACATATGGGCATGATGGCCATGTGACCTGGACCAAATTTAGGGACGAGTCATTTATTATCAGGTGGGGGGGGGTACATTTAGGGGGGTCGGAATTTTTTTGGTGATGTACTGGGCGGGTCGGAAATAAAAAAGCCTTGGAGCAGGGGGGGTCATATATTTTATTAGGCATATTGGGGGGGGGGGGGGGGGGGGGGGGGTCAGAATTCTTCCATCAATCTTCATTTTTAAAAATGTCTCAGCTTCTGGGGGGCTTCGCCCCCAGACCCCCCATTACTCTTAAAATTTCAGAACCTTTTCTTTCAAACTCAAAATTTAAACTTAAAAGTCTTTATGGAAATGACACAAAAGACTTGGACAGCTTCATATCCAAAAACAGATCTTATATTGATTTGCTAGAACAGTATAAAAATGTCTATAAAGTCATGTCAGGTAGATGATTTTGTGCTCAATTAAAGTTAATGCCTGCATTTGTGATATCAGCTCTCCTTGTGCCTTTTCATCGGCAAAACCAGTGTGGCCCCAGACCCCCACCACCCACAGGCCTAATTAATATTGTTTACAGTTATAATTACTAAGCATTCAACAACAGATTTCTGGATGGCCATTAGCAGAAGAAAAAGTGTAAGAAATGCAGACAACGTTTAAACAGACCATGATTACATGTAATTAACCTGTTAGAATAAGAAAATGTTCTTTGTGTTTCATACAGCTAGGTTTTGATTGAGGTCAGTCTGACATAATATAGGTAATATGGTATGTGTGTGTGTGTGAAGGGCACTGGGAATAGGGGGGGGGGGTCATAAAAAATTTTGTCACCTATCTGCGGGGGTCGGTAAAATAATTCTGGTGAGACTGGGGGGGGGGGTCGGAAAAATTTTGGTGAACCATATGAAAATGTACCCCCCCCACCCCCCCCACACACACACCTGATAATAAATGACTCGTCCCTTATAAGCCTTCTTACCCCCTCGCCTGAAGGCTGCATATGCAATTTAATTGAAATTGGCCCAATAGTTTCAGATGATAGTTTCACAACGGACAAAAAGTGACCTTTAGCCAAGGTCACTAAACAACCCTGGCCTCTAGAATTCTTAGGGATTGAAGTTGACTGCATTTCTATATCACAGAGCACTATAGCTTCAAAAAATGCACTTTCTCAGCTTTTCCCATTTAAAAGCCTACCAGACATAATTTGACCTTGCGGTAAAATAGGTCAAGGTAAACCCAAGGTCATCATTTATATAAACACTGGAGTACTTGAGTCTCAGATGCTACATACCAAGTTTCAAGGCAATCAGCCCAGTGGTCTAGAGAAGAAGACGTTTTGATGTTTTTGCCATATATGGGCATCTTGGTCATGTGACCTGGACCAAATATATTAACTTTGTTTTCCGCTTTGCCTGAAGGCTGCATATGAAATTTAATTGAAATTGGCACAGTAGTTTCAGAGGAGAAGTCCTTTAAAACGTTGACACATTACATTAAATGACCTTGACCTCTAGAATTCTGAGGGGTCAAAGTTGTCTGCATTTTCATATCACAGACCACTATAGCAACAAAAAATGCACTGTTAAGCTTTTCCCATTCAAAAGCATTAGTGACCAAATTTGACCTTGCGATAAAACAGATCAAGGTAAATCCAAGGTCATCATTTATATAATCGCGATTCTCATAAAATTAATTGAGTTTCACAAGCGAAAATTGTCTCAAAATGCGTTAAAATCACTTCTACAGTCGTCCTGAATTAAACTAGAGGTCCACGATGGACTTGAATCGCTCACATGAGTTATGATGAAATAACATGGAAGATCACCTATTTGATGATGGTTCAATTGGAGCAGTTTTGCACTTTCTAATCTATATTCTGACAAAGTTTCATTTAGATTGGATCAAAACTGTGCCCTCTAGAGTGTTCACAATGTTTTTCTAAGATCTGACCAGGCCATCTAGTTTTTGATCAGACATTATTCAGTTTCAAACTTGGCCTACATTTCGTGAAGATACACATTTTGACAAAGTTTCATGAAGATTCGATGTAAAATAAAGCCATAATTGTGTACACAAGGTTTTTCTATGATTTGACCTAGTGACCTACCGGTAGTTTTTGACCCGACCCAGTTCCAAACTTGGCCTAGATTTCATTAAGATAATCATTCTGACAAAGTTTCATGAATATTAAATCAAAACTGTGCCCTCTAGAGTATACACAATGTTTTTCTAAGGTTTGACCTAGTGACCTAGTTTTAAACCCCACATAACTCAGTTTCAATCTTGGCCTAGATTGTATAAGGATAAACATTCAGACAAAGTTTCATTAAGATTGAATCATAACTGTGCCCTCTAGAGTGTACACAAGGTTTTTCTAAGATCTGACCTAGTTTTTGACCCCACATAACCCAGTTTCAAACTTAGTCTAGATTTTGATTAAGATAAACATTCTGACAAAGTTTCATGGTGACTGGGTCGAAACTGTGCCCTCTGTGTCATTCTAAGATTTATTTCTATTTTTAGCTCTGGCGGCCATTTTGTTCAACGGAGTAGAAGCGTTTTAGCAATTCTGGTTTAGGGCCATGAGTCAAACATTGTGAAATTCTTTTGAAATCGAGCCATTGGCTTCAGAGGAGATGTCGTTTAAAGGTTTTTTTCTATTTTTCTATTTTTATTTTTAGTTCTGACGGCCATTTTGTTCAGCGGAGTGGAACCGTTTTAGCAATTTTGATTCAGGGCCATGAGACAAACATTTCTGTGAATTTCTTTTTAAATCGAGCCATTGGCTTCAGAGATAATGTCGTTTAAAGGTTTTTCTATTTTTAGCTCTGGTGGCCATTTTGTTCAGCGGAGCGGAACCATTTTTGCAATTTTGGTTCAGGGCTATAACAGAAACATTTGTGCGAAATTATTTTGAAATTGGCTTACTGGTCATGGAGGAGATGTCGTTTGAAGAAATTGTTGACGACAGATGGATGGACGGGTGGACGGACGACGGACAAATATCGATCACAATAGCTCACCTTGAGCACTTCGTGCTCAAGTGAGCTAAAAAAAAAATTCTCATTGACGGTAAATACTCATAAAATTAATTGAATTGCACAAGCACTTTTGGTCTCAAAATGTATAAAAATCGCTTCTACAGACTGAATTCAAAAATTTTCTCGGGGGAGGTCCCCCGAACCCCCCTTACAAAAGGGGGAACACCTTCTCTCGTGGTCTCCCCCACTCGTGCTTTCGGCACCCGGGGCATGCCTTTGGCGTTCCATGGACGTACCACTTTTTAAAAGCCGACGACGGCTCTGCTAACCCTAACTCTAGCACTATAGTGTTACCCTTGTTACCTGTGTTACCTTGGGTAACGAACAAAAAATAGATATACATTATGTAAATGCAAGGTACCGTGTGGCAGAGGTTAATACTGTAGAATAAGAATTCCATATTTTGGTAAGAGGGTAACGCAGGTATCACGTACTCCCCCAATCCTAACCCTAATACTATCTCTAACCCCAATTATGAATCCTTGCATTGTTCCAATCATTACCTATATCTAAAATTTAGAATGATTTAAAATTATTTGCAAAAGCTAATAAAACAACTCTACCCTCTATTCTATCAAGTAACCATGCAAGGTCGTTGGGGCACCGAAGATACCTTTGCAACAATCCTTTTCCATCTGGTCCTGCTCTCAACTGCCGTAGTTGTTCTGGCAAAGTCCATCCCTGTCCACTCTTTAATAAAGTCGTCCCATACTTTCTTCTATCTTTCTCTTCTTCTTTTTCCCTTCACTGTGCCATGGCTGTCATTTTTTTCACAGAAGTAACCTGTACAACTATGCGGATGATAAGATTGTATCTTATTCTCATACAATGGATGGACACTCGGCGCCAGGTGTGTGCAACTATGGTTACGTACCGCTGAGCCACTTGGGGAACGTCGTTACGAGAATTGAAACAGAACAGAATATTCTTATACGGGTCCTTTAGTTCTTAAGAATGTTTTAACCAATGATAGTCTTACCGGCTTGTCACACGGTTCTCAGAGGAGTGCATATTTTAATTTTAAAATCTCAGTGACCGCTTTAAAGGTCAAAGAATGACCGTCTGGCCTTATTTCTTCGTGTATTCATTTGGTGAACCATAATTTACAATTATCATATCATCTAAGTTTCCAGGAAATCCACTGTTTAAGCATTTTCCCATAAAAAAGAAGCATAAGGAACGAGCAATTTCGGTAAATTTATATCCGCACCCCCCCCCCCACCCACCCAACCCCACAAACGATGTGGCCCTGATTTGTTTATGGTTTATTTTAAGTTTCATAAAATTTTGTTCACTAGTTTTTTAGTTATGGCTGAATCAAATCAAGGGCAACAACTCTGGCATAAGTGAGGCATAAGCTGAAGCCGTTCTTAAACACATGCCTCAGCATCACTTCACTATGAAGATACAATTTCAATTCAGTTTCAGAACGTTTGTTCATCGTTACCTTAGCTATGGCTAATCTGTGGATTTTAAATCAATTCAAGAGCATTAAATCAAGCACTACTGATAAAAACAAGTAGCCCAAAGGGCAACAATTGCTCACCTGAGAGACATTGTAAACCTATAGGGATATATAAGATGCTCAAGGGCAGCTAACTCCACTGTCAGTGGTCCAATCAGGCTGAAAATTAAACTCATCCAAAACATCATGTATGCCCTCATTTAATATATGCAAGTTTAAAAAGTATCCGATCAAGAGCACAATAGACAGAACTGTCAAGGGAAGCTAACTTCGTAGTGGTTGGCCTGATCTGGCCAAAATTTGAACTTGTTTAAGATATTATGCATTTCCTCTTTTCCTGCAAGTTTGAAAAGGATCGGATCAGTAGAAACCAAGAAAATGTGGAGACATTGATTTTTTGGATGCTCAGGGCAGGTACTCACTCCATAGTCAGTGGTGGGATCTAGCCGAAATGCTAACTAATCCAAGCTTTTATGCATATCCTCATTACCTGCAAGTATGAAGAGGCTCCCATGAAAAATGAAAATGTGATGACGTTGTTTTCTCCATTATAACACTATGGGATTTTTTTCAAACGCTCAAGGGCAGCTAACTCCGTAGTCTGTCCTCGAATCCGGCCAAATTTCGAACTCATTCAAGCTCTTATGTATGTCATCATTACCTGCAAGTATGATAAGGATCTAATCAAAAACCTTGATTGAAGCACCCTGAAAGTCAATCTTGCTCGAGATATTGTCATACCCTACATTTGTGTGAATTTATTTTAAAATCCGTTGAGAAATGTAGGTGCTAGAGCGATGACAAAGTTTTTCTAAAAATAGCCACAGTGACCTTGACCTTGCGCACAGCATCCTGAAAGTCGAACTTGCTTGAGATATTGTCATACCCTACATTTGTGTCAAGTTATTTCAAAATCCATGGAGAAATGAAGGTGCTAGGGCGATGACAAAGTTTTTCTAAAAATAGTCACAGTGACCTTGACCTTGGGCACAGCATCCTGAAAGTCGAACTTGTTCGAGATACTGTCATGCCCTACATTTGTGTGAATTTATTTTAAAATCCATTGAGAAATGTAGGTGCTAGAGCGCTGACAAAGTTTTTCTAAAAATAGCCACAGTGACCTTGACCTAGGGTGCAGCACCCTGGAAGTCAAACTTGTTGGAGATACTGTCATGCCCTACATTTGTGTGAAGTTGATTTAAAATCCATTGAGAAATGTAGGCGCTAGAGCGATGACAAAGTTTTTCTAAAAATAGCCACAGTGACCTTGACCTTAGGTGCAGCACCCTGAAAGTCAATCTTGCTCGAGATATTGTCATTCCCTACATTCGTGTGAAGTTATTTTAAAATCTGCTGTGAAATGTAGGTGCTAGAGTGCTGACAAAGTTTTTCTAAAAATAGCCACAGTGACCTTGACCTTGGGCGCAGCATCCTGAAAGTCGAACTTGCTTGAGATATTGTCATGCCCTACATTTGTGTGAAGTTATTTTAAAATCTGCCGAGAAATGTAGGTGCTAGAGCGCTGACAAAGTTTTTCTAATAATAGCCACAGTGACCTTGACCTTGGGCGCATCATCCTGAAAGTCGAACTTGCTCGAGATATTATCATGCCCTACATTTGTGTGAAGTTATTTTAAAATCCGTTGAGAAATGTAGGCAATAGAGCGATGACAAAGTTTTTCTAAAAATATGTGATGACATTGTTTTCTCCATTATAACACTATGGGATTTTTTTCAAACGCTCAAGGGCAGCTAACTCTGTAGTCTGTGCTCGAATCCGGCCAAATTTCGAACTCATCCAAGCTCTTATGTATGTCATCATTACCTGCAAGTATGATAAGGATCTAAGCAAAAACAGTTGAGAAAACGTGATGACGCCATTTTCCCCATTATAACCCTATGGGATTTTTTTCAAACGCTCAAGGGCAGCTAACTCCGTAGTCTGTGCTCGAATCCGGCCAAATTTCGAACTCATCCAAGCTCTTGTGTATGTCATCATTACCTGCAAGTATGATAAGGATCTAATCAAAAACAGTCGAGAAAACGTGATGACGCCATTTTCACCATTATAACCCTATGGGGGCTATCTGTTGCCATGGAAACCCGAGTTCTGAGCTGATCAGCACCAAAACCTAATGCAGCCTTTCCCCCACCCAAATGATGCTTCAGATAAAATTTGATTGCGATCGGCCCACTGGTCTCTGAGATATATTTATGTTTGAAAGTGTTGACGCACCCACCCACGCACCCACGCACCCACCCACCCACGGATGGACGACGGCTCGACTCCCATCCTATAAGCTCACCTCTGAGCCTTCGGCTCAGGTGAGCTAATAATGGCAAAGCTTAATGTTCATTGCTGCTGTGTCATGACTATACATAATTATTCTTAGTTTCATGAAATTCCATTCATTGGTTACTTAGTTATGACTCAATTTGTTGATTTACAGCCAATTCGAGGTCAATAACTCAATGCTTACTGAAGCAATTCCAGCAACATAAAAGCTGCACCAATGTGTTATGGTGATACATATTTAGTATATGTTTCATAGAATTCTATTCATTGATTTCGTAGTTATGGCTGAATTTGTCAATCTTAATTTGATTTAAGGGCAATAACTCATGCACAGCTGATGCCATTCTGGTAAAACTTCTAGTAAAGCCTCATTATGGTGATATATATAATTAAGTTTCATTAAGTTATGTCATTTGTTACTCAGTTACTCAGTTATTGCTCAATTTATTGGTTTTAGGTCAATTCAAAACAATAACTTATGCAATCTTAAAGCCAGTCTGATGAAACTTCAAGTGCATTAGCACTTTATAGTGACATATCTTTGTCTTAAGTTTCATGCAATACCGTCTGGTGGTTATTTAGGTATGGCTCCGGATGGAAGGAAGGACAGACAGAGGGAAGGATGGATGAACAGATATGAAGAAAACTATATCCCTCGGCCTTCAACAGGAGATAACAAAAGTTGACCTCGCCATGAAATAGGCCAGGTCAATGCAGGGTCATCATTTGTAAAAAAAAAAAAAAAAAAAAAAAAAAAAAAAAAGCTTCAGTCCCAAATGCTACACTCAAAGTTTCAAGATCATTTGCCTTTTGGTTCTGGAGAAGAATGCTTTTAACGGATTTTACCAGATATGGGCATGGAAGCCATCTTGATCATGTGACAAAGACCATCTGATCACACCTTTGTCTCCATGACCAAGAGTGGCTCCATATAAAATATGGTTTCAATCGGCCCAGAGGCTTCAGAGGAGAAGATGTTTGAAAATGTTGACGGGCGACAGACTCTCAGTAACCTTGAACAAAGGTTAAAGAATTACCTTGACCTTGGACAACATAATGTCTTCTTCTGCTCATTTAATTTACTTATAAACCAACTATCAAATGTAAGACCTAAATGGTTTCTGACAAAGTCGCTGTTTCTTACAAAGTCACTGTTTATACTTTTTCTGGCATAATAGCATAACATTCTAAAGTTGAACTTGCCAAAAATTAGGTCAAGGTCAACACATGGCCATCATTTGTACAAACTATGAGTGGTCCGAGTCCAAACTGCTACATACCAAGCCAGAAGGTCACTGACCATTCATTTCTGGAGAAGAAGATTTTAGAATGTTTTTCCATATATGGGTATGGTGACCATCTGGGCCATGTGACCAAGATCATCTGAACTAACTTTGGTTCCCTTGATCCAGTGAAGCTCCATATGAAATATGGCCCAATCGGCCCATTGGCTTCAGAGGAGAAGATGTTTGAAAATGTTTTGAGGCGACAGAATCTCAGTGACCTTGAACAAAGGTCAAAGACCATGACCTTTAGCAACATAATGTCTTCTTTGCACATTTAGTTAACCATAAATACAAAATATAGACTGGGTTGCCTGCCCCTGACAAAATACAGGGACAGGTAACGTTTAACGCCTTTGTTGACGGATCGTGCCTATTTCTAGTTCACAGCGCTGGGAAATACACTTGAGCTTGTTGACTCCTTGATGAGTCACTGCCCCAAATATCTATGTAATTTGTTTCAGCGTGTAATTGAATACTGATTTTGAAGTTGCATGTGACTAATATTGTAACTGATAACTTTTGCATAAATAAAATCAGCATTTATTCATTTCTCATCGTAGCTGTTTAAATGTTTCACGCAGGCGCAAAGCTAAGAGTAGGAAACTCTACTCAAGATGGTCGTACCCGTTACTTGTCATCGAACTTGAAGCCCTCTAGCGGAAAAAGTGTCTAAGGGAAGGAACTAGTCTATACAAAATATTAACCCTTAGACTTAAACGGTGTTTTTAGAAATCCACTGTTAAGCATTTCCTAGCCGTGGGCCCACACTGAGCCACCAAATGTCACAGGGGAGGAAAAACGGTGGCCCGACCGGGACTCGAACCCAGGGCCTCTCGCTGTCCGTGAGACGCCTGAGTTGTTGAGCTAATGACCGTACTTTGATATTCGTTGGTGGCTCATTGTGAGTCCACGGCTAGGGCCACAGGCATTAAAAAGTGCATGTCTCGTTGGTTCCTCCGTGGTACCGGGTAGATTCGGGGATGAATCTTATTAAGCAGGGGAGAAAATTTCAAAGGTCGACATTTGGTGGCTCAGTGTGGGTTCACGGCTAAGGCCGCAAGCATGTTGTTTCATAAAAGTCAATTGTTTAAGCATTTTCCAATGTAGAAACATATGCACCAAAATAGACCCTGCCATAAATAAGGTCACGGTCAATGCATGGTCATGATTTGTACAAACTATGACGGGCCAGAGTCCCAAATGCTACTGTACATTACAAGCCACAATGTCGTTGGGCCTTGGGTTCTGCAAGAGAAGATTTTTGATGGATTTTTACCGTATATGCACGTGGTGATCAGCTTGGTCATGTGACCAAGACGAGCTGAAAAAACTTTGGTTTCTTTGGCCCAGTGAAACTTCATACTAAATATGGCTTCAATCGGCTGAGTGGTTTCAGAAGTTTGACAATATTGACATGCGACTGGATCTCAGTGTCCTTGCACAAAGGACAAAGAATTGTGTCAAAGAATGATCTTGACCTTTTGCAACATAACATCTTCATTTCCTCATTTACGTGTGGTTAACCATATATACCAAATATTAAATCTGAGACTTTTAAAGCAGTTTTTGAGAAATGCACTGTTTAGCATTTTCCCACGATATAAGCATAATGCACCAAAATTGACCTTGCCATAAATTAGGACAAGGTAAATACAGGGTCATGATTTGTGAAAACTGTGATAGGCTTGAGATTTCAATGTTACATCAAAAACAGATGTCTTCAAATACAGCTTCTTTCCACGGACCGTCCCAGTTTGGAGCCCTTTGCCAGCCTCTGTGGCTGAGGCCCCTGACTTGGTACTCTTCAAGCAGGGGCTTTCCACTCTTACATTCTAGGTAGGGGGCAACCTGAAAGTAGGGTTTAAGGGTTTTCAGAGCTGTGCCTGTTGGGTGCTATAACCAGGGGCCGCTAAGGTAGCCCAGTGACCTATAAATATATCTATATATAGGTCACTGCTTCAGAGGAAAAGAGTTGACAGGCACCAGAAAATCAGAGACCTTGAAAAAGGTCAGAATGACGTTGACTTTTAACAACACAATATCTTCATTTGCTCATTTAGTTAATTATACATACCAAATATAATTAAACAGTTTCTGAGAAATTGTCCTGGACAAGAGTATTTAAAAAAGAAAAAAAAAATCTAGAAATGGAATAACTCGAGTTGGCTCGCGGTCACTCAGGTTAACATCTCGGATCAATTCGAACGTGTCTTTCGTGCAGGCCGCGAACTGAACTGAACTATGAACGAACTCACAGAGGATTAAATACGAAAAATAAAGCAATGTCGATTAAAACATTACTTTATTGATACAGACATCAATCTGCTTTTATAAGTCTATACTAAGAGGATGCCAAAACGGAAAGTGGTTGCCGTCGAACCTGAAGAAGATGAAGAAAGGTACGCATAACGTAACATATTCGTCCAATTTCCGCCACGAACCAGTAATCGTCGTAGGTATATATTTCATGCGAAATAACAGGGGCGGATCCAGAAATTTGGGAAAGGGGGTTCAAATTAGCTGAGGGGGGTTCGATTTGTGCAGTTGGACCAATTTTTCCTGAAATTCCCCATGAAAATGAAATAATTTAGGTTGAAGAGGGGGTTCGTTTGAACCCCCCGAATCCCCTCTGGATCCGCCTCTGTATGACAGTCATTGACTGGACAGACGCTCGGCGCCCCGTTACAGGTGCTATGGATTCGTTCTGCTGAGGTGCGGGGGCAACGTCGATATGAGAATTGAAATTCTACTACTAGTCGATGACATTCTCAATTCCCGTCCTATGTCACGACGGTATGGCCTTTGCATATTTAAATGGCTATAACGTGCAATTTTATGTGAATTTTTTTTAAACTCGAGGCAGGGCTTCCGTTAACGGGCGTATGGCCGTATATTACGCCCAGGATTTGCCCCCTCGTTGAGAAATAGGACCTCTGGCGTCTGGCATACGCCCGATAATTGTCACATACGGCCGTTTGATCTTGTCCCGACGTATCAAGGTTGGGCGGTAAATTCCACCCCCGGTATTTACCGGTGGAATTTACCGGTATTTACCGGTCTGGAAAAAACTCCCAAAGTGGAAAATACTGGCAAATACTGGTCGATTGAACTTTTTCACCTTTAAATCTTGCTAAAACCGAACCCAAGCTAACTTAAAATAATATATATTCAAAATAAATGACTTTATGATGTTTTAGTTCATTTTTATATTAAATATATAAGTTTATCATCATATAGAAAAAAATGTTTCACAAATTAAGCAGGTTGAAACAGCCAAAATGTGGATTTAAGACAAAAATTTTGACAAATTGAATAGTATCTTGATTCCACTTATTAAACAGCATAAAAATACAGGTGAGAAATCACAGGTAAATTCACCTGTGCACCTGGCTAAGTGACCTGTGACACCCAATTTGCTAGACAATGTCCAAATTGTTTCAAGACAATGTATATTTAAGGGGGCAGAGTATTGCTTGGGGCAAGGATGGAAACAAGAAATTGTCAGAATGTTTTTTTTGGTTTATACAAAAGTTAGACATTAAGTCATGGTGAAGTACATCGAGATATGGCTTGAGCTATAGTATGGCTTCAACTCTTGAATACATTTACCATGTTTATAGCAGTCAGATAATAATTTGTCATAATCAGTCCTAAAGCTGAACCATCACACATCATAACCAAACTACTATTCACCAAAAGCCAAAAGAGCCTATGCTGGTGTTTACTAAGACAACAAGACCAGTGCCAGATGCATTGACTGCAAAACAGTAGTTAGTGCCAAAGCTCCACGACTCTGTGCCCACAGAGAGAAATGTCCGGCTATGAAACAGGCTAGTTTTCCCCTAAAACAAAGTTCAAATTCCACTACATGTATCTTGATAAATTATTAAATAAATTAGTTGACACAATTGTTGAACTTCAGTCTAAATATTGAGTCAGTTGACCAGTATAACTGAAATACCCCTATGGATTTTGAGTGTAGGTTATTGTATAAATTCCAGGCTGGTCCTTTCAATCAACCAGTATTTGCCGGTATTTACCAGTATTTGCCGGTATTTACCGGTAAATACCACCGGCATGGAAAATACTCATATTTGCCGGCATTTTGCCAACCTTGCGACGTATAAAATATCGCAACTGTCTTTAAAATTCTAGCATGTGTCATAATTAATCGGATTAAGGCAGGTGTCAGCCAGAGGAAAAGACCGCCTACGGGCCAATCGAGATTGTCCGTATGGAGCACTGAACCAGGTAACATATATGTCGGACCGCCTACCTGTTAAAAAACGATTATCAAAATAACGCCCACTCGTAGATTCAACCTCTTACGGCAGTCTGCAAAACAACTTATCAAAAATCACGATGACCGAGCTTTTGGATGAAAAGTATGATCGCGAGAATGTAACTGACCTGTAAGTGTAAGGCGTATTCCGACTTCAAAAGTTTGTGAATGCATCAATAACACACGAATACTGAAGCATGTATTGACATACTCTATCCAAAGTTTTTAAGAACAAAACAGTCATGTTAACGCTTGCCCTTACAACGAAGGTCTTGTCATGATCCATATTGTCGTCAATGGAGTTTTTAGGAATACGAACCTGTTCCGCGAAAAGTGTTGATTCAAAGCGAAGATACACTGTTAATATTATTAGTCGCTATTTCGGACGTGTTATGGTTGTACGCTCTGGTACTATACATTGTTTTGATTAATGGTACTATTAAAATACGAATACTGAAATGTCTCTTTCGCCGATTTCTTAGTTGTATCGTTTTATTGTCATGCAACCCAGTGCGAAAATAATGCCGTACAGTGTGCACAGAAATAGCGCATTCTGATCAAGGTCTACGCCATTATATATACGGTAGCGTTGATATACAATTACCTGCACGTTTATGGGTCAAGCACGTTTTCTCTTTGATGTAAAAGTCAAAGACGCCGCTGCGAGTATATATACGCTTGCCGTACGCAGTGTCATACTGTGAGACAGGTACCTCAGTACACTTACCGATAACTAACAATCGTATCAGCCAGCGCAACTAAGCAGTCAGACTGGTCTTTCTTGTTCGCATCTAACATGAATAATAATTAACATCGACCTAGCGACAACCGAGTTCATCGGTGGAAACGTTTCATTATACGTTCCGTAAGTCACCGTATTTCCGACGCGGCCCATTTGGCGGCAATGAAAGGGAATATTATGCAATAGCAGACAGTGCAACGGCGAGTCTTCAGAGGACTTGCGTATTGTTCACGACTCTGATTAGACTGCGTTCCGTAAGTCACCGTATTTCCGACGCGGCCCATTAGGCGGCAATGAAAGGGAATATTATGCAATAGCAGACAGTGCAACGGCGAGTCTTCAGAGGACTTGCGTATTGTTCACAAACAAACAGGAATGACTCTGATTAGACTGCGCAAATGCTCAGGCTTCCTTTCGAAGAACAAAAAGTACACTATAGTATGGGAGAGAGAGAGGGACGTGTAAGGCGGGGGGGGGGGGGGGGGGGGGGTAAAAATAACCATGCATAGGTCATTCCTAAAAACTTCGGACTTCCAAAAAATTCTCTCAATACGTCCAAATCTGACACCATGGAAGTCTGGACTTCCAAATTTTGAAAGTTAATTGAAGCCCTGCTTGAGGGTACCCCCATCGGACAGGGTACCCCCATCGGACACCTTTACGATCAGTTCTTGATTTAAAGGAGAAGCACATCATCCAATTTAATGCCAATTCTTCTAATGTTTTGTGGTCTTTTTTCTCAACACTTTCGCGTGCTTTTCTCGTCTTGGGGGTGTTAATTTAATTTTCAAAGATGGTAAAATAATTTACCGGACAAGGGTACACGCCAGAAACATTTCAGTGAATCTTAACACAATGATTTCATCGTACCTAAATGCAGTTCAATGATCTAGTCAACATCATTGGATGGAGATTTTAGTCACCTAACAAGTAATGTAAGGGTTATAGTCCAGTTGGATCTAGTTTTTGAGAAAATAGAGAAAATGCACACTTGTCTGCACCGCGACAATGGCTAAATTCTAGGGATGGGTATTGCCAGAATTTTCGAATTGCGATATATTGCAATACCCTCACACTGTATTGCAATAAGTATCACAATATATTGTGACATTTGTTTTCTACATGTAAAGTACACTGGAGGGCTATGTATGAAAGTAGATATGAGATAATAAAGATGTATTATGTTTATCTTTAGTGTTTTTATTTATCCTTCATAAAGTGTGACTTGAACTGGACAAGAGAAAGACTAGTGGGCCACTGTCTGGCTAAGATTTTGGTAAAAGGCTTAGTCTGAAAAAGAAGGGCAATCCTATATCTAGCTTTTTATGCATTTGCCTAAAAGTATCTGTTTATCAGTAGGAGAACTTAGGATACCAGAGTTACTTACTTACTGTAATTAATACTGTTTATTTTCCTGAATGCTTGACAACCATAATATAGCATTTGCGGCAACATTTTCAGTAATGGTATTTGTAGCAGTCATCTTTTGAAGGCCAAAATGCTGCCACCTGTATATATGCATTAGAACTTCAGGTGATTCTTATACCCTCATAGTATTTGGATGAATTCAATATGGAGGGGAAGAATGTCACAGGTAAAGGTATATCACACATTTACATGTACTGCTATATGCATTGTGATACAAGGCTTCTTTTAGAGTGACTATACTGTTCACTTTTAGATCAAGGTGTCTACAGTTTGATCCTCAGCTGAAGTGTCTGATGGTTTGAGATTTTTTAAACAGTCTGTAAAATGGATAATAGTGACAAGTTCTTGTCTCTGCTGCAACTGGCAGAAGTGAGACATAGGTATTACTTTCCTTGTGTTGTGGGCAGCTGAAGCCGCGTAAAAGTTGCATCAAGTTTCCTAGTTTAGTTTTGTTTTGTGTCAATGCACTGACTGGTGAGACACCGCACTGCAGAATTCTTTAATATCTTCTATGAACAAGGCTGTGGAAGCTTATCTAGGATATGTGTCTTGCTCTGTTTTCACCTAGCAAAACTGTAGAGCTCTTTGATTGGAGATTTGTTTCGTGCAAAATACCCGGATGATGAGAATCAAGAATTGGACGGACACACGACGCCAAGTGCGTGCAACTATGGTTACGTACTGCTGAGCCACTTGGGGAATTTTGTTAGGAGAATTGAACTGAGTTGAACAGTCTTAGACAGTATTTGACTGGAAACTTTTCGTGGCGCATGACTTAGCTCCGTGAAATTCTTGGTAGGAGTAACCGGTGGGGATAAAGTGCAAAAAGAGCTGTCACTAGCGAAAAGATGCAAAAAGACTTCCCTCAGAGACCAAAAACAATTCTCAAGGTATTTGGCCATGGTCTGGAGTTCGTCATATTCTTCAATTGCTGCTTGGATCTTCCTGCATACCTCCTCATCGGTTACATGGTCCTTGCAGACCTGTTTACAACTACGATTTTGGCGTATTTTCTACGCTTTTTGGCTTAAAAATACGCTCTACGTTTTAACCATCTGAAACTACGCAAAATTGCAAATCAAGTTTATCAGTCCTTTTTCTGTGATTTGGACCATATTTGGACGTTTTGGCCCCTGATTAAAGCATCTTTTTAACACAGTGTAGTGTATGGGTATAAATACCACTACTAGCGCCTCGCTGTAGAAGCATGCTTTTATGGCGACGTGGTTAGAGTGGTGAACCTTTTTTGGAAGTTAAGCAACGGTCTGCTCGGTTAGTACTTGGATGGGTGACCCGATAGGCTGGGGCCCATCAAGTCACATCAATGGTGTCAGAAATGTTGGAACAAGCTCGCAGGAGACTTCTGCCCTGCCTTAGAGAGTGAAAGGGGAGCTATGTAGTGTGGCTGAGTATGTGTCACAGTGACTGAGTTGTCACAGGGTGCTCCAGGGCCTTTCAAGAAAAAGGAGGGAGAAGTGTAGTGTATGGGTATAAATACCACTACTAGCGCCTCGCTGTAGAAGCATGCTTTTATGGCGACATGGTTAGAGTGGTGAACCTTTTTTGGAAGTTAAGCAACAGTCTGCTCGGTTAGTACTTCGATGGGTGACCCGATAGGCTTGGGCCCATCATGTCACATCAACAGATTACTTCCGGTTCAGCTGTGTTTTTTAGCGTGAACAAACAATCAGATTATGTCAGGCTGCAACTGCCAGTCAACAACCGTCAAGAAAAGTGAAACAATGGCAATATTAGTCATGGTCTATTAATTTTATATCATCAAAGCTAACTGTTTTTGTTCACTACACTGTATTGTCATGTGTTTTCGCGATCAAAAGTTGATCAAACAATTAACAGATTACAGATGTAAATTTTTATCCTGGGAAGATAAATTCATCTACTGACAGAGATTATTGAGGTATCTTTAAACATTTCACTGCTGTCTATTAGGAACAAGCCTAAAGGGCTTAATAAGTTTCCCAGTAGACAAAAGGTAGGATAGAAAAGAGTATGAACCCAGGCCCGTTCGAAAGATGAGTCAGTTGCCATCCTGAGCTCTTTTCCTCATTTCTGCTTTACCCATACCTATAAAAGACTGATTAACAGACTAGGCTAGAAACCACTATGTAAGTTTAAAGAAAAATCAAATTAGCCCCTACTGTGAGTCTCTTCCCCCCCGACCTCCAACCAACACCACCCACCTCCAACCACCATATGCCTGGACTACACATAAGTACTGCAAAATACGCTTAGCTGCCTTCCTGACTACACATGGCGAAGTCTGAGAGTAAACAGGTCTGTCCTTGTACGAAATGTTCAGTAACCTTTGCATCGCATCTCAAAGGCCTGCTCTCTTTTCTCTTACTCTGCTGTCAAGGTCCATGACTTACAGGCATTTAATTAAAACATTCTATTAAAATTATCCATTCTATGATAGAATGGATAATTTTAACTCTATGGCGTAAGGGGACTGGATGGCGTAGGGTGTGCCTCGAGCATCTCTGACACCCCAGCGGTCCTGGTTCGATCCAGGGCGTCTACTTGTATGTGACAGGAAAGTGGTCCTTTACTATCCTGTATTCTGCAGTTGGGACGCCTCTGCATTGTCTAAGAAAACCAACAGCGAAGACTCGTAACGGGTTAATACACACACAGGCTAATCTGCATTTGAACCATGTTGTTTGTAAATACATGTTTTAATGATTATACTCAGAGTCAAGATCATGTGCACGCCATCGCTTGTTGAGACATATATTTCTCATTATCTGTCCTCACTGAGCTCAGCGTGGCAATTTAAAAACTGAAATCAGTTCATGTTCATTTGTTTGTCTGTTTTATGAAACTGCTCAGGTATGATTTTGGCAACATCTTTGCTCTCCTAGTTATATTGTTGTTGTTGTGTTATTGTTTAACGTCCACGGTAAACAGCTATGGTCATGTCGCCTAATGTCGGGACAGTCAGTTAACCTAACCACACTATTCTTTGGCAGGCTTAGACCTCCTAAGCGGTTATCCAGTACTAAGTACACTTACTTTCACCGTTAACTGACACCTGCCCTTCTTGAATCAGCGGAAGGAGAAATGAAAGTAAGTGGCAGGACCCGGTATTGAACCCAGGACCTCAGGCTTATAAGTCAGACGCCCTTCTGACCGCCCTACGTGGCCCGGCTTCTCCTAGTTATAAACAGCAGCTGTTCTATAGTCACATTTGATGATTGATGTTGGCTGATATGTATATGCTCTGTCGAAAAACTGGTAAACAGGTTTATGAAAAATGACAAATTATTCTCTTTTCTGGTTCCCCGTTGAGCAATGAAACATGAGACATTGGATGGATCCTTGCCCTGTACATTGTATTTTTACCACATGATGATAAAATGTGTAATATCAAGAGGCCATTTTAGTTGCCAATTTAAATGACCCAAATAAGTATAAAATCCTGAAGAAGGTAATAATTTACCAAAACTAGTTGATCAGTAAAAAGAGGTCTACTCCACCAATGTTGGTTCATTCTGTTTTTTTCTTTTGCTCATTTGATTATAAAATATTTACATTCAGTTATTGCTATATATCTGCCAGTCCCCTAAGCAAGCAAGTGAATTAATGATTGCAAGATGGGCCCTAGAAAATTTCTTCCTGCAACTGGGAATTTTTCAACTTTCATTGGGAAAAGAAGATACTATTTTGAATTGTGACTGGTGCCTTTTATGGGCAACACTTATAAGAGAAAAAAATCCTTGAATCTAATTAAATAGGTAAGGTAAAGGTTTCCCATTTAGCCTAATAGCCGTAGGGGCAGTGGGGGTTAGAGACCTACTGTATCTTGGGCACAGCTGATGAAAGGCCCTCTCTCTCCTTTCGCTGCCTTATCCTTCCCTGATTCGAAAAAGGTACCAATTTACTGCTGGGTTGACAGAGAGAGTTTTCGGGGACAGTGATCCGTGAACTCACAACCTTCCGGCGATTTTCTGCACCATAACCGAGTCACTCTAACCACTCGACTATGGCTCCTCTCTGAATTAAATAGATCTGACTAATTTATCTGTTATGATATTTACTTTTTTTCCCTAAATATAACAGAGAGATTGAATGATGTCAGCTAATGAAGTGAGCTGTGACACAACAAACCAACAAAGTGGGACAAGTACCCAGGGGAGACTCAGGTGCCTGGACAGCCATCAGTCTGATGCGCTTAATGAGCAGCTAGGGGTTTAAGCTACATGTAGCTCCATGTGGACAGCAAAGACTGGGCGGATTTCAAGGCTGATCTGAGTTTTTGCTGGGGGCACATGCCACTTTGTTGGTTTTGTCATATCCTGACCCAAATTAACAAACAAGTTTATCTGATATGACACCTTGTGATAATCACCTTGTTTGTTGCTGTTAAAGTAATTTCTAGTTTGTTGTGTTTCAGGTATTTTCTGAACCCCGACTCCGTAAGCCACCACTTATATTGCTCTATATGTCAAGAAGTGTTTGTTGATCCTCAGAGGGCGCCCTGTGGCCACAGCTTCTGTAGAAAGGTACATGGATGAATACACTATAATTTATTTAAGAAATAAATGTCATTTTTCGGATGTTCATGGAAGTATGAATGCAATGGATTAGGTGCAAAGTTTACATGACACCCAAACTTTGCACTGAGTCCATTGCATTCATACTTCCATGAACTTCGGAAAAATGAAATTTGTCTTTAATATCAATTCTCTGTAAAAATCAGAAAATTGCCATAGGGGTCCGGCACGCTATGTCTCAGATTTTTTTCATTCTTGGTTTATGAATCAGAAATGACCCCCAAACTACAAAAACAGTAGTGAAATTTCTGTGAGTCATCCTGTTGCCATGGTAACCAAGACAATTTGAGTCAAACAAGAGAGTCCAAAAATTAGGAGGAAAAAACTGAAAAAATAGCATATTAGTGTGGTCTATCCATCCATAGGTAATTCTTAAATCCCTAATACAGATATTATAACATATAATACCAACTTAGCTCTGTATACAGAAAGAAATAAAAAAACAAGTATGTCTCACACTAAGGCCACACTGGGGGCTCGAAGGGGCCACAATTCGGCAAATTCCAAAATGTGGTAAAATTGGGATTTTGACGTTCTTCGGAACAAGTTTTGGTTAGTTTCGCAGAAGATGTTCAGAAAGCCACTAGTATAGTTATAACCAGTAATATACCAAAGTATATAATATAAAAAAAACTGGATGGAGAAATTAATATTTGAAAGTCAAGGTCAAATTATGCAAAGCTCCTATTTCTAAACATGAAAAAACTTGGATTTTCTCATTTTTGTCCCAATTTCTGTAAAGGTTAACTGAATATGATAAGAAAACCATTGCTACAGTTGAAAAGAGCAACATGTCATTTAATGAAGCAAAACATAAAACAGATCAATAAAATCAAATATGAAGGTCAAGGTCACACACAGCAAAGCTCCCATTTCAAAATATGGAAAAATTGGTAATTTCTCATTTTATGTCCCAATTTTTGTAAAGGTTAACTGAATATCATAAGAAAGCCATTATTATATTTTAAAAGAACAATATATCATTTAATGAAGCGAAACATAAAACAGATCCAGGAATTCAAATATGAAGGTCAAGGTCAGGCACAACAGAACTCAAATTTCAAAATGTTGAAAAACTGGGAATTTCTCATTTTATGTCCCAATTTTTGTAATGGTTAACTGAATATCATAAAAAAACCATTGCTATATTTGAAAAGAACAACATGCCATTTAATAAAGCAAAATGAAAAACAGATCAACAAAATCAAATACGAAGGTCAAGGTCAAGCACAACAAAACTCCAATTTCAAAATGTTGAAAAACTGGGAATTTCTAATTTTATGTCCCAATTTTTGTAAAGATTAACTGAATATGATAAGAAAACCATTGCTATATTTCAAAAGAGAAATATATCATATAATGAAGCAAAGCATAACACATATTGAAAATTTCAAATACAAAGGTCAAGGTCAAGGTCAAAATCAGCGAAGGACCTATTTTCAAGCATGAAGTTTCTGGGTTTTCTCATTTTCGTCCCTTTTTTTTGTAAAGGTTACCTGGATATCATAAGAAAGCCATTGATATATATGAAAAGAACAATGTATCATTTAATATAGCAATAAATAAAACAGATCAAGAAATTCAAATATCAAGGTCAAGGTCAAGCACAACAAAGGCTCCATTATCAAAATGTTGAAAAAGTGGAAATTTCTCATTTTTTGTAAAGGTTAACTGACAATGATCAGAAAATATATTGCACTTGCTATATTTGAAAAGTGCAATATATCATTTAATGAAGCAAAACAAAAAATAAAAAAAAGATCAATAAATGCAAATATGAAGGTCAAGGTCAAGCACAAAACTCCAATTTGAAAATGTTGAAAAAAATGGGAATTTCCTTTTTTTGTCCCATTTTTTTTATAAAGGTCTACTGCATATAGAAGAAAACCATTGCTTTATCTGAAAAGAGCAACGTATTTAATGTGGCAATACATAAAACAGATCAACAAATTCAAAAATAAAGGTCAAGGTCAAGCACATCATAGCTCCGATTTCAAAATGTCGAAAAAGAGGAATTTTCTCATGATTTATTTATACCAATGTTTGTAATGATTAACTGGATATGATAAAACCATTGCTATATTTGAAAAGAGTAATATATATTAAATGAAGCACAAGATAAATCAGATTGAAAAATTCAAATACAAAGGTCAAGGCCAAGAAAATCACAGCTTCCTGTCAAAATTTGGAAAAAGTGGAATTTTCTCATACTTTGTACTAAGATTTGCAATTGTTTTTTTAGCTCACCTGAGCCAGCGGCTCCTGGGGAGCTTATAGGATGGTATGGCTCTGGCGTCCGTCGTCCGTACGTCGTCTGTCCACACATTCAAACAACTTCTCCTCTGAAACCTGTGGACCGATTTCATCCAAATATCATATATACTTCCTGGGACCTTAGGAACGAAAAGTTGTTCAAACAGTCCTGGTCACATGACCAACATGGCCGCCACGCCCATATATGGTAAAAAGCTTTAAAAATCTTCTTCTTGAGAACTAATAGGCCGATGGCCTTGAAACTTAGTATGTAGCATCTGGAATGCGAGTACTACCAAGCTTGTTCAAATTATGACTTGGGTTGACCTTGACCTTTGTTACGGCAAGGTCAAATTTGCTTTATGGTGCTTTTATATGGGAAAATGCTAGAACATAAGATATCTTGGAAACTGTTGAAGATTTTGGGCTAAAAATTGGTATCTACATGTACATGAAGATTTACTAGTACATGAAGATTTATGAGTACAAGAGGTCAAGGTCATTCTTTGACCTTTGACCCACACCTCTCATATTTTGACAACTTCAAACAATCTCCTCAAAAGCCACTGGGTCAATTGAAACCAGATTCCATATAGAGCCTCCAAAGGTTGAGGGAACAAAAATTTATTCATACGGTCCAGGTCACATGACTAACATGGCCGCCACGCCCATATATGGTAAAAACCTAAAAAAATCTTCTGCTCTAGAACCAATTTGCCAATGGCCTTGAAACTTAGTATGTAGCATTGGGTGCACAAATACTACCAAGATTGTTCAAATGATGACCTTGGGTTGACCTTGACCTCTTCTACGGTAAGGTCAAGTTTGCTACCTTGTGCTTATATATGGCAAAATACTAGAACATAAGATATCTTGGAAACTGTTGAAGATTTTGGGCTTAAAGTTGGTATCAATCATTTTAATGAGTACATGAAGATTTATGAGTCCAAGAGGTCAAGGTCATTCTTTGACCTTTGACCCAGAACTCGCATATTTTGACAATTTCAAACAATCTCCTCAAAAGCCACTGGGCCAATTGTTCTTAAATTTTATGTAGAACTTCCAGGGGGTTGAGAGAACAAAATTTATTTATACGGTCCAGGTCACACGACCAACATGGCCACCCCGCCCATATATGGTAAAAACCTAGAAAATTCTTCCTCTCCTGAACCGATTGACCGATTGCCTTGAAACTTGGTATGTAGCATCGAGTACTCTTGTACTATCAAGATTGTTCAAATTATGACCTTGAGTGACCTTGACCTTTTTTTTAGGAAAGGTCAAATTTGGGAAAATATTAGAACATAATATTTCATGGGAAGTTTTGAAGATTAAGGCCCAAAAATTGGTATATACAGTCATCTTAAAGAGAACATGAAGATTTGTGAGTACAAGAGGTCAAGGTCATTCTTTGACCTTTGACCCACCACTCTTATATATTTTGACAATTTCGAACAATCTCCTCAAAAACCACTGGGCCAATTAAAACCAAATCTCATATAGAGCCTTCGGGGGTTGAGGGAATGAAAATTAATTAAAACGGTCCAGGTCACATGACCAACATGGCCGCCATGCCAATATATGGTAAAAACCTTTAAAAATCGTCTTCTCCAGAACCAATCGACCCATGGCCTTGAAACTTGGTATGTAGCATTGCGTACACCAGTACTTTCAAGATTTTTTAGAATAATGTCCTTGTATTGACCTTGACCACTTTACGGCAAGGTCAAATATGGGAAAATGCTAGAACATAAGATTTCATTGGAAGTTTTGAAGATGTTGGCCCAAAAATTGGGTCATGAAGAACTAGGAGTACAAGAGGTCAAGGTCATTCTTTGACCTTTGATCAAGATCTCTCATATTTCGACAATGTCAGACATGTCCTCAAAAGCCAAAGGACCAATTATAAACACATTTCATATAGAGCCTCCAGGGGTTGATTGAACAAAAATTTGTTCAAACGGTCCAAGTCACATGACCAACATCGCCGCCATACCCATTTATGGTATAAACCTTTAATGTTTTTCTTCTCCAGAACCAATACACTTATGGCCTTGAAACTTGTAAGTAGCATAGAATACTAGAGTACTACCAAGACTGTTCAAATGATGACCTTGGGTTTACCTTGACCTTTTTTATGGAAAAATGTCAGAACATAAGATTTCATGGACAGTTTAGAAGATTTTGGCCTAAAAATGGTATATATGGTTGTCTTAATGAGTACATTATGAAGATTTATGAATACAAGAGGTCATGGTCATTCTTTGACTTTTGACCCAAGACTCATATTTTGACAATTTCAGACCTAAGAAAAACCCACTTAGCCAATTGTTCAGGTGAGCGATTCAGGGCCTCATGGTCCTCTTGTTTGGAATATGTGATGAAGCATATGCTGTATTTTAGAAGAGTCACATATCAACTAATGAAATATAAAACAGATGAAGGAGTATATATGGTGGCCAAGGTCAAAATCACTTATGATTCTTTTAAAATGTTGAAACACCCGAATATCTTATATAATGTACCAAACTTTGTAAAAGTTTATAAGTTTTTATGTGCAAAGAGTTATATATCCATTAATGAAATAAAACACAAAGTAGATGCAGATATTTAAATTTGACTGTCAAGGTCAAGATCATCAAAGCTCCTGTAAAAGTCATAAATTATAACGCAGATAGAAAAGCTTAAAATGATGGTCAAGGGCAAGCACAGCAAAACTTTGTTTCAAAGTGTGTGAAAAAAAGCAGGATCTTTTTACACATTGTACCATTTTTTTTTTGGTAAATTTAAGAAATAATATTGCCAAGTTTGAGGAGAGTCATTTATCATTTACTAAAATTAAACAGATGAAGCAATTTGAATATGAAGGTCAAGGTCAAAATCATCAAAACTCAAATTCAATGATTGTTAAAAAAAAGGATTTTCTCCTAGTTTGTAACGTTTGAAAACAGTAACTGAATGTAATAAAAAAACTTTGCTATATTTGACTAGTCGTATATCATTTAAAGAAATAAATCATAGAACAGATAGAAAACTATAAATATGAAGCTCAAGGTCAAGATCATCAAAGTTCCAAGTTAAAAAAGTGATCCATGGAGGCTCCACATAAAATTTGTCTAAAATCAGCACTGTGGCATTAGAGCAGATCTCTGACATTATGAAATATGATTGGTACTGGATAATCACCTACAACCTAATGATGTAAAATCAGGAGTGAGAAGCAACTGCTATAAAGGCCCAATAAGCCCAAATATTTAATGCAGATGATGAAAATGAATGTGAAAGCATATATACATGTACAGGGCAACCATACACTAATAATATCCAAATAATGATCTAGTTAAAATTATTCTGATGGAATATCCAGTTTTTTTAATAGAAGATTATTCACCTCAAAAGAGAAACTACTGCTATGGTATACTTCGAATCCAGAACTGACAATACAGCATAGGAAGTCTAACTGTGCCTTCTCGAATAAAGGTGGTGGGGGGTGGGGGGGGGGGGCTATAAGGCCTTTTCTGCCCAAGAGCAAAATGTTTTATTTTCAGCTGATGATTAGCCTTCAGTGTCCGCTATACTGAATCAATAGTGGTTAAGCTCCGTAAGCACTACTTTTGGAATAATGGAGTTATTAAAGTGGGTGGGGTAATTCAGCATGAACCAGCGGAGTCTTATTATAAGCAATATTTCTCCTTCAAATTTAAAGGCATTCATATGTACATGTATCTCCTTTTATAAGTTTAAATAATGTCTGAGGTGATATCTTTTCTCAATTTCTACCTTTCAAAGTAAAATCTTATGTCTGCAGAATTTCTTTTAGTGACACTGTCAATTTTCAGTAATTTTGGTACTTTGAATTCAGTATATTCTACCATATCTCTAGAACCAATGGATGACTTCTTACCAAACTAAAATGGGTTCACCGTTGGGAGAGTGCAAATCGTTGATTAAATTTTGGGTGACCTTGACCTTTGTTTCAAGGTCACAGTAAGACTTACTATGTCAATTTTAGTCAAGTTTTGACCATTGTTTACACATTAGCTCCTGAATTGATGTGAAATCATGACCAAAGTTAAACATTATGAAGAGTTAGAGCACTAGTTATGATTAAATGGCCATAAAATCATCTTCAAGGTGAAGGTTAGACTAAACAGAGTTTCATCATAGATTTCACACAATCAGTCAGCAGAAATGTACCAAAGCTGAGAGGTTTCATTTGAAAATCAATGTTTAATGTGCGCAGAATGACCTTGACCTTGGTCTGAAGGTCAACATTAGCCAGACATAATGAAACAGAACTGGGTTAAACTTAAATGTTAAAGAAAAGTCTATTGTGAAATACTGAACTTCTGAATGTATTGTTGACCTTCAGATCAAGGTCAAGGTCAGTATATGCATATTAAGCATTGGTTTACAAATAGAAACATACATAATTCTTAAATTTCTGTTTACTAGCTGTGTGAGATCTTTGATTAAACTCTGTCTATTCTAACCTTGACCTTGACCTTTAAAATGATGTCATGGCCATTTTATCATAACCAGTGCTCTAACTCTTCATAGTGCTTATTTTGGCCACCTTGGTCATGATTTCATATCAATTCAGGAGCTAATGTGTAGACAATGGTCAAAACTTAACTTAAAATTGACATTTTAAGTCTTACTGTGACCTTGAACCAAAGGTCAAGGTCACCAAAATTTAATCAACAGTTTGCACTCTCCCAACGGTGAACCCATGTAAGTTTGGTAAGAAGTCATATGGTAAAATATATTGAATTCAAAGTACCAAAATTACTGAAAATTGACAGCGTCACTAAAAGAAATTCTGCAGACATAAGATTTTACTTTGAAAGGTAGAAAGTGAGAAAAGATATCACCTCAGACATTATTTAACTTATAAAGGAAGATATATATGAATACCATTAAATTTGAAGGAGAAATATAGCTTATAATATGACTCCCTTGGTCCATACTGATCTACCCCACCCACTTTAATAGCCCCATTATTCCAAAAGTAATGCTTACGGAGCTTAACCACTATTTATTCAGTGTAGCGGACACTATAGGCTAATCATCAGCTGAAAATAAAACATTTTGCTCTTGAGCAGAAAAGGGCCCTTATAGGTACCCCCTTAATGGTGGTGAGTACACTTTAACTGAAAGCAACTCTGCCATTTTCGTTTTTGATTCCTTTTTCAAAGGAGGTCAACTTCAAAAGGATTGCTCCTTTTTCCTTCAAGAGCAGACCCACTTTGGAAGGGACATGCTAGTCTCAAAGCAAACTGGAAGTCAAAAAAGTTGTGCCCCTTTGTAAACATGGCAGAAAAACATAGAGGTGTACCAATATGACATAATTGGCCACCATATACTTATGTTACATTTCTACATGTAACCACATTAACTGTCATGCTAATCCACAAAACTGTCTAACAATGCCAACATCACTCATTCACTGCAATTCATTTGACTATATAGATCTAGCTAATGGAAAATGAATTTTATACATTGATAAGTCTCAAGTACTTGAAATTTGAAACCACTTGCAATATCTTATTGGCTATGAAGTATAGTAAACTGGTGAGGCATATCCCTTGCGTGAATCTTGAGATGTGGTTTTCAGAATCTTGGGAAAGAATGCACATATATTGCAGGAAGCGCATTCTCGTCTCAAAATAATCATTTCTACGGATGATCACTATTTTACTCAAAATCAGACCAAGACACAAATCATATTTTGGTGCACTGCTTTCTCAAAAACAAGAGCTTTAAGGGGAAACAACTTCAGATTTATTAAGTCATCAACTACCGGCTTTTCAAAAAGTGTATCAGAATGTTTAAAACAGGAATTACAGAGATCCTTTAAAGAGTTAATTCCCACAGGTTAATTCTTTTCTCCTCTAACTGCCATGCTGGATTAGAAAAAAATACATGCATGTCAACTTTTCGTTATTTCCAGTCTGACGATTACTAATGCAGCTATCTTATATGATACGACTTGTAGACACAGGAATCTCTTGATTTCTGATGACCTTGGCCTCAATGAATCATTCAATATGAATGGTATGAATGGTATAAACTATTCGCAAACATTAAATTGATTGTCTACCCAGCAAACTTAAGCAAACATTGATAAAGCCTAGAAATTTGCTGATAATCGACAAAAATTCCTAAGTATTGATAGAGAGCTCAGACTGAAAATAAGTGACCTTGACCTTGAATGGTCCCCCTGATTCAGATGATGTATCATAACATTAAATGCAGTTTATGCATGACCAATTAAAATGAAATCAAGAATTGTCAGAGTTTCTACATGATCATAATACATGATACAGAGTTCATTTGAGCCATAATTTTGTGGATATTTGTGACCTTGACCTTGGCACTGCAATTTCCTTCAACCTGAATTATGTCAGAAATTGAAGCAAGGTTACTGTAAATTGTATCTAGACTGTTTGCTATAATTACATACCTTATCGAAGGAGGAAAAGACTATAATTTTCATGTAAAACATGTTATTTATTAAACATTTCTCGATTTTGGTGACCTTGACCTTGAAACCTTGTTGCTTCTGGATAAACTAGTGTTGCTGCAATGATCAGATTTATTATGTATAATAGTTCTTTGCGCTTTAAAACCGCCTTTAAAACATAAAAAATGATATTTATACCAATAAATGTCGAAAAAAAGGCATTAAAATAGCATTTTTTTAGCTATTTTAACATTGACCTTGACCTTTTGATTTGAATTTCTCCATCCAGTTTGTTTTATATTTTTCGTTTGCATATATTGTTCTTTATGACCATACTAGTCTTTGTCTGGACATCTTCTGTTAAACTGTCCAAAAACTCCACCGAAAAAGTGTAATATTGCATTTTTCACAAATTTGATAAAATGCCAATTTTCCCCTTTTTTGGGCCCTTAGTGTAAGAAACCTATGCAAAATTTTGTCACCAACTTTATATCCTTGTGCTATGCCAACTTAGCGCTTTGATGTTAAAAACATTTCTTTTCCAAAAAGTTTCTGTGGAGACGGGAAAATAACAAACAATTTTGCCAATTTTCTAATTTTTTATGTTCAATTTTTCTGCCTTCCTCCCAGAACAAACATTCTCCGTTTCCATGGCAACGAAACATAAAATGAAGATTTCAACGCTGTTTATGGTGGTTTTGCATCAAACCTGATATGTAGACAAAAAATTACTAAAATCCCAGACATAGCGTGGCCAACGTTTTCCGATTGTTACAGAGAATCGATATTAATATTTAAACTATGTTTTCACATCAATTTTGTTACTCATTTGTGAATAATTTAACGCCAATGAAAGGACAAAGAATAGTTTTTAACCAACGTGTTTGGTTAGGACGTTCAACAGCCGTCACTATGACATGACATATATCGAAGGTTACAGTGGCCAGTCAATTACTTGAATTGTCTGTGACGTTGCTTGTGCGTAAAATTGTGTGAATGAGTGTTGTTCATCGATGTATGGACATCGTCATGCTCAGCCCAGTATAGGATCATCTAAGGAAATTGTCGACAAATGTAAAAATTCTGTTATAAGACAGGCCTCTTTCTTTCCATAATAACCCCAAAATCTAGATCTGTCTTGTATGATAGAATTTAAGAAACCTGGAGAAGGTTTCAACATTTGGGGTCATTCTGGATGTAAAAATGCTTTATTGCTGAATTTTTATGACCAGTAATTATGTGAATGGAATGATTTTAGTTTTCACCACCCTTTGAAGCGAAGTATGTATATTTTCGGCTGTTCAGGCTGATGGGGGATGTTTTGGATGAGTGTAAGGGTAAAATAATTCAAAGGCTGGAGAAGAATGGACTTGAACCCATCACCATTGTCTGCAGTTTTAGCCTATCCCAATAATTAACCTGAAAAATGGATGGAACCCCTCTGTTATGCCTCAAGTAAACGAAGCATAATAGAGAGGGTTTCCATCCATTTTTCAGGCTAATTATTGGGTTAGGCTAAAACTTCAGATGCCCGTGAACCCATGACCTCTCAGTGATTTTTTTCACTATTTTGGGAATGGTGCCAGTGCCCACAGTATTGGAAAAAATCACGCTGTATTCTCCTAAAACTTGGAATTTCAGAAACACCTTTATTGGCTCAAGTGGTGGGATAGGGGACCTGAAACTGAATATATGATATTTGAATTTAATTATAGCTATATATTTGCCAGTTCTCTAAGCAAGCAAGTAAATTTGTGCTTGTAGAATGGTCCCTAGAAAATTAACTTCTTCCTGCAATTGGGAATTTTTCAACTTGCAGTTGGGAAAAAAAGATACTATTTTGAATTGGGACTGGTGCCGTTTTATGGGCACCACTTATATAGAGAAACAAATCACTGCCTCTGCATAGTGAGTCAGCAGGCTAACTCCTTGGCCAGCATGGCCTGATAAGGAAGCTAGGTACGTTTGATGTCAGCTTCAGCTTCACAAAGTATGGTTTAGCTGCATCTTGAGCAAGTTGCTGAGTTTGAAATAAACAGTAGCTAGTAGCAAGTTAGCCACCTTAAAATCTCAATAAGAAAAAGTCGATGGCAAAACCTTGCTGCCTAGGAAATATCTTTAGTTAAGGTTAATATCTTGGAAAGTACTAGTAGAATTTCATTAATTAGAATGCTGCATCTACTTGTAAGAATAAACACAATTCAATATGGTCAAAGGCATTATCAGTTCCTTTGACCATATGGAATTTTGTTTGGTCATAATAAATCTGACAACAACCTCTGACCTCTGACTTTTGCTACCAGGTATGTAAGTTTTGCTAGTACTAGCTTTTACACCAGCAGGGATCTCCCCAGACCATTAAGGCATGTAGCTTGCAACATGCCTTCCTCTTCAAATAACCTTTGCAACATGCCTTGATTTCCAATGAAACATTATTAAAGTGCTTTTATTTTCATTTTTTAGCTGGTAAAGTTGTTTTGAATGCATTAAGGATCATCAATAAATTATTTATAATGTAAATTTAGGCTAATTTTGACAAAACATTGCCATTTTAAGGATTTTGAAAATTGATCAACAATTTTTGTGCTAAAAGTGACATGCCTTCTGAACTTTCTGGGGAGAACACTGCTGATCACCAGGTAGCAGCTACTTGCTATCTGCATAGAAAAATGAAGTTCATTTCTAATACTGAAGTTGGCATACATTGTCTGTGCACATACCCAGTCTGTTCAGCATTTGAGCCGTGACAATAGAAAACCAACAATGTGGTTGTGCAACCAGTGCAGACTCAGATCAGCCTGGACATCTGTCCAGTTTGATCAGACTCTTTATTAATGACTCAAAGGGTAGCTAAGGGTCTAAGCTACTTCCATGCGGACAGCGAAGACTCTGATCAGACTGGGCGGATGCCCAGGCTGATCTGAGTCTGCGCTGGGCACACAACCACATTGTTGGTTTTCTCGTGTCGTGGCTCATTTGTATAGCTTTAGTTTGCTTAAAATTAAGCTGGCTAGGGGAATTAACTCTGCCACTTCAAGTTTTGTCTCCCTTCTCACTTGGGGTCAGCTCTTATAGAATTTTGCTTCCCTAGGGCAAGGAAAATACAGAAAATGGTAGAGTTGCTTCCCTTGAAAGTGTGCCTATTCACATTTTAAGACATACAGTAGAACTTCATTGTCTCAAACACCCTTGGGACCATGAAAATTAGTTCCAGCCAAGGGTAGTTCTAGCCATCCAGGGTTAGTTTTTATATAAAGTGACTTCTGGGGGCCAAGGAAAGAGTTCTAGCCTGGCAGGGTTAACGAGCCATCAGGGTTCGAGCCATTGAAGTTCTACTGTATGTTCCAAGAGATGATAAAACCTGCATAAAGGCATTATGTGAATTGTCAGTCTGCACACATGCACAGTCTGTTCAGTCTGCCCAGTTTGCCAAGACAGTAACTGATCATGTAAATTTCAGAAAATAATTGCATTTGTCTAGAAAAGACTGCTCTTGTGCACAGGCCCCGAGGTTATAAAACTTTTTTCGTGCTCAACTCAGCTGTGCATGAAATTTTCTCTGCTTATGAATATGAAAATGCCAACTAATGTTGGCATTTTCATATTCATAAGCAGAGAAAATTTCATACTCAGCCCAACTGAGCAAGACAACAACCGTACTTATCAGTAATTTGCTATTTATTAGCAGGTAAAATTTCATGCTCAACTCAGCTGAGCATGAAAAAAGTTTTATAACCTCGGGCCCTGGCTTATGTAGGCATTTCAACTGAGCTCAGTTGTTCAAAACTTACCAAGTTGTTAATTGACAAGACATTCCATTTTCAAAGACAGTGTACTAGCAAAAAACACTGTCATTTTTTGATGAAAAAATATCAGAAGCTTTTGACAAGACCTTCCATTTTCAAAGACACTGTACTCACAAAAAACAGTCATTTTTTGATGAAAAAATGTCAGAAGCTTTTACTGCAAAAGCTTCTCACATTTTTTCGCAAAAAATTAGCCCACTTAATTTGATTTGATTGAACTAAGAGACTTAATGAATCCATGACTAATGACAGCCTAGCAATTCTTAGAACAACTGAGCCCAGGGCCCGAGGTTATAAAACTTTTTTCATGCTCAGCTGAGTTGAGCATGAAATTTTACCTGCTAATAAATAGCAAATTACTGATAAGTACGGTTGTTGTCTTGCTCAGTTGGGCTGAGTATGAAATTTTCTCTGCTCACGAATATGAAAATGCCAACTAATGTTGGCATTTTCATATTCATAAGCAGAGAAAATTTCATGCTCAGCTGAGTTGAGCACGAAAAAGTTTTATAATCTCGGGGCCTGTGTGACAAGTTTTCACATGAAATTCTCATTAGTTTCTTCCATATTTTTCAGTGCATCACACCATGGCTGAAAAACAGTAAAACTTGCCCAGAAGATAGGTATGTTAGTTCTGTTTAGTTTCCCAGGAAGACTTGGTGCATTTATGATTAGATGGCACATTTATGTATATGATTTCATACTGCAAAAAAATCTAAAATTTGGGACACCTAAAATAATTACTGTTGCTGCCATAAAAATGGAATAGTTTGGTTTTACAATGCAGGTTTGCATCCAAAAGATGCTGATGGAATGGCAAATAGTGTAGGCCCTGATCAGACTGCTCTAGACTTTCAGGAGCATTCTGGTCTGGGTCTGCACTGCTTTCTCAGACCTATTTGTCCCAAACTTAACAATTTTTACAGTATTATATATAAAGTACACCCATATAATAGCTCAAACTACAATGGCTTTCACTCGTAAACCAATCTGCGGGTCCCGAGAGGTAGTCTTGAATAGAAAATGTATGTACATGTGATGGCCAGCAAAGTACCCTAGAAATGCAGTTTGAAGTTTTAAAAATTGTCTTCAAAGACAGTTCTTCAAAGACAGGACTTTTCTGCCGGGGATGGGGGGGGGGGGGGTCTGGTTCCCAGCATTAGCATTTGTTACATTTACAGGTAAAGGTGTGAAAATTTATTCAGCCAATTAGTGGATCAGAATTACTAGTGAAAATAATTTCATTGACTGTTTGGAGGTGTTGTCGCTTTGTTACCAAGAGACAGAATGACACTGTAGCAGTTAATCCTCCTTATATAGACCACTCTTGTCTTAATCTAGCTTTAAATATTTGCTTTGGATACTTTGTGACAAAACTAACAGATCAGTGCCTGCAAAACAAAACTGGAAGTGTTTTATTTTGGCTAAACTCTTTCAAACAGCTATATTTCCAACTTCCAGCCTTATAGTCTTATAATCATTTTCATTGACTTGAAGTGCTGATGGCTTGAAGTTCTCACAATGCTCCCAGAGAAGACAAAGTTAAGGTAAATGATTTTACAACTCTGTTGTACCAAACTTGATAAACGAATACCAATGTTTGCCCCCTGACACATGACTCTGTGTCTTTACTCCGAAATCGTTCCTGGGACTCCCAGAAAAAAATCATGAGCCACCTCATCTGGATCTACCGCTATGTTGTTTGTATGTTCAACTACTTTCATTTTTGGCACTATCAGTGTTAATGCTCATGACTATCTGGTTGTTTGTAATTATTTTCTTTCATAATAGAAAACCAGTACAGCTGAGTCAACTACACCATGACTTTATCCTAGAAAACATCATTGGAGATCAAATGGTAGCATGTCCATTTAGAAAGGCAGGTTGTGATTTCATTGGACAATTACAGTTGCTAGCGACACACAAGAAATCATGTGACTTTAATCCAGTTAATCTTCCAAGTTTTCTTAAGAAACAAGTCTCACCATTACAGTCAGGTAAGTTTCAGATAAGGACTATTCCAGTAAAATCTATAAGGTGGTGGAGGAAGGCACTTCAGTTTTCACATAGCCTACGCAAAATAAAAATTTTCTACTGGTATGGCCGAATGTAGGACATTTCGGCCATGGACGTTTCGGCCACGGACATTTCGGCCTAGGACAGTTCGGCCATGGACAGTTCGGCCACGGACATTTCGGCCATGGACGTTTCGGCCAAATCTGAAAAAATGGGGAAATGAAAATATGCTACTGTAAACCGTTAAAAGTTGCATAGATGGTTTTCTGCACACATGGCACAAAAATGTGTGATTGGGCTCATAATAACTCCAATCATATCTCTTAAAGTCAAAAATGGGTGGACCACAGATTCATCAGCCATATGTTTGCATATAAAGTTATTATAGGCATCATATCAATGATAAAGGCCATACTGGGGATGGCATATGTGCCAGATTATGCTCAAAATGACTTTAAAAGTATTTAAGGGCAATAACATAACAAAACACCTAACCAAATATCATATAAGGCCCTAGTTCAAGTAGCTGAAATAGTTGTTCACAGTGTTTTTTGCCTCGAAATGCTCAAAATGACCTAAAAGATGCTGAAGGTCCAAAAAACATCAAGAGAACAGCAAAAAATCATTGGACTTCATTAAGACTAGCTTCAAGTTACTCATATGAGTACTTAATTTAATTATAAAAAGTAATTTTTGGATAAAGGCCAAAATGTCCTCCCTTGACAATTTCTAAGGCCGAAATGTCCGTGGCCGAACTGTCCTAGGCCGAAACGTCCTAGGCCGAAATGTCCGTGGCCGAAATGTCCGAGCACCGGTATGGCCTGGGGTTATTTTTTATTTTTTTCAGATATAACCAGCAGGGAAAAAAAATTCTTAGCATTGACAACCCATGGGAAATTAAAAATAAATATTGAATCATTTATTCTAAATTAAAACTAAATGATTATTTAAAGCATCAAATGAATATACAGCATTTACATGTACTGTTTGCCAAAAAAAATGAATAAACCTTCTTTATACTTAATTCCTGTTGTTTTGTTTATTTTGAAGGGAAAAAGCAAACTTCAGTGACTTTATATGGCTGTTTAAACCTTGTATGATAGATTTTCCAGTCCAGGAATGGTATAATTTTTGACAATTCTGGCAGCTCTTCAAATACTATGAATTTCAAAATCTAAAAGACAAAATCCCTATAAAATCACTGAAATTACTTTTCACTGTAATGGAGAAATATCCATTAGATGGATTAATCGGTTTTACATCCCTTTCAACAGTATTTCAGCTCAATTTGACCCTATGGGAGGTATCTGTGTCCATGGAAATCAGAGTTCTGGTCCGATCCGGCCCAAAACCTAAATATACTCATGTTTGAAAGTGTGGACAGAGGGACGCACAGACACTGGCTATAGTCCGATCCTATAAGCTCACCTTGTGAGCCTTCGGCTCAGGTGAGCTAAACATCAAGGACCCTGCTGAGAATAGGCAGGGCTACTGGTTGAATAATTTGTCTAGCAACTAGAAAATAATATTTATTGGGACCTTAAGTTTGGTCATAGCTCCTGGTTCTCTATTATGCTAGCTTTATCTGCAGACTGCCAGCATGCAGAACTCTTACATAGACACCAATCAGTATATGTAGTTCGGGTTTTATGTCGCTTAACAGTTTTACATTCATATCAAGATGATATCTGGTTGTGACAGAACTCAATGCTAACTTTTATAGTGCTGTCTTAGTGCAGTATCAAGCTCCAGTCACTTTACACCCAGTCACATTATATTGAGAGCCGGATGACCAGTCCTACCTCTACCCCATAAGTCTGAGTGCCAAGCAAGGAGCAGGTAGTACAATTTACCGACATGTCGCAAATCAGGGATTGAACCCACTTCCTTCGATCTCGGAGCTGACACTCTACCAACTGAGCTACTGAGTCAGGTCAATTTAACTGTGAAAAAAGTATGCATCATCCATGTGACACATATCCATGGAACAATTCCCTTTTTTGTCTTAAAACTAAATCTGTCGGAAAAGACTTTTATACCATAAATAGTTCATACCAACCCCCATTATATAACCAGAAAAATCTAGGATTAAACTTTTGTTTATACAGTCCAACCTCGATAATTCGAACTGACAGGGACCTCACTATTTCATTCGAATTATCCGTAGTTCGAATTTTCGAATTCGGCCATTCCCGTTCATTTCCGTACATTTCCGGAATTCGTTATTACGGAAGTTTTCAGACAGTCCGATTGCTTACTGAAGTTCATGGATGTACAAATCAATGAAAACAAAATCAAAACGTAGAATAATTAATATTACATACCAATATCCACGACCATTTAATATCGCGAGACCACCCCTCGTGTTTGGCACATGTACATGTGTATTGTTCGAAAAAGGCAAAGTGCCGAACATTTTCCTTGCTTTGCAAATCAACTGTCTTTGACAATGCAGCGCCGGCCAAGATCAAAGCCAGACTGAACGGAAACAGGCTAGCCGCTTAATTCAGGCGGACTTGTTTTTATCTCGGACTTTACTGTACTTTCTGTTTATGTTTCCGAGAACTGGGCTATTTTCGTTTTTCAGAAAAAAACGACTCAATCGGTCATCTGAGCCGTGTCACGGGAAAGGTTCCTCAGTCTTTCGGACTCAATGTATTTGGGAACAACGCATACTCAAACCAGCCTGTTACATTGCGCAGTGTAGCTAGAGACTCTGTTTAGTGCCGTGTGCTAATCGTATGATCCGTGTGCAAACAGTATGAAACCAAAGTTCGGATGCGCATGCTAGTCCGAGCCTTTGCTGGTTACAAAAGCCATCACATTTAGCCTTTAAATTTACAAACTTCAAACGAGATAATCCCCAGCAATTATGCATTTACCTTTTGCTCAACAGTAATTAATAACCAAGCCATCAAAACGTTAGTAGTTGTGAAGGGATAATTACCTGTATACAGGTGGCAGTGATTACCTGAGGCTGTAAATATTTAGCTCACCTGGCCCGAAGGGCCATAGTGAGCTATTGTCATACCAATGCGTCCGGCGTGCGTCGTGCGTCGTGCGTCGTCACGGAATGTGTCCGTCAACACCTAAAAACAAATATTCAAACATCTTCTTCTGTAAAACTACTGGTCCCATGGTTCTCAAATTTCACATGGAGCATGACCTGACTCCAGGGTCTCAGAATTGTAAAATTGGGTCAGGTTGAAAATCCAAGATGGCCGCCGTTACTAAAAATAGCAAAAACAACAAAATAAACTTCTTCTCCAGAACCACTGGGTATATTTGTCTGAATTTTGGCATGGAACATCAATGAAACCTTGGTATTCAAAATTGTAAAAATGAAAAAAATCTGTAGCGGAGTTTTGTCACAGTGACCTACTTTCTGTTTACGAGTGTAATTTTGCTCAAATGCCAATGTCAAAAAACGACATATTCAAACAACTTCAAACAACTTCTTCTCTAAAACCACTGCACCCATGGGTTTCAAATTTCACATGGAGCATGACCAGACTGCAGGGTTTCAAAATTGTAAAATTGGGTCAGGTCAAGAATCCAAGATGGCCGCCGTTACTAAAAATAGCAAAAACAACAAAATCAACTTCTTCTCCAGAACCATTTGGTATATTTGGCCGAAAGTTTGCTTGGAACATTAATGGGACCTTGGGATTAAAAATTGTAAAAATGAAAAAAATCTATAGCGGAATTAGGTCACAGTGACCTACTTAGCGTTTACAAGACCGATTTTGCTCAAATGTCAGTATCTCAAGAAAACGCAATCGATTGTGGTCAGATTTGGTCAGCAATGGTTCTTAAAAGGAATTATTTCAATTTTGTGCCAGTTGACTATCCAAGATGGCCACCATGGGGGCCGTTACTAAAAATAGCACAAACATAAAAATGACAATTACTCAAGAACCCTTGAATGGAATTCGACCAATTTTGTGTCAGAATGTTCCTTGCATGACAACATCTCATTAACCGCTGAAGCGATTGAGACGAAATTTGTGGCAAAATGATTCTTGCTTTGATGTTTTTCACAAATTAACAAATATTGACCCGTCAAGTTGGCCTCTGTAACTATAAATAGCAAAATTTGAAAATTAGGAAATTACAATGGAACTGGACCAATTTTGTGTCAAAATGGTCCTTGCATGAAAGCTTTTCAATTTTTTGCATTTTGGCATTCTAAGATGGCCGCCATCTGCCGTTACTAAAAATAGCACAAAACATGAAACTGACTATATCTCAGTAACCCCTGAATGGATTTTGATGAAATTTGTGGCAAAATGATTCTTGCCTTGAGGTGTTTCAAAAGTAAATATATAAAGACCAGACAAGTTGGCCTCTGTTACTAAAAGTAGCAAAATGTGAAATTGAGAAAATCTCTGGAATTGGACCAATTTTGTATCAGAATGGGGACCATTCGGATACAAAAGCCAGGTGAGCGATATCAGGCCCATTTGGGCCTCTTGTTATCTCATCGATGACAATAGATGTTATTTTCCGGCACGAAATTGGAGCATGAATTTTGATTTCGAATAATAGAGGGGTATTTATAATGAATTTACTCCATCGGGACCTAATTTTTCTTTCGAAAAATCTGATTTTTCGAATAATCGAAATTCGATTTTGCAGAAGTGTTTTTGCATAGAATTAATGGGCTTACAATCGGGACGGTGTTTCAACTTCGAAAAATCCGATAGATTCGAAAAATCGGCATTCGAACTATCGAGATTCGACTGTACCTCAAAGGTTGCCACTAAAATTTCCGGTGGTGGGTTTTGAGCACGGGTGCAGGTGCGGGTGGTGGGTTTCATACCTTATCGGGAAATAGTGGTACCGCCTGTAAAGGGTAGTGGTCTGGGTTTTAGTACCGGAAACAGAGTTTGAAAATGGCCAGTCGTTTCTAAAATGCAATGTCTTCGGTAATTTTATCGGATTTTAATGGATTTTCCTTTGTGTCTGCACAAATATCCGACAAGAAAGAGTAAAAATAATCCAACCTCTTGGTGTTTGTCAACCTACGACAAATAATTATTATTTTAAATCACAGCCTACGAGAGATTACCAATTTTCAATGACCCAGCCAACAGTTTTTTTTTCTCTCCAACACCAGCCTACGGAACATAAAAAATAGCGTTGGCGTCCGCCACCACCATATAGACTTTACTGGAATAGCCCTAAGCACAGAATAATTACTGGAGTTAGTTTTACAAAAAGCTTGGTCAATGAGTGTCACACAATAATTGCTGATGTTATAGATTTCTGTGCTTTGCTTTTTGTACGCTTGCCTGAGACTAGCAGAAGCAAAATGTAGTTGTTACTTTTTGGGCTGCATTTGCGGCGTAAACTTGCATCAAGTTCTGTTTAGTGACAATGCACAAGCAGACCAGACACACCTGCAGTATTCTTATAACATGAATCGCCAAACAAAAAGTATTAAGGTGAAGTTCAGAAACACATTTAAAAAGGTAAGGCTTTGAAACCTGCCATAGTAAAAAATTGGATACAAATTAAGGAGGTATGGACAATGTCAGATTCATTGAGATGATGCACAAATTGCATTCCAAGCAAATCTTGATGTTTCAGATTTTAGTTAGAGCATGCAGACTGCCTGGTTATATCTAATGGATAAAATACCTGGTTTACCAAGTGGGTTATTATTCACAATCAAATTGCATCAACATGAGCCAAAAGTTCTCTTGATCCATGCCACATTGCATCATAGCCAAAAATTGTTTTGGGGTAAAACCAAGCATTAAATAGTCTAATTATGCAGACAGTGCATATGCAGATGAGACTGCGCCAAAGGAGCAGTCAGTATCTGGCAGATTAGCTTGCTTCTAAGAAAGAGTCTGGTCAGGGTTGGTAACAAAAACAGAACATTGATTCAGTTTTGATGTTTGAAGACATGAATTTCACTCCAAATTCTGTAGACATAATCTTTTACATAAAATTGAAAAGGAAAATATTTTAGGATGAAGCAGTTAGAGGGAGCACTTTTTAGGGAAATAATAATGCATCTGTATGCCTGTATGTATATGCAGTTCAGTCCACTTTTAAAAATGACTTTAAATCATAGTATCAGAACTATGTTTACCATAATGACCCTAAATATTCGGACAGACAGGTCTGAGCAAACATTGTAGACCCAGATCAAACTGCTCCTGAAGGAGCAGTCCAATCAGGGTCTACAATATTTGCCAGTCACTAAGCATCATTTGGATGCATTAACGTGTGTAAAATCCACTTTCTAAGAAATTTTATAACAATTATTGTCCGACTTTTGGGTGTCCGAAATATTAGGGTCATTACAATAAGTTGTTTTACCATAAAAATTCTAAATATTGGGACACCTGAAACAATTACAGAAAGTGTTCTAAAAATGGAACAGTTCGGTTTTACAATGCAGTTATCAAAACATGCAGATGGAATGGCAAGCAGTGGAGGTTCCGATCAAACTGCTCATTCTGGAACAGTCTGATCTGGCTCTGCACTGTTTGCTCAGGCCTGTCCAGGGGCGGATCCAGGAATTTTGGTTAGGAGGTTCAAATTAGCTGAGGGGGTTCTATTTGTGCAGTTTGACCAATTTTCCTGAATTTCCCCATGAAAATAAGATAATTTGGGCTGGGAAGGGGGTTCGTTTGAACCACCCAAACCTTCTCTGGATCCGCCTTTGCTATCTGTCCCAATAATTAGAATGTTTACTTACCACTTCCCTTCAGTCATCTATTTAGATTATGATTTGTTTCTAGGTATCCTGACTAGCTGTGATCCAAACACCTCACTGGATACAGGCAAACTGCCCTCACCTGAGAAGCCTTCTCTCAAGATGAGACTGTTCCGTGCTGGGGAAACCAAGAAAAAGATGCTCACAAATATGTTTGAGAGGGAAAATTCATAGCAGTGCTCAAATATTTTATTGTATAAACACAACACAGCTAATGGGAGTATTTAAGATGTATGGGTTTGCAACCATGGTTCGAGGTTATAAAACTTGAGAATAATCTCAAACTCAAAATAAAGTACACTGATTGGCTGCTTCTGAGCATGTGCTCGGAAGCAGCCAATCAGTGTGCTTTATTTTGAGTTTGAGAATGTACTCAAGTTTTATAACCTCGGGGCCTTTTTTGTTTTGCGAACGATTAGCAGTATCTAGATATATTTATTTATTCTCCAGTGTAACGTTGTCGGGGGCAAAGACTTTTTGTCGAGTTTAGCACTGTCCAAGGTGGCAAATAGGAAGTGAAAAATTGTAAAATGGTGGAAAAAGATGGCTGCATATCCATATAACTTAAGATTGTCCAAATTGTAGGATAATTACGCAGTGCTCCAGGACGATAGCTTTCAGGGCAGAGGGGTGCTTGGTAGGGCAAGAAGAGGATGTCATATTTTGGTATTATGTTTATCATATGAAGCTGTTATTAAGAGGATAACATTGTGTCATAAAATTTGTATGATCACACACGTAATAACACTTTGATGCATACACATAACTTCATTGACAGCGTCCATGTCAACAATGTGTTTACTTATTGAAATAATGTTCAGACTGAAAGCATTAAGACCCCATTTTAAAGGGTCATATGATAAACAGAATCTGACACTTGTGGTCATTTCATATGAAATCTATGCAACTCACAGAAGGCTCATTTCATAAATGTCATATGAAATGACCACTCTGTGAGATCCTCTACTTAGTGCTTAGAAAGTGTTGTGAACTTATTGATGGATTAAGTGCCTCTGGTTAAAGCAGATACATCTTCAACTTGATTTTTTAGTCAGTTTTTTGTGAGCATTACACCAAGGTGTGCTGTTACATACAGGGGAGGTAAATTAGGGCATAGGTGGCAGGAGAGGGCCAGAGGGGCAACCAGGCCTGGAGGTTATAAAACTTTGCCATGCTAAACTCAGCTGAGCATGAAATTTTATCTGCTAATAAATAGCAAATTTCTGATAAGCACAGTTGTTTTCTTGCTCAGTTTAGCTGAGTATGGAATTTTTCCTGCTTATAAATATGAAAATGCCAACTAATGCTGAGTTGAGCATGAAAAAAAAGTTTTATAATCTCAGGGCCTGAACCTCCGTACAGAACTAGCTGGAGCCCTGATTATTGTTGTAAACTAAATCAGTTATGAGGAAACATCAAAGAACTGGAACAGATTAGAGAAGAGTATACATGTACATTCTTTTTGTGCTTATTACGTGGATGTTAAAATCTCATTTTGTGTTGTTCAGCACATGAAATTTATTTTTACAAATACTATTTTGTTACTTTTTGAAATGATTGGGTGCATGAATTGTATTAAATGGAAAAAGATACTTTTATATTTGTGTTTACATGTACTTACAATTTTAAATTATTTGCTGACATATCATACATATTCATTCATATTATAATTGTAAATAAGTGGGGAGAGCTGTTCTTTTTGTGCCCTTATGTCTTTCTGGCTATTTGTTTATGCATTATGCTTTTAGGTAGGACATTTATGTAATCAGCTGCTTTCAGTTTTTTGCAGACCTTTGCAAAGCAAAGGAGAGCTTATGCTATACCCCCAGTGTTGTAGTCTCAGTTTGTATCCACATCTGCATTTGTGTCCGTGTCTGTGAGCAGTTTAACCTATGTTAACCATTTGCATTTAGGTCTTTTTCTCATAATGTATAAGGGATGGGTGACGAAACTTGGTACATATTTACATCAGGACATGATCACCTGAATGCATGCACCATTTATGACCTTGACATACTGGTCATGATCAACTGACTTTTAAAAGAAATATTGGGTTAATGAATATTAAGCATTTGTGTTTATGTCAGTTTCAAAGTAGTTACATAGGTTAGAGTCATGGTATTTGGTCAGCACTTGCATCTGGGTGGGAGTGTTTGACTAGGACAATGACCTACATTTTTAGGCTTCACTGACTTTGTAATATTTCTCGGTCCCTATATGGGTTATTGTCATGTTACTTTACACATACTTACATATGGACAAGATCATTTCAGTAGCGTCATCAGTGTATGAATTTGACCTGTAATTCTTGCTTCATTGACTTTACGATTCGCTTCACTGATAATATTTTTCAGTCTCTATTTGTGTTAGGACCAGGGCTACAGAAATTTTGAAATCCAAATCGGTCCGGACGGCCGATGACATCATACGAATCCAAAATAGACACGAGAACTAATGACTACACTGTGTATTCCACAAATTGTGACAATCCAAAAAAGTCACGAAAACTAATGACTACACTGGAGCGCCATTTTTAATGCGGGTGCCAGGAGACATTAAAATCCAACTGCGTTATAAGTGAAATCGTGGTCTAACAACATCGGCCCAGAATCCCCCACCCACTAATGAAAACCGCATGTTTACATTGTTCGTAGTGCTCATTTAGCATAACCAGGTAGAAAAAACATATATACTGCTAGCCGGACACAAAGGATATCATCGCTGAAGTAGCCATTTAGTCCACATGTTCTTTCTTATCGTGAAAAATGCGCTTTAAAGCCCAGGGCAGTCGGACAGAAAGTGAAAGTACACATGTCATACCAATCGGACATCCTCGCCGATCCTCGATATACAGAATTGGCCGAGGTATTACGATTGACGTATTTTACTGTATTCGAGTTAATTCCCTTGAAATTTGAATATACTTGCAAAAAGGTACCTTCAGACGAATAAAAAAATATTTTTCTGCGCGGGAAATGACGTCGGCTAAAAAAAACCTGACCAGCCTGCACATAAACAAGTCAGGTTTAAATATTCTTTTTGCGTGTCAGATTCATTAGGGCCCCGCCAGAGGAAGTCTGCGGAGGCCCTATAGTAATCACCTTGTCCGTCCGTCCGTCTGTCTGTCCGTCCGTCCGTCTGTCTGTCTGTCCGTCCGTCCGTCATCATTTTGTGTCCGCTCAATAACTCTAAAACCGTTAAAGATATTTTCACGAGACTTGGTACAAATGTAAAGCATCATCAGACGATGTGCAGAGAACAAGAACCATAACTCTGCCTACATTATTTACTGAATTATGCCCCTTTGAAATTTTGAGTACAGAAATTGTGTCCGCTCCATAACTCTAAAACCGTTAGAGATATTTTCACGAGACTTGGTACAAATGTAAAGCATCATCAGACGATGTGCAGAGAACAAGAACCATAACTCTGCCTACAATTTTTACTGAATTATGCCCCTTTGAAATTTTGAGTACAGAAATCGTGTCCGCTCCATAACTCTAAAACCGTTAGAGATATTTTCACGAGACTTGGTACAAATATAAAGCATCATCAGGTGATATGTAGAGAACAAGAACCATAACTCTGCCTACAGTATTTACTGAATTATGCCCCTTTTGTAATTTTGAGTACAGAAATCGTGTCCACTCCATAACTCTGAAATCGTTAAAGATATTTTTCACGAGACTTGGTACAAATATAAAGCATCATCGGATGAAGTGCAGAGAACAAGAACCATAACTCTGCCTACAGTGTTTACTGAATTATGCCCCTTTGTAATTTTGAGTACAGAAATCGTGTCCGCTCCCTAACTCTGAAACCGTTAAAGATATTTTCACAAGACTTGGTACAAATGTAAAGCATTATCAGACGATATGCAGAGAGCAAGAACCATATCTCTGCCTACATTATTTACTGAATGAATGATGCCCCTTTGAAATTTTGAGTACAGAAATCGTGTCCGCTCCATAACTCCGAAACCGTTAAAGATATTTTCACGAGACTTGGTACAAATGTAAAGCATCATCAGAGGATGTGCAAAGAGCAAGAACCATAACTCTGCCTACAATTTTTACTGAATTATGCCCCTTTGAAATTTTTAGTACAGAAATTGTGTCCGCTCCATAACTCTGAAACCGTTAAAGATATTTTCACAAGACTTGGTACAAATGTAAAGCATCATCAGATGATGTGCAGAGAACAAGAACCATAACTCTGCCTACATTATTTACTGAATTATGCCCCTTTGAAATTTTGAGTGCAGAAATCGTGTCTGCTCTATAACTCTGAAACAATAAAGATATTTTCACGAGACTTGGTAAAAATGTCAAGCATTATCAGGCAATATGCAGAGAACAAGAACCATAACTCTTCCTACAATTTTTACTGAATTATGTCCCTTTGAAATTTTGAGTACTGAAGTGGTGTCAGCTCTTTAACTCTGAAACCATTAGAGATATTTTCACAAGACTTTGTACAAGTGTAAAGCATCATCAGGCAATGTGCAGAGAACAAGAATCTAAACTCTGCCTACATTTTTTACTGAATTATGCCCCTTTGTAATTTTAAATATAGAAATCATGTCCGCTCTATAGCTTTAAAACCATCAAAGATATTTTCATAAAACTTGTACATAATATAAAGCATCATCAGACAGTGAGCAGAGAATAAGAACTGTAACTCCTTGGTAGTTTACAGTCCAGAAAACGTGTTTGCTCTCTAACTTTAAAACTTTTTATGATATTTTCACAAAACTTGGTACAAATATAAACATCATCAGACAATGTGCAGAGAAAAGGAACCATAACTACACCTTCCCTTTGTTATTTTAGGTATGGAGATCTTGACCACTCTATAACTTTAAAGCCTTAAAGATATTTTTATAAAACTTGGTACAAATATAAAGCATCATTAGATGATCTGAAGGTGTGCAGAATGCAAGAATGGTGACATCAGTTTCCTGCTTCACAGAGTTGTTGCCCATGTTTTAATCAATCATGATTGTGTATTTTGCCCATATCTTAATGACACTACCAGAGGCTTAATTTCAAACAACATATTGAATATGAAGGACTAACATGATAATAGAAAGCTGGTATTGTTATTTCTGGTTGGGCACATATAACTTAAATGTCGTCAACAGTTTCATAAAGGCGGGGCCCTATTAGTTACCATGTTTCTAGTTCCTTGTGCTATCTTTCAAAGTATACAGTGCCCTTACGTTGCACAGCCTTTTTCCGTGCGTCGGAATGTGTATGTGTGTATTATGAGTTGTGCAAAACCTTCGCCGCTGGCCAATTGTGACACATGATAATTATCGAAGATTTCTAAAAACATAATCAGTGTTCACACCTTGGCAAGGTGATCAACACTTGTTTACCTGTGATAACTTTTGACAGCAGTGCGTGATTATTGGAATAATATGGCTAAAATACAGGTAATTATGTCATTATACATCCGAAAATTGTGTTTTTTCGGAGACCGAAAATTGTGTTTTTTCGGAGACCGAAAAAACGCGCCTTATGACATCTGAATTGGTTTTTCGAACTCAAATTCGGTCAGAACCGACAAAAATTCGGATTTCTGTAGCCCTGGTTAGGACCATGATACTTGGCACATACTTACATATAGACAAGACCATTTCACCACTGCCATCCACGTATGGATTTGACCTATATTTTGCTTCACCGACTTAATGATATTTTCTTGTCCCTTTATGGGTTAGAGCCATGCTACCTGACACACACAGTATTTTAAAACCATCATCTGTGTATGGATTCCTCATATATTTTGGCTTCATTGACTTTATGGTATGCTTCACTGACTTTGTGATATTTCTCAATATGGCATAGAGTGATGATACTTGGCTCACATTTATGTATGGACAAGAACATTTTAACATCGCTATCACCATGGATTTGACCTATATTTTATGTTTCACTGACTTAATAATATTTTTCAATCCCTATATGGATGGCAGTCATGGTACTTGGCACTCACATATGTCTGAACAAGAGCTTTTCAACACCACCATGGCTGTGAGAGGCAAGTGTCTGTCAGGCGAGCTTTGCTGTCTTCTGATAACTCTTGTTTTGAATGGATAAGTTTGAAATTTTGCATATAAGTTATAGGAATATTGAAATATGGAAACTATCTGATACTTTTACATAAATGTCTACATTCTGTGAATATGTATGTACTTACTATTGTGAGTTATATGCTGATAAATTAAATACATGTACCTCAGAAATCAAACTTGTTCAATTCAATTTTCAGAGGTCCAGTTAGAGTGAAGTTTTTTAGGATGATTCTAGGATAATTTTATACCCCTGTCCAGAGACGTGACATGTTGTGGCGCTGTCTGTCTATTAATATTTCGTGTCTGCTTGGTATCTCCTAAGCTCCTGGGAAGATTTTCTTGACTTTTTGGTCAAATGTTCATCTTTATCAAGACAATGTGCAGAAGTCACATTTTAGAAATGTCAGACAAATGTTAAGGTCACAGTTGGAGGTCAAAGTTCTTGAAGTTATATTTGGTGTTGGTTTTTTGGTTGGTTGGTTGATTTGATGCTTAACGTCCACGGTAAACAACTAAGGTCATGTCGGGACGGTCAGTTAACCTAACCACACTATTCCTGGGCAGGCTTAGACCTCCTAAGCGGTTAACCAGTACTTAGTGCACATACTTTCGCCAGTAACTGACAACTGCCCTTCTTGAATCAGCGGAAGGAGAAACGAAAGTATGTGGCCAGACCAGAACCTCTGACTTACGAGTAAGGTGCTCTACCGATTGCGCTACCCGGCCCGGCTGGTGTTGGCTCCATTTGTTTTAAATGAAAGTGCCTACAAGTATAATGTACCTTCAGACAATGTACAGTGAGAAAAAAAAATGACTAACCCACTTGGGATCATGTTGGAATTACACAGCTTTGTATATTTGAGCCACGACACGAGAAAACCAACAATGTTGTGTACCCAGCGCAGACTTAGATCAGCCTGGGCATCCACCCAGTCTGATCAGACTCTTTGCTAAGCGCTTAAAGGGTAGCTAAGGGTCTAAGCTACCTCCATGCGGACAGCGAAGACTCTGATCAGACTGGGCGGATGCCCAGGCTGATCTAAGTCTGCGCTGGGTGCACAACCACATTGTTGGTTTTGTCACGTCGCGGCTCATTTCTGTTAGCGATTTTGTACTGGCTTTGTGTTTGCTCCATATCTGTAAGTTTTAAAACCATAAAGATTTCTTCCTGGAAGTTTTTACAAATAGAAAGCATCATTAGACAATATGCAGAGAAAAAGAACCGTTAACCTTCTTTACCATTTGATGGAATTATGCCCCGTCTTATAGATTTGTTATAGTTACTTGTATCTGCTTCCAAATTTTATCTGTATAAAATTTTGATTTGAAACTTTTTATAACTGTAAAGAATCATTAGAGAAAATCTCATATCTGTCCTCAAAACTTACTTCATCTGAATCCGTGCATATTGATTGGTAAATTTGTAAAGAAAGCTTGTTGTTGTCTTTCTTGGTGCATAAGTAAGATGTTGGTCAAACAACTCATAGACTTTAAACTGTTATCATTCTGATACACTGTAGTTAGCCCATTAAGGTGAATTAATACAGTTGCGGGGGAAACAACTTTGCCATTTTCATTTTTGTCTCCTTTCTCATTCTGGGACATCTTTAAGGAAAAAATTGGCTCCTGTAGGAGCAATTCTTTTCTTTAAGGGAAGAAACCTTTATGATGGGCTTTCTCCACTAAGGTGCCATACATGAAGTTACAAAGTTGTCTCCCTATATAGAACTTGTGGAAAAAAACAGGTGAGCCGTGACAAGAGAAAACCAACAAAGTTGTTGTGCGCCCTGTGCAGACTCAGATCAGCCGGGACATTTGTGCAGACTGATCAGAGTCTTCGCTGTCAGCATGGAGGCAGCTTAGACCCTTAGCTACCCTTTAAGTGCTTAGCAGAGTCTGAGCAGAAAGGGTGGATGCCCAGGCTGATCTGAGTCTATGCTAGGTGCACAACCACTTTGTTGGATTTCTTGTGTTGTGGCTCAGGTAAGCCTTAAGTCCTAGAAAATCCACCAGTGATGTTGGCAAACTTTCCAGACCCTAAATAGATTTTTCCACGTTTTACATAGGGAGACTTGGTTCATGCAAGCGACACAATGTTTTGTCATGATAATAATTTTTATGCCAAATAATTTTGGAATCTGGCCATTCAGGACAAACTTCTGAGCTGGACACAAATATGTATTACTAGTCAAAGCACAAGGTTTGAATGATTTTAAAATCCCACCGTGCAGGAGGAGGTTATGGCCCAGACAGGCTGTTGGAACAGAGAAACACACACACAGACAGGGTAAACTGTATATGCCCTTATGCCATTTCATGGTGGGGGCATAATCATGTGTTAAGGTGAATGGATGCTCTTCTAGGGGAAGCAACTCTACCATTTTTGCATCCCTTCTCAATGGGGATCAGCTCTTGATTGAAAAAGTTTGTTTCTTTAGCTGTAGATTCTTTCCTCCATGTTGGAATGGTTATTGTATCCAGGGAAGCAAACAAGGTCACAAAAGTTGTTCCCCTTTGTGAAAATGGTGGGAAAACATGGATATATACCCATACACTTTAATCTTTGCAAATATTTCTTTAACATTAATTTGAGAAAATCAGCATCCTTGAAATTTTCCCAGTTTGCAGTATGCATAGTGTCATATTGAAAATGAAATGAAATATCCAGGTGAGCTATTGTGCCCTTTGATTGGCCTTGCATCTGTGTGTCTGTTCACATTTTTAGCATGCATTTGCATATGCAAAGGAGTACTTACGATATAACCCATACATCATATAGTCTGAGTATGTGTCAGCATCCTCGTCAGCATCCATGATCAGATAACTAATGTAACAATAAAAATTGCACAAGCGTTGTATCAGCATCAGCATCCTCTACAGTTTCCATGGTCAGGTTAAACCAATGTTATCAAAAACTGCGCAAGCGTTGTGTCAGCATCAGCATCCTTGACGGTATCCATGGTCAGGTTAAACCAATGTTAACAATAATTGCGCAAGTGTTGTGTCAGCATCAGCATCCTCAACAGTGTCCATGGTAAGGATACACCAATGTAAACAAAAATTGCTGTATCGTTGTGTCAGCATCAGCATCCTCAACAGCCTCCATGGTAAGGATACACCAATGTAAACAAAAATTGCTGTATCGTTGTGTCAGCATCAGCATCCTTGACGGCCTCCATGGTCAGGTTAAACTTATGTTAACAATAATTGCTCTAGCGCTGTGTCAGCATCCGCATCCTTGACAGCCTCCATGGTCAGATTAAAGCAATGTTAACAATAATTGCTCTAGCGTTGTGTCAGCATCAGCGTCCTTAACGGTGTACTTAGTCAGGTTACACCAATGATAACAATAATTGCATTAGCAATGTGTCAGCATCAGCATCCTAGACAGCGTCCATGGTCAGGTTAAACCAATTTTAACAAAATTCTGCAAGCCTTGTGTCAGCATCAGCATCCTCCACAATGTAAAATTGCTGACTTGAGAATCTTACAAGCTAAGCTTTTGGTTTTGGGGGAGCTGTGTATTTCTCTTTTATTAGATTTTTCATGCAAATCCATGGGCAAATGGTTACTGTGGCAACCAAAGTTTTAGGAAAACAGGAAAAAAACACATAAAGTTTTCAATACACAAGCGTTGAACAAATATTAAGAACAAGTGGCAATGATATTTATTGGTTTTTATAATGGCAAATTTGGTTGAAATGGAAATTTCCGTTTAGTCATATTTTCTTCAAACGACTTAGATTTGTAAAAACGATGTGAAAATTTCAACTACAGTCCATATGTTGCATTTGAAGCAAATGGGTACCAACAATAGCTTACTGGTCGCATTCTGAAATTTAAAATGGCTGCCACAAGTTTTTACTCAGACTTGTAAAAGCAATGTATAAATTTCAACTAAATTCCATATGTTGTGTGTAGAGCTAGTGGGCACCAAAAATAGCTAACTGGTTGCATACTGAAATTTAAAATGGCTACCACAACCCAATACATGTATGATAGAAAACATTCAAAACAACTTTTGCAGAGTTGTTGGGCCGATTCACCTGATTTAGTTTAGGATACATATTGCCAAGCTTAGCTATAATCACTCTACTGGTAGGGTAAATTTGGGGAAATTATGTCAAATTTCTGTTTCATAAACCTTATTGAGCTGGGATGCTGCTTTTTGGTTTGCTTTTTGTCGCACCTGCTTTAGCAAGGTGCAATACAGGAGTTCACTTTTCTGTCTGTTCGTCTGTCTGTCCGTCTGTCAGTCCGTCCACAATTGCGTCGACCCTAACCTTCGTGTCCATTATTTTCAATGTATGATACCTACACTCATCAAACCTCGTATAAAGTTTCTTCTTAGAATGGTCTCGAGGAACCTTGCACTTACTTTAACCTTTGACCTATTTTTCATGCTCCAATTACTTCGTAAAATGTAACGTCAAAAATAGTTAGGTTGAACCTAGCGTTTAAGCCCATTCCTCTCCATCTATGATACCTGCAATCATCAAACCTGGTATAATATTTTTTTCTTAGAATGGTCTAGTTAATGCACCATATTATTGATAATTATGATATTTTTTTATGAAAATTAGTTGGCGAATTTGGTTGCTAAGGCAACTGGAATTTTCTATTGATTTATTTTGGGAAAATGGGAAAATGATGTAAAATTTTCATTACACCATTGAACTCAATGCTATACAGCTTCCATCAAGTTCAGGGGATGTCTTGGACAGTGTTATTATACCCCCGACATACGAAGTATGTCAGGGGGTATATAGTTTTTGTCATTCCGTCTGTTCGTCCGTTAGTCCGTCCGTCCGTTTGTCAACTTTACGTCAAAGTTTTGTGTTAAACCTTTTGTAATTGCTCATATTTCTGTAACCTTATATCAGATTCTCTTCATATTTGGTTCATTATATTTCTATATCATTACCTTTGATTTGATATATCTAGACCCCTGGGTCAGGCCCCTGGGGGGAGGTCAGGGGTCAATAATTAGGACATAGGCATTGTCATTATGTCTAAGTATTGCGTTAAACCTTTTTTAATTGTTCATATTTCTTAAACCACATGTCAGATTCTTTTCATATTTGGTACATGATATAACCTTTGATGCGAAGAGTCTATGCCCCATGGTCAGGCTCCTGGGTGGGGCCAAGTATCAATAATTAGGACTTAGGCATTATCATTATGTCAAAGTTTTGCATTAAACCTTTTAGATTGCTCAGATCTCTGTAAATGCATTGCAGATATCTTCCATATTTTATTCATGATAACTCTATAGCATTACTTTCAATAGGGACTTCTGGGTCAGGCTCGTGGGTGGGGCCAGGGGTCAGTAACTAGGATTTAGCCATTTGTTGTTTTCCTTTTTTTTGCTGGTTCTAATATATTTAAATGGAATCTGGTGATGCATGACTAATTTTATCTTATACTAGTTTACATTATATGGATGCTGCTGCTGACCAAAGGTCAAGGTCACAGACTTTGAATTTGTTCTTTTATAACATTTTTGCATTAAACTTTTGTGTTAAAGTTCGCTTTCATTAGGCGGTGTTACTGGTCGGGGGTATACGTGAGCCCCTGCTCACTTGCTCTAGTTATTTGATCAGTATTTTACATCCAATGTACTGGAAAATAATAACACACTGGGAAGTTATTAGGTTGAATACAGTATTACTTTCAAAATATTCCATTTACAATTTACACTCAGTGCAAGTTGGCTAGAATTATATGTTTTCATGTTTATTTGATAAATAAATATTACATTAGCAATCAAAATGCAATAAATTTAGAAACTTAGTCTGATGTAAGTGATTATTATATCATTGTTACCGTAAATTTTGGGACACCTTAACAAAAATATAATTTTTTTCTAAAATTTTTACATTTAAAGGTAGGTTCCTGTACTAGCGATAACAATTATGTCCACAAAATAATTTCGTCTTTTTCTGAGCAGTATTGAATTCTCTTATTTTTCTGAATTTGTTGCTACTGAGAAACTCGTCAGATGTTGAAGAAAATAGTCGTTTTTCCTTTTGGTTTATTTTCTTTCGTTGGAATTCCAGTTCTAAAAATAACTATGTTTATTATGTCTATAAGTGCGAGATTTCTGATGCCATTCTCCAAAGGTCAATTTTCTCTTGTCGTGAGCTCTGCTAGAAGTCCTGGCATGGTGGATGGGTTAAAACTATCCCAAAATGCAATGCAGCATGACCTCAGCTGCGTTATCTATTTTTGGCGCGAACTAAAAATAGCGCTAACTGGTGTGCGAAGCAGAGTTAGGAAATCCCTTGCAAAACAACTTTTCTAATATTTTTCTGATTAACACTTTTTAGTGAAACTTATTCATTCCCTTTTATAAGTGCTTTCCAACAACTTGGATGAAAGATCAGCAAAATTATGATGCATTCCAAAGTACAGGAACCTACCTTTAAATTTTGTTATTGGGCTGTTATTAAAAAATCTTGTAAGAGAATAGCAAACAGTGCAGATCCTGATCAGACTGCTCCTTAGGAGCAGTCTGATCTGGGTCTACACTGTTCAGGGTTTTGTCCCAACATCCAAAGTCTTACCGGTAGTGAAATATTCGATGCACCTGATTTCACTGCATTAATGGTGGTCATTGTTTGTGAGATTTTGAAATTTAAGTATGTTATTGTGATAAATGTTTTCAGTCAGTTAACTTACCTTGTGTCAGAGTGAAATAATGTCTATTACAAAACCACCTTTAACATGTGAATAAAAGATCATAATATATCAGTCTGAGAGCAAAAATGTCAAGAATGGTTTGCTTCTGTAATGACTAAATATTAGGTACAAGTTTGGCTGAATATAAGTGAAATGTTCTTGAAAAGTCCATGAAATGTCAAAAAAAAAAAATTGATAAGTTTACCGTAACATGTCTGAATGCAGTTACCAGATCATCTCTGAATGCAATTATCAGTTTTCTATAACATCTGAATGCATTTTCTAGTTTCCTCTAACACCTGAATACAGTTATCACTTGCCTGTAACATAGCTTATACAGGTATTGGTTTCATGTAACATCTCGGAATGCATTTGAGCCGCGACACGTGAAAACCAACAATGTGGTTGTGCGCCCAGCGCAGACTCAGATCAGCCTGGGCATTCACCCAGTCTGATCAGACTCTTTGCTAAAGCACTTAGAGGGTAGCTGAGGGACTAAGCTACCTTCATGCGGAAAGCGAAGACTCTGATCAGACTGGGCGGATGCCCAGGCTGATCTGAGTCTGCGCTGGGCGCACGACTACATTGTTGGTTTTGTCGTGTCGCGGCTCATTTGTAGTTTTCTACAACTTTGATTTGCATGTTTTATTGCAGTGGAATTATTTCTGTAAATATCTTAGTGTAACAGAACTGAATTTAATGTAATGTAAACTTTATTTATTTTAAATCAATTGCATTGAAAGCTCACACAAACTTATTTAAATACTCTAGATGGCACGGATGTTGGCGCCTTTGTGGACATATACAGAGCTGAATTTGACATTGCCTTTAGACATATCCCTGTTTACCTTTTTTGTGTCAATTTTTGCTATGGAGGTGCTTGGAAAATTTCTTGAAGCTTGATATGAAGTTGACTGAAAAGGATTGTGGGCTGACTTGCTTCAAACTTATGATAGAAAAGCTAACTCTACATACGTAAATTCTTTCACAGCTTTAAAATTTTGTATTGTGCATGACTGCTTTTTACGTCACAATTTGGTGAGCTTTCTCCAATCGTGAAGTTTGTGACAAGCCTCTGATAAGAATAGGCTGTGGTCTGATTCCTTCTTTGTTTTTTTCCGCATACTTTATTATCTTAAAAATATTTGGACAGTGCCTGAGCAAACAGTGTAGACCCAGATCAGACTGCTCCTCAGGAGCAGTCTGATCAGGGTCTACACTGTTTGCCAACAGTTTTAACGACTGTTCAGATAGAGTGAAACAAGTTTCATTGAAATTTTAAGATGGAAATGGCTGAGGTGGCTAGATATTTAGGGTAAAAACTTTAAATAACCTGAACATAGAAAAAACTATTTTGGCATATTTTGACCATTTAAGATATATAACAAATAAAGTTTGATCAGAATCCTTTTTTTTGTCTGCATGATATTTTGGCTTTCTAGGAAACATATAGAGCAAACAGCACAGACTCTGATAAGACTATAGAGATGCCCCAACTGATTTGAACGTTGGCTTGCCACATATGCTTACTAGTGAAATTTGCTGTGCTCGGGCTGAAATAATATGAAATATTTGAATGGAATGTTTAAGTGAACTTTATTAAAGTGTCAATTAGAGATTGTTTTGTGGAATCTCGAGTTTCATGGTAAATAAAAGAAAACCGAAACCGTATCATTGAAGAGCAAAACAGCGTATTAATATTATTGTTTTAACAAGTAAATTAGAAAAGAATGTAGAAATTTAAGCATAGATATTTCACTTGCTAAATACCTATGAAAAAATTATAACTAATATGAAAATAGAGAAAATGAAGAGAAAGAAAAATATAAATTTGAATTTTTAGCAACTTTGAACCTTAGATGAATTTTGAATTTTAAGAGAAGCTTGGTACAAATTGTATTACTCAGTATGTGGAATGATACAGAGAGATAGGAATATGGAGACAAAAGTGCCAGGAATTCTTCTGGTTCTGCTTTTATATCAAGGTAAATTGTTCCATATCTAAATTAAGCCATGATATGTGGAAAGCTGTATTAAGCCAGTTGCATACTCACAGGGTATAATCGATTCCTCCAATTTTCGCTTCCTGCAGAGACTGTACATCATATTTGGCTTCCGCCGAGACTGTCCGCGAACTCTTGCTTCCTGCAGAGACTACTGTCCTCGTAAAATGGCTTCCTGCCGAGACTGTCCGCGTGATTCTGCTTCCTGCCGAGAGTCTCGGCAGGAAGCAGAATCACGCGGACAGTCTCTGCAGGAAGCCATTTATCATGTACAGAAGTCTCGGCAGGAAGCAAGAGATCGCGGACAGTCTCGGCGGAAGCCAAATATGATGTACAGTCTCTGCAGGAAGCGAAAATTAGCGGAATCAATTATACCCTGTGATTAAGCCAGTTGCATACTGCACATGCTCAGAGCTGCCTCTGGTCAGTGCGTGCACATGTAACACAGACTGAGAAGATTTCAGAAAGTGGATAAGTTAATCTGAGAAAATATTTCCTTTTGAATGTAGTTTCTTGAAAGGAAGAATGAGATGATAGTTTTTGATTTAAAATAATGTTCACTTAGTTTTCTGGAGTAGTTTGGCCTAATAGGCCTATGCCATAAGCCGAAACATTTCAGAAGATAGAGTCAGCATTTAAAGTGCATAGACACTATACTTTTTATCCCCAGACTGAAAAGTCGGGGGATATAGCAATAAGCCTGGCGTCCGTCCATCCATTCGTCTGTCCATCCATAAACATTTTCTTGTCCGCTCTATATCTTGACTACCCTTTGGAATATTTTCATGAAACTTCACAGTTATGTAGAACAGGTCATGACGATGTGTCGCATACAAGAATGGTAACTCTTGCTATTGTACTTTTTTGGTTATTTCCCCTTTGGTGATTTTTTGGTATCTGGAATACCCTTTGAAATATTTTCATGATACTTTTGATATATGTAGAACAGGTCATGGCAATATGTCGCACACAAGAATGACAACTCTTGCTTTCTTACCTTTTTAGTTATTTCTCCTTGATGGCTTTAGGTGTGATTTCATGTCCGTTCTATAACTTGAATACCTTTTGAAATATTTATGTCCCCCCACCAAAGGTGAGGGGGGACATTGTTTTCAGTGCGGATCCCCGGGCGTCAGCGTCCCTGTGACAGATTTCTTGTATGCGTGATATCTGTTGAACCAATTGATGGAATTTCACCAAACTTGCATGGATACATTATTGGGACAAGTTTAAGAGCTGATTAGATTTTGGTGACCTTGACCTCATTTTCAAGGTCACTGGAGGACTTAGATGACAATTTCTTGTATCCACTATATCTCCTGAACCAATGGATGGAATTTCACTAAACTGGCATAGATACCTCATTGGGACAAGTTTAAGAGGTGATTAGGTTTTGGTGACCTTGACCTCATTTTCAAGGTCACAGGAAGACTTAGATGACAATTTCTTGTATCCACTATATCTCCTGAACCAATGGATGGAATTTCACCAAACTGGCATAGATACACCTTTGGGACAAGTTTAATAGGTGATTAAGTTTTGGTGACCTTGACCTCATTTTCAAGGTCACTCGAGGACTTAGATGACAATTTCTTGTATCCACTATATCTCCTGAACCAATGGATGGAATCTCACCAAAGTGGCATAGATATGTCATTAGGATAAGTTTAAGAGGTGATTAGGTTTTGGTGACCTTGACTTCATTTTCAAGGTCACTGGAGGACTTAGATGACAATTTCTTGTTCCAGTGATTTCTCTTGAACCAATGGATGGAATTTCACCGAACTTGCATGGATACATTATTGGGACAAGTTTAATAGCTGATTAGGTTTTAGTGTCCTTGACCTCATTTTCAAGGTCACTGGAGGACTTCCATGACATTTTCTTGTACCCACAATATCTCTTGAACCAATGGATGGAATTTCACCAAACTTGCATGGATACATTATTGGGACAAGTTTAATAGCTAATTAAGTTTTGGTGACCTTGACCTCATTTTCAAGGTCACTGGAGGACTTACATTACATTTTCTGATACCCACTATATCTTCTGAACCAATGGATGGAATTTCATCAAACTTGCATGGATACATTTTTGGGACAAGTGTAATAGCTGATTAGGTTTTAGTGATCTTCACCTTATTTTCAAGGTCACTGGAGGACTTACATGGCATTTTCTTGTTCCCACTATATCTCCTGAACCAATGGATGGAATTTCACCAAACTTGTATGGATACATCATTGGGACAAATTTAAGAGCTGATAAGATTTGATGACCTTGACCTCATTTTCAAGGTCACTGGAGGACTTAGATGACAATTTCTTGTACCAGTGATATCTCTTGAACCAATGGATGGAATTTCACCAAACTTGCATGGATACATCATACACACAAGTTTAAGAGGTGGTTTGATTTTGGTGACCTTGACCTCATTTTCAAGGTCATAGTCATCTATGTAGGATATCTTTAGAACCAGTGGATGGATTTTCTCCAAACTTGCCTAGATATTTTACTTGTTTCAGTCTTTTATTAGAAGGGATGGGAAATGGGCTGGTGGGGGGACATCAGTTTTTCTCTGTAAAACATTTCTAGTTAGCCCACCTGGCCCAAAGGGCCATAGAGAGCTATTGTCATACCAATGCGTCCGTCGTGCGTCGTCCCGAAATGTGTCCGTCAACACTTAAAAACAAATATTCCAACATCTTCTTCTGTAAAACTACTGGTCCCATGGTTCTAAAATTTCACATGAAGCATGACCTGACTCCAGGGTCTCAGAATTGTAAAATTGGGTCAGGTTGAAAATCCAAGATGGCCGCCATTACTAAAAATAGCAAAAACAACAAAATAAACTTAATCTCCAGAACCACTGAGTATATTTGTCTGAATTTTGGCACAGGACATCAGTGAAACCTTGGTATTCAAAATTGTAAAAATGAAAAAAATCTGTAGCGGAGTTTTGTCACAGTGACCTACTTTCTGTTTACGAGTGTAATTTTGCTCAAATGCCTTTGTCAGAAAACGACTTATTCAAACAACTTCAAACAACTTCTGTAAAACCACTGAACCCATTGGTCTAAAATTTCACATGGAGCATGACCAGACTGCAGGGTTTCAAAATTGTAAAATTGGGTCAAGGCAAAAATTCAAGATGGCCACCGTTACTAAAAATAGCAAAAACAAAAAAATCAAATTCTTCTCCAGAACCGTTTGGTATATTTGGTTGAAAGTTAGCATGGAACATGAATGGGACCTTGGTATTCAAAATTGTAAAAATGAAAAAAATCTATAGTGGAATTAGGTCACAGTGACCTACTTAGTGCTTACAAGACCAATTTTGCTCAAATGTCATTATCTCAAGAAAACGCAATGGATTCTGGTAAGATTTGGTCAGAAATAGTCCTTGAATGGAATTATTTAAATTTTGTGCCAGTTGACTATCCAAGATGGCCTCCACGGGGGCCGTTACTAAAAATAGCACAAACATAAAAATGACAATTACTCAAGAACCCTTGAATGGAATTGGACCAATTTTGTGTCAGAATGTTCCTTACATGAAGCCGTTTAGATTAATTGCAATTTGGCATTCCAAGATGGCTGCCATCTGCCATCACTAAAAATAGCACAAACATAAAATGACAATTACTCAGTAACCCTTGAATGGAATTGGACCAATTTTGTGTCAGAATGTTCCTTGCATGAAGCAATTTCTCTTAATTGCAATTTCGCGTTCCAAGATGGCTGCCATCTGCTGTTACTAAAAATAGCACAAAACATGAAAATGACAATATCTCAGTAACCGCTGAATGGATTTCGACGAAATTTGTGTCAAAATGATTCTTGCATTGAGATGTTTCAAAAGTAACTAACTATAGATCAGTCATATTGGCCACTGTTACTAAAAATAGAAAAATGTGAAAATTAGAAAATCTCCATGGAATTGGACTAATTTTCTATCAGAATGGTCCTTTCATTAAGCTTTTTCGATTTTTTGCATTTTGGCATTCCAAGATGGCCACCATCTGCCATTACTAAAAATAGCACAAAACATGAAAATGATAATATTTCATTAACTTCAGATCCTCAATGAATATTACATGTATATATCTTGTTAGTATATTTTGTATGAATAAAATATTGTTAAACCAACTGTTGAATCGATTTAAACGAAATTTGTGGCAAACTGATTCTTGCTTTGAGTACTTTAAAAAATTAACAAATATAGACCGGTCAAGTTGGCCTCTGTTACTTAAAATAGCAAAATATGAAAATTAGAAAATTACAATGGAGCTGGATCAATTGTGTGTCAAAATGGTCCTTGCATGAAAGCTTTTCGATTTTTTGCATTTTGGCATTCCAAGATGGCCACCATCTGCCGTTACTAAAATAGCACAAAACATGAAACTGACAACATCTCAGTAACCCCTGAATGGATTTTGATGAAATTTGTGGCAAAATGATTCTTGTATTGAGATGTTTCAAAAGTAAATATATAAAGACCAGACTAGTTGGCCTCTGTTACTAAAAGTAGCAAAATGTGAAAATGAGAAAATCTCATTGGAATTGGACCAATTTTGTATCACAATGGTCCCATTGCACAAAAGCCAGGTGAGCGATATCAGGCCCATTTGGGCCTCTTGTTTTAAGATACATCACAGATATGTTGAACAGGTCATGACAATGTGTCACGAATAAGAATGACAACTCTTGCTTTCTTGCTTTTTGTTATTTCCCCTTGATGGTTTTAGCTGTGATTTTGTGTTTGCTCCATAACTTGAATACCCTTTGAAATATTTTTATGATACTTCATGGATATACAGAACAGGTCATGAAAATTTGTCTAATACATGAATGACAACTCTGTCATTCATACTGTCTGAGTTATTTCTGTTGGGAAGTTGGAGTTGCAGTTAGCTTTCTTTGCTTTTTATTCTGACCCCCCCCCCCCCCATTTTTAATTCTTTTCCAGATTTGGATTCCCCCAATGACAAAAGAATGACAATATATATTACATGTGTTTTGAAGTGCACCCTGTTTACCAAAACGCAAGGGGCCTTCGGTCGGGGGATTTCTCATCTCCTCTGATGGCTATTTTTGTTTATAAATCCTTATACAGTTTTATTTCAATCTTTTTTTTAATATTGCTGGTTTTTAGCTCACCTGAGCCAGCGGCTCCGGGGGAGCTTATAGGATGGTTAGGCACCGGCGTCCATCATTTGTCATAGTCAGTCGTCCGTCAACATTTGAAACAACATCTACTCTGAAACCACTAAACTGATTGTAACCAAATTTCAAGTAGAGCCTCTAGGGGGCGGGGGAACAGAAAGTTGTTCAAAAGGTCCTGGTCACATGACCAACATGGCTGTCACGCCCATATATGGTAAAAACTTATAAAAATCTTCTTCCCAAACCAATAGGGCAATGGCCTTGAAACTTGGTATGTAGCATTGGGTACGCAAGTACTACCAAGATTGTTCAAATTATGACCTTGGGTTGACCTTGACTTTTTTTACGGTAAGGCCAAATTTGCTTTCTGTACTTTTTATATGAGAAAATGCTAAAACATGAGATATCTTGGAAACTATTGAAGATTTTGACTTGAAAATTGGTATATACATGTACTGTCATCTTAATGAGTACATGAAAATTTATGCGTCATTGGTCAAGGTCATTCTTTGACCCTTTGACCCTGGTCTCATATTTTGACAATTTCACACATCTCCTCAAAAGCCACTGGGCCAGTTGTATCCAAATTTCATGAAAAGCCTCTTGGGAGCCGAGGAAAGAAAATGTGTTCAAACGGTCCTGGTCATGTGGTCCTAGTTACATGACCAACATGGCCACCATGCCCATATATGGTAAAAACCTTTAAATATCTTTTTCTCCAGAACCAATAGGCGGATAGCCTTGAAACTTAGTATGTAGCATCAGGTACACAATTACTACCAAGATTGTTCAAATCATGACCTTGAGTTGACCTTGACCTTTTTTTAAGGTAAGGTCACATTTGCTTTCTGTAGGTTTTATATGGGAAAATGCTAGAGCATAAGATTTCTTGGAAACTAGAGGAGATTTTGACCCAAAAATTGGTCATGACCTTGGATTGACCTTGACCTTTTTACGGTAAGGTCAAATTTGCTTTCTGTAGCTTTTTTATGGGAAAATGCTAGAGCATAAGATTTCTTGGAAACTGTTGAAGATTTTGACCTATAAATTGGCATATATAGTCATCTTAATGAGTACATGAAAATTGATATGTACAAGTGGTCAAGGTCATTCCTTGATCTTTGACCCTGGTCTCGCATATTGTGACACTGGGCCTATTGTAACCAAATTTCATATAGAGCCTTTAGGGGCTCAGGGAACGAAAATTTGTTCAAACGGTCTGGGTCAAATGACCAACATGGCCGCCATGCCCATATATGGCAAAATCCTTTACAAATCTTCTTCTCAAGAACCAAATGATTGATGGCCTTGAAATTTGGTATAAAGCAGCAGGAACTTTAGTACTAATTACTATTAAGATTGTTCAAACGATGACCGTGGGATGACCTTGACCTTTTTTTAAGGCAAGGTGAAGTATGGGAAAATCCTAGAATATAAGTGTCATGGCAAGTTTAGATGATTTTGGCCTAAAAATTGGTATATACACCCATCTTAGTACATGGAAGATTTGGGGGTACAAGAGGTCAAGGTCATTCTTTGACCTCTGACCCATGTCTCACATATTTTGACAATTTAAGACATCTTCTCAAACGCAACTGGGCTAATTGTAACCAAATTTTATACACAGCCTCCGGGGCTGAGGGAGCAAAAATTTATTCAAGCGGTCTAGTGAGTGAGTGAGTGAACTCAGGTTTAACGTCCCACCAACAACGAGGTCATATGGAGACGGGACCTCGGTTTAGAGTCTCATCCGAAAGACCGGAGAAGCGGGGAATCGATCTTGCGACCCCTGGATTGGTAGTCCGGAGTGTTATCCACTACACTACAGCCGCTCCTTCAAGCGGTCTAGGTCACATGACCTACATGGCCACCATACTCAGGTGAGCGATTCAGGGCCTCATGGCCTTCTTGTTTTGCTTTAGTTTAAGAATTTGCATGTGTTATTAATATACCTCATAATAATTTTATGCCCCTGTGATGATTGTTAGGGGGCATTAGGTTTCAACCCTGTCCGTCCATCTGGCTATTACCCCTAAAAAAGTATGTACGCCGACACGGGATACCCAACATTGGAACCTGCCTGAAAACAAGCACAGTTGTGACAAATCTCAGACAAAACAATTGACCTCTTAGAACAGTGCATTTCATATGGAAAACAAACATCAATACAACATAACAATTGTTTCATTGTTTCACGTTGACCCAACGGCACAATGCAAATAACCAACGAAACTATTATTCCATAAAAAAGTACCATACAAATATATATACAACATGTATATTATGTTGTCAAACATCGAAAGCGCAACGAGTCAACGTAACATCGATATATCACATTGTAGACATCACACAAGGCAGCGAAAGGAGAAGGATGGGCCCCCCATTTCATCAGCTGCGCCCGAGATACAGTGGGCCTCTGACCAGGCTATGAGAAACCTTTACCTTTTAGACGTCCTACACTGGTGACAAAAATTGGTTACATAAATACTGATAATACACCAAATACCATAAATGATAAATATCGATGAACAGCTAGTGCATCGAAGAAATGACATTGTCATAACATTTATGCAATGTCAAACTGGGAAGTCACTTGCCCCATTGACAATTGATATGCATCACAAAATATATGACATAATAATACTCAATAGTCTTGAATGCCTATTGAAGCATGTAGTCAGCATGATGACAACATCAAAGCAACGTCAGTTCCAAGTCACTGCAACATTGGCATAGTAGAAATAGAGCATATGAAACTACATTGATATTATGCAAAAGTAACATAGATGCACCGTTAACATCAAGCTAACGCGAATGCAGACATAGACTGAACAATGAAGCATAAAAGAATTTAAATTTCTGTAAAATGGGTGCTGGATGGCTGGATAGAAGACTTGCGGTTTTATATCCTTTTCAACATTATTTCAGTCATATCAGGATTATGGGAGGGTGATAACATAAGGCTGTGTACAATGGAAATCTATTTATAGTTGGAAATATTTCCGCCTCCGGCGGGGCTCAAACCCAAGACTGCAACATCAGTAGGCCTGCTGAGCTACCGGGGCTCCTTGTAAAATGCAAGAAAGAAGTGCTTGTAACGAGTAATGAATGTGAGGTTCTGAGATTATTTACCCACGAAATAACATTGTATTGTAAAATAAGGAACAACAAACAGGTTTTCCCTGAAGAATCACTTAAAGACGGCTACACAAATGACTGACCGTCGAGCAGTCTTTATATAGCAATGACAAATATTCAGTTAACAAGCGGAAAGTTTGGGATACCTATGAGTCAGTCATAAGATCACAAAATTGCATTTAAAATCAGCTGATTACTGTGCCAGCCGGGTGTGTATTTCTATTTTTGTAACAACGTTACCCCCCGCACCTCTGCGGAACATATCCATAGCCGCAGTAACGGGGCGCTGTTTGTCCGTACCCAGAATGAAGCGACACATATCAGAAAAGAGAGAATATTAACAGTAGAAACTAATCCAAAATTGGCATGTAAATTAAACGTTCTAATCTTTTGAGCATACACATCTCGCTGTCATGCGCTGTCAAGCTGATTGGACAGAATAACAGATTACCGCCTTTATGTGCTACACATAAAACCTAAACTTGCATAAAAAAAAGGAGCATGGCAAATTTCTGTACTCACTTGATTTTGTCACAGAATGCACTGGTGGGGAATATTAGGAGATAGGAATGTGCTGGTGGGGGTGGGTGGGGGATATCTGTTTATCAGTGAAAAACATTTTTATTTGCCTAAATTGGAATACCTGAACTGACATCCACATTCCTGCCTATACACCAGTCTTAGGAGAGTTACATGTCAATATCAGAACTCTTGCTTGGTGGTCCGGTGATGTTGCTAATATCTCTGACACCATTTGATGAATGTACATCATTCTTTGCAGAGTTGTTGAGTATAACAGTACGATGGACATTATGCTGATTGTGCGTCTTTTTGACTTACTTTTCTTGGTCCAGTGATTTGATGAATTTGCATCATTCTCTACAGATTTGTTTTATTAACATTGAAACCAACATTCTTGATACTTGTAGGTATTGACTACTGATTTGGCTTATATCTTTAAATTCTTAGGTATAAATCAGGCTTGCAATAAGGTACAGTATGAATTTATGACTGTTGTAATAGATTATGTAGGTCATGGTGTAATAGATTATGTCGGTCATGTTGATCTACATATCATGGTCTAATGATTTTGCCTTATGTCTCGGAATACTTTCAGATGGCTGTGCATCATTCTGTTCAGAATCATTTTCATTAACGCTAAGCATTGACATTACTAAAAGCCGTCTTTTAGTAATGGATTTGCTTGCTGTTTTTTTTTTTTGTTTTTTTTGTATTTTGTCATCTTTTCATGGTCCAGTGGTTTCACTTTATATCTTAGCATGGCTATGAATCATGTTTAACATTTTTGTATAACATAATGTGATTGATTTCATAGTACATTTAGATCATGTTGACCTATTTTTTACAGTTCACACAGGGTATAATCGATTCCGCCAATTTTTGCTTCCTGCAGAGACTGTACATCATATTTGGCTTCCGCCGAGACTGTCCGCGAACTCTTGCTTCCTGCCGAGACTTCTATACATGATAAATGGCTTCATGCAGAGACTGTCTGCGTGATTCTGCTTCCTGCCGAGGCTCTCAGCAGGAAACAGAGTCACGCGGACAGTCTCGGCAGGAAGCCAATCTTCGAGGACAGTAGTCTGCAGGAAGCAAGAGTTCGCGGACAGTCTCGGCGGAAGCCAAATATGATGTACAGTCTCTGCAGGAAGCGGAAATTGGCGGAATCGATTATACCCTGTGGTTCATGGAGGCATTGAGCAAGAAAGACAAGTTTTTGTTTTTTCAAGTTTTAAGTTAGTTGTTACCCTCCTGAAAAATCTTGCTCCATGCTGAAAGTTTTATAAGTTGATTGTACTGAGGCCCAACTCAAGTTTCCTTCTGGGCATAAGGAGAGATAAATGTTTATATTTTTGTGCCAAAGCCGAGGGGGTAATTAGATTTTTTAGCCTTTTATAGATTATCAGGCCATAGTAATTAATGAAACGAGGTGTGAAGGTACTGAAAAATGATACCTTACTTTGTATGGCTTAAACATAAATTCTCTGTGACATTTTAACTATGTCAAACTGCTCTAATGGTTTTTAAAAGGCTTCTTTATTAAAGGTAAATATTGACACCAGTTTAAACTATAGATGTTATAGTTTTTAAAGAGAGAGAAAAAAATGATAATGAACAATTTACATAATTTCTGGACACAGGTCAGAATGTAAGCTGTAGGTCAGGATTAGATTTCCAGCTGTAGGTTGAGGCAGTAAATCTGTATTTATCAAACAGTAAATCTGTATTTAATCTCTGTGTGTGTCTGTGTCCATGTGCATGTGTATGTGTGCATGTTTGTGCACCTTTGTACACTTTAGCAAAACATCGGGGGCCGTATTCATAAAGCCACTTAAGTCGTTGCTATGCGGTTGCTAAGGCTAAATATCTATAAAGGAGATTCCCTACAACTATGAAATTTGCTCTGGAGGAACAGTCTTTTTAAGACTGTTCCTCCAGACCAAATTTCATATTTGTAGGGAATCTCCTTCAAAGAAATTTAGCCTTAGCAACAGCATAGCAACCACTTAAGTCGTTTCATGAATACGGCCCCAGATTCTACCTGTTGCATTTAGCTGAGTTTCTAAGTAACCAAAACGGATAGAGTATGTCTTCAAACTAGCGCCATAGATACATCTGGGACAAGATCTACTGAAAGCAGTGATGCATATTGGGCCATGACCTATATTTCATGGATCATTTAACTTAGAAAAAATATTCACCTGTTGCATTAATAGCTCAGTTTCAAAGTAACAAAAAGGGATAGAGTCTTTGAACATGTTCCATAAATACATCTGGAGAAGATTTACTGAAAGCAGTAATGCATATTGAACCATGACCAATGTTTCATGGATCATTGAAAATAGAAAAAAAAATGTTCACCTGTTAGGTTTAGCTCAGTTTCTGAGTAACCAAGACTAAGGTCAGGGTCACAGACTTGGAAATTTTTGTAAGTTTTCTGAAGTTGTGGTGTTTTCACAGTGTGTGGATGGATTCAGTTGATTCAATGTACTTAGAACTCTGTTAGATGCTGTTTCGGTTTTATACACAATACCAACCTTACCTCCTTGGTGACCAGTCCTGTAGATCAAGGTTACAGACTTAAAAATTCTTTGGTAAAGTTTCCTGAAGGTTATACCCAGCAGGCACATGACGTCGAAATGATGTCGTGCTGACGTCGATGCGACGTGATGACGTCGCATAGACGTTAGTGCGACGTCATTTCGACGTCATGTGCCCGCTGGGTAGCTTCACATTGCCAGGGTAGAAAAACTATACATGGACAGATGACAGATACTGCTTCAGAGTTTTACTGGGTACAAGCATCATCTTCCTAGTTGAACTTGAAGGTCAAGGTCACATTGGTAGAACTTTGTGTTGATGATGGGCAAGCTCCAGTGCATTTGAGCTATACTGTCCGGTGACAACTCTTGTGAATTAAGTAGCAGATCTATAATTAAAACAAGCTGAAGATATGTATTAAGAGGTGTCATGGTCAAGTGGTTATGATGCTGAGGCCAATAACCGAAAAACCCTTATTTGTCATGGGAAGGTGAAAGGAGAGGAATGGACTTTGTCTATCATATAGTGTGCCCAGATATGTTGGCCTCTGGCAACCGCCCCTGTGGCCGCAGGGTACAGGAACATGAGAACCAGTACAGGAATCCTTTACCTTTCTTAGATCTTTACTAAATCAAGCAGTAGATCTTTAAAGTAGATCTGCATTTAATCAAGCTATAGATATGTATTTAATCAAGCAATTAAATAACACAGGGGATCATTATTTAGTCAAGCTGTAGAACTGTTCACTTGCCATGTCAGGAATAAACATATGAGCCACGACACGAGAAAACCAACAATGTGGTTGTGCGCCCAGGGTAGACTCAGATCAGACTGGGCATCCGCCCAGTTTACTCAGTCTCTTCTTTATGTGCTCATTGGGTAGCTTAGGGTCTAAGCTACCTCCATGCGGTCAGCGAAGGCTCTGATCAGACTGGGCGGATGCCCAGGCTGATCTGAGTCTGCGCTGGCCGCACAACCACATTGTTGGTTTTGTCGTGTCGCGGCTCATATTTTATTGAATAAATACAAGTATTATATCAAACTATTTCGTACAACAATTTCATGAATGGGAAACAATGCAGGCCATGATTAGACTGCTCCTCTATGAGCAGTCTGATCAAGCTCAAGTATGTCTGTCCTAACACTTTTGGATTTTTTGGTTAGGGAGGGCTGGAAAATGCTTAAACCTGTATCAGTATAGTGAACTAAATAATCTGCACTGGCAACATTCCCATTTTGTATGCTTTTTCAACATGAAGTTGTTGCCATGGCAGATGGACAAGTGGATTTGTCCAGCCCTGTTGAAGGTAGGTACATTGTATATGAGGCACGAAATTACAATATCAATAAAGTGGCCGGTACACCCAGTGCAGACTCTGATCAGCCTGGGCATAGGCCCAGTCTGTTCAGTTTTCACTTTGCCCTTAAAGGGTTGCTAAGGGTCTAAGCTAGCTCTATGGGGGCAGCAAAGATTCTGATCAGACTGGACAGATTCCTAGGCTGAGCTGAGTCTTCGCTGTGGGGCACATGCCACTTTGTTGGTTTTGTCGTGTGGCGGCTAATATTTGGTGTTTCCTACAGGTGTTGCAGATGCAGACTATGCTTCTGAAGTAGAAAGACTGAAAGAGGCCATTACCCTTTCCTCTGGCCAGCGGATGACCTACCCACCTTCGAACATTACAGAGGTCAAGGTCAGCCTAACTCTGTTCTCTATTAGAGCTTTGGTAAGTTTTAAACACTTAAAGCATCAAAAATGAATACTGAATTTTGCAAACAGCATAGATCCAGATGAGGTAGCTCATAATGAGTCTCCTCATCTGGATCTGCACTGTTTGCCCTCTCTACACTGTTTGCCTTTGAGTAGTCTTTTAATTTTCAAACATCATATAGCTTGGACAAAACATTTGAAATTTTGCAGGTATAAATTTTGTCATCTGCATTTTGGGGGCTTTAAGGGTAAAGTTAGGGAGAGATTAGGTTAGTCCAATATGTAAATAATGTATTTAGTGATTTCTATTCCCCGACCAAAAGGTTCAGGGAATATAGCAAATTAATGAGCCTGGTGTCTTTCCATCCATCCATCTGTAACACTTTTCTTGTCTGCTTTATATCTTGAATACCCTTTGGAATATTTTCATGTTACTTCACAGTTATGTAGATGCTATGCTATCCTATCCTATCTATTTTATCCTATCGGTGTCCCTAATTCTCTGCTGTGAGACCCCTCCGCATCCCCACCCCACCCCTCCCTTCACCCCTACCCCCTATAACACATACACACACCAACACACACACCACCACCAAAAAAAATTTCAATTCTTTGTCAAAATTCACTTACCTGAGACCTCAAAATTATAGGATTGTAGGGTTTGTACTTCAGAAGTTATTCACACATTGAAGTGTTGATTTATCATAATGCTATATACATTGTGTAGATGATTGCTTTTTGTGATTTTACCTCTTTTGGCAGTCTGGCATAATGTTTTGAGTCTAATGGTCTGAGTATTAGATAATCATACTGTTAAACAGATAATATCACTAAGAAGCATGAAAGAATGACAATATATTACTTCTTATGTTTTGAAGTGCACCCTGTTTAAAGGCCCATGCGGCCTTTGGTTGGGGACTTTGTTATCTCCTCTGATGGCTGTTTCTAACATGCCTTTACAAAAGCAAAAGCAAAGGAGAACTTATGCTATTCATGCTGCATGCATGTCCACATGCCCATGATCAGTAAACAAGGTTCACTTTTTATTTCGCCTGTACAAAAGTACAGAAGCGCTATTATTGTCACCCCCGCAACTGAGGCCTCCACATCTGTCGCTTATTCCACATTGGATGTTTTGGTTCAAGTCGTTTATGTGATGGGCAAGGCAAGGCGAGCTATCCTGTACATGGACAGTTCTTGTTGTGTAAAGGTCCAGGTAGAGTCTAGTTATTATGTACCCCTCACCAAAGGTGAGTGGACATATTGTTTTCAGTGCGAATCCCGGGCGTCGGCGTCACTTTCTTGTATGCACAATATCTCTTGAACTGATAGATGGAATTTCACCAAACTTGCATGGATATATCAATGGGACAAGCTTAAGAGCTAATTAGATTTTGGTGACCTTGACCTCATTTTCAAGGTCACATGAGGACTTAAATAAGTGAAAATTTCACTAAAATTAATATATCTCTTGATCCTTTGGCTTGATTCCCACCAAACTTACATAGCTATACCTTTGGGACAATCTCACAAGTTGACTATGGTTTGGTGACCTTGACCCCATTTTCAAGGTCAAAAGCCAACTTACCAATGTTATTTTTCCAAAAAATGAGATATTTCCTCAACCAATGGATAGATATTCATCAGGCTTGTGTGGATATATCATTTTGACAGGCTTAAGACATGTATCGTTTTTGGTGACCTTGACCTCTTTTTTAAGGTCATAGTCTTGTATATAGGATGTTTTTCTGAACCAGTGGATGGATTTTCTCCAAACTTGCAATATTTATTCCTTTAAACAAACTTTACAAGCTCGTTACATTTTGGTGACCTTGACCTTATTTTCAAGGTCACAGGAGGATTTAAATCTGTAAAAATTTCAAAAAATTGATACATCTCTTGCCCATTTGCCTTCATTTCCACCAAATTTGCATAGATATACCATTTGGACAGTCACAAGAGTTGACTTTGATTTGGTGACCTTTACCCCCATTTTCAAGGTCAATAGCCAGCTTACAAATGTTAAATTTTCCCCAGAAATGAGATATTTCTTGAAGCAATGGATGGATATTCATCAGGTTGGCATAGATATACCATTGTGACAGGTTTAAGACATGTTTAGTTTTTGGTGACCTTGACCCCCTTGGTCATAGTAATGTATATAGGATAGCTTTTGAACCAGAGGATGGATTTTGTCTAAAATTGCATGGACATAATCATTGAGATAAGCTTAAGAGCTGATTAGATTTTGATGACCTTGACCTCCTTTTTCAAGGTCATAGTAACACTTAGTAATTTTCACTAAGAATATACTTCATGAACAAGTGGGTGGAGTGCAGACTTTTACAGTTATAGAACTAAGTGAAAGCAGAAGAGACGAGATTTTGGTGAGCTTGACTCCATTTTCAAGGTCACAGAAGGATTTTAAATGCTCTTTAATGTATTGACATCTTTAGACCAAACCTGATAGATTATATCATCATAGCAAAGTTTTAGGATAATGACATGAGTATGGGTGGGAACACACTTGTGGGGGATTAGAGGGGATAAGAATGAGCTGGGGGGGGGGGGGGGGGGGATCTGTTTTTCTGTGAAAAACATTTCTAGTTGTCATTAGGTGTGGTCTTTTACCCTCTGAAAACTGTCGTGTTTTCATGACTGTTCTAAACTTGAAATTACCAATAATTTATATATTACCATAATGACTTGAAGAATTTGGTACATTTGGACCAAATAATGAGTGAGTGTACTCGGGTTTAACATCCCACAAACAACTAGGTCATACGGAGACGGGACCTCAGTTTTAAAGTCTCATCTGAAAGACCAGAGAAGCGGGGGATTGATCTTGCGACCCCTGGATTGGTAATCCAGCGTGTTATCTACTACACTACCGCTGCTCCTTTGGACCAAATAAATACACAACTGTATTCTCTGCTTTGACTACTATCAGGTTACCATTCATGCATATAGACCAGTGTCCAAAGTTGGAGCGCCAATATTAAATGCATCATTGAAGGAAATTTGAATTTTTATTTGCTGCAAACTTTATGACCTAAACTGTGTATGGCCATTTCTTTGTCTTTATTACATTTCCTATTTTGCAAAGTTTGTAGTGTTTTGGAGTTTTGGATGCATTATAACTGCATTGTAAAACCAAACTGTTCCATGTTTAAGACAGTTATGATATTTTTAGGTGTCCAAATTTTTAGAATTTTTTTATTTTGTTTTGTTTCAACAGGACTCTCAAGAACAGATATTGAAAGCAACAGGAACTTTTGATGTGGTAAGAATCTTATCTTTCATTTTTGTCTTTCTTGCAAGAATCAAGTAGAGCTGCAGATCTTCAAGTCAACCAGGCTGTATAGAATAGAACAGAATCAGCAGTATGCATTAAGAGGGTAGGGAATGTTTCAGTCTTTGCTCATTCATATACAGTCAACTCTTAAGGAAAAGAAATTGCTTCTCTTGGAGTAAATTCTAAAAGTAGACCTCATTTTAGATGCCCAGGGGCCGTATTCATGAAGCCACTTAGTCGTTGCTATGGGGTTGCTAAGGCTAAATATCTATTCAGGAGATTTTCTACAACTAGGAAATTTGGTCTGGAGGAACAGTCTTTGTAAGACTGTTCCTCCAGAGCAAATTTTATAGTTGTAGGGAATCTCCTTCAAAGAAATTTAGCCTTAGCAACCGCATAGCAACGACTTAAGTCGTTTTATAAATACGGACCCAGGGAAACAAACAGACCACAAAAGTTGTCGCCTGTTGGAAAAAATTGGCAAAGAAACATGGAGGCGTACTCATACTAATGCTCTCCAGAATTGTTTTCTCTAGTCAAAACAGATGTTGATTAATTATCTTTCTAATATATTTTTCAGAGGTGGAATGAACGTTCAGCCTGGGACAAGGGCAGCTATAGTGATATATCGTCAGTGCACTTCAAAGAGGGAGAAGTTTGGCGACCAGAGCTGGTGGTTATGAACAGGTATTCTCCATGTACCAAACTTTGGCTCCAAAGGGAATTTAATGTTTGCCAAAGTAGTGATAGACAAAATGGGGGCCGCTAGTTAAGTTACCATTACTTGATGAATTATTTATCATTTTTGTATGTGTCATTTATGATTAAAAATGGCTCTGCAATCCAAATTTCTATTGTTTTCAACACTTTGACAAGCATGTATCTGCCATCTTATTAATAATAGAGAGTGCACCAACCTTCATAGTTGTTGTATTCTCATAATGAGGTTCATAAGGATGTTCCCCACGAGACTTCTTTCTTACTTGACCAATAATGCTAACTGCTTTTCCAGCATTGCTGTAGGCATAATTTTTGTCAAAAGGGATTCAAAAGGGAACCCATTTCCTGCTTGGTTGACAGAGAGAAGTTTTCAGTTACTGGCTGGCTCGTTGAGAATTTTAACATGTTGACCTTTGGCACCATGGCCGAGAGCCTCTTATTGCTTGACCATGCACCTCTTTGTTATGTTATTATCACTCAACAGATGTCGTCTACATGGGCACAAATTAATTCTACTCTATGTGAGGAAAGGCTGTACTGGTAACTATTATGATGCTTCATTTCAGTGTGAATACAATAGGAGTGTTGACAGCTGAGAACCTTCAATACACTTTGTATGACAGTGGAATGATGAGCTGGAAACCACCTGCTTACTTGGAGGTGTACTGTGATATGGATTTGAAATTCTTCCCGTTTGACACCCAGACATGTAGTATAGTTTTGTCAGCTTGGACTATGACTGAGACAGAGATGCCTGTGCGAAAACTTTCTGACAGGGTGAACTTAGATCTCTACCAGTGAGTTTGAAATTCGTTATACATTAACACATTCAACACTTTTCTACATATGGGAGGATAAATATTTCTTGTATACCGTAGAAGAATATCAGATTCTGCTGTTTTTATATAGGTTAAAAATTCTTACTCCAGGATAGAACACAAAAAGAAAAATATCACATGTAATTAATGTATTAATCATACAGGAAGTGGTGTATCGGGGTCATCAAGTTGGTTTTGTACTGACAGTAGAGATGATAAAGATATATTATTATAGAGATGACATTACAAAGACTTTACTTCAGTTTGCAACATCATCAAAGTAAAGAACTGGGCCAAGTTGTTTAAAACTAATAATGTCTTTAGTTAGACGTTAAATTGTAAAACTATTATAAATTTGAAATACTGCCATTTTTGCCAAAAAATGTGAGGAGCTTTAAAGCTCTTCACAATTTTTCAGCAAAAATACCACAATTGACTTTGTAAGTACTGAAAGACTTAATGAGTCCTCAACTAATGACGTTGTTAAGCTAATTAGGGGATAACTGTCTTGAAAATTGTCATTTGGGGAGGTAAATCATCGGTTTTATGGTCGGAAATTTTGTTTTACGGCGACGCGCCAGCGGAGCCATAAAACGCAATTTGCGACCATAAAACCGATGATTTACCTCCCCAAATGACAATTTTCAATACAGTTATCCCCATTCTAATGCACTTTTCCACATTTTCACCCTTCATAATGTACTATTTTGCACCCATTTCAAGCGCCGTGAGCAGCGTAAAACCAAACGTCAGCCAATGAGAAGCGACGTTACTTAATGACGTCGGGTTTGCGACAGTATATCGCAGAACATACTGTTGCAAATTTTTGACGTTATCCAATCAGACATCGCGTTATATTTGTAAGTGCATTAGAATGATGCTTTGAACAACTGGGTCCTGAACATTTAGCATTGTAAGTTTATGCAAAATAAAACTGTGAATGATTTAACTAAAAAATTGAGATGAATGGATACATGTTCAGGGGAAGTGACTAGGCTATTTTCATTTTCACCTGCCTTGTAAATGGGGATCAACTTTCAAAGGAAAGAATTTGCTCCTTGTGGGTTGGGGTGGGGAGCAAAGCCTTTCTTTTAAAATTAGACCTATTTTGAGTGTGGACTCTTGTTACAAGGAAGCAATACTAAACCCCAAAAGTTGTTATCCTTTGAAAAAATGGCTGAAGAAAAGAACAGAAAAAACAGGGTGCCGTATCAAGTCGCCTAACACATAATGTTTTATATTTTCCAGGCCAAACTCTGAATGGGATCTCACTGAGACGAACGTAGAGGACTCACAAACATTAACTGTATTTGGAAGTGAAACATATTCCTATTCCAAAGTGATTTTTTATCTCACACTCTCTCGACGTTCACATTATTATGGCCTCAACGTGATCTTGCCTTTGCTGATATTGTCATTACTGAGTACTCTGGTGTTTATTCTCCCAGCAGAGGGTGGGGAAAAGGCATCCTACAGTATCTTTGTGATGGTCGCATTTTTTATCTTAATTGGAGTTATTCTGGGATTTTCACCTGTATCTTCTGAAACTACTGTTGTTGGTAAGTACTCTTTCTGTTTCTATGGTAATCAAAATGTAATGATTCACAAATAAATTTGGTACTGAAATATCCCCGGTAGTTCAGTAGGTGAAGCGCTGGCCTGTTGATCTAGCGGTTCAGGGTTCGAGCCCCACTGTATGGGGGAATCTTTTCAGTCATAAACTGGGTTCCATTGCACACAGCCTTTCATTATCACCCACCCATCATCCTGGTATGTCTGAATACTGTTGGAAAGGATGGAAAATCGCAAGTCATCCATCTGTTTGGTTCTGAAAGTAAAAAAAAAAGTAATTTTAAATGGCAATGAGAGAAGTTTTGAATGCACACATCTGTGAAGTCTGACCAGCCTTCACTGTTTAATACATAATATACTGTCAGAAAGCCAATGTCATTACTAAATGTCACTTCTCATTGGCTAAAGTTTGGTTTTACATTGCTGAAAGGGCTTAATTGCTGTGGGTCCAATGTAGTACTTTGTTTAAAATGTGAAAAAGTGCATTTAATAGAACAGGATAACTGTTTTAAAAATTGTCATATGGGAAAGTAAATTATTGGTATTGTGATTGCAAATTGTGTTTTATGGAGACGTGTCAGTGGAGCCATAAAATGAAATTTGCAACCATAAAACCAACAACTTACCTCTCCAAATGACAATTTTGAGTACAGGGTATCCCAGACTGATTCGGAACCATTAAAATGAAGCTGTCTTTTTGAAAGCTGTGAAGTTATTCACCAAAGCACACATTTCTCTAAGTTTGCATAACACCATTTTCCCTTATATGTAGTTATTGTATTAATCCTATCTTTTTTTTTGTCATTTCAGCAATTTACATGACGTTGATTTTGTTTGTTATTGCCTCATCCACTCTGTGTGCCAGCATTGTAATCAACATTCATTACTCAGACCCCGGACAACCAATGTCCGCAGCATCACGACGTGTATCCAATTTTCTTTTATCACTGACTTGTAAAAGTACAATGTCAGACAAAGACAGTATTACTGATGACCTTGAAAGGTCAGAGACAGTGTCAACAAATATTACAAACTCTGTTGTGGATAATAAATCCAACGGATCCTTGCGTAACACTCCAAACTGGAACTTGGCCGCATATCCGCCACGGCAACTTCCTCCCGTGGATACTATTTACAAACGTAATCAAGTGAGGCCGAAGTCGGAATCTTCAATAAAAACAGCAAAAACTGAAGCGTTAAGTGTTAGAGAACTGAATGCACAAACACTGAAGGAGTTGGCAGATAGTTTGGACAGATTTTTCTTTGTTATGTTTCTTATTGTCACGATACTTGTTAATTTCATCATGATTTTGGTTCTTTCAGTAGGAGAGCCGTGATGCACACTTGATTGTTGTTAGTGAATTGTTCCATGAATTTTGTTATATGAGCCGCGACACGACAAAACCAACAATGTGGTTGTGCGCCCAGCGCAGACTCAGATCAGCCTGGGCATCCGCCCAGTCTAATCAGAGTCTTCGCTATCCGCATGGAGGTAGTTTAAACCCTTAGCTACCCTATGAGGACTTAACTAAGAGTCTGATCAAACTGGGCAGGTGCCCAGGCTGATCTGAGTCTGCGCTGGGCGCACAACCACATTGTTGGTTTTGTCGCGTCGCGGCTCATATGGTTTCTTGCTTTACATGTAATGAGCTGCAACATTTAAAAAGGATGCTTACTCATCCGCAAACTGAAAGTGAATCCCGGGGCTGTATTCATAAAGCCACTTAAGTCGTTGCTATGCTGTTGCTAAGGCTAAATATCTATATAGGAGATTCCCTACAACTATGAAATTTGGTCTGGAGGAACAGTCTTTGTAAGACTGTTTCTCCAGAGCAAATTTCATAGTTGTAGGGAATCTCCTTCTTAGAAGTATAGCCTTAGCAACAGCATAGCAACAACTTAAGTTGTTTTATGAATACGGCCCCTGGAGTGTAACTAAAGCCTTCAGTTTGCTTCTGTATATATACCATATTCCCATATTGCAATACGTATTGCAATAATTAGGGGCCTAGCTCAAAATTTAAGGATCCAATATTGTGCCTGAATTACATAAAAAGGGCTTAAAACAAATCAGATTTACATTTTCCTCCCCACTCACTCCAGAAAAGATGACAAAACACCCAACTGCTGAACACCAATTACCATATTTATCCTAATAAACACCCCTGCTCTAATAAATGCCCCTGCTCTAATAAACGCCCCCTGCCTCTTTTCCTAATAAAATGTTTTATAAACTTGCATGAATTCCTGTTTGCTTCTCTGGATAAGGTAGCTCTTTGAAATGGGGTCTACTTTTATAGGAAAGAATTTGCTCCTAGAGGAGTAAGTTCTTTCCTTTAAGAAAAGACCCCTACTGAGAAGGGAGACAAAAATAATAGAGCTGCTTTCTCTGAAAGTATACCCATCACCTTTATATAGCTTATTATGCCCCCAACTTCGAAGAAGTTGAGGGGGCATATTGCTTTGGGCTTGTCCGTCCGGAATTCCGTCCGTCCGTCTGTAACACTTTGAGTATGCTCTGTAACTTAGGAACTGTAAATGCTGGGGTCAGAGATGGATAGATTATAAAAAAACAGTGTACCTGTATTTTTTTTTCTTTTCCGTCGGCCATGTACTTTTAGAGTTATGTCCCTTTTTCGAAAAATTAAATGTAAGTTTGTTAGCAAAATTTTGGGAAAAGTATTTGAGCTAGGTTCTTTGTATTTGGCTTACTGGTAGGGCTTAAGGTGTAGATCACCTGATTAACTTTTGGGCCAATTTTGTAAAAAATTGACTGAATTATGCCCCTTTGTTAACTTGGGCATTTTTTCCAACTTTTGAACCGTTCAACCTAGAGACCTGATTTTTTATACACTAATAGTATTTGATGTGCCAATCATTTTGATGATAATTACATTATGTTGAGTTCATTATTGACAGAGTTATTTTCCTTTTCTTATTTGTGCAAAACATTGTAGGTATGATCTATTACTCAAGAACTGTAACTGCTGGAGCCTTGATAATTCATAGGTGGATAGACCATAAAATATAAGCAGACCCATATTTTTTTTTTCTGCAGGCCATGTACTTTTAGAGTTATCCCCCTTTTTAGAAAAATTGAATGTAAGTTTGTTAGGAAAATTTTCGAAAAAGTATTTGAGATAGGTTGTTCATATTTGGCATACTGGAAGAGCCTAAGGTGTAGATCACCTGATTAACTTTTGAGCTGATTTGGTACATATTTGACTGAATTATGCCCCTTTGTTGCCCTTGGCACTTTTTCAACTTTTGAACTGTTCAACCTAGAGACCTGATTTTTGGTATACTAATAGTATATGATGAGTCACTTATTTTGATTATAATTACAGTATGTTGAGTTCATTATTGACAGAGTTATTCCCCTTTTCTTATTTGTACAAACCATTGTAGACATGATCTATTACTCAAAAACTGTAACCGCTAGAGCCTTGATAAATCACAAATGCATAGATCAATAAAATAAGGAAACCCATATTTTTTTTCTTTTCTGTCAGCCATGTAAATTAAGAGTTATGCCCCTTTTTTTAAAAATTAAATGTAAGTTTGTTAGCAAAATTTTTGGAAAAGTATTTTAGTTAAATTATTCATATTTGGCTTACTGAAAGAGCCTTAAGTGTAGATCACCTGATTAACTTTTGAGCTGATTTGGTAAATATTTGACTGAATTATGCCCCTTTGTTGACTTTGACATTTTTCCAACTTTTGAACTGTTCAACCTAGAGATCTGATTTTTGGTATACTAATAGTATTTGATGAGTCAATCAGTCTAATGATGGTCATGTTATGTTGCATTCATTATTGACTGAGTTATGTCCCTTTTCTTCTCAGTACTTTATATTCTAGGGTTGATCATTAGTCAAGAACCCCAACTGCTTTGGCCTTGATATTTCATAGATGGGTAGTACATAAAAATTAGCAGACATGTATTTATGCTCCTTTTCATTGACCTTGTTAGGGTCAGGCATATAGTTGGGGGCATAGTGTTTTACAAACACATTTTCTAGTTAGAGGTGTTTTGACAGTGGCTTATTTACTACACTTTAGCCTCTAATTAACCCTCCCCTTTTGAAAAATTCAATGCCCCCGGGGCATTTAATGGGATTAATACCATATTCAAAGACAGCTGTACTCTGAGAACTGTAATAATAGTGTGGTTGGTTTTGCACCCTCTCTCTTTCTCTTCCTCTCTGTCTCTGCTGGTCCCTCAAGCAGAATATATGTAAAATCAAACAATATCAACTGAGACAACTGAACAACTGAGTAGCAAAGGCTCTGGCATCTACTGCTAGTATGTAACAAAACCCTGAACCATTATCTAACATCAGCCCAAGTATTAGTATCAACTAAGTCCATCATCGTGGCACTGTGAAATTATGTCTTCATAAATATAAAACTTTAACCAAAATCTTTAAAACAAATCTTGACTTCAAGGTCACCCAGTGGGGTAAGTATAAGGTGTTTTGTAAAAACTCAAAAAAGAGTCTAACATCAGTTCAAGTATAAACTAAATCTCTGCAAAGCATTATGAATCAGTATGCAATTACAAGACTTTAAAAAAGACAAAAATTTCCTAAGTCCCTGACCTTGACATCAAGATCATTGAGCAGGGTTGGGGTAGTACTCTGTAGATCTAACTACAGTGCAAATATAAAAAGAATTCATCTCTGGGTTCAGGAGATATGTGTCTTTAAAAAACTTTAACCAAAACATCCAATCAATAAAAAGACAATATTCTAAGTCCATGACCTTGACATCAAGGTCACAGAGGGGGATGGGGGTAGTACCTTCGAAAACATTAGACCAATATCTAACTTTAGTGCAAGTATCAAAGGAATCCATCCATGGGTTCAGGAGATATTGGGCTTTATAAAACTTTAACCAAAACATCCAGTCCAAAAAAACCACCAATTTTCTAAGTCCATGACCTTGACATCAAGGTCACAGAGTGGGGTGGGGGTGGTACCCTGTTAAACCTTAGACCAATATCTAGCTACAGTGCAAGTATCAAAAGAATCCATCCATGGGTTAAGGAGATATAGGTCTTTAAAAAACTTTAACCAAAACATCCAATTCGAACGCGGACGCTGACGCGGACGCCGACGCTGTGGTGACAACAATAGCTCTTCCTGAACTTTCGTTCAGGCGAGCTAATAATTACCGTAATTGTTCTCAAACTGGAACAGTTTGGTTTTACAATGCAGTAATGCATTCAATAGATGCAGATAAAATGGCAAACAGTGTAGACCCCGATCAGTGCTCCTTTAGGAGCAGTCTGATCAGGATCTGCACTGTTTTCCCAGACGTATCTGTCCCAATACTTAGAACTTTTATGGTATTAAATTATTGTAGGTTATCCTGTTTTAGCTAACTTTTTTTCAGTTCTCCTAACAACGTTCCCCAGGTGGCATGTGAGGTACATAACCATAGTTGCACACACCTGGCGCAGATTGTCCGTCCAATACCTAACTTTTAAGGTATGCGTAGGTTTAAGTTTTTTTATATGCCCGTTTTGAAAAAAACGGACATATTATGTCGTGGCGCTGTCTGTCCGTCCGTAAACATTCTTGTACACACCATATCTCAGGAATTATTTGGGATATCTTCATGAAATTTGGTAGGCATATGTATTAGGGTGGGGGAACGTGTCGCATACAAGAATGGTTGCTCCCCCTTTCTTACTTTTGAAGTTATGCCCCTTTGATTAATTTTTTCCCTGTAAGTCTTGTACATGCCATAACTAGATAACCGTTTGGGATATCTTTATAAAACTTCATAGCAATGTGTATGAAGTCCTAACAATGTGTCGCGTACAACAATGGCTGCTCTCCCTTTCTTCGTTTTAGAGTTAATCCCTTTCATTTGTTCTTATAGGCTTTTTTTGTGTAATTTACAAACTTTTCTTGTACAATACATTGTCAAGGGAAAAAAGTAGAACTAAAAATGGTATATCTAGTGTATTTAGGTTATCTCCCTTGTTCAAAGATATCTTCACAACCATACAAGCTAGACTGGTCATATTTGGCATACAGGTTGATGACGACATGTTGTTTTGTGGGATTGAGAACCAGCCTTCTGCTTATTCTTCCCTGTATTTTTCAGATTTTCTTTCTTTCCATACTTTGAATAATGAAATTTTTCGTCAAAGATTTCTCCACAACCATGCAAGCTAGAGTAGTCCCATTTGGTATGCAGGTTGATGACGACCGTTGGATTGGGAACCAGCCTTTTTCTGCTTATTCTTCCCTGTATTTGTCCAAGATTCTTTCTTTCCATAATTTGAATAATAAAATTTTTCGTCAAAGATTTCTCCACAACCAAGCAAGCTAGAGTAGTCCCATTTGGTATGCAGGTTGATGACAATATGTTGTATCGTGGGATTGAGAACCAGCCTTTTTCTGCTTAGTCTTATCTGTATTTGTCCAATATTCTTTCTTTCCATACTTTGAATAATGAACTTTTTCATCAAAGTTTTCCCCACAACCATGCAAGCTAGATTAGTCATATTTGGTATGCAGGTTAATGATGACTTACTGTATTGTGGGACTGAGAACAGCCGGGCAGTGTAGCGCAATCGTTAGGGCACCTGACTCATTAGTCAGAGGTCCTGGGTTCGAAACCTGGTCTGGCCACATACTTTCGTTTCTCCTTCCGCTGATTCAAGAAGGGCATTTGTCAGTTACTGGCGAAAGTATGTGAACTTAGTACTGGTTAACCGCTTAGGAGGTCTAAGTCTGCACAGGAATAGTGTGGTTAGGTTAACTGACCGTCCTGACATGACCATAGTTGTTTACCATGGACGTTAAGCATCAAATCAATCAATCAAAACCAGACTTCTCCTCTTTTTATTTCCTGTATTTGTCCGATTTTCTTTCTCTCTTTACTTTGAATAATGCATTTTTTTTCGCAAAAGATTTCTATGCATCTGTAAGTTAGAGTAGGGATTTTTGTATGCAGGTTGATGATAACTTGTTGTATTGTGGGATTGAGAACCAGTCTTCTCCTGCTTATTCTTCCCTATATTTTTCTGATTTTCTTTCTCTCCTGACTTCGAATAATGTAATTTTTTGTAACAGATTTCACAGCAACCATTCATATTTGGTATATATGGTAACAATGATCTCTCTCTCTCTTTATGCTTTTTGTTACGAAAATAACACCAGTTGATTTAAGCGGGGGTATAGTCGGATTCACTGACAGTTCTAGTTAATTATAGAGTGGTTGCCCCTGTTTGTCTGCCTGTCTATCCTTTTGTAAACAATCTTGTTCATTCTGTAACTCCTTTAGGACATTGAAACTGGCGTATTGAAAGTCGTATCATACTGTTTCATTGTTTTGATGTAATTTGGGCCAAGGCATTACAGGTTTCTCATACAGCAACTATATTTATAATGTAATTAAGGGTGCATTTGATGTTTTTTTGTCACACCTGCTTTTAGCAACATAATACATGTGTCTGGTTTTCATCCATATGTTGCATTTGCATCTATCCTAGTGTTTAAGATGAATGGGTATACTTTCAAGTGAGGGAACTCCTGCAATTTCGACTTTTGCATCCTTTCTCAATGTGGTTCAACTCTTAAAGGAAAGAATTTGCTTTTCTTTCCTTTAAGAGTAGATCCCATTTTGGAAGGGCCACTTCATCCAGGGAAACAAACAGGAAGTCATAAAAGTTGTTCCCCTTTGAAAATACAATGGAAAAACATGAAGGTGTACCAATACACCTTAAGTTGATTTCTGACATCAAACCTGGCCCTGAGGTTATAAAACGTTTTTCATGCTCAACTCAGCTGAGCATGAAATTTTACCTGCCAATACATGTAAATAGCAAATTACTGATAAGTTCAGTTGTTTTTGTGCTCAGTTTAACTGAGTATCAAATTTTCTCTGCTTATGAATATGAGAATGCCAACATTAGTTGGCATTTTCATACTTATCAGCAGAGAATACTGTAAAACACTTATATTTGGCGGCAGCAAAATTTGGCGGTTTTATATTATGGACCTTTTGGCGGATTTTTATTTTGGCGGTTTTGTGATTTCTCCAGAACAAAATATTCCTGCTGACGTCGTATTTGGCTCTTGAGTTGAGCTCTGTATTGTCATGTTGATTAAAATAATAACAATTATTATCATAATCATGTTACATTTTGCGTAGTTAATAGTTTAAAGTAAACATATGCAAATTTAGATACAAACAGATTTTGTGTCCTTTCTTATTTAATCAACATAATTGAAACACTAATTAGTATGGTGAGAACATTTTCATACTCTGTTTCCTCCCACTTGTTGTTTGCGAGGCATTTTCCTTAGCGCTAATATATGTGATGTGTATTAGCTTTGATATTTTGGTAAAGGAAATAGGATTATATGCTCAATAATAGTTTTTCTTCTTTCAGTATCATGAGTTTATATTGGCGGCATTTTAATTTGGCGATTTTCTTCTTTTCCGCCAATATCGCCAAAATAAAGTGACCGCCAAATATAAGTGTTTTACAGTATTTCATGCTCAGCTGAGTTGAATGGTGTCCTACACTCATTTGTACCCTTGATATCTATTTCTTGTTGTGTTGACTTTACATCAATTGTTTGTGTCAACTGGGCATCCACAGTTGCATCAACTGTATTAGCGTTCTAAATAAGAAACCTGTAACGGTCTCCTGAGAGGTCCAGTTTTCTCAAACTATACTACTCAAAGGAAATTCTATCGCCGGGCTGCGTAGCGCAGTTGGTAGGGCATCTGATTTATAAGCCAGAGGTCCTGGGTTCGATACCCGGTCCGGCCACTTACTTTCATTTCTCCTTCCGCGGATTCAAGAAGGGCATTTGTCAGTAACTGGTGAAAGTAAGTGCACTTAGTACTGGTTAACCGCTTAGGAGGTCTAAGCCTATCCAGGAATAGTGTGGTTAGGTTAACTGACCATCCCGACATGACCATAGTTGTTTACCTTGGATGTTAAACAATAACACAACAACAACTGTTGTGGAAATACACATCAGGAGTGACATAGCATTCCACAGAATAATTGTTTATTCTTTGCACTGAAATGCCAAGTTGTTATACTGTCATATGTTTCATTTCTTGCACACCAAGGTCAGTATTAGTATAGAAATCAAAATTTGCATGCACGAAAATTTCACCAAGGAAATTTCACATGATCATTAGAATGATTAGATGCACAATTATTTGTTAAACTGTTGGTATCACACATACATGATCATTTACATATATATGCACATAAGGAATCTGTATTCATTGTTGTTGTTTTTTTGTTTTGTTTTTACATGTACATGTATTTTGCAATATTTGTCCATGAAACAAAAGAAGATGTTGGTCCACTTTTGTTGGCTGAGGAATTAATGCTCTGGGCACAGTTGTTGAAAGCATCATTAACTTAAAGTACCATAATTGACCCTTTTAGCGCCCTGTGCGATTAACTTTTTCAAAATGGTGGTAATTAAATACGTGTAATAAATTTTCTTTCTTATAAGCGCACATTTCAAAGATTTATTATATACTTAGCAAAAATAAAAACTTGACAGTCGCTATTTTTCATCCTACGGTAGTCGGGAAATAGTGAGACATAAAAATCTTTTTAGTTTAAGAAAATGTAATTATTCTGTCGTATCATAATCACACAAATTTCAAGATTCCATAGATACAGCAAAATTAAGGCTATTGTAAACGTCGAAAGGGTACTTTTCTGTTTTCTATGCTCAAAACCAAACAAATACCAAATTTAAAATCGTCATAGTCTGCTAAAAATCCGTTGGCAACGCTTTGCCGTTATTAAATCCAATCTGTATGGACTCATAAGCTAAAATTATGCCGATGCACAGTCGACTAGGAGGCCGTAATGACCAGACGAAAAACCTCAGTCCACGCCATTATGAAGTCAGAAATTCAGTTTCAATGGCATTCCCATTACACATTTGAGTCTTTATGGCAGTTTTAGAAATGGCTTTCAAATGAGTTTAATAATAAACACATTGAGTTTGCAAGACAAGCAAACTAATCACGAAGAAAATAACGAAAAAGACGCATTGGTATAGAAGATACGGCATTTCATAAATCTCTATATGTTTAATTCAAAGGGAGGTAATCTGAAAGTTTTGAAACTTTAAACGTTATTTTCAGGTTGTGGTTACAATTACCATAAGCGTTTAAAGTGTTTTCTATGCATACTGGAACTACTGTTTATTGCGTACAAAAGAACTTTCTTCTGCGCATGCGCAAATTAAAGTTCTTTTCTGAATTAATAAAATAGGAATAAGTTAGATAACTCCGGACAGGACAAACATTTACCAATAATTTTTCATGATTTAAGTAATCAGATGTCTGTCCAACTCGAAAACATCCATATATACATTACAAATTTGCTAGGGTGGCCGGAATTGAGAAATAAAAACCGTCAAGTTTTTATTTTTGTTCAGTATATATTCAAGAACACAAATTTAAAGGTTAAGTATAGGAAAAAAAGCTGCTTATGGTCATAGAAGGATAGCAAAGCTTCACTAATGAAAAATGAAAGATTCTGTTACAGTAGCATTTTTTCAGCTCTTGTAACTTAGAAAACAAAGGGATATAATATATATAAATATGTGCCCTTATAGTCACATGCCAAAAAATAACAATTTTGTGCCCTTATGGGGGCATGTGCGATAATTAGGTCAAATACGGTAGTCATTAGTCAAGGATTTGTTAAGTCCTCGAGTACACATAGAATCAATAGTGCTAATATTCTTTGCTGTAAAAAGAAAATTTCAGCAAAAATTGGCAGTGTGCAGTGCATCTTAGAATGTAACATGTCATTAACTAACAACTTCCTAAGCTTCAGATAGCTGGGTCCTGGACAATTAATCCAGATGCCTTGGGTAGTTCAAGCCATTACTCTTTCATAGCATCAGACTGTAGAAATACATTGATACAAACACAGCCACACTTTTCTCTCATGCAAGCTTTCCATCTTTGTAACAATCTGATTTTTTCAAGATGCATACTTCTTACTTTAAATTGGGACAGACACCATTGGAGGGGGATTTACACAGGAAGCTTGCTACAAACTTTGCAGACCCAGTCAGACAGCATCTAGGAAGCAGTCAGATTGGTTGCTGTACTGTATGCCTGCCAGAAAACCATTAAATTTTATTCTAGAAGGATAAAGGTTAACCCTGTTGCACTCAGAACTGCCAAAACTCTATGGAGTTTTGGCCGTTCTGAGTGCAACAGGGTTTAGTAATGCCAGCTATTATGAGATGCCAGATATTGTTTTACTTTCAATTCTGCCACCCATAACTACAAATCTTGCTTTTGCAGGGTTTTACAAGACCTGTAGTTGATTTCATTAAATAAAATAATTATCATCTTTTTCATTGCAGTGTTGTTATATTTTGCTACCATATTTATCTGAGAAAATAGTGTAGACCGTGGTCAGACTGCATCAGTAGGCCAACAAGAAGTTTTGGCAATGGCAGATAACAAATCAAGCACTTAAAAGAGTTGTCTTTTTATGCCCCCATGACGATAGTCAGGTGGCATCAAGAGTTGCTCCTGTCTGTCTGTCCGTCTGTCCCTTCGTCACGCTTTATGGTATAGAGTTTGTGTAATCAACTCCTCCCACACTTTTCAGTCGATCTTTTTCAAACTTTGCAGACATGTTGTGGACATATTGAAAATATGCATGTGGGTTTTTGATAGAGCTAGAATTAATTTTGACAGAATTGCAGCTTTTTGAAAAGTCATTTTAGGCAAATTTTTGCATTGTAGGGTATGGAGTTTGTGTGATCAACTCCTCCTACAGTATTCAATGGATCTTTTTCAAACCTTGCATACATGCTGTAGACATATTGAAGATGTGCATATGGGTTTATGTTGGAGCTAGAATAAATTTTGACAAAATTACGGCCTTTTGAACTTACACATTTTAGGCAAATTTTTGCATTGTAGGGTATGGCGTTTGTGTAATCAACTCCTCCTACAGTTTTCAATGGATCATTTTCAAACCTTGCATACATGCTGTGGACAAATTGAAGATGTGCATGTGGGTTTATGTTGGAGCTAGAATTCATTTTGACAGAATTATGGCCTTTTGAACTTAGTCATTTTAGGCATATGCCTTCATTGTAGGGTGTTTGTGCTTAAAAGATGCTTAAGGGATGTACACGTCCTGGGACAGGCACTGCACGGGGGCATCATTAGTGTCTTACAGATACAATTTTCTAGTTTTATTAAGATGAATGAACCTGTGAATGAGGATTACGACGACAAATTAAGTGTCCCAATATGGTACTGTTCTTGTAGACATTCTTCAGATTGTATGAACGTTGCATCCTCATTAAAGGAAAATGTAAAAGTGTAGTGGTAATAATATACTGAAGGACAAAAGTTCTACGGATGTTCAAGGGAACATCCGTGCAGAACTTTAGTCCTTAAGTATACTAACGTGTGATATAGGGCTGAAACAACTGGGCAGATACTGGATATGGGTGTTCAAATGCTGTACATGTATCACTGGAGCAAGAAAAGCTTTATAACTTTCGAAGTGTATGAAGACCAAGGCCAGACCAGTCCATTTACAGGATATCTCACCAGAGAGTGACTTCCCTTCATGTCAATAAATTTTCAACCAAACTATAATGCAAAGATGAGTGCCAATGCCAGCTCTTCCTGTACTTTCGTAGAGACGAGATAAAACCAATTACAGGCCTGTGTGCAAACTTTTAAATTTCAGGAAATTTTCAAAAGGGTGTGTGAAAGTTAACCCCTGATTTTGAGGCCAGTTTTAGGGGGTGAAAACTCAGTTCCTGGCAGAAAACTGCATGGTTTTGAAATAATTTGCCCAATTAGAGGGAAATGGGGGTGCATTTGCACCCTTGGCACCCCCTCTGCATACAGACCCAGAGCTCTAGATAAGAGGGGTATTTTAGGATAATTGAGGGATAATTTTCTTTATTTCTCATTAAAACTATATGTTGTGACCCCTCATCTGAACCGTCTTGTCGAGACGGTTCAGATAAGGGGTCACAACATATGTTTTTATCCAGAATTAACAAAAATTATCTCTAATTATCACCAAATACTCCCTCTAATCTAGGGCTCTTGAGACCTGAATTATTACAATGCTCCAGGCATTACAGGGAAACAATAAACAAGGGAACCAGAATTTTTAGCAACTGAATATTACATCTATTCAGAGTCTGACTAAAAACAGGTATTAACAAAATGAGAATACACTAAAGATATCAATAACATCAAACAATTTCCTATTAATAATTAGCTTTGTACAAATATCTATTATCTTACAATTTGAAGGTCACACTTTGTTGTAAAAACATAAAACACGACCAAATATACAATTATCAAAGAGCCATGCCATGAAAATGGCAACTTGTGCCACATGTAAACAGTGGAGACTCAGATCAGCCTGTCTGCTAGATTTCCCAGCATTCACAGGTTGTTTCAGCTTGACCCATCAACGCTAAAAAAGGTATACTATTTTCCTCTTGGTCTAATGAAATATTTATCTTGACTGATGACTTAAAATTGCAAAATATTTATCCTGACTGATGACTTAATTTAAGATTCTTTATGGTATTTAAGATCATTATATCATACTGGCTAACTGAAGCCTGCTAGAAAAAAACAAAATACCAGGGCCCAGTTGTTCAAAGCATCGATAGTCTAACAAGCCCGTTAAGAGGTCAACTCGTTAAGTGTTTTATGACTTTATAACCGAATACAATGATATTTTTTGTTAAAAAAGATGAGAGAAGCTTTTGCACTGCAAAAGCTTCTCTTATTTTTTCAACAAAAAATATTAGCGTATTTGAGATATTAAAGTTTGAAATTTTAACGAAATGTTAACTAACGATGTCATTAGTTTTGAACAACCGGGCCCAGTTTGTTATGTAATCTATTGAGCTACCCAATCTCCAATGATAAGAGGCTCTCACTGGCAGTTAATCCTAAAAGTGCAAAGAAATCAGACAGCAAAATTAAGTGTGCAAAATTTTGAAAAAAAAAATTGTCTGAGTTATATAATATTGAGAATTCAAAGATCAAAGGGCAAACAGCGTACATCCATATGAGATGGCTCATTATGAGCCGTCTCATTAGGATCTACGCTGTGCGCAAATTCAAATATATAATTTTTGATGATTTAAGGGTTAACAGCAACATTTAGACCTTACACAGGCAAATGTGGTTGTTTATGCTAACAGGGGTGCCTCTGATCTAACTGCATTTGCATGGACTCTAGAAATGAATCCCAGTCACAACTGTTTGACAGGACACAAGACATCTTTTACTTTGACATGGCTCAAATACAAGTATGAAAAAAAAAATTACAGCAAAAAATTTCATTCAATTTGTACACACAATATTATATTCAGCAACGACAACAACTATACAACTATAAACTACTTTTTGCTAAATTCTGATTTTACATATATTCAGTGATCACATGATTTTTGGCTGACAACTGAGCAAACCAAACTTTCATAAAATGATAAAATCTTTTCTTCTACCCCTAAATATTTAAAACTGATTGTCCGGTCTGTGGACAAGTTTACTTTTTGAAAAGGGGAGAAAAGAATATGTAAATTCAAACCTTCTCTCTGGCAAAATTAACATGTATCTTAATATGTAATTGTCTCTCGCTATCTCAAACACTGAAACCTCAAAGTATCCATTTATATCAAAGATTAGTTAGGACATATTTCCTGTATTTCTTTACATTTCGATTGTTTCCTCAAACTACTTGTATCTCAAAGTAAATTTTTTGGGACTAGAAAATTTACTTTGAGATATCAATAGTTTGAGATGAACTTTGACTCTGAGATATCAAGAGTTGACTAACTGGGTTGGAAACACTTAATATAAGTGAAAATTTTCCACAGCATACTACATGGTGAAAATCTGTTGACAAATAACACTAGTACAATATTAACCCAAAATATCTGGACAGAAATCTGAGCAAACAGTGAACAGCCAGCTCTGACTACATGTACTTGCATGGAGCAGTCTGATCAGGGTCTGCACTGCCTGTCACCAATTTTATACAGCATTCTTGAATACAGTCAACTCTCAATCTCAAAGTCAAAGTTCATCTCAAACTACTACCATCTCAAAGTAATATTTCTGGTCCCAGAAAATTTACTTTGCGATACCAGTTGTTTGAGATAACAGGAGTTGAAATGTACAGAAAAATAGGAAACGTTTCTGAACTATATTCTTTGATATAAAACAGCATTTTGAAATATCAGTGTTTGAGATAATGAGTCAACTGTACAACAAGAACTGTAAGGAAGAGGTTAGTACAGAACTGGCTGAGGTGCCCAAATCTATACAGTGAATGGATACACTTCCAGGGGAAGCAACTCTACCACGTCCATTTTTGCCTCCCTTCTCAATGGGACCAACTCTTGAAAGATTAAGAGATAAGCCAACAACTGTAATGTATACCCTAATGTGCTTCAGTATAGGGATACCTAAAAAAATAAATTTTCCATTTGTCCCAAATGGAAAATTCATTATTTTTAGGTGTCCCAATATATACGCACATTAGGGTAAACCCCAAATATGGAGACAGAAAGTGCCTGTGAAAACAATGTTAAAGAATTTGCTCCTCAAAAAGCAAATTCTGGAACAAAATTCCAAATTAAACAACTACAGCAAATAAATATCACATTAATACCAAGCACAATAAGATCTGAACAGCACTGTAACGTAAGGTACCTTTGCACAATGTGACTAGTGTAGATCTGGTAGGACTGGATATATGTCAAAACCAAGCTGTTTGCAAACAGAGGAATGCAGGAAGTGTTTTAAGAAAGCTTATTCTCACTGGCTAGCAGCAGCAAAATTGTTAATCAAGTCATAAACACAGAGATACACTTAGCATATGTTTATTCTGAGACAAGCAGTCTTAAAAATAAAGGTTACTCTTTTGGGGGAAGTAACTCTTGTCTTTTTGAATTTTAGTCTCCCTTCTCAATGGTGGTCAACTCAAGAAAAGAATTTGCTCCTGTAGAAGCTAACTTTTGCCTTTAATAGTAATCCCAATTTTTTGAAGGGCTACATTGTTCAGGAAATCTAAAATGAAGTTGTTTCCCTTCGTAAAAATAGCGGGAAATTAGTGAGGGGTACCCGTACACCTTGAAAATTAAGTTAACGAAAATTTTACAGTATAGTGCAAAATTTTTGCCTACTGTTAAAGTGTTGTCATTTTCAAATCACAGACAAATATTTCACTTCTGTTAACACTTAAAGCACCAAAAAGCAGACGACAAAATTTACGTCCGCAGAAATTTCAAACAAGGGCTTCGCAAGCGGCGCATAATACGCCCGTTTTAATGTCATGAAGGAGTATGGAATGAACAAGATTGTTTACAAAAGGATAGATAGGCAGACAAACAGGGGGCAACCACTTTATAACTAATGACGGCAACATTATTCAAATATTTAACACATCAAATACTATGAGTATACCAAAAATCAGCTTCAAAGTTATTGTGGCTCAAAAGTTGAGTAATGCCATAGTTGAACAAGGGAGATAATTCATAAACTAAATATACTAGATTCTTGGCTCTACTACATTCCCCTGACAAAATCACATGTAGGGTTAAGGAATCACAGAGGAAACAGGAAATTTATGCAAGGGCAGATAATTCAGTAAGCCAGAGTTGTGGTTCTTGCTCGGGATACATTGCCCGATTATTATACATATTCCTACAAAGTTCCATTCTAATATTTCAAAAGGTTAAGGAGATATGGAGTGACTGAGAAATGCCTAAAATTACTTATCAAAGGGAAGTAACTCCAAAATGAAGAAAGGGGGAGCAACCATTCTTGTATGCCACGCATCGTCTTGTGATCATGCACATTGCTATAAAGTTTCATCATGATATTCCAAACGGTTACAAAGTTAAGGTATGCACAAGATATGTATACACAAAAATAACCATAATCAACTAATGAAAGGGATGTAACTCTAAAATGAAGAAAGGGAGAGCAGCCATTTTTGTATGCGACACATCGTTGAGACTTCATACACATTGCTATGAAGTTTCATGAAGATATCCCAAACGGTTATCTAGTTATGGCGCGCACAAGACTGGCAGGGAAAAAATTAATCAAAGGGGCATAACTTGGAAACTAAGGAAGGGGGAGCAACCACTTCTGTACCCGACACGTTCCCCCAACCTAATACATATTCCTACCAAATATCATGAATATATCCCAAACGGTTAATGAGTTATGGAGCGCACAAGAATGTTGACGGACGGACAGACGGACGGACGGACAGCGCCATGACATAATACGTCCGTTTTTTCAAAACGGGCGTATAAAAATGTTTTGTCCAAGCTGTATCATATTGAGAATTCAAAGACTATAGGGCAAACAGTGTAGATCCAGATGAGGTGGCTCAATATGAGCCACCTTATCTGGATCTACACTGTTTGCAAATTCAACAATTTTTCATTTTTGGTGTTTTAAGGGTTAAAGTATCTATATACTACACTAATCTACGTTACAGTATTTATGACTCCATATAAACCCCCAGAAAACTGGTACATGTTAACAGTGAAGACCTAAAACAGTCTGCACATCAGTGTGATGTTACTTGGGCCTCTGCTGTCTATAAGGTCAGCCAACAGTGACCTTTGGACTGGTCCAGGTCTTCCCTGGTCAAATATCTATGTCCAGTGGCATATCTTAACAACTTCAGTTCCAGTGGCTACCATGCATTAGCAATGGAACACAAAAAATTAATCAACTGAATTTACTCAGCCCAAAAATTTCATTCATTTTCTTTAAAATCTTTAAACAGAAAATAAAGAGAGTTAAAAATCCATATTAAATAAATAGATATAAATATATCAAACAGGTTTAAAAGAATAAAGACATAGGTAACAAAGTCTTCCATGCACATGTACATGAGCAAAACATAAAGAAACATGGTCAAAAACAACTTTAAAACACTGAATTCACAAACAACATATTTTAAAATCCTTTCAAAACTAAAATGCAATGTTCTTTCCATCAATTTTACAGGTTAAAAAGTCTAACTTCTGAATTTCTCAACTGTCACCTCCCAGCAAAGTGTTATAAAGGAGTTTTTCAAAAATTTGGCTTGCTAGTACCATACTTATTCACCTATAAAATCTCTATCTCTAGAATGACCCCAAATATCCAAATCCGTCTTATGAAAGTATGCTCTGAGATTGGCTTTTCACTTCCAAAACAATCCAAAAATCTAGATCCATCTAAAAGATGGATCTACATTTTTGGGATTGTTTTGGAAGAGGAAAAACTCTGTCTCATAACCACAGAAATGCGGAAAAACGAGGTCCAGGCTTATTCTGAACAGCTCCATCATGCAGCCTAGATATAAAATGGTTTTCAGTAGCTTTTTCCACACAGTCTGACCAGCCAGTTTTTGTAGTAATTTCTTTACTATAGCTCTTTTCTATTAAAGACAACATATAGAGTGAAGTCACCACAACATTATTCTCTCTGTCCCTTTCTCTCAAGAGAGAGAGATTTTACAGACTCTAAAGAGGGACTATAGACTTCAGAGAGAGAGAATCTCTTGCTCTTGAGAGACTCTAAGGAAACTAGACAGAGGGGGAGAGAGAATCATCATCCTTAGATTTAGTTTTTGCTTTACATATCAAGCTCTGTTCATATCAAATGACAATAAATAACAAACAGCAATATTACATAAAGCAATTTAACGGAAGCAGAAAAACAAATAGGCAATCAAAGATCACAGTAAATATGGGGAGATCATATACAGTTAGGGGTGTTCCAGAAAAAACATAGCATGAATGTAGAAACAACATTTAGTATACGCCAAAAGGTGTGGGCTTTCAAAATCTACACATGCTATTAATTCATAACTCTCTACATGGAAAAAAATCAGGCTTCTGCAATTCAACAAATCAATTCCACAAGTGTACTGAAAATATATTAGTACCATATTTCAACTGTGCAAGAGGTACTGATGGAGCTCTCACAAAGCTTCCAAAAGCGGCCAAACCAAACTTTCAACAGTTTTAATTCCACCAATTATTTTACCTCAAAGCAAAAATTGTGCATAAATATGCCATATGAGTCCAACAGCATTGTTATATGAGCCACGACATGAGAAAAACGATAAAGTGGCATGTGCACCCAATCTGATCAGAGTCTTTGCTGTCTGCATGAGGCTAGCTTAGATTCTTAGCTACCCTTTAAGCACAAAGCCAAGTCTCTGATGCCCAGGCTGATCTGAATTTTTGCCAGGCACACAAGGCACTTTTTATGTTCTGTCGTGTCGCAACTCAATTATGTTTTGACTAACAATATGCAGAAGCCTGATTTTTTATTTCCGTGTGGGAATGGAGTTATACATTTAGCAGGCATGGTTCTATAACGAGACTTTAACCCATTCATGACTACCCATAAAAGGGTCATTGGCAAACAGCGTAGACACAGACCAGACAGGGTCTACACTGTTTGCCTTAAAATTTGGAGTTTTCATTTCAAGATATGTAAGACACCTCTTAAATTGAAAACAGACCTGTCTATCAATCCACTCGTCATAAATGAGTAAATGTGTGCCCAATGAGGGGTATGACATTTGTTTCCATGCAGACAGAACAAATATTATCTTATCCCTATCATCACAAAGTACTCACTCTTATCTAGAGTACTGAATTCCACGTCATTATTTGGAAATATGGCTGCACTGTAATGTTACAATTACAAAAACAATATTATATGACAGCAAAAAGTGGCAGTGTAAAATAATGGCATAGTAGTAATAAACATATCAATATGATATGACTGGTACAATCCCTGAAATAAAATTTTCAATCATGCCACAGTAAGTGTTACTGGATAAATTTTGGGGATAATTCTGGGATAATTTTCCCATTTCTGATAAGAAACATAAGAACCCACTAGGTTAGGTGGCTCTATAGGTAAATCACCACTTACATTTTTATGGAGAAAGAACAAAAATTATGTCCAAAAAAAAATCAAACTTTCTGGGGCCGTATTTATAAAACAACTTAAGTTGTTGCTATGCTGTTGCTAAGGCTGTATTTCTATTTTGAGATTCCCTACAACTATGAAATTTGGTCTGGAGGAACAGTCTTTGTAAGACTGTTCCTCCAGAGTAAATTTCATAGTTGTAGGGAATCTCCTTCAAAGAAATTTAGCCTTAGCAACAGCTTAGCAACGACTTAAGTCATTTTATAAATACGGCCCCTGGACCTCTGCATGCCATGAAAAAATTTATCTTACATTACAAGTCTGATCAGGGGATGTGCTTTTGCTTTTCAAGCTCTACACAGAGGTCGAACATAGCTGTACATAAGATGGAGTTTTAAGGGTTAATTCTGTGAAATTTTTTCTTACTTTTCAATGAAAACATATGCTATGACTCTCCCATTAGAACAATCTTGGCAAGACTTATGAGAGGTCACATCCTTAGTTTTTATGGGAAAAAATGGAACATTAACCCTTCATTGTCACTGTTACCCCTTCTTATCTCAAGCACTGCCTAACATGTATGTTTTAAATTAGAAATAGAAATACAAAAAAATTATCCCATGCTTATCTTCAAAACACTATTTTAACTGCAGTTTCATAATTTTTAAGTTAAAAACAATGTGTTTCCTATAAATATATATGACATCCTAAAAATACCTCTAGCACAAAACACCAAAAACTTGAATAATACAATATTTAACAGAAAAAAATGTTTTTAAAAAATTCTTAACAGGTCTGACAATATTTTAATCTGATAAAAATATTATACAGTATTCATTACTGTACCAAAGTTGAGGGAATGAGACTGATATAGCACTTCTGAAGATATACTTTTTAACAATCATGATCTTCTGTATAATTATATGAGGATATTATTTTAAGAACTCCAAATGCGGTGAAGTTAAGAGGATAATTCTCCGAGTCTCCTTTAAGCCATGTGGTGGCCCCTAATTTAGTGCTCCATATAAGAAAGGTTAACAGGGATAATTTAGAGATTGTTTTCAGTATTTCTCTAGAAAAATGTATGTTGTGATCCCTCTTTAGAACAGTGTTGCAGAGACAAGTTCTAATGAGTGGTCACAACATATGTTTTCATTGAGAAATAAGAGAAATTTGACTTATCCTTGTTACACCTTCTTATCTGGAGCTCTGGTCAGGCTGTTCTAATGAAGTCACCACGTCATTATGGAGAAATAAGAAAACAGAGCAAGAACTATCATTCGTTCCCCACCTTGTCTGGAGTTTTGAAAAAAAAGTCTATAAATATCTTTGTAACTTAAACACACCAGGTAGACGACAATCGAAAATGCTGTTAACAATAGATTAACACGGATCAAAAACCGTTGGAAACAGCGTTTTCGATTGCAAATCGGCGACAATTTGCAATCGAAAACGCTACTTCTAATGTTTTTGATCCGCGTTTGTCGATTGCATGAGCGTTTTCAATGGCCACCTACCGTGTGTGATAGAACAGGCTCAGACCCACTTTTGGTATGGCCCTGAAACCATAGGTTCCGGATTAATCCACTTGGTACTGATTGTATTTGTAGTCTGAGCCTGCTCATGTTTCACATTACAGTCCCACATGTATCTATATTGTGCAGCAGATGTCTTGCTGAAATCTATTTTTTCTTCCTCTTCCTTCACCTCCTCTGTTTTTGGTTTCTTTTTCTTACCTCCCTTGAAACTATTTTCTATCTCTTCCATGTCTACAGTCCCACGCTCCTCTTTCATTTTAGCTATTCTTTGCTGTTTCATGTCCTCTAGTTTCTTTGCGTAGACATGCCAACCGTGATCTTCAAAGTTCAAGTTTTTATGCTGATAGAAAACCAGACTGATTCTGGTGGGATGATATCTATCAGGATTACGCAAACCTGTTGTGGCATGCAATTCACGTTTGGCAACTTCGAACAGAACAGCCCCATGACAAAGAGCAATAGCAACTCCCCCTATCAATGGATCATGGAAAGCCTTTTCATTGTATTCCATCTCACATCTGACAACAGTTGGGTCAATACTTGACTCCTCCCCCTCCTGTATCCCAGTCCCCTTCGACATATTTAACGGCATCTGTTCATTACAGGTCAACGTATCAGGATTGCAGTTGTACCTGTAGCCATCCATCATTCTTTCTGGTGGAGGTACTTTCGACAGCTGCATCATATCATTCTGAAACTGGTTTTGACCAGCAGACTGGTATGCAGATGAAGAATGGTTATTCATAGCAGAATCCTTATTTTGGTTAAAACTGTTATTTTGCCATCTGTCTGAAGTTTTATCATTTTGATGCATGTCTTTACTCCGAATTTCTACAGCTTCTGATAACAGGTGGAGAGGAGAAGCAAAATCTGTACCATTTCTTGTTTCAGTAGCTTTTGATGTAATTTTTATTTCATTTAAATTACCAGCAATATTATTTGTACGACTATCACTTGAATGACCGAACCAGTCTTCAGGAGGCCTTGTTTTAATTTCTGCTGAACTCTGTGTAGTGCTTGTTGTTTGTATCTTGCCTGGATTGTAGTAATGTGAGGGAACATTTGTTTGACTATTTTTCAACTGGTTGCTCTTAGTGTCCACTGCACCTGGGCTGGAACCATAACCTTTTTCATTAAACCATTCTTGTGGATGGTTGGACTTAGTTTCTGCCACAGATTTGGTCTTATTTGGTTCATGTACTGTGCTAGGGCCATAATCCATTGTTCTTTCATATGCGTGACCTGACCAATCTTTAGGAACACCTTCATTTTTATAGGTTTGAAAACTGTAATTGAGAGATCTAACATCTTTTGATGGAGAGTCAAATGGATTAGTAATTGTGATATTATCTGATGAACTAGAGTCCTGAGATTTAGATCCTGGCACATTTGTAATACTGTCACTATGTACTGGAGGCTGATGATCTGCCACTGATGGAATGGAATACTGCTGCCTACTCTCAAAACGAGAATCATAAGATGGTTTAAAGTGTGGCACATTTTGTTGACTACTTTGCATATTTTGCTGATTCCATATAGAATCTCCTAAAGTTTTGTTTGTTTGCTTTTTGTCACTGTATTCATTTTGTTCCCCAAAGTTGCTCACTTCGGCTTGTGTTGATAGATCCTGAACATTTGATAACTCTGACTCCTTTGTAGTATTTTCACTGTCAGCTTTGCTTTTTAAATCTGCAGATTGCCCAAAGTAAGAAACAGTCCTTTGGTCATTTAAAGATTGCTCCTGACTGAAATCTGTTTTAGGTCTTTTTCCAAATGATTCTAAGCTACTTGAATTTTCTTCAGATTTAGAATTTCTATCATCCCAACCACTGGATTCTCTTGCATGACTAGTACTGGACTGGCCAGTGACACACTGAAATGGAACAGAAGTCGGAGTAGAAAAGTCATTCCTATACTCAGACTTGTTTTCCATTTCTAACTGTTTAATCTGGCCCTTCAAGTCTTTGTAGTTTCCAGAATTTGATAAATCCAGAACCTCATCATGCCCATCAAAATGATCCTCATCCTCCTCCACAAAGTTTGAAATATCCTTACTTTCTCCTTTTCTGTATTCAATAGGTTTACTGTTGATATTACTTTTGAAAGGATCTGATATTTTTCCTGCTTCAGATGTCTGATTTGATTGCAGATTTGTGTTTTTTCTTCCTTGAATTGCAGCATTACTTGCATTGTGGTTCTCATTGACTAATCCATAACCATCTTTATTTTGATAATAGGAGCCAACTGCAGTTTTGCTACATGATTCACCATACTGACTATGTTTGATAAATCCATTTCTATGCAAATCTTGTTTATCATTATGCAGTTTTTGTTCTGCATCATGGTTATAGAAACCACTGGCTGCCATTTTGTTCCATGACTGATTATACAACTGATAAGATGGACTGGAAAAACCTGAGTTTGAAGACTCATAATGTTTCTTTGCTGAATAATCTGAACTTTCTAAATGATGTTGAACAGATGTTACACCTGATTCTTTGGCTGTAGGCACTTTAGCATCAGCAGCTGAGGTATCAAATGATAGTTTACTAGGATCAAATGATGGTTTACTTGAATCAAATGATGGTTTACATGAATCAAATGATGGTTTACTTGAATCAAATGATGGTTTACTTGAATCAACTGATGAATTACTTGATGACACTGATGATGTAATTGTGTCTTTATGTTGTGAGATCATGGGAGACTTTGTTGTTAACTGATCGTTACTTTCTTTAACCATACTTTCAACAACATTCTGATTACTTTTCTTTCCTTCAGTCTGACACTTTGAATTTTTATGTGAAGATAGAAATGACGATGGTGGGAACACACCATTGGTATAAAAATAATCCCAGAATGATTCATATAACCCAGTAAACCCTGCCTGAGTTGAATATGCCATTAACTCATCATATGACATTTGTTTGTTATCACCGGTATTAGTTTTATGATGCATGCTGCCTTTTGTTTGTTTCTGAGTATCATGTTGTTTCACTGGGGTACCAGCCAGGGAACCACCCTGACTAGACTGACTCCCCTCAAAGTTTGAGTGGTTTGAATCCTGAGAATATAAGGACGGGTCTTTCTTTGTTCTCGGCTTCTTCGGAGTTGATGTTGTAGACGATGATGACCCCCAGGGAGAAATTCTTCCACCCACAGGACTAACAGCCCTCTTTCTACCTGGACTTAATTTTCCTTTCTCCTTTTTCGCAAGAGCTTTTCTTTTCTTGCATGAAACAAGTGGCTCGGATCGCATTCTGGCTTCAAGTGCATACTGGTGTAGGACCTCCAGACTTCCGTTCCCAATCTTTTCACACTGACCATCATAACTCTCGTTCTCATCGGTTTCTTCCAGGACATACAAAGGTAAAACATGTAACTGTTCATCATCAGGCTTACCAAATCCCCGATGCTTTGTCAAAGTAACAACCTGTAAAAGAAAATATTTCTATGTCAAAATACAATTACGAAGACCATGAAAGTTAACAGAGCTCTAGATAAGAGGTAGTATTTGGTGATAATTAGGGATAATTTTTGTTAAATGTGCATAAAAACATGTTGTGACCCCTCATCTGAACCGTCTTGATGAGACGGTTCAGATGAGGAGTCACAACATATGGTTTCGATGAGAAATATTTTTTTTTTTTCCTTAATTATCATCAAATACGCCCTCTTATCTAGAGCTCTGAGTTAAGATGTACGGGTTTTCTCTATTTTTTCCAACATTTCTACGAAATAGGGACAACAAGTGTGACTTCCTATATGCTTCCCTAGACAACAGGGGTGGTCGGGTGGTGCGAAGGTACTGTGTATAACTTCCAGTGCCTACTTATTTGAATAGTAGTAGGACAATGGCTTACTGTGCTTGCAGTAGGTGCGGGTGGGGGTTGTTTGGACATTTTTTCTCTCGTCTATCGTTTCTCTCTTCTTTCTCCCTCTCTTTGGGAGACAGCCCGATATAGACTGAAATACTGTCTCAAAGGGCCGTTAAACCTAAAACAACCAACCAACCAACCCTAGACAACAAAGTGTCTACTCTTAAAGAACAGAATCTGCGGAGCTACCCTGAAAAAAGTTGCACAGACAGTATTTTTTCCTGCACACACAGATTTTTCATGCCCTCCATCATACTCCTTCCATACACCTCCATCAATTACTTATTTTTCCTTTTATATGAGATTTCCTGCAAGTTCTGATATAGTACAAGCTATGGAGCTGTAACAATTCATTAGGGCATGTTTTCAGTTTAATGGCTATCTAGTTAAAAGGTCAGAACTCATGGAGGCTTAGAAATATTTAGAGATAGATGTTGTCTGTTTTCTACCTCTTCACAAGACTCGTGTCAGGCCTCATTGTAGACATGTCTTTTCGAGAAATACCGAAAAAGATAAGTTTTCATAATGAAAATATCTGTTTACCTGATGGATGAATTGCTATTAACATCCTTTTCAACAGCATTTCTGTCATATCAGGATGGTGAGAGGGTAATAATGAAACACTATGTGCAGCAGTTGAACAGATTACTGCCTTAAGTGAATATTAAACACGGGACTGCTAGGTTAGCAGGCAAGTTTTAACCCACTGAGCTACCAGGTACAGAGGTTATAAAACTTGAGTACATTCTCAAACTCAAAATAAAGCACACTGATTGGCTGCTTCCGAGCTCATGCTCGGAAGCAGCCAATCAGTTTGCTTTGAGTTTGAGATTATTCACAAGTTTTATAACCTCAAACCCAGGGCTGCTACCTGAGCTCAGCTGAGGTTTCAATGCAAATGGTGAATAACAGAAAATAACTTTTTTTCTACATACCACTGTGCTACCATTCTGCATGTTATGGATGTCCTTATGTGCATGAGCGCAGAAGTCTACACAAGCGGTCACCCCAGAAAATGGCCCTCCAGGTTCCTTGCCGAGCCTACATTCAGCTGCCTGATTGGAATAGTAAGTCTGAAATGGTATTGTTATAATGGTTTATGTATATATATATTGCACAACATATTTCACAATAAATCAAGATGTATGGGTATACAACCATATGAGCCGCGACACGACAAAACCAACAATGTGGCTGTGCGCCCAGCGCAGACTCAGATCAGCCTGGGCATCCGCCCAGTCGGATCAGAGTCTTCACTGTCCGCATGGAGGTAGCTTGGACTCTTAGTTACCCTTTAAGCGCTTAGTGAAGAGTCTTAACAGACTGGGTGGATGCCCAGGCTGATCTGAGTCTGCGCTATGTGCATAGCCACATTGTTGGTTTTCTCGTGTCGCGGCGCAATTATATTTCTGCCATTTATTCAAAAGGAGGCAACTTTTCTGACTTCCTATCTGCTTCCCTGGACAATGAATCTCAACCAAAATGAGAAAAATTGTAATATTTCTGCATAAACTTCAGTACTACCGCCTCATTGACCTCTAACAGTCATAGAAGGTATATCACTTTCATTCTGCCCTCATCATTATCGTCTACTGCACAACTTGCCTCCAAAAGAAATAAATGAATAAATTACTTAACAGAGCACCATCAACACAAATCCTTTCCTGTGATTGTTGCACAAATGCAACTGCTAGTCAGAGGGCCACTGTGGCATTAATCTGACCTGCACAGTCATGTTAATGACTAAAAGACATTGACCTAAATCATGGATATGTAATTTTTTAGAACATATTATACTTAACTATCATGACAAATTTCAATATTAAGGATTAACTACCATGAAAGATATGGTAAGAGTAAGGCCAAAATAACCGAAACACCCAATATGTAGTTTTCTTGTATTTGTGTGTTTCTGTATAAATATGGTGCCAAAAGAGTTAATCAGTACTCCATATTCAACCAAAATCTAAATGCCAGTTGTTTACAATGTACATGGTCATACCTGATTATGGTGGGCGTCGGGAGCCATCTTCTTATAGAGTGGTCCTACATGTGTGGCGAGATCCTGTAGCTTGTCTTCCAGCACTACCTCCTGATTAAAAGAAACACAAGAACTGTCAGAAGACACCAGAGCAAGTCTTATGAGAGCTTTTCTTCGAATATTGCAACAATGTTCTGAAAATCTCACTTAAAGTGTATGGATGCATGCCAAAGGGTTGATCAATCAGTAGCCAAGCTTGTTAAGCACTGGCCTGTTAAGCCAGCAATCCACGTCCAAATCCAAATAGGCTGAATTTCTTTTCTATCAGAAGGCTACCTTTCTTTATATATCATAGTGAAATCAAAACTATACAAATACACTGCCTAAGTGTAACTAGAAGTCTTAAGTAATGACAAATATGCAAAGGCTAACTATGTAGATCTCGGCAACTTTTAAAGAAAAGTCTAATCAGAGTCTTCACTGTCTGCCATTCAGCCATAACTCTAATTAACATCCAGAGCTCCAGATAAGAGGGGGTATTAAGGATAATTCAAAGATAATTTTTCTCATTTCTCAACGAAAACGTATGTTGTGACCCCTCATTAGAACCGTCTCGTTGAGACGGTTCTAATGAGGGGTCACAAAATATGTTTTTATGGAGAAATATAGACAATTATCCCTAAATTATCTTTGTTACCCCTTCTTATCTGGAGCACTGTAACATCCCCAGTCAGTGAGCAGAAAAGACTTGTCGAAATTCAAAGGTGTTAGAGTTATTGCAGAAATAAGCCAGACATGAAAAAAAAAAAAAGAATTTATATAGTCTGGCATGAAAATCTCAGACCAATTTTTAGATTATTTAGTCTCATGCAAGGCCAGTTGATCACGAGACTTAATCTGAAAATGAGCCCAAGACATCCATGTCGAAAGTTCCAACACCATCACTGTTTATTTTTTCATCCATTCTGTTTAACACAACAGAATTTTCTTTGATTGCTAAATGTTTTGACCAAGCCATTACTGCTTTCAGTCAAGCTTTTTTAACAGTTTCAACATCTAATCAGCTAATCATAATAATAATACTTTATGCACAACACTAAAACATATGTTTTATACAGAATTAACAACAACTATCCTCAATTATCACCTAATACTCCCTCTTATCTAGAGCTCTGACAGACTGAGACAGTATTTCTACCAAGTGTAAGACAAGTAGTATTTTTCAGAACATTCTTGGATTACCATACAAAGGAATATCCTTATCCCATGCAAGAATACATGAGCCACGACACGAGAAAACCAACAATGTGGTTGTGTGCACAGCGCAGACTCAGATCAGCCTGGGCATCCGCCCAGTCTGATCACAGTCTTCGCTCTCTGCATGGAGCTAGCTTAGACCCTAAGCTACCCTTTAAGCGCAAAGCGAAGAATCTGATCAGACTGGGCGGACGCCTGAGCTGATCTGAGTCCTCGCTGGGCGAACCACCACTTTGTTGGTTTTCTTGTGTCGCAGCTCACATAGATTTCAATATGTCATCAGGGTACTAACCTTGGATGTATCTTTCAACTTGAACTTGCGAGCGTCCCTACTGCGAGCAAACTTACAGCCATTGAAGTACATCGACCAAGAACAGCCAAAGGAAAATGAAGCCCCTCTCTTCATCAGATCAACTCCCTGACAGGCACAGGTCTTCCTGTAATGAACTGAATATTGTACTTTTCCTAATACATGCTTTGGGTGTGGGTAACTGGATAAGAGTTGTACCACCCTGATCATGTTCAATTTTGCCATATTTCAATGGCCATAACTGCCCCTTCTAATACTGGTTTATCCCAGTACTTTGAATTTTTACGTACTCCTAAGTACTAAGACCTAGATCAAACAACTTCAGAACACTGGAAAGTCAAATTTCCTTGAACCAGTATGGACCTGCAATCATGTCTTATTTGTGCTAATGCATATACACATTAGCTCTGGACTGGAAACAGCGAGGTCTGATAAAACTGAGAAATCCTCGAAAATTTTCTTCCAAGCAGACCAAAAAAAGGGGTTTAACCCGTATTTGTTTGCATTCCCCGTTTATTTCGTCATAAAATTTGTACTTCTTTGTCTATATAATATGTAACTTTGCCATTTTAACCAGAGGTCTAGATAAGAGGGAGTATTTGATGATAATTAGGGATAATTTTTGTTAATTCTGCATAAAACCCTATGTTGTGACCGGCAAGACGGTTCAGATGAGGGGTCACAACATATGGTTTCCATGAGAAATAAGAAAAATTATCCTTAATTATCATTAAATACTCCCTCTTATCTAGAGCTCTGTAATTTAATTTCTTGTCTCCCTTCTCAGTAGCTGTCAACTGTTAGGACAATTATGGTGACCGTTTGGTGTCCTTATTTTTAGAATTTTTTGGGTATATATGGTACCTTTCATTTGTGCCACATCTTCTCTCTGTCTCAAATCCTTTCTTCGGCAGTGTGTTACAGAGATACTCGTATAAGTCATCTGCCTGCTGTGTCGGTACCCCTTCCCATGCTACGAGGGCAATCATTAGCCATGCCGTCTCACAGAAATGACCTGCTCGATGTCTCACAACACACAGGTATTTCTCATCTGGACCTGATCTTCTGATTATCTGTATAATATATTTTATAACAGCACTTTCATGTCAAGTATTTTCATTTGGGAACAATTGTTCAAAGTATCAGTAACTTAACAAAATCATTAGTCTAAGATTCATTAAATTTTCTAGTACATATAAAATTGAGTGAGCTTTAAGTGTTTGCTGAAAAATATTTGAAAGTTTTGCAGTGCAGAAGCTCCTCACATTTTTTCAGCAAAATATGGCTGCAATTTTACTTACAAATTTGAAAATGTAATGTCTTTACTAAGGACATTAACTGACAATTAACTAGAAATTGTGTTTGTGAAACACTATGCCCCCAGCCATATGCTTGTCACTAAAGGTGTCGAACTTTAGAATGTCTAAGTCTGAAAAAGAGTTACCTAATCTTTACTGAAATATTTAAGTCATGAAAAAACTAATGTTATACCAAATATCAGCTTCCTAGATTAAGCAATTCAGAAGTTGGAAAAATGCCAAATTCAAACAAGGGCTATAACTCCATCAAAATTTTATGAAATTCTCCCAAAAGTTAATCAGGTAATCTACTCCTCATACCCAATCAGTATATCAAGTATCAAGGGCATAACTCACACACTTTTTGAGTTATCTTGCTAACAAGTCATCCATCACATGTTTTTGAAGGGACATAACTCCAATATGGGACATAACTTGGAAAGAAAATAAATGCCAGTTAATTTTCCATGAGAAATCCATATATATTAAATTTCTAAACCCTATGCCCAGTAGTTCTAGAACCCAGTAGCTGCGTAAGTATTGAACATCAGGTGAAGTAACTCCATAATTAATGAATGCAGAGCTACCTAACCTGTACTAAAGTACCGAGAACTACTACTATGCCCAATATCAGCTTCCTAGCTCAAGCGGTTCAAATGCTAGAAAAAGCCAAATTCAAACAAGGGCCATAACTCCATCAAAATTTTATGAAATTCTCCCAAAGTTGATCAGGTAATCTCCTCCTCATACCCAATCAGCATACCAAATATCAAGGACATAGCTCAAATACTTTTTGAGATATCTTGCTAACAAGACAGTCATCTCATTTTAATAAAAGGGGCATAACTCCAAATGGGGGCATAATTCCGAAAAGATAAAAAATACGTATCAGCTATTTTTCCATGAGGTCTACATATATAAAATTTTGAGACCCTACGCCCAGTGGTTCTTGAACTCAGTAGCTGCATAAGCACTGAGCATCAGGGGAAGTAACTCCATAATTAATGAATGCAGAGTTACCTTACCTGTACTAAAGAAGTTAACTCATCAAGGACTACTACTATACCAAAAATCAGCTTCTCAGCTCAAGCGGTTCAAAAGTTGGAAAAATGCCAAATTCAAACAAGGGCTATAACTCCATCAAAATTTTATGGAATTCTCCCAAAAGTTAATCAGGTAATCTACTCCTCATACCCAATCAGTATACCAAATATCAAGGCCATAGCTCATATACTTTTTGAGATAGCTTGCTAACAAGATAGTCATCTCATTTTTCCAAAAGGGGCATAACTCTTAAAAGGAGCATAATTCGGAAAAGAAAAAAATATGTGTCAGCTATTTTTCCATGAGGAATCCATATATGAAGTTTCAAGACCCTAGGTAGCAGGGTTCCAAAGTTACAGCAAACATGAAAAAGTGTGACGCACGCACGGACGGACGGACAAGCCAAAAGCAATATGCCCCACCAACTTTTTCAAAGTTGGGGGCATAATAACACTGTTAAATTTGAACAAGTCTTCTACTAAAAATAAGATCCAAGTGTGCTAATATTTTTTGCTGACAAAATGTTAGGAATTAACTTTTGCAGTGCAAAAGATCCTCTCATTTTTCCAATATACATGGCAGTGTTTTAGTGTACAATACATCTAACACTTAATGTCCAGAGCTCTAGATAAGAGGGTTATTTGATGATAACTGAAGGATAATTTTCTTTATTTCTCATTGATACCATATGTTGTGACCCCTCATCTGAACCATCTCGTCGAGACTGTTCAGATGAGGGGTCACAACATATTTTTTATCCAGAATAAACAAAAATTATCCCTAATTATCACCAAATACTCCCTCTTATCTAGAGCTCTGATGTCATTAGCTAATGATGTCGTTAGCTTTGTACAACTGGGCCCAGAATGTCAGATACAGGTGATTTTTATGCTAAGTCTAAAATGATTACTTTGCCTTCTCTATATAACATGTTATGGCTCCTAATTGGAACTGCAATAGCTATTATAAGACCATTTATTATATACATATCATTCAATGGTACAGCCTTTGAACCATCTATTTTCACACATCTGATACAGAAAGCAGGACCAGCACACTGGCGTTTTCTAATTCCATATCACAAACCTTTAGTGATATGGAATTATCCATATCACTAAAAGTTAGTGATATGGAATTAGTTGAAAACTGATGCTGGAACTCAAGCTTCATCTTGAGTTCCAGCATCAGTTTTCAACATGCATTGTAGGAGAGCGGCGCCAAAGAAATGGGACTAGTGATGTAACGTCAACAAATAAGAGATTATAGTAGACGTTACTGCAGTTACTTGATCTGACTCTCTGCATATCCTATGGATGTGCCAAGATAGCTGGATTACACTTAGCCCAAGAGTCTCACATGAGACAGTGGTCTGGGCATATGCTCCCAACGTGACATAGAGGGTAAGACCAAGTAACTGTGGTAATAAAAGTGTATGTGTCTTACCCATTTCGCTATGGGACATCCCTGTGAGCTCTTTCCTTCTTTACTAGTGTAGCGGACCTTCTCTATACGAATGGCTTTCCCTGTCACACCAGTCCTGATTTAAAGATAAACAAGGAACATTACAAGTAAACACATTTCAGAGCTCCAGATAAGAGGGGGTATTGAGGATAATTCAGATATAATTTTTCTTATTTCTCATCGAAAACATACATTGTGACCCCTCATTAGAACCGTCTCAGAGACTGTTCTAATGATGGGTCACAAAATATGTTTTTGTGGAGAAATATGGTCAATTATCCCAAAATTATCTCTGTTACCCCTTCTTATCTGGAGCACTGTTCCATGGAATGTGGTGTATTGCCTGTCAGCACATTGTCACAAAACAGAGCTAAAGAAGAAAACTCCACCCAAAGTTTACACCAACAATGACAATGATACCAGAAAAGAAATATCTATGTCTCATTTCTGCTACTCACAGGCAATACAAAAATGACATCCTCATACCTTAGTCAGGTGTGGTGATTGTTGAGATAAAAGACTGTGCCTATACTTGAACAGCGAGACATGAACTTTTCAGACTGGTTTAAGTCATTTAGGGGATAACTGTACTAAAACTGTCATTTGAGGCGGGTAAAAATCGTTGGTTTTATGGTCAGAAATTTCATTTTACAGCAGCGCTAGCAGAGCCGTAAAATGCAATTTGCGACCATAAAACAGACAATTTACCTCCCCAAATGACAATTTTCAAAACAAGTGATCCCCAATTTAATGCACTTTTCACGTTTGATCCTTTAAAAGTGTGCTACTTTGCACACAAAGCAAACAATTTCAGCGACATAAAACTGACGTCAACCAATGAGAAGCGATGTTACATAATGATATCAAGTTTCGAATAGTATATTGTAGGATATAATGTCGCAAATTTTTGGTGTTATCCAATCAGACATCATATTACATACATAAGTGCATTAGAATTTTATTTTTGACAATCTTGCCACTGACCTTAATGGAAACATCTTTTTTCAAAATTTATTCAAAGTTTGACAAAATATATCTTGACATTCAGGAGACAGAATTAAGTTTTGTAAAAAGTGTTCACTGCAGTACTTATTTGAGTTCTAACCAAACTCCTTGTGCTCAAGGAGAACTACAATAATTTTCTTTGTATACATGAAAGTGCATAATGTATACGGGGAAATATTTTTTATGTAAAAGTACCTATGGTCTTTGGTGTTAAAGCCAAAGCAATGCAAGCTAGAGTTTTATAAGACAAGAACAGTTAGTATTTCTTTTGTAGATAACAAACTGAATCAGCTCATACTATTATGGTATGACAATATGCTTAATCTACTTCTGAACATTGACTTTGTGCAGTGAAAATGTTATTCCAATTAATCCTCAAAGCCCAAAAAAGCAAATGATGAGCCAGCTCTTATGATATACGCTATTTGCAAATTCAATTATTTTGTTTTTGTGAAAATAAATCTGCACTATCTCCAAACCTTACCTTTTTTCAAGTATTTCCCTAACAGCTTTGACACTTCTTGCAGCTCCCAGGTGGGTGTAGTATGGCCCCTCAACAGACTCATTGAAACAGCCTGCAAAGTTCACTGAAGTTCATGTAGAATATATTAGATAAATGTATAAATATGTGATAAATATATGCTAGCTATATAGGAGCAGACTGCTTCCTATGTCACCTGTACATGTGTTTTCAGAACAAGCATCCTGAGTGTGTACTGGTCAGACCATGAACAAACAGACAAATCAAACAGAGAATTTTCAAAATTATTTAAGAATGAATTTTAGGTTTGAGAAAATCACACTTTTCCATTGTATGAATTTCAGGTAGCATCTCACTTATAATTCAAGAGGAGCATGGTTTACACTGTATACACTGTATGCCATTATAAGTGAGATGATGTCAGAGATCTTTTAACATAGCAACTCTGGAATTACCAACTGTTCTGCTTAGCACCTTGGCAGGATGAGGTCTCGATGATGACACTTTGACATCAATATGAACTCTCAGTTGCTATGGCAACAGATCTATGACAACATTGGGACAGTGTATGTCATGCTCTGCCAATTTGTCAATGACATTATAAACTGAAATTCTTTCAACTGAATTTTCAGATTTTCTCAGACAAATAATTATTCTCAAGTCATTAAGTTCTGCGTTATAACTGGATCTCAGACACCATAAATGGACCTCTGTAGAATACATGGAAGTGAACTGCCGCCCTTCAGCCTTGGCTACCAATATGAAGGTTGGCCTTTGTATGCACAGTCCATATACATCTAGGACGTCTTCTCACGACTCAGCTGATGTTACGTCAATTTCCTCTCTTTCTTAAATGTACTCATTTTTTTTTTTCAAATAAAAGACTGATAGTCTTGGTTTATAGATAATCCAGGATCCCTACAATAGCATTTATTTCATATATTTCAAGGTGTATGCATATATGCTATGTTGAGAATTCACTTGTTATCATTATTATGTCTAAAAGTACTTTTAATAATAATCTGGCACTTATTTTTGACATCCTAGGGTATATCTTAAACATTTAGACAAACCACCAGGGTAAACAATACAGACCCACATCAGACTGTTCCTTAAGTGCAGTCTGATCAGGCACTGCAATATAACTTCCTGTAAGTGTCTCTGGGCAACAAAACTGCCAAGAAAAGGAATAAACATCTAAAGGATAGAATTTCCCCCTAGAAGATCAATTTCCCTTTAAAGCTTGGCCCTATATGAGAATGGAGGCATAAAGAAAATGGCAGACTGCTTCCCCTGAAAATGTACCCATTCACATTCAGTGTCTGAATATCTAGTAAATATGACAAAGTTAACAGATATGAATAACCATTATTAAACCTACCATTTTCTCCAAGACAGGTACATTTGGGCACCTCTATCACTCTATTTGCAGCCAGCCTTTCGTGGACTTCCTCCTCCCCTGTTACCATCGACTTCAAACTCTCGATCTTATCCTTTATCTGAGACACTTTCTCTGGAGATACACCATCAGGCAATGGTGTGAGTTTATCGTCATCAATTTCCAAACCAATACCTGAATCTTCTGGTAGCCTGCTCCCTTCACCTGCTACGTCAACAGAATCTTCCAAAGACTGCTTCATAGAATTTATAACATGAGATTCCTCAAATGAACTAGATGGATCTACATTATCAAAAGACTTTCTTAAAGTTGATTCCAAAGACATACTTTTGGCCATAGCACTATTTTCCACTTTTGTAAATTTTGCACCATTTTCTGTGAGGGTGCTTGTAAAATTTCCATGTGCCAAACTACTCATAGACAAAGAGTTTGCCTTGTTCAGTTTTGGTTTTCGCCCACGCTTTACCTTGACAGGACCTGGTTGCACATTGTTTGAATTTGGGGCTACTGTATTGGGTAGCCTTGACCTTTCTTGAACACTAGCACACTGTCTTTGAGGCCATTCTCCATGACCCCATGTGGAAGAAAATTTTGGAAGAGTTGTTTTAGCAGCTGACTGTACACTAGATGACACGGATGAGGAACATACTGATTCAAACTTTGTTAAGTTATATGCTTTACTTGATGACTCTGATAAATATGATGAATGGTGTTTTGTTTTTAAATTGAGATCATCAGAAAAATTATGCTGCCTTCCTTTATCAGTATCTTTTCTTTCTGATTTCAGATCTTTACTTTGAGGATCAAACTTTCTAGGAACTGCATCATGATACACTTTAGCGGCTTCCTTTTGTTCATTTACTGACAGTTTAGGATCTTGAAACATGGAAGAGTTTTGGTAGGATGGCAAACCCTTTGACTCATTTTTTATTGTCTGCCTAAAGTTACCTAATTTGTATTCTTTTAAAAGCTGTTCATGTTGTTCTTCAAAGGCATTAAAACTATATGGATCACTTATATCTTGATTCTTTTTTCGACTCTGACAGTTTTCAGAAAATCTGATCCCTAATTTACCACAATCACCACAGCAGGGAGACATTCTGCCACTATTTACAATTTTGTCTGGATCAAGGGAACTGTTACTGTCACGTGACTGAGGTGATACATATGAACCAGACTGTCTCTTGTCAACATCAGGTATGTATGGAAGATTTACATTCCCTTGTGGCGCTGTATCTGCATTTAAAGGAGAATGTCTCTCTTTCCTCATGTTCCTTACATCTGATATTTGTTCAGTTAGTGATAAAACTTTATTATAATTTGGATCCCCTTTACCACTTGGGTAACTGGGATTCATATTTTGAGCAGGATGAGGTGGATAAAGTGGATTACTTACTGAATTTGTTTCCATGTTACAAGGCGAGTGACTCTCCTTTCTTACAGTTCTTATTTCTGCTACTTGCTCACTTAAATGTCTGAGATCTTGAGGTAATGATGATGTTGGTTTATAATGTAATGTGACCTGAGAGTTCTGTTCACGAGCATTATAATTCAAGTGCTGATCCTGAGAATAGGAGAAAGAAGAACTATTCTGATATGATGGCTGCACACTTTTTCCACTTTTACTCTCACTGAATTTATTTTGAAATGTCTCAGTCTCTGTCCTGATTGCAGCAGGCATTCTGGAGGAGGTAGTATTCTTGTAAAACTGATCACCAGTCTGTTTTGTATCACTACAACTTGTGGGTTCATTGCTAATATTTCCTGAGGATGATTGCTGTGTTTCTGATATCTTTATTTGTCCCACTTCTTTCTGTCTACATGCTGCCATTATTTCTTGGACCTTTGCGTCAACAAGCTCCTTAATACTGGGGTCATCAATTTTTTTCTTTCTTGAATATTTGATTTCTTTCTTTCTATCCATAGTTGGACCATCTGCATTACTCACAAAACTCTGCTGTTGATTTGACTGATCAAAAGATCCACTTTTTTGTCTCCTAATCTTTGTAGATTTAGGTTTTGGCATAAGCTTTTCTGGGCTAGTATCAATGGTATTTTGATTTTCAGAATGTGCAATGGGTAAATTTTGTGGTGGTTCCCTGCTTTGACTTTCATTTTTAGAACCTGCTAAACTGTTTGGTGGAAGAAGACCAAACTGTGACCAGAAATCAGCAGGTTTTGCAGGTGGGACACCTGAATAATTAGTCTGAATTTGATTTTCTTGTCTGTCATCAACTGGTGATCTGAATGCAGGAGAGCTAATATTCTGGTGGGTTTGTGGTGTAACACTTCTACCAGGGCTTGCTGTGTATCCATTTATCATTTCTTGAGGATATGGTGACCTGATTGGCCGAAACTGATTACTTTGCATATGAGTGAATGGTGATGAAAGCTGCCTAGATTGTTTATATAGTCCTGATTTTTCAAGCATTGCATTATGCGCAGCAGTTAAATAGTCATCTTCACTGGTGACAAGAGGCTTTGGTGTCCCTGATGTATAAGAATAATCTCCAGAGGGAGGGACATTATTTGAGGTGTCTTTCTGTTTAGAAATATCAGAATTGTTAGCACTATTATTTGAGATCATTTGTTTCCTGCCATCATACTGATTTACTGGCTTTGATAATGAGGTAGGAATCAAGGAAGGACTGAAAGCACCCATTGGAAGCCGCTGTTGCTGAGGCGCATGCTGGGTAGGATGCGAGCTGTTTGTAGGGTCTCTTGACAATCCACCAGGAAACAGTTGATAAAAGCGTGGATCAACCATCTGCTCACTGACTCCAGTGCTACCTGGATGGGTAGGGAGTGAGACTGGTGGCATGACAGGAGTTGCTGCCTTGTACATGTCCCTCTGAGCTGGCCATCCTGTCAGGAATGGCCCCTCTGCCCCGTTCATTACGTCATTTGTATTTATGGCCTGAAAAAATAAAACAGAAATATATGTATATGTGAAAGGTCTAAATAAAGGGGTTGTTGATGCTAACTTCAATATTCTCCTTATCGTTAAAGCACTGAAAAAGTAGACAAAAAGTTGCGTCTGCAAAATTTCAAAAATGTTATGTCCATGCTTTACCATATTGAGAATTTAAAGACAAGAGGGCAAAGTGTAGATCTAGATGATGTGGCTCCCTATGAGCTGCCTCAGCTTGATCTATGCAGTTTGCAAATTAAACTATTTTGATTTTTGGAACTTGCATTTGCATTATTGTTGAACATGTTCTTGTATACAGGTATACTGTACAAAACAGAGTGCCTCATGGAGGATATGGAGGATTAGTTTTATATGCCTCTCAAAATCTACCAATTTAATCCTATAAAACGCCCCGGGGGCATTGCATTATATAAAAGGGGGGCATTATTTAGAGCATATAAAATGTAGTAAATCAGCCACTGCCAAAATGCCTATAATAAACAATGTTAAAGTGAATGTTTTGTCTCCATTCTCACCTAATAGGGAGGGGGTCAACTCCTAAAGGAAAGAATTTGCTCCTCCAGGAGCATATTCTTTCCTTCAAGAGTAGACCCCATTTCAGAAAGCTACCTCATCCAGCCAACAGGAAATTATACAAGTTAATATACAATTATTTTTCAAAAAAGAAGCTGGGGGAGTTTATTGGAGCAGGAGGTTTGTTAGGATTAATACGGTTAATCTGTATGCCTTCTAAAAATAAAGACTGTTATCATTATTAAATATTATTATTATTATTATTTTTGTAATTACTATGCATTAATTTGCTGATAAATCTATTTTCAAGAAAAATTCGCAAAATTTAATGGGAAAACAAATGATTGCCTAGAAGATAATTCAAATGTGATCCTAATGGATAATCATGCTTTGTGAATTTAGAAAATTATGGACCCTCCTCCCTGCACTGCCCACTAATCTGGCCCCTCCCCCCCTCTTACCAACCCCTAAGTGTTGTCTAAAAAGCTCTAATGAACAACAAAAGTTCCACAGAATGCCATGTCTCGCCTGTCTGGATAGTGTTACAAAACAGCTAAACCAGAAAACTCGGCGAAAGGTTAATGCCACCTACGCTGACAACACCTGAAAAGTATGTCTGTGTTTTGCTTCTTAAACTAGTCTCAGGCAAGACAAAAACTAGGCAGTTAGTGCAGGCAAGTGTGTTGCAGTAACATGTAGATGTTCAGCCTATACCAAGATTCTATATACTGTATTAATCCTATTAAAGGCTTCTGCTCCAATATATGCCCCCAGCTTCTTTTCAGAAAATAATGTTTTATTAACTTGCATATTAACTTGCATGAATTCATGTTTGCTTCTCTAGATAAGATAGCTCTGTAAAATAGGGTCTACTCTTAAAGGAAAGAATATGCTCGAGGAGCAAATTCTTTCCTTAAAGAGTTGACCCCTACTAAGGAGGGAGGCAAAAAATAATAGAGTTGCTTCCCTGTTTACCCATCACCTTTATATAGCTCATTAGAAGTATCTGGCAGTGGCCTTTTAATACACTTTAGGCTCTAAATAATGCCCCCCTTTTGCAAAATGCCATGCCCCCAGGCTGTCTTAATAGGATAAATAAGGTAAACTCTGAAAACTCTGTCTACTCTTATCAACTCTTTGTGACTCCAGCTTCACAAATTAAATCCAGAAAAAAATAAAGTTATCACGCACATATTAACGATTTCCTCATCAAGGGAAGATCAATACCTCATTCAAACTGATGCTATTGGAGATGTCGTGACAATTTTTTCCTACCCTGCTATTGTCATATAAAGCTTCCGAGAGTTTAAGATCTCTCACGAGTCCATTATGCCTAACAAAATCAATATGAGACATTAAACCTGAGCGAGTTAACAGGAAAGAGAGCAAGTTGTTTCTAATGATGCTGTTGGAAAAATTAATAAGAACGTTCTTTTAGATAGAAAAGATGACTCACTTTCATTTATTTCTTTACAAAACAAGCATCAAAACTAATATCGTTAGCCAATGATAGTCATATTTCCAAATATATTACAGGAGAAAACAAGAGGGCCATGAGGCCCTGAATCGCTCACCTGAACAATTGGCAAGGTGGCATATACTTATCATGTCTGAAATTGTCAAAATATGAGTTTTGGGTCAAAAGTCAAAGAATGACCATGACCACTTGTACTCATAAATCTTCATGTACTCATTAGACAACCATATATACCATTTTTAGGCCAAAATCTCCAAAACTTTCCATGAAATCTTATGTTCTAGCATTTTCCCATATTTGACAATGCCGCAAAGAAGGTCAAGGTAAACCCAAGGTCACCAGTTTTGGTGGTACTCTAGTACTCCATGCTATTTACCAAGTTTCAGGGCCATAGGTGTATTGGTTCTGGGGAAGAAAAGTATTAAAGATTTATCCCGTAAGTGGTAATGGCGGCCAAGCTGGTCATGTGACCTGGACCGTTTGATAAAAATTTTCATTCAATCAACCCCTGGAGGCTCTATATGAAATGTGTTCACAATTGGCCCTTTGGCTTTTGAGGAAATGGTTTAAAATGTCAAAATATGAGCAATCTGGATCCAAGGTAAAAAAATGACCTTGACCTCTTGTACTCATAATTCTTCATGAACTCATTAAGACAAAAGTATATACCAATTTTTTAGGTCAAAATCTTCAAAACTTTCCATGAAATCTTATGTTCTACCATTTTCCCATATTTGACCTTGCTGCAAAAGGTCAAGGTCAACACAAGGTCATAATTTGAACAATCTTGATAGTACTCAAGTAACCAATGCTACTTACAAAGTCTCAAGGCCATCGGTCAATTGGTTCTGGAGAAGAAGATTTTTAAAGGTATTTACCATATATGGGCGTGGCGGCCATGTTGGTCATGTGTCCAGGACCGTTAGAAAATATTTTCATTCCATCAACCCCTCGAGGCTCTATATGAAATTTGGTTTCAATTGGCCCAGTGGTTTAGAGCAGATTGTTTGAAATTGTCAAAATTTGAGATTTCTGGGTAAAAGGTTAAAGAATGACCTTGACCTTTTGTACTCAAAAATCTTCATGTACTCATTAAGATGATTCTATGTACCAATTTTTAGGCCAAAAGCTTCAAAACTTACCATGAAATCTCATGTTCTAGCAGTTTCCCATATTTGACCTTGCCGTAAAAAAGGTCAAGGTCAACCCAGGGTCATAATTTGAACAATCTTGATAGTACTTGAGTACCCAATGCTACATACCGAGTTTCAAGGCCATCGGTCTACTGGTTCTGGAGAAGAAGATTTTTAAAGGTTTTTACCATATATGGGCGTGGTGGCCATGTTGGTCATGTGACCTGGACCGTATGCACAAATTTTCATTCCCTCAACCCCTGGAGGATCTATATGAAATTTGGTTACAATTGGCCCGGTGGTTTTTGAGGAGATTGTTTGATATTGTCAAAATATGAGAGTTCTGGGTCAAAGGTCACAGAATGACCTTGACCTCTTGTACTCATAAATCTTCATGTAGTCATTAAGATGACTGTATGTACCAATTTTTAGGCCAAAATCTTCAACAGTTTCCAAAATATCTTATGTTGCAGCATTTTGCCATATAAAAGCATGAGTAAGCAAATTTGACCTTACCGTAAAAAAGGTCAAGGTCAACTCAAGGTCATAATTTGAACAATCTTGGTAGTACTCGTGTACCCAATGCTACATACCAAGTTTCAAGACCATCGACCCATTGGTTCTGGAGAAGAAGATTTTTTCAGGTTTTTACCATATATGGGCATGGTGGCCATGTTGGTCATGTGACCAGGACCGTTTGAACAACTTTTCGTTCCTAAGGTCCCAGGAGGCTCTATATGAAATTTGGTTACAATCGGCCCAGTGGTTTCAGAGGAGAAGTCGTTTGAAATTGTGGACGGACGACGGACGGACGACGGACGGACGACGGACGCCAGACGCCGGAGCCTTACCATCCTATAAGCTCCCCCGGAGCCTCTGGCTCAGGTGAGCTAAAAAATGCCATTTTTCACTATAAAAATTTGAAGAGCTTTTGCACTGCAAATGCTTCTCCAATTTTTTCAGGAAAAAATATCAGAATACTTGATTTTTTTTGTACTACAGGACATAATGAATCACTGAGTAATGACTTGGTTATGCTAATAATACACTGGGCCCAGTTGCTGAAAAGCAGTGTTAGCTTAACGAAGTGGTTAGTCCAGGATTCGTTAAGACTGACCTAGTACACATAAAATCTAGAATATTAATATATTTTGCTGAAAAAATGAGAGGAGCATTTGCACACTGCAAAAGCTTCTCACATTTTTCGGCAAAGAAGGGCAGAGCTTTTGTGTACAATAGGTTTGAAAATTTGTGTCGCCTTAACTAACAAGCTTGTTAGTTTTGAATAACTGGGTCCTGAAAAACTGGGCCCAGAGGCTATAGGTTGATGATACTTCTGAGAAAATGACTGTTCCGTCCCAGTAAATTCTATGACAAGAAATGTGAAAGTTATTCCACACGTCTCTTCAATTTTAACAAGTCTTGTAATTACCAGTAGCTCTGAATGAATGAATGAATGTTAAGTTATTTATAGACCCTCAACCCTGGTAAGGGCATACAGCGTCTAAACGTCAACAATTTAAAACGTTCCAGTAGCTCTGAATGATTTGAATGATTGTACGAAAATATGGGCAAGTGTCCACGGATCGATGGATCCTTTTCAACTGTGTGATTTGTGAAATGGAACCCTGTTTATAGACAAGTGTCTACGGATTTCAAAGTGTACATAATGCATGCTCTGATGTACAACAGGCTCAATATTGGGCCCACCAAGACTCACTGTACCACAGCTGACAGTGTAGACCCAGGTCAGATGGCTTCTTAAGGTGAATGGGTATACCTCCATGTTTTACACCCTTTTACAAAGAGGAACAACTCTTGTGACTTCCTGTTTGCTTACCTGGATAATACTGTCTACTCTTTAAGGGAAGAATCTGCTCCTCAGGGAGCAGGGGTCGAGGTTATAACACTTGAGTATAATCTCAAACTCAAACTAAAGCACACTGATTCGCTGCTTCCGAGCATGTGCTCGGAAGCAGCCAATCAGTGTGCTTTATTTTGAGTTTGGAAATGTACTCAAGTTTTATAACCTCCAGGCCAGATTCTTTCCTTCAAAAGTTGAACCCCAGTGAGATGGGCTGCAAAAATGATAATTGCAGAGTTGCTTCCCCTGATTCAAGAAGGGCAGTTATCAGTTACTGGCGAAAGTAAGTGCACTTACAGAGCTCTAGATAAGAGGGAGTATTTGATGAAATTAAGGATAATTTTTCTTATTTCTCATCAAAACAATATGTTGTGACCTCTCATCTGAACCGTCTCATCGAGACGGTTCAGATGAGGGGTCACAACGTATGTTTTTATGCAGAAATAACAAAAATTATCTCTAATTATCACCAAATACCCCCTCACAGCAGAACAGAAATATTTCGTAAATCATGTATTCCATCGTCTATCGATTTATGGAATTCACTCGATAATGACCTTAAAGAGATATATAACTTTGAAGGATTTAAAAAGAATTTGAAAGATATTTACCTTAATGTAATAAAAGTGCCAAGTTATTATGTGTATGGAAATAGACTTTTAGCAGTATTGCACTCGCGGCTGAGAAATCAATGTAGCGATCTTAATTCTGATTTATACAATAATCACGTAACAAACGATCCATTTTGTGCATGTGCTGAAGAAATTGAAGACGCAATTCATTTCTTTTTCGAATGTCAAAGATATAATGTACAAAGAGCTGTCCTGTTTCATTCAACGAGGAACTTTCACCCTCTTAGTATAAACGTCTTGTTATATGGAAATCCTGACTTATCTGATCAAGACAATCAAATAATTTTTGACGCTGTCCATTCATTTATCAAAAAATTCGTGACGATTTTAAGTTTAATTTGTATATGCGAAGGTGTGAGGCTATGTCCAAATACTTTTGCTACTGTTTTTCTTCATCTGTTTTGAAATCTTATATCACATGAAGGGCCTCGACGAGCGAAGAATCTTCTTGTTTCCTTCTCTGTCCTTTGCCTCTTTCTTTTTCTCTCCTGTCTTACTAATAATTCTACATTGGCTGGTTATGTGCATGCAGGCGAATGCTTTGAACATAGTATTGTTCTTTAACTTACTTTGTGATATGCTGTGGGCTTTTCTAATCATATCTATCTAGTGCTATGCTGTCATGTATGTGTATTTATATGCTTTATGATTTGCACTGTAGGGGAAGGGCCGTAACTAATGTTGTGAGAACTTGTGGCCCGACCCCATTGCGTTAAACAGTAACACAACAACAATGCTTCCCCTGAAAATGTCCCATTCCACTCAAACGCAGTCTGATCAAAGTCTCCACTACTGCCAACCTTGCTGATAAGATAAATGAACTTCGATGAATGGCTTAGCCACCCAATCATTTGGGTAAACCAGAGAAGCAAAACCGCAAGAAGCTTAACTCACTGTGTGTGTGGTCTTTAGGAAAGGTACTCAGTCAGGAACATTTGCAAAAAGAGTCATGATGGGCCATCTCATCTGGATTTGCAATATTTCTAGTCTACTCTCAATTTTTTTTCCCCCTTTCTATTTGCATAAACTGGACTTGCCCAGTTTTAATCCTAGACTCTGAGTTAAATAAAATACGGTAAAGCATTTTAGTGCAAAATGGGTAAAATACCTTGACTACCTACGTGCACCAAGTCAGCTTCAATCATTATAAAATCCCTAAAAAAATTGCTTTGTCTGCTTTGAAGTTTTTTTTGCTAAATACCATAATTACCCTAAATACTGGGTAAACCTTACCAAATTACTGTAATCATCAAAAATAATTAAGGAGCTGACTTCACATTTCAGCAATGTATCAAAACACTGCCAGCAAATAGCAAAAAGGGCCGACCCTGATCAGACTGCTCCAAGGAGCAGTCTGATCTGGGTCTGCCCTGTTTGCTCGGAGGCAATTGTGTCCCAATATTGATGGTCCTCACTGCAACAGGACTTTAAAGCAGCCTTGAAACTCACGGTAAGAGTCCCACTCCATCTAGTACAAAGTACAAGCCAGACATAACAACATGTTACTCAAAAAAGCATGCAATTTTTTCACCAGTTTAACCCACACAGACACAACATCCTTAAAAACATCCAATTAAATAGTCTGGGTATTTGTCTGCGATCATCACCAGCCCCTTGATAAATGGGCTGCCGAACAGCAAAAAAAAGGGAACTCTGGATATATTCAACTGGCAAACGCAGACATAAACTTTTCTACTCTGTGAGTCTCATCCTGTCTTCACAGTTCACAGATTAAACTCTTAAAGATCCCAAGACAGTGAAATCTATGATCAGCCCACATACTTGTGCCAGCTGATCTGAGCCCTCACTTATAATGAATGTCTTAAGCTACCTTTTAATGGCCAATCGCTTGAATTTAACATAGTAATAAAATTCGTATTTTCCGCAGAGTATTTAAGTTACACTAAAGAGAGGTTATGGGAAAGTTACGAAAGAGTATGACCTGTCTTCAGTCGACATTGCGACAAACCTTTCGCTTAAGGTAGGAAGTATAATATATGCTTTTTAAATGTAAATTAGGTTGAAAGAGGACACTCCAGTACAATTACAGCCGATATCCAATTTTTTGTCAACAGACAAGAATCCTTGAACGTAATATAGGCAAAGACTTTAAGAAATAAGATAACGTGTTTACCTTATAACTCAACAAAATTAAGTAGACAAAACAGGAGAAATAAAAAGAACTATCCCAACATTTTTATTAATATTCCCATCTGATTAACAGCAAGTGCAACAAGATGCAGGTTTGAATTTACAGACCAAATGATCAGGCAACACTCTTGTAAGGTACATGATACATACTAAAGGACAAAAGTTCTGCACGGATGTTAAATTAACATCCGTGCAGAACTTTTATCCATAAGTATACTTCCATAATTTGGCTGCCATGATTCTGACATGGTAGACATTTTTTGCTGACCCACTGATTGACAGGACAATTCTTTAAGATCTGAAAGATCAATGTAAGACAAGACTCCAGGAAAGAGAAGCCAGTGCTTTTAAACATTTATTGACAGCCTAACTGGGCTTAAGTCACAGGACTGATAAGCCAATGCCAAGAAAATTATAATGGAGCCTTGGAAAGAGAAGCCAGTGCCACTAAATTCTGATGGACTGAATTGAGAGAAGACACCAGGACTGAAAAGCAAATGCTCTTAAACTGATGGACTGATCTGAGAAAAGACAACAGGACTGAGAAGCCAACGCTATTAACTTTTGATGGATTGAGCTGCGGGAAGATACTAGAACTGAGAAGCAAATGCTCTTAAACTCTGATGGAATTATCTGAGAGAAGACACCAAGACTGAGAAGCCAATGGACTTTGATGGACTGATTAGAGAGCTAAAATGAGGAATGAGAGGCCAGTGCTATTTAACTTTGATGGACTGATCTGACAGAAGTCACCAGGACTGAGAAGTCAATGAACTTTGAGGGACTGATTTGAGAGCTAACATGAGGAATGAGAGGTCAGTGCTATTAAGCTTGGTGGACTGATCTGCGAGAAGACACAGGGACTGAGAAGCCAATGCTATTAAACTTTGATGGACTGATTTGAGAGAAGACAACAGGACTGAGAAGCCAATGTAATCAAACTCTGACAGGCTGATCTGAGAGAAGACATGAGCATTGAGAAGCCAATGCCTTTAAACTCTGATGGGTGATCTTAGAGAAGGCATGAGCATTGAGAAACCAATGCCTTTTAACTCTGATGGGCTGCTCAGAGACAAGACATGAGCATTGAGAAGCCAATGCCTTTAAACTCAGATGGGTTAATCTGCGAGAAGACACCAGAGTTAAGCAGCCAACGCCTTTAAATTTTGAAGGATTGATTTGAGAGTAGAAACCAGGGTAATAAGCTGCCAGTGTTATTAAACTTTGATGGACTGATTTGAGAGGAAACACCAGGACTGAGCAGCCAGTGTTATTAAACTTTGATGGACTGAATTTGAGAGGACACAATGATTGAGAAGCATATGTTATTAAATTTTGATGGGCTGATTTGAGAGAAGACATGAGGAATGAGAAGCCAATGACTTTAAAAATGATGGACTGATTTGAGAGAAGACTCAAGGACTGAGAAGCCAATGTTATTAAATTTTATGGACTGATCTGAGACATGACATGAGGAATAAGAAGGCAAAGTTGTTAAACTTTGACAGATTGATTCAAGGGAAGGCACCAGGATTGAGAAGCCATAATGCTACTAAACTTTGATAGACTGATCTGAGAGACAACATGAGGATAGAGAAGCCAATGTCTTAAAACTCTGATGGACTGATTTGAGAGCTGATACAGTACACGCAACGTGAAGACTTGATCTGACACGCTCTCGCGTGACACTTAAAATCGCGAGGAAGGGATTAAAATCCACGAGATTCTCTCGCAACTCTCACGCATTTCACACTAAACTTCCTCGCGTGTTTGAAAATCGCCACGTTCCACGCAAGAAAATTCCTCGCATCTCGCGTGAAATTCATAGAGTGATGTATGCGAGAAACTTTCTCGCATCACGCGTGGAATTTTGTCCAGGTAGCTACATGTACAGTAAATGCAAGTTTCTTTACAAGTACATATACCTTTACAGACAAGGCATATGATTCGCAATGCATTTTTTTTTCGGCGCTGATAACGGTTCAATTAATACATAGTAAGCGTGCGTGAATAACCTAATTGATCGCATCCTCAACGCAAGTATTGTTTGACCGTACGGTATTTACATTTACGAATTAAAGATGGGTTGATAAACAATCATGATCAGCGTAATTTTGTTGCAGTTACGCGGCGGGTTAATTAGTGAGGCTTATGTTTGAAAGAATATTGTTAATAGGTTAGTTAGATGACACAGACAAAAAATTTCGCTCAGCCGCCACCGATAATAGCCCAATCCATGTCAAAACAGTCACAAAGATCAAAGCGTTTCGATCAGCTTTTGAACTCAAAGATATAGCCGCTAGTGGCACGTGCCAAAAGGATTAATACTTATTAACCAATATAAACTTTCTGATGTAAGAGGTGTCAAGTTTCCATTAAAAGCGCACGCGACAACAATGACTTGATTAGCAAATGGGCTGTCTCAGAGGTGATTGACGTCCACTTAGCCACTCTCTGAAATATGCAAATTTGTAAACCTGTTGGTTTGACAGCTAAACAAAATTACGTCACAGCTGCATCCTCTTAATCAGTTCATTCATGAAATATGGAAAATATGATTTTGCGTCGTGGATCAATAGTCAAAGTGTTTGGATTTTAAAAATGCATCAAAATGAAGGGAAAATAAGAGGTGAGAAGTTTGTTTTTTATTCCGATCTCCGCGTGGCAAAATCACATTATCTATATGAAAAACGGAACTGATTCTGCTGCGCGGAAAAATTCTCAAAGCATTCGGACTGATAAACATAATACGTATCTGAATTCATATTTAGAGGTGACTGAACGCATTCAGGGCCTTCGCATTAATAAAATGTGAAGACGGTAGCATTTGTTGATATACGTAAACACAGCACGTTTATAGGTCAGTCTCGTGCCTAGACATCAAAGGACGCCGCTCAGAGCACAAAATGGTGAAAGGAATCTTATTCCATACGCTGATAGTAAATATTAGGATCAGCCTGCGCAGTATTAAATACAATGCGACAAACTGGTATGCTTTACGCGTCATAGCGTGAGCGGTTTACGTTGTCTATTTGTTCGGCACTTTCGGTTATTTCCGTAATGGCTGAAATTGCCGATCGTAATTTTTGCCGCCAAAAATTTTCGAGTCGGCGCCAAAAAAGACCAGTCGGTTGGAAACCGGAATCACACAACATTTTTTTTTAGGCCCAATGTAAAAATATAAATGAATTACCTGTACAACATACATGTGTATAATGACCTGTGAAATTGACAGGAATCGTTAATCCTTTCCACTCGAAAACACGCGTCACGTGTGATTAAGTTTGGCGCCGATGACTCACCTGAGCATACATGGAGTTAATCCTTTCTCTCGCAAGTTGCGTGTCTCGCGTGAAAAGAAATTGTTTTCTCGCGAGTTTAACGTCACGCATCTCGCGAGTGTCTCGCATCTCCCACGCATTTCACACGCAAAAACCCCACTAAACTTTCGCGGAAAAGATTAAAATTTCTCGCGAGAGCGTGTCAGATCAAGTCTTCTCGTTGCGTGTACTGTACCAAGTTTGAGAAGTTTATGTTATCAAACTTTGATGGACTAAATTTGAGAGAAGACATGAGGATTGAGAAGCCAGTGTTATTAAACATCGATGGACTGAATTTGAGAGAAGACATGATGATTGAGAAGCCAATGCTTTTAAACTTTCATGGACTGGTTCTAGAGCCTTCAACAGGCTTGAGAATCCAGTGCTATTAAACTTTGATGGACTGACTTGAGAGAAGACATGAGGATTGAGCTTTCCATCAAGACCCTGGGGTTGAGGTGTAAATGTTATTAAACACTGAGATATTGGGCCAGTAAGACCACAGGACTGAAAAGCCAATGCCTTTAAACTTCCACTGACCAACCTAAAATTGATAAGCCATGAATTCATACACTGGCAAGTTGAATTTGGCAGAAAAAGAAGACAACACACTTTGTCTGCAAAATTTCAGAAAACATTTTGTCCAAGCCATATAACACTGAGAATTCAAAGACAAAAGGAGAAACAGTGTAGACCCAGATGAGATGGCTCATATTAAAATGCCTCCTCTGAATCTGTGCAGTTTTCAAATGAACCATTTTCATGTTTGGTGCTTTAAGCTGTAAGAGTTTATGAGACCGGGGGCCGGTTGTTCAAAACTAACGATGCCATTAGTAAACATTTTGTTAAAATTTCAAACGTTAATATCTCAAATATGACAATATTTTTTGTTGAAAAAAATGTGAGAAGCTTTTGCACTGCAAAAGCTTCTCACACTTTTTCAACAAAAAATATCAGTGTATTTGGCTATGAATTTATAAAACACTTAACGAGTTGACCTCTTAATGAGCTCGTTAGGCTAATGATGCTTTGAACAACTGGGCCCTGAGCTCCAGATAAGAGGGGGTATTGAGGATAATTCTAAAGATAATTTTTCTTATTTCTCAACGAAAACATAAATTGTGACCCCTCATTAGAACTGTCTCGATGAGATGGTTCTAATGATGGGTCACAAAAAAATGTTTTCCTGGAGAAATAATGATAATTATCCCTAAATTATCTCTCTTACCCCTTCTTATCTGGAGCACTGTATGAGACAATAAGAAGATACTTCAAAATTATCATCAAATACAAATTTACAAACTAACATTTGAAGTGCCAAAAATGAAAACAGTTGAGTTTGCAAACAGCATAGATCCAGATAAGGCATGCCATAAATGAGCCGCCTCATCTGGATACTCACTGTTTGCCCTTTAGTCTTTGGTGCTTTATGGTTTAAATTGTCAGCCATTCCTTCTCTCTTTTTGTTTTACCATACCTAAAAGATTAAGTCTGGATGTGCATAAAAAATTAGCGGTAATCCAAGTACAGGGCACCTACCCTCAGATAATGAGTCACTAGGAAGTTAAAATCCACCAAATCTGATTGATGTTCGGTTGAAGTAACTATCTTTTTTGTGTACATTAATATTTAATCCATCAAGTTTGTAACATCAAATGCTTAAGATCACCCCAGAACCTACGTGAATCACTGCTCATCGTATGTGGTGTCTGTCCAGATTACAGTAACTTATTTAGAATTGAATCGGCAATCATGCTGGTTGTATATAATTTGAGTTCTGCATGGCTAGTCACCACACAGTCGAAACACAAACAAGTTTGACCCCAGTGTATCTCTCTACAAGTGTTCATAATGTGAATGAGGTCTTTCGCCTACATCTTAAACCCTAAAAGGCAATGAACTTGGAGCACATACGTGCTTTGACAAACGCCTGTGCAAACACTGTAAACCATGGTCAGACTGCTCAAAGCTCCAGATAAGAAGGGGTAACAGGGATAATTTTCCATATTTCTTCATAAAACATATGCTGTAACCCCTCATTAGAACCGCCTCAATCAGACAGTTTAATGAGTGATCACTACAAAATAATTATTATTATGTTTCCACTGAGAAATAAGAAAATTGTCTCTAAATAATCCTCAATACCCCACCTTATCTGGAGCTCTGAGTCTCTGGCTGTTTCTCAGAAGCAGTGCCCACAATGCTACAGCCTAGCCCTTGCAAGGAAAAACTGATATGTTCAAATTTGAAGATGGAAAAGGCCATAGACCTAATAAAGAAAACTTAAGTGTCTATTATCTATGGTAAATATGGTGTAAACTATGAATCATATAACCAGTACAAATTCCATAAAACAGGGCCCGGTTGTTCAAAGCTATGATGGCAAGCTTAATGCAGTCATCAGATGGATGGATGACTTGTGATTTTACATCTTTTTTAGCAGTATTTTAGTCATACCAGGACGATCTGAGGGTGATTATGAAAGTTTGTGTGCAATGGAACCCGTTCACAGTTGGAAAGATTTCCACCTCCTGTGAATCTCGAACCCGGTGTAACAGTTAGTGACTAGTCAGTTTTTTCCCCGGGGAAGAAATGGGCCGGCCCAGTTCTTCCCCGGGGAAAGACTGGGCCGGGGGAAAAAACTGACCATTACACCAGGACTGCTAGATCAGTAGGCCAGCGCTTAACCTTCTGAGCTACCGGGGCTCCTTGTAGTCATCAGTCAAGTATTTGTTCAGTCTTCTGGTACACATACAACCAGTGTGCTGATACATTTGGCTGAAAAACTGCACTTTCCTCTCAGGCATTCGATAGGAATTCTGCTACATCATAACTGTGTGTCAAAAATCAGCATCACCTGAAGGCCAATGTGACAAAGTCTGACATACAACAATGACATTAACTTGTTGCCATATCTTTTCTTGCTCCACCCTTCAACTGTTCAGCTGTGTTGTTGTAAATCAGCCCAGTTCAGTCAGCAGTCTGACCTTAAGTGACCCAGAAACCATGATACAGCTGCTGTATCACATATACCAGCATGCATGTTTGAAAACCTGCCAAATGTGTGTCTTTAATCATTAGGTATACAAACTTCAGTTATTCAGAGAGGTGAAAACGGATTATTTTTTTCTTAACATATTAATCCTATTATACATCCCTGGGGTGTTGCATTTTATGAAAGGGGGGCATTGTTTAGAGCCTAAGTTGTATTAAATCAGTCACTGTCAAAATACCTTTAATATACAGTATTAACGTGAATGGATGTACATACAGAGAAAGTAACTCTCCTTTTTTTTCTTCTTTTTGCCTCCCTTCTCAGTAAGGGTGGGGGTCAACTCGTAAAGTAAAGAATTTGCTCCTCTAGGAGCAAATTCTTTTCTTTGAGAGTAGACCCCAGTTCAAAGACCTAGCTCATCCAGAGAAGTAAACAGGAAATTATACAAGTTAATTTAACATTATTTTTGGAAAAGAAGCAGGGGCATTTATTAGAGCAGGGGCATTTAATAGGATTAATATGGTATTTATGTTGAGGCCCATCTCATGGCTGAATTATTACAGTACTGAGAGCAAGGGGGATTATCTCCCTCTAGAATTATCTCAATACCAAATCAGTCTGGTGTGATTCTGCCATAAGATGGTGTTTTCCCTTCCAAAACAACCCCAAAAATCTAGACCTGTCTTAAAAGACAGATCCAGATTTTTTGGGTTGTTTTGGAGGGAACACAAAATAAAACATAGGAGCTGGGGCCAGTCTAGCAGTTCCAATGGAACTAAACAGAAATAACCTCGAAATTATCATCAATTTGTTGTTTCAAATCTTGTTAAGATGGTCTCCAAGAGCACACCTGGTTAACTATGTTTTCAAGGCTGTTACGAAACAAAAGAGAGCTGTTATGAAATGAAAAGGTCATAGTTCCAAAACTATTTGGTGAGCATGGATATGCAAAATTGTTTACCCACAATAACCAGGTGGTCTGGGAACTAAGACTCTTTTTTCGTTTGGTAACAGCTGCTTTTCGTTTGGTAACAGCCCTTTTTATACATAGTTAACCAGGTGTGAAGAGGCTCAGGGGAATAAGTCCAATGCTGCACCTTAGCACCCAGTCATTATCATCAACCATTAGGTCAGAGAGCTAAGCGATCATCAATCCCTAGCTCAGAGGCTTAACAGCTGGTCTGCTAAGCTAGTGGTCTGAGTTTAAACACTACTGCAGGCAGAATTCTTTTCAACTGTAAATAGGTTCCCCTGCGTACAGCTTTTCAATATCACCATTCAACTGGCTCAATATGACTAAAATACTATTGAAAAGGATGTAAAACTGCAAGTCATCAACCAACCCATCCATCCATCCTAGATCCAATTAAGGTCGGGGTTTCACAACATTTCTTACTGTAATGTGCTTCAGTATTGGGACACCTAAAATAACTGATTTTCCATTTGTTCCAAATGGAAAATTATTTATTTTAGGTGTCCAAAATTTAGGCACATTACAGTATTTCTCCATAAAAACAGATGCTGTGACCCCTCAATAGAATTGTCTCAGCATGGCAGCATAATGTATGCCTTTATTCTCCAGGGGGAAAAAATCAATATTCCTCAAAGTGACAGTCAGTCTTTACCCACAATAAATTAAGATCTTTACCCACAATAAATTAACAAAAGAACCATGGAAAATTATTTATTTTAGGTATCCAAAATTTAGGCACATTACAGTATTTCTCCATAAAAATAGATGCTGTGACCCCTCAATAGAATGGTCTCAGCATGGTGGCTTATTCTCCAGGAGGAAAAAAATCAATATTCCTCAAAGTGACAGTCAGTCTTTACCCACAATAAATTAAAATCTTTACCCACAATAAATTAAGAAAAGAACTATATACATGTTTGTATGCACCTTAAAAATTCTCAAAAATAAGACATCAAAAATAACTGCCATTATGAATTGTCCTGAAAATGGAACAGTTTGATTTTACAGTACGCTGGTGCTATAACAAACAGTGTAGACCCTGACCAGACTGCTCTGTCCGCTAAGACCTATACTTGCATTTTCTACGGTATTCGACTGAGTTCTACACTTTTACTGAACTCCAACACAATCTGTGAAGCAGACTATAACTTTCCGTCTAAAAATAACCCACGGTATTTCCAGGCCAGCGCTCCACTTATCAAGGTGTTACGCTGCTGTGTTTACACACATCCAACTGTAATAATACATGACATTATTTTACGATCCTTCCGTACAAGTAATTGATTTACTAGTTTGTTCCACAAAATTAAAGGAACAAACGTAAATAGCATTTTTTAAATGTCGTAGTGCGTTTTGCACTGAATGTGAACTGGTTATACGCTGTGTATAATCAATGACAGCGCAGAATCAATATTTTGTGAAATAAAAGAATAATTATAACTTATACGAGCAAGGTTTCTCGTGTTCTGATTTTTACAATAGGAAACAATATTCTATGAACACTGTTTAGGAACCACTGTTCACTGTTAGAAGTGTATTTTATCTTTAAACGTAAACGATATGGTGGTGATGCAACATGTTTCACACGCCCAATCGATTTCCTAGAGCTAAAAATAGTATCTGGTATTTCCAGCAGAGTATTATCCATTTTCTTCTCAATAACATCACTGACAATCAGTCTTACAAAATGGGTCTCGGCAAACAAACGATTCCACTGCTCCAGATAAGAAGGGTAACAGGGATAGTTAATTTGGGATAATTTACCATATTTCTTCCTTAAAATATATGTTGTGACCCCCCATTAGAACCGTGACGTCTAGACAGTTGTAATGAGGGTTTACAACATATGTTTTCGTTGAGAAATAAGAAAAATTATCACCCCATCTCATATGGAGTGCTGAGAATGTAGATTCTTATGAGACCATTCTCTGTGTTGTTTACAGGGAATTCTGAACACAAAAGCTAAAATTTACAAAAACAGTTAGATACCCCTTATATTATAAATAGACCTGTCGCCATGTCGAAAGAGTCCACTAACTGCATAAATGGGTAAACTAAACTCCCAGTTGTTCATAACATTAATGCCATTAGTAGTTAATGATACATATTTTCGAACATATTGCTCGCCAAAGCACTGCCATTTCTTGTTGACAAAAGTGTCAGGTGGCGTTTTTGCAGTGGAAAAACACATTTTTGTCGGCCAAAATATTAACACACTTGATTTTAAGTGTACTAGTACACTAACCAAGTCCTAAACAACTTTGCTAAGCTAACGATGCTTTGAGCAATCTGCTAAATTTACACACTACAACTATACAACAAATTGGCAACTGCCTCTGCATCCATATAACCTGAGCAGTCTACCCTGCTTGCTTCAATAACCAAAAACCCCTGCGGTATATCAAGTCAGTACAAGGAAGAGCAAACACATTGTGCAAATATGCAACCTGATCTAAGTTTGTGATTTGTATGGCCATCTGAACTTACAGACTTCAACAGCATGACTCATAAGCTGAACTAACAAACCTTCATAGCAAAGCTTGTAAGCTGATCAACTGAATTTACAAACCTTCATAGAAGGGCTTGTAAGCTGAACAAATGAACTTGCAAACCTGCATGGCTCATAAGATGAATTTGCTAACCTTCATAGCATGGCTCCTCAGATGAATTAGGCTCCTCTGCTGAACAGCTGAACTTACACAAACCCTCACAGCATGGTCCATAAGCTGAACTTACAAATCTTCATAGTTCATAACATGATTTATCAGCTGAACTTACATCCCTTCATAGCAAAGCCTGTAAACTGATCAACTGAATTTACAAACCTTCATAGCAGGGCTTGTAAGCTGAACAAATGAACTTGCAAACCTTCATAGCATGACTCATAAGATGAATTTATGTATGTTCATAGCTTAATTGTCTTATACGCTGAACTTACAAACCTTCATAACATGGCTCTTAAGTTGAACTCATAAGCCTTCATAAGATGGCTCATAACCTAAACTTACAGACCTTTGACTCTCCATAAACTTAACTTACCAATCAGAGTTTATTGCATGGATTATATGCTGAACCTACAAACCTTCACAGCATAGCTCAAAAGACAAACTTGCAGACCTTCACAGCATGGCCCAAAGCTAAACCATGAGCCAAGGCTTAAGACAACAGAATTTCCTGCTAGTCTGCAGTGACTCATAGCAGACATCCAATCCAACTAACCCACATTTCTAGTTTTCCTATAATCAATAATAATAAAGCTGGCTGACTTTTTCCCACACATCTGCCACTTTGCAAATGAATTAATATATATAAACAGCTGAATATTTCATTACATGAAAACTATCTAAGCATTTCCACAAAGATTATATCAATATGTAGCAGATAAATATACCTACTGCACTTAAAACCATGAATATATGCTGTACGTGATCAAAGCCATGTCATTTCTGTCTGCTCCTACCAGACAACCGTGTTTCAGCCTTTTCACTTTGTCTAAACACACAAAACGAAAGTATTTGCAAATCACAAAAATCTTTTTACAAAATATGCAATTTTGCAAATATGTACAATATATAATATGTTGAAAACAACAGCAGACTTTAAGTCAAAAATTCACACTCCATATTTTCCTTAACAAAATGAGAAATTTTACCTGCTAGGATAATCAAGATGGTTTAATTTAACCTTGTTACATGCTCTAATGGTAAAGTGTACTCCAAATATCTATCCCAAATCTAAACACATTCACTGTGCAAATATACATCCATTGTTGTCAATACAACCACATATTGATGGCTGAAAAATCCTTGAAAGCACTAAACACTGCTAAATCCACTTTAGAGAGAGTTGACCCAGTGAAGAATAATATCCAACAAAAGCTAGCTATTGTATTGATCACAGATCCAGTCCTGATAGCCAATGATTTTCTCAACCATATTCTGATGGAGAGAAAATGATGAGCTAGCTAGCTCAGTCTATTTCTTCTGTAGGTAGATCAGAATAACTTGCCAAGTTACACTGAAGATGAAATAGATTTTTATATCTCATCTGCATAGGATATATAGTATATACATACAAATGTCAATACCTTGATAAAAGGATTATTAAAAGATGGAAAAGTTATCAAGCAAGGGATATGGATCATATAGATAATGCGGCTGATAAAGTGAAACCGTCCAATCTAACTACAATACAATGTCTTTCCTGTCGTTACCTCGGGGCGAAAAAGACAAAGACGGACAATGACACTTTACTGAATGATGATCTTAAAAGTGATTGTCTCTTAACAATATTGTGACCCAATTACCTCCCAGTTCGAGCTATATATTTTAATTTGATCTACCTTAAAGATCTGGGATAAGGAGGACTTGGGGCTACCTGCTATGGTCTAGTAGCTGTCAAATTTGAAAAGTTAATATTAACTGTCATGTTAAATTACTGACCTTCCCAAAAGTTATATCAATCTGAAACAAAAGGAAAAATTAAGCTCAAATAAAGGAACAAAGATGGAAATTTAACTACATCATCAGGCATATTATCAATCGATAAGCTGCACCCGAAAAGCCTCAAATGTCAGTTTTTATCATATGATAAATTATCTATTATATGACAATAATATAACATATATGAAAAATATACAAGAGCTGTTGCCTGACAGCATAGCTCGCCTGAACTGGTGCTTGCCCATCTCACAGGCATTTGTCAGTATAATGGCTTGTACTGTATTAAACTTCATGTAAGCATGTCCAAGTATTGTCAACATATTTATAAAATCAATGACTTTGGCTTAAGAGTCACCCAGTGGGGTGGGGTAGTATTTTGTGAAATCTGAAGCCAATATCTAACATCACTTCAAGTATAAATTAAATCCATCCCAAGCACTATGGAACAGTATGCTACCAGATACTTTAACAAAACCCCAGATTTCTAAGTCCATGACCTTGACCTTGACCTCAAGGACACTGAGTGCGGTGGGGGTGGTATTCTGCAGAACTGAATCAATATCTAACTACAGTGCAAATATCAAAAGAATCCAAACATGAGAAAAGAAGATATATTTAATTGAAAAGTTTAAAGTGAGTGTGCCTAATTTTTTACCCCTAAGCCCGTCCCAGGGTCTGACCCTGGGATAAAGTGTCACGTAATGAAAAGTAATTATGTTCCAAATATGGAAGGCTTCCTGCCAGTGGTTGCTAACAAAACTTTAAAGTGAGTGTGACCTAATTTTTTGACCCCTAAGCCCCACCCCATGGTACAACCCTGAGGTATAGTATAAGGTAATGAAAGGTCATGCTATGATATGATTATGTTCCAAATATGGAAGAGTTCTTTCTAGTGGTTGCTGAGATATGAATGTTTAAACAAGAGGTCCATGATGGACCTAAATCGCTCACCTGAGTTATGATGAAATAACATGGAAGATCATCCATTTGATGACGGTTAAACTGGAGCAGTTTTGCACTTTCCAATATATTATTCTGACAAAGTTTCATGAAGATTGGATCAAAACTGTGCCCTCTAGAGTGTACACAATGTTTTTCTAAGATCTGACCTGGCTATCTAGTTTTCGATCAGACAGTATTCAGTCTCAAACTTGGCCTAAATTTCATGAAGATAAACATTCTGACAATGTTTCATGAAGATTCAATGCAAAATAAATCGACAATTGTGTACACAAGGTTTTTCTAAGATTTGACCTAGTGACCTAGTTTTTGACCCGACAAGACCCAGTTTCAAACTTGGTCTAGATTTCATAAAAATAAACATTCTGACAAAGTTTCATGAAGATTGAAGAAAAATTGTGCCCTCTAGAGTGTTCACAAGGTTTTACTAAGATTTGACCTAGTGACCTAGTTTTTGACACAACATAACCCTTTTTCATAATTTGCCTAGATTTTATTAAGATATACATTCTGACAAAGTTTCAAGAAGATTAGATCAAAACTGTGCCATCTTGAGTGTTAACAAGGTATTTCTAAGATCTGACCTAGTGACCTAGTTTTTGACCCGACGTAACCCAGTTTTAAAATTCATCTAGACTTTATGAAGATTAATATTCTGACAAAATTTCACAAAAAATTGGATCAAAACTGTGCCCTCTAGAGTGTACAAAAGGTTCTACTAAGATTTGACCTAGTGACCTAGTTTTTAATCCGACATGACCTTGTTTCAAATTTGGCCTAGATTTCATTTAGATAATCATTCTGACAAAGCTCATGAAGGTAAGATCAAAACTGTGCCCTCTAGAGTGTACACAAGGTTTTACTAAGATTTGACCTAGTGACCTACTTTTTGACCCGACATGACCTAGTTTCAACTTTGGCCTAAAGTTTATCAAGATAATCATTCTGACAAAGGTTCATGAGGGTTGGATCAAAACTGTGCCCTCTATGTCATTTAAAGATTTATTTCTATTTTTAGCTCTGGCGGCCATCTTGTTCAGTGGAGTGGAACCGTTTTAGCAATTTTGGTTTAGGGCCATGAGTCAAACATTTCTGTGAAATTATTTTGAAATCGGTCGACTGGCTTGGGAGGAGATGTCGTTCATAGGTTTTTCTTTTTTTAGCTCTGGCGGCCATTTTGTTCAGTGGAGCAGAACCATTTTAGCAATTTTGGTACAAGGCTACAAGAGGAACATTTGTGTGAAATTATTTTGGAATTGGCCTATTGGTCTAGGAGGAGATGTCATTTAAAGAAATTGTTGACGACGGACGGACAGACGGACGGACGAACGGACAAATTTCGATCACAATAGCTCACCTTGAGCACTTCATGCTCAGGTGAGCTAAAAACTTTGTCGTAAAACTTTAAAGTGAGTGTGACCTATATTTTGACCCCCATGCCCCACCCCAAGACTTCACACAGGGGTATGGTGTTACAGAATAGAAGGATATGCTATGATATGATTATATTCCAAATATCAAAAGGTTCTGGGCAGTGGTTGTTGAGATTTGAAACTTTAAAGAAAACTTTGACGTAAAACTTTAAAGTGTGACGCCCACGCCAACACCAATGCCAATGTCAGAGTGACAACAATAGCTCCCTGTACTTTTGTACAGGCGAGCTAATAATACTGATATAATTCTAAGATCCGACAACTGATTTGCACATATAATTGTGTGCACATGCACTTAAGTACACAAGTAAAACATGGCATTAAAAAGATGTGATGTGATTTTTATTTTAAAAATCAGAATTTATCATACATGTATATCGTAATGTTAACATTTGAATTCATGTAAACACTATATAAGTGTAAGTTTTAATTTCCACACTTATTTTCACATGATGACATAAATGTATCACATTCTATCTTCACGTCATGGGAAGAGCATATCAACCTCTACCACAGGGTATAATCGATTCCGCTAATTTTCGCTCCCTGCAGATACTGTACATCATATTTGGCTTCCGCCAAGACTGTCCGCGAACTCTTGCTTCCTGCAGGGACTACTGTTCTCAAAAATTGGCTTCCTGCCAAGACTGTCTGCATGATTCTGCTTCCTGCCGAGGCTCTCGGCTGCAGTCTCTGCAGGAAGCCATTTATCATGTACAGAAGTCTCGGCAGGAGGCAAGAGATCGTGGACAGTCTCGACAGAAGCCAAATATGATGTAGAGTCTCTGCAGGAAGCGAAAATTAGCGGAATTGATTATACCCTGTGTTTACTTCCTTAATGCATTGTATTTGTCTAAGTTATCTTACATGCAGTGCCTGACAAATCCATTGTCCGGCTGCCCGGGACAAGTTAAATTTTTTGCTGGGCAAGTAAAAAATTTTCTTACTTGCCCAGCAAAATGTATATGATATATAGGGAAAATAGAAAAATTCAGGGCTTTCGCGCAGAAGCTATGTACCGGACAAGTAGATCGTAGTTTGATTTGTCAGGCCCTGTACATGTACAAATCTTGAAACCACTTGTTTTTTGTAACATTTTTTTCAGTCCAACATATCAGTCACCTGTCTATTTATGGGACAAGTCTCATGTCATGGGATTAGCATATTGTATTTCACAAGGTCATTTACTTAATAGGATGTTTTTCTCTTTTCCGTATTTGAATCAGAACAGATACAGCCGTATTTCATCATCTTTCATCATTCTTTCCGCAAATAACTTCACATTTTTCCTTCAACAGTTTTAGCAAGGAAAGCACGACAAGTGATGGTACTGCAATATCTTAACGCAATAAAAAGCAGGACCTTCCCCCACCCCCACTGTCCTAAAATACTGTTGACAAGGTTGTAAAATCGCAAATCATCCGGCCATCCAATCCTATTGGAAATTAAAGAATCAATTAGCTTTTGCACATATGGACTGCTGTAGTATCTGATTTGTTCCTAAAGCAAATTAGTACATAATTTCAGAGCAATGAATGACAAGATAAAACATTAACTGCTGTAAGTTTTGTGATCCTTCCACCAATTACTTCAATACCAAAATTGTGTACTACTGTATTAATCCTAATAAATGCCCCCGCTCTTTTCCGAAAATAATGTTACATTAACCCTTAGACTGCTAAGTGCGACTATTGTTGCGCTCAGGGGGTAGGTCACTTTGTGAGCCTGTCAGGCACACTAGACATCAAGTACACCCAATCATTTGTGGTTGTCCTATGCAGGAGGGAGTCTGCTTTCTACTAGAGCAAGGTTTTACCCACCTAACTGATTTGTTGACTTAATAACTCGGAGAAAACATAAAAAATTTATGATATTTTCAACATCAGCTTTTCAGGTGGCTACCCCTACTTACTTGATCCCGATTTTCTGACAACCGGACTTCATCCTTCCAAACTTTCTCTCTTGATAAATACTCTGCAATAACACCGGGCTTCAGACAAGCAATCACTTTTGTCATACAAAGCATATAATTGGCGCTAATATCTTGTATTCTTTTTAAGCATATAACTGGCGCTAACATCTTGTATTCTTTTTTTTTTTTTTTTTTAAGTGTCTATGTCGGTTCCCGGTGTATCATGTGACATCCAAATATGGCAGGTCACGTGACCAAAAAATGGCAGCACCCACATCGGTGATATTGAAGGAAAATTTCAAGGAAATCGATCAGAGTTTGTGTAATTATGGCTTCTAAGATACCCCTGCCCCCAGTTTTAGGGCCAGGTGAATTTTCTTAGCAGTTTAAGGGTTAACTTGCATAAATTCCTGTTTGCTTCTCTGGATAAGATAGTTCTTTGAAATGGAGTCTGCTCTTAAAGGAAATAATTTGCACATGCAGGAGCAAATTCTTTCCTTTCAGAGTTGAACCCTACTGAGAAAAACTGTTTCCTCTGAAAGTATACCTATTCACCTTAATGCTGTTTATTAGAGGTATTTTTACTACACTTCAGGCCTTAAATAAAGACCTTTTTCGTAAAACGCAACGCCCCCAGGGTGTTAAATAGGACTGATATGGTATTTGCAGACACTTGAGGTGCAAACAGAATTGTGCATTTATTGCCACGCACAGGCTAGGGTGCCCCAATATTTTACGGTATCATGATACAGTCCTTTCCATTGTTAAAAGGCATCAGATCAGTTTACGTTTTATTTACAACAATTTTCTATTTCATTCTGTCTGAAGACGCAGTGACCTTGATTGCCAGACAAGCTGTAAGAATGCATATTTGCATTAGATAAGCCAGACTGAATGGGGAAATGACCTATATATTCAATATACAGATCGGAAAATATTTCGAATGTTGTACTGCTGCTTCAGTTCACGGTAAACAGCTATGGTCATGGCGGGACAGTCAGTAAACTGTTAACCTAACCCAGCCTTAGACCTCAGTACTAAGTGCACATACTTTCTGATTGCAATTTTTCTTTAGACAGCTCATTATATGCCCAAAAATCTTTGTGTGGCTGGATAAATGAACAAACAAGAACAAGCAGGTGCCAAAACTGTTTTCAGAATTTCCCTTATCTGCATCTCAGCCAACCAACATGGCACATAACAGGCCCCAAGCAGTAACTGTCATAGAACAGTCTATCTCACTTTGGCATGGCTCACACATATTTATCCAAAACATCCGCATTGCACTGATCTGGGTCTACACTGTTTGCTAAAGGATTTCTGTCCCACTATTTAGGATCATTATGGTAGCAAGAAAATGACCTTGCCTAGACAATTAATGTAACAATGACAGGAAGCGAAAGACAGTTACATTTATTAAGTGCTTGAAATAGGCAACTTTTGCCATAAATAACTACGATTTTATAATAAAGTAAATTGTACTGTGTATACATGTTTGTGTATAGCGGGCCGGGAACATACATGTTTATGAACAGGGGTTTCGCTAACTTCTTTTCGCACCTCTGACTGCCAAGATGGGAGATTTTTTATGTTTTCTTTATATATGAGGAACTCACATCTAGGGTGGGTCCCAGAATTGGATGGTACCAACAAATTTCCATGGCAAACATTCCTCTCCCAAGACCACATCTCAGATTTTCTGGTGTAGTACATCACAATGCAATGTCAGTTTTGCACACAAGTTACTATGAAACTAAGGGTATGTGACCACAGGGTATAATCGATTCCGCCAATTTTTGCTTCATGCAGAGACTGTCCGTCATATTTGGCTTCCACCGAGATTGTCTGCGATCTCTTGCTTCCTGCAGAGACTTCTGTACATGATAAATGGCTTCCTGCAGAGACTGTCCACGTGATTCTGCTTCCTGCTGAGGCTCTCGGCAGGAAGCAGAGTCACGCGGACAGTCTCGACAGGAAGCCATTTTTCGAGGACAGTATTCTCTGCAGGAAGCAAGAGTTCGCGGACAAAATCTCGGCAAAAGCCAAATATGACAGACAGTCTCTGCAGGAAGCGAAAATTGGCGGAATCGATTATACCCTGTGTCGACAACCCTTCCAAAGCAGATTAACCCAATTTTTCAATGGAGACTAATGCGCCAGTCATTTGTAACCACAGCATCAGTCTTGGGCCGGGGAATATAGAGGATTTTGACTTTAAGTCCGAGCCCTGGTAATCACCCGCATCGCAGGGACATGCTTTTGGGCAAAGCTCTGATAATAGCCCTGCCCAAATCCCCGCAGGTTCAGGTGAAAACTGCCCTGCCCATTTGACCATATTATCAAATGCCTTGCTGATCCACGGCACTGGAGGGATGCTGCTGAGTTATAAAAAAGCGTGATACTTAACCCTTAATTGCTGTCCCCTCTCTCCCTGGCCCATGGGGAGCCCTTGTTTCAAATGACTAGAACCTAATTTGCATACTGCTTAAATTCAGATGCTAAACATAATTATTATAAACTGAATAAAATATATGAATTGTATCAAATTTTCTATAATGATATCCAGAAAATAAAACAGTTTTCGGGGACCAATCTGCATCAGCTCTCTGTGATGGGACTAAAACCTCACACTTAGCTACAATAGCTCGCAGCTGATGGACAGATTGCTTGCACACACACACCATTGAAAGCTGAGGCACACAAACTAAGCAGATCTGTTGACACAGCCATCTTCAGGTTGTGAAGTGATATCTGAAATCAGCTAAGCTGTGGATACAGGTCCATTTATAGGACCAGTCTAGCTGTCGGAACAGGCCCAGCTGTGAAATCCACAACAATTATAGCTATTAGTGCTAAATGTATCCTACACAAATCCTCATCCCTTAATAACTATGAGGTGCAGTTTTACTATTCCCTATCTATTGATATCTATAACTCTGAATTCAAATTATGGATATCAATGATTCGAATTATTGATATCCATAAATCAGGGTGAATATAGATATCTATAAATTGATTCATGGATATCTAGAATAAGAATTATGGATATTCATAATTCTTTTCTATTTATTGATATCTATAATTCGAATTATGGGTATCTTTAATTCAACGTGTTTTACATATATCCATAATTCGATTTATGTAATTATGGATATCCAAAAATAATTATAGGTATCAATAATTCGAAAAATGGAGTGAACTCGGGTTTAATGTCCCAACATCAACTAGGTCAAATTGAGATGGAACCTCGGTTTGAAGTCTCATCCGAAAGACCGGAGAAGTGGGGGATCGATCTTGCAACCCCTGGACTGATAGTCTAGCGTGTTATCCACTATACTACCGTCGCTCCTACACCTGAAAGGAATAGAGATATGCTGAAAACAAGAATTCCATATAATGCTATGTTTTGCCTGTTTATGTGCACTGTTGGAAACATAGCTGAATCATAGCTGTAGAAAACTGAAAATACATTATACAAGTATACCATATTGCTTCTAATTAATGCCCCTTATCTAAAAAGCAACCCCTCTTACTTTCTATAGGACTTCTGAAAGTATAATGCATCCCCCCCCCCCCCCCCCCCCCCACTCCCACCAATCCACTCCCCACTAGGGCCCGGATGAGTATCTGGGTACCATAGACCAATTTTATTACCCATTACCAGAATGCTTATTATCATGTTAATGTATAATACTCTATTTCAACATAATTCCAAGCAAATAGATCAAAGTCTTTCAATGTCTTGTGTAAACTGCAATCATTAATTGCCAATTTAAACCATATTTGTACATGTATATTATATTAAAGTAGGTTTCTACATTTTCCTACCCTTCCCATGCACTCTTGTGCAAATGATAGATATTTGATCTAAACATATATTTTCTAGCTGTGGAAATGCTCAAAATGCTGTGGTAATGGGTACCCTGGTACTCGCGGGTAATAGAAAATTGTATACACGGGTACAAAACTTCTATCAATCTCACCCACTCAAACCCCAGGCATTTGTTGGAAGAAACTGCATGTATCACTTTCCACAAAAGCAGATTCAAAATGAGTTTGTTTTAATTCTATTCTTTTTTCATGTCAGAATTATCTAAAATTTCTTTTCTTTTTTCATGTGTAAGAATTATCTAAAATATCACCTGACTTCAGAAATATCTTTCTAAACTTCCTACGATAATCCCCTCACCTTTACTAACTGCAATTCAGCTACCAATACACACTTGTATTTGTGTATTCCCTTGATAGTATAAACATTCCACAGTAATGTGTATTGACTTTAATCTACAGCTCTGACCTCTTTACTGTTATATACCTATTTACTACATGCTCAGACAAGCAATATGTAATATACAAAAGGTTATTATGATTCATATTAAGCTCTGTTAGGCTTATATTATTTATTGGTCCATGCATTCACTGAAATCTGACCATAAGTGCAGCTATTCAAATTAGCCAGCATACAAACCGAACAGAGCCTGCATTTTCACATTTTAGATTTCTCAGTCTTCACATACGGGAACAAAAACCAAGGCTTTGATCAGACTGCATGGATGCCCAAACTGAGCTTGCACACACCCATGAGATACAATAGCTAGAAAAGGTCATGCAAGGTCATTTGCCCTTGCTGAACGAGGTTTACCAATCCTGAGAAAAGGTTCTATTTAACCCATTTTGAAATTACACTCGCATAATAATTAATGTATTTACAACGGATCATGATGTATCCAGCTGATAATACAACCTTTTCGCTGCGATTTTTTAAATGTTACAATTATCATACAAACATTAAGTATGGGACACACAAGCTTAATCAAGAAGTGAAAACCCAGATCAGACTCGGATCAGGGTCTGCCTAAATTTTGATATTCAGTCATATCACTAATTAGACCTGTCTAATTAAACAACAGAAAATTATAGTTTTACAGTGATTTTTTCAGCTTTCGCAACTAACAGAAACAATGATGACATCAATAAATGATACGCTCTTTAAATTTGGTGTAAACGGTTCAAAATCATTATCAAACCGACTTTAGACAACTAGTTCGACTTTAGTCAACTAGTTCGCCCGAGTTAAAAAGTGGCGTAATCTGAACCTTTGTGATTCTTATCCGCTGTGGGAATTTTGCCTGGCCCGTCATGACTCAATCTGCCAGAAATAACAATATCAACAGTCTACGGCTGCGCTATAAATAACTAAAATGAATGTGTTATCTGGCGTATCAGCTGCTAGGTTAATCTATCATATTTACAATCATGTCTAAAAATAGATTAGGATTTTCCAGGTCAAACTAACACGTAAGCGCTATTCAGTTGGTGTGTAAAAAGAGTGCCAAATTACAATATCAGTAACTGTTTTTGTTTTGTTTTCTGATAATAAATAAATAAGTGCTTTTATCTTGTTATTATAAAAACTTAATAGTTAAATGACTATTTGACTATATTTGCAACTCTAAAATAAAGCTCCCCCATTTACTTAATTAAGTTACGATAAATTTAAGGATTTGGCACCATGAAAACTATTACAGCCTAATACATGTGCTTTTACTGATAACTTAACCTAAATATTCCAAATATTGGGACAGTTAGGTCCTAGCAAACAGTGTGGTCCTTGATCAGACTGCAGTCTGATCTGTGTTTGAACTGTTTGTCATTCCGTCTTCAGCTTTTTGACGGGTTACTGTATTGTTCCATTCAGTCACTCCTATATTTCTATTGTTCCATTTTTACCTTACTTATAAAAGTTATTTTTACTAACCGAGCTTTTCAGAATTTTACAATACTTCATAAGTTGGTCAGAAGTGCCTAGGCAAACACTGTAAACCCAGAACAGACTGAGATGACTAGGCTCTGCATTGCCTGAGAGTAAAATCAGTTTTTTTTCAATTTCAAAAGATCACCACATTTAACAAAGCAATATTATTAAATTCGGCAATCCCAAAATGGCAATGTAATTCAACCCCTTTAGTATGTATACACTTTAAACTTAAAATCCATGCATAATTTGGCCAATTTTCAAATTCTTCAAAAATGTGTTAACTGGAGATGAACTTACAAAAAAACTGTGAATGATTCATTATCATACGCTGTGCACTCGGACTGCAAGTACTGTAATACCTATACTCTAATAGGGCTGAATCATGAAATACAGTATGGAAAATGAGAGCACTTTCATGAATCTTAGCTACGTTTGGAAGTGTGGTGATTGTGGAGACAAACAGCTGTGATCACATCAGCTTGTTCATTCTTGAAATACATCAAGGTCATGAGCCACCTTATGGTGTACAACTATTAAGGCTAATTGATTAACCTAAAATTTTCAGGTTACCGTAAACGACCCATTTACCGCACCGTGCGCTTAACTTTTTCAAAATTGCAACAAAAAGATGTGGTTAAAAAGTATTTAATAACCGCACACAATAACCGCACACTCAGAACAATGCAATGCAGGGTGACTGGAAAGAGGCAACATGGGTAGGACTGGAAATACTTTGTGTTTATACTTTTCATGAGTTCCCTGTTAATTATTGGGTTTTGTGATTATACTTTTCATGAGCTCCCTGTTAATTATTGGGTTTTGTGATTATACTTTTCATGAGTTCCCTGTTAATTATTGGGTTTTGTGATTATACTTTTCATGAGTTCCCTGTTAATTATTGGGTTTTGTGAGAGTTTCAAAGAAAAAGCAGTGTGCGCTTGTGCAGTTTGTCCGGAAATGGCCTTGGTGTGCGGTTATAGGGGCATGTGCGGTAAATGGGTCGATTACGGTAATCCAATACTGTATTAAATCTGTTAAACTACATGTACATGTATGTCCTAATAAACACATTTCCCTTTAATTTAAACAAGAGCTGTCAGAAGACAACAAAGTGCACCTCATGGGTTCCTGATTCCCACAATCACTGAACAATGAAATGTAGGTCACAGGATCTATAAATAGTATGAGGTCATTGGCAATGTCAAACTGATCCATTATGTCAGGTATTGTTAATCCATCAAACAGTGTTGGAAAGTTCAACCATAAGGCAAAATCACTGGACCATGAATAAAGGTCAAGGGAACAAGAGTCAGCATGAATACTTTGCAGCTGCAGCAATTATAGGGATATGCTACTTAACCAAGTATCAACTCTTGTCTCAAAGGCCTCTTCAAAACTAAAAAGTTTGCCTTAAAAACAGTGCCAAACATCAAAGTCAGTCATCCATGACATATAGGTCAAGGACATGCAATTGGATGATGCAGCTGCTGCAGTCCTATGAATGTATATATGTACCAAGTATGATGATCATAGCTGCTGTCGTTTGTAAGATACAGAGTTGAACATCGAGTTAAACGTAATTCTTAACATTGGGTAACCTGATCACAGATGTCGACGAGGATGCTAATGGTAACAGTAATGGTATAATGCTAACGCATACTCTGACTATGATGCAAGGGGTATAGCATAAGCTCTCCTTTGCATTTGCAAAGACCTGCTAAAAAGTAAGCATATGAAGACTAACAGCTAGGCATGAAATCCTCAGGCATACAGTCTGGAGACTTCTGGATAATTATGATGGCATCATGCTTGTTTTTGATGGTCAGCCATAACTCTTACGCATTTCAGTTCACTTCACAAAGCCACTTATGGCATCCATGACCTGCTTATGTACACTTTATACTGATATTTGGACCAGTCTGTAATTATTTTTAGCACAACCTCATTAGGACAGCCAATTATACAGAAACATGAGCCAAATTAAATGGTGTATATTTGACTTATCCTGTAATTGTCCAAGAAAAATATAAGTTTTCTGTCAACTATATAGAAATAACATCTGCAATGCTCCTTCCTATTTATCAGCACTCAATTTTGTCAGTTATGCAGAGTTTTCAATTGGTTTCACATCAGAAAAATAAGCTTGTAAACTGACCCACTTTTCCAAATTTTTTTATAAATTCTATATAATTTCCAGGTAAAAGGTGACATTTCATCTTTACATCTCTTTTCATTACCGCACAATACAGCTATCATGACTATAGACAATTGTGGTTTTCAAATGGCCATTACAGCCAGTCGCCTAACCTTAATCCATTTAAAACATGTAAAGGACAGTCTTACATATTATTCTGTATGAAACCTTATAAGATTATTTTCAAATATAATTTCACAACTGACCTACTCTATTTACTTTCAGCACGCTACAGTAAAGCTGATCATACTCTTTTCTCTTGGCCTAAAATTTAGTCTAATATAACTTAACCTTCCAAAAATAGTTATTTTGGCTTACATCTGTTGTTTTTCAACATTGAGAAAACTCATTTTTCAGATAAATGTAATCACACCGGGTAGGTGGCAATCGAAAACACTCATGCAGTCAACGAACACGGACCAAAAACTGTTAGAAACAGCATTTTTGATTGCAAATTGTTGCCAATTTGCAATCGAAAACGCTGTTTCTAATGGTTTTTGATCTGCGTTAATCGACTGTAAAGAGCGTTTTCGATTGCTGCCTACCCGGTGTGGTAATGAACACTAGCACACCTGGTAAATGCACAATTCCATTATCACCTGAAAATTAATTATGTTTTTACAATGAAATACAGTAACTGTTTTGTGTTTTTTAAAATGTGCATTAATTTATTAGCTGGTTATAAGCAGCCTCAAAGGCTGATGACAATCGGCTGTACCAGCTGTGAGGCTGCTGACAACCAGTTGGCACCAGATATCACCTTAAAACTTCAGGCTTCTTCTAACAATGCTATTCAGCTTGTATGCATACAAAGCACATTTGTGCACAATATTTGTTTTGAAATAAAAGAACCCAGTCGGCCACGGCTGTTCAAAACTAACTAAATGATCAAGACATTTAAGTATGGAAAAAAAATGTCCTTTTCAGGGGTCAGTCAAGAGCTTTCAGACAGGGAGAAGTACTGCAACATTTTCAGGACTTTTGGAAGAAGTTTTGGCCCAAACTTTGGAAATCCCTATTATGCTCTATACATTTTCACTTCTCCCTCAGCTCAAAATAGGGAGAAGTCAGCCAGCTTAGAGAGACTATTTCTGCCAAATCGCCCTCTAGGCTGAGCCCTGCCTTTTTGCTGAAAGAAAAGCTCCTCTCATTTTTTCAGCAAAAATATTAGCACACTTGATTTTATGTGCACCTGAAGACTAAACGAATCCTCGACTAACAACTTCATTAAGCTAACGATGCTGTTAATAACTGGGCCCTTATGGTTACCACAAAATTCCTGAGTGACCAATCCAAACTATGCTTTACATACAAAGACATTAACTGCCACTGTAACATTTTTGCAGTCCCTTTGCTGAAGCTTAAATTCTTAATTTGAACAGCCACAAAGTTGTGCTCCCAGCCCAGACTCAGATCAGCCTGGGCATCCGCCCAATCTGATCAGTCTTGGCTATCCACATGGAGGTAGCTTATACCCTTAGCTACCCTTTAAGCGCTTAGCGAAGAGTCTGATCAGGCTGATCCGAGTCTGCTCTGGACACACACCCACTTTGTTGGCTTTCTCGTGTCACGGCTCATTTCAAAGTAGGAATGGGTTTGTGGCCTGAGGCACTCTGAATGAGCTCCTAACCAGACAACTAAGTTACTGAATTAAACCAACTTTCCAATAGACAGGTCTGCACTATCAGTTCACACAGCGAACTGTATGACAACTAAAATTTTAATGGTCTTGTCCAAATATGAAGCTGGATGGGTGAGATATCTTAATATTGTGGTCAAAACGGTACAACAATTGTAAACATCATATAATAATACTATTACACATAACCGATTTGATATTCAGGTTCATTCCAGATGGGAACTCCCCATCTTGCAGCCAAAACTTTTTTTATATTAACAGAATATGTCATGGTCACATGTTAGCACTAGATTGCTGCCGGATGTGAAGCCATACTTATCTTTTATGGGAACAATGAAAATGAAAATACAAACCTTTTTAGTATCTCCTAACTGTTGAGACCCATCACCATGCTCCATCCACTGTCTTTTCTTTCCATGCTGCCTGGCAACAAACTGTAGTTTTTCTTTTAAACGTTGCCCTCCTTCAGACTTGAAGGATGAACATACGGCTGATACAACGCCCTCGTCTGCAACTGCAGATCCACTCATACTCTAAACAGCTATGCACAGTACAGCCAAACATGGAAAGTCCAGGTGCAAGTCAAATTTGGCTCAGGTAGTTACATGTAGGCTTCAAGCAGAGAGACGGCTCTACTTCCATCACTGAGACAGAAGCAGTTTACTTTCAAAGTGACTAAAATGTTTCAAGTTAGTTTTATTTAGTACACTCTTGTCCATTAAACTTACTAGCAAACATTTTCCGTATTACTGGCAGATAAACTGTTTCATCCAAATTGATAACTGTTTGTGTTGTTTATACACAAGGCTAGTCTTTCAGTCAATCAGCAACAGCACACTGTAAACTTGCAACCATCACAAAATACCACCTACCGGTACTGCATATTTTAGCCATCATACTGTGTTCATTCTGGAAGAGACCACAAAAAAATGAACAACAGCAAAATCATTTAAAACTTTGTATTAAGTAGCTAGCAGTCATAGTGTCCCTGGGATGGGACATGTATACAGATATATAAATGCTTCTTTTGCAATGGTCTGATAAAATATTAAGTCCTAATATTGCTGCTTTTTTTCCTGAAAATAATGTCAAATGACCATGCCAAAGTTGCAAAGATACAAAATCTAGTTTGTTTGTCCAGCCATTTGCATGCACATGTACAGTTTTACCATTTTGATAAGGTGGAGCCACTCTTCAGGCTCTATAACAAAATTATCCCTTTTCGTAAAATGCAATACCCCTGGGGAGTTAACTAGGATAATATGGCAATCCTAAGGGGAAATCCTTTATGTTGTGGGCTCTCAACAGGCAATTCTAATGTTTTGTGCAAAAATAAGATTTCAGTCTTCTGAAAAAGTCTTCCTTAGAAATGTAACGACGGGTTTTGCATGGGTATACAAACTATTCGTATTGACAGTTTGATCTCAATCAGCTATCTAATTTTTCATAGCGCCCCGTGAATTACTATTTGACTGGTCAGGCTAAATTTACATCTATCCAAACCAATTAAAAAAGTCTGAACTGCCAGCTGGAGATGAACTTCAAATTTTAAGAAAACTATATACAATGGTTAAAGGTACACATACATAATTATGATTTCAATTGATTTAGATAATACAGCAGTTTTAAGACTGATAAACACAAGTTAAACACAGGTCACATTAGTTTAATATTTTGAATATTTGCTTCAGTTGCAAAATGAGATAGGACTAAACCTTCTTTTGGACAAAAAGGTCAACTTTTTCTGTGTTTTATTTTTTTTTTCTACCTAATAAGGCTATTTTCATTTTTGGTTAAAGGGTAGAAAAATGTTTAATAATATTAGAACAATGATTGCTTAATAAACACTAAAGTTTGTATCCCAGAAAGTAAATAACCTACATATTGCCTTTGATTTATAAAGGATTTACCCCGATTTCTGATCAAGATCTCTGTTTTATTTTATGCCCAAACTGTCACTATTTCTAGGTGGACTGTTGTTACCACATACAAATCTCGCTTTTTGCTGTGAAATGAGAATAAAACGCTAATTTGGCCACTAAAAACTTGACCAATTAGAGAATGAGGCCTGTGCGGCGTGCGATTGTCAAAGCGCCGCGCCTCACATCAATGATCAAAGTGCCGACACACTAAATGGATTATCGGCGAAAACACGTCGCTAAAGTTGTCACACTGTCACGTGTTCAGACATTATGTTCAGTCATTGAATATCTTTACCTGCTTCTGCGGCTGATAGAAGAAACGATCGATGTTTTTTTGTTGTCTTATTTTCACCTGCGGTTCGTGTTCAACGACCCGTGCAGGCCAATACACATGCGCCGAATACAGTGTAGCGGTAAATCGGTCACATGACCACGACTTTTCCAGCATGGATAATTCCATAGGCGGAGAGATAATTTAGTTGCGGATTTCAACCAATTTTTATCAGAGATCAACTTTTTCATAGTTAAGTTTTTAGAATAAAATTTTATCATAACTCACACTTTCAAGTTAGCAACTTTCGGTCCAACAGCACTTGGCAACCCACAGTAATTGTAATAGATACACACTAACGTCTTTTCTCCTTTAGTGTATATGGGGAATTAATTAGTTATCAAGACAAAGTTCCATTTTAAGTTCTTTTAATTCATATTTTTAGTCCATAATTCAACTCAGTTTAAATACTTAAATTTCTACCAATTTACTTATTTAATTTCATAACTAATAACTGTAATTTCTTCTTGAGTAAAACATAACTAAATTTAGGATGGTAAAAGGCCAAAAATACTAACTGTTCAATTCAATGCCAAAGATCTTACTGACTAAAACTTTCTCACAACTCTCTCATATATTTGCTGGTACCATGCTTCTGGGAGACAAACATCAAAGACATAATGTTTTATTTTGACATGGAACTGACCCTTCATTAACGCTACAGGACAGTGAGCTTGGCATGAATTTATTACCATTAAAGCTATCAGAGTGACACAGCACAGCAGTTGGAAAATAAATATATCTTGATATATTACAAATTTTTGTAACCATATCTGAAGGGAAAATGTTTAGAATTTTCAAAATAAAGTTGGAACTAATTTTCAGTTGACAAACATCATTCCCCTTCTTGACCTGTATTTGCATGCACATCCCAATTGGGATATCAGACATACTTTACTAAAGTAACTGATTGAAACAGTGTCCTACCTTTCATTGCTTCCATGTATAAAATGTCCAACAAGGCAGCAGCAGTACGTCTCCTGGAATCTACAGAAGGATTTTAGCAGGAATCTGTATACAAGAATATTTCCCGACTGCCAAGAATTTTTCAGGATTACTCCGGCGGCTACGTTCAACAGAGGGAAAAGTAGGTCAAGGTCCGCAAATGACACAGGTATTAAAGAGATGATGTCATGATATATGCTTATGTGAAATTTCAACACAAAAGTCTTTTAGTCTTTGAGAAATGAAGCTAAACACAGTGAGTAGCCATAAATTTGACTATGTTCAATACAGCCTGAAAGTAGGTTAAGGTAAGCAATAACAATAATACTATAGAAATAATTCCATGATGTATATATGTGTTTATTTTCATCACAAAAGATCTTTTAGACTCTGAAAAATGGAGCTAAACATAGTGGGTAAACATAAATTTTGCTATGTTCAACACAGTGTGAAATTAGGTCAAGGTCAGCAAACAACACTGGTGCTGGAGAGACAATCTCATGATGTATGTTTGTTTATAGTTTCATCACAAACAATCTGTTATTCACCGAGAAATGGAGCTAAACGCAGTGGCTAAACATAAATTTGGCTATTTTTAACAGAGTGTGAAAAATAGGTCAAGGTCAGCAAACTTAGTGACACTAATATTGTGTAGATGATGTCATGACATAAGCCTGTATGAAGTTTCTTTACAAAACTTCTTTCAGTCTATGAGAAACGGAGCTAAAAGCAGTGGGACGATGTAAATTTGGCAATGTTCAACAGAGCATGGAAGTAGGTCAAGGTCAGACCTTCACCTAAAAACAATATTAGTGTTGAAGAGACAATGTCATGATGTAAGCACATGATAAGTTTCACTGCAACAGGTTGCTTAGTCTCTGAGAAATGGAGCTAAATGCGTGAGTGGGTAAACATTGTTGATGATGCTGCCAACAATGCCAATACTGACCACTCCACCAGAAAGTGATCCCTATGTCACTCCTGCTTGCTAAAACTAACTCCTGCTCGCTAAAACTGTCAGGAGGATAACAAATTTCCTGTGGGCTTTTCATTGTAATCAATAATTCTAGCAGGGGTCCAGTACTCAGGCCTAAAAAAAATAGCTGTGTTTCCACTAACATGCTGAAAAAAATCTGGTCGGTAGGTAGGAAAAACTTTTTTTTATTATTTTATTTTCTTCTCCCGAAAAAAATAGGGTTAGGCCTGTATTTTTTATGTTTTTTGGTTTTTGTACATGTATTTTGTTGATTAAATTGTATTGTTGAGACTTGCAATGTATATGATAATTCATCTTAGATGCTCGAAAAAGTCAATTCAGTATTTTGGAAGGTACTAAATGTCAATAAAAGCATCGTAAACAACTGTGTAATACCCCGCCACTGCAAACCTTTCATTGTTTTTTTTTTCTTCATGATTTCATACTTGTATATAGCTCCAGGACTGGGGCAGATAATGAACCTCCTGATAAAATTTTAACCATCACTAGAAGCTATTATTGCGTTGATCATTTGTTACACGTTTCATAAAAACTCCTTTCAGTTCTGATTTTATGATTTTATACATGTATATAATGCCCGTGGCAGGGGCAGATAACCATGCTGGACTAAATTCTGGTTGTAAAATAAAGCTAATGTTACTTATATCATTTCTGTGAAATTTCCTAAAGATGTACCAAAAATCTGATTTTATATGGATTTTTTCATGATTTTATACATGTATATAGCTCTGTGCCAGGGGCAGATAACCCCTGGGGACAAAATTTTGATCATGACAAAAAGCTTATATTGCTTCAATAAGCTGTAGCAAGTTTTAGGAAAATCACTTTTAACCCTGATTTTACACAGAATTTTTCATGATTTTATACATGTATATAGCCCTGGGGCAGGGGCAGATAACCCATGGGGACAAAATTTTGATCATGACAGAAAGCTTATATTTGCTGCGATAAGCTGTAGCAAGTTTCAGGAAAATCACTTTCAACCCTGATTTTATACAATCTTTTTCATGATTTCATACATATAGCTTCAGGGCATGGACACATAACCCTGGTGGACAAAATTCTGCTAATAACAGAAAAAATATATTATTTCAATCATTTCTGTGAAATTTCATTATGATATTTCAAAGTGTAAAGGAATAACAGACCAAAAACCACTTTTGTGACACTGACAAGGGCAATAACTCTGTCACAAGATATCGATTGATTGATTGATTTATCGCTTAACGTCCACGGTAAACAGCTATGGTCATGTCGGGACGGTCAGTTAACCTAACCACACTATTCCTGGGCAGGCTTAGACCTCCTAAGCGGTTAATCAGTACTAAGTGCACATACTTTCGCCAGTAACTGACAACTGCCCTTCTTGAATCAGTGGAAGGAGAAACGAAAGTATGTGAACAAGATATCGAAATTTGCCCATTAACAATCCCAACCGAGGTATTCCCAAGATAAATTCATATGCCAAGTTTGAAGAAAATCCGTTTATAAATACTCAAGTTATCGAACGGAAACGAAGTACTCACAGACACAGACGTACGTACGACGGATGGATAGACACACAGACAGCCAGCGGGAAAACATAATACCCCACCAGTAACGTGTCAACGCCGACGCCGCCCGCTGACGCTGGGGGTAGTGCAATAGCTCTTCCTGAACTTCGTTCAGGCGAGCTCAAACGGTAGTGAAAACAAGAAATTGCTATGGGAAAATGCAAAGATGAAACTGGGTAGGGTCGGAAATTGAAAATGGTAGGGTCGGTGTTTTAACTTTATTTTGTTCTTTTATTGATGGGAAAATGCAAAGATGAAACTGGGTAGGGTCGGAAATTGAAAATGGTAGGGTCGGTGTTTTAACTTTATTTTGTTCTTTTATTGATAAAAATAGCAGAGTCGGGGGGTCTGAAGCAGGGTCGGTCGGGTTAGTGGAAACACGGCTATTTTTTTTTTAGGCCTCATTATTAAAGCAGGATTCCTACCAAGAATATTCAAATTAGCAAATTCTTGCAACATGCAGTTTCTATTGCATATTAAACAAAGCCCTTGACATGGCTAGACTTAATTTCAACATACTGAACTTTGATACAGACAATACAAACAAAACAAAGCACAGATCAGGATCTGGCAAATTAAATACTGTTATAGAAACTGTAAATGAAATCATGGGCATCTACATGGCGATGCGATATGCACATCCACCCTTGATACTTAAAGTACAGAGGGACGGACGGAGGAAGTCACAAGTGACTATATGCTCCCCCAAATTCTTTGGAGAGCATAATAACTGTGATATATTATGGAAATATTCAAACAAGAGGGCCAAGAGGCCCTGAATCGCTCACCTGAGCAAAAAGGTTAAAGGTCAAACTGGGGTCATAATTTGAACAAACCTGATAGTTTGCAACCATTTCCAAATGGTTCTGAAGAAGAAGATTTTTGAATGTTTTTCTATGTATTGCTATGGTTCAAACCCTGGACCCCACGGGGCCGGGCCATTTTGGACCCTGGGGCCATCATTTAAATAATCTTGGTAAAGGACCACTAGGCAATGCTAAAAGCTAAAATTCAAGCCTCTGAGCCAAGTGGTTCTGAAGAAGAAGATGTTTGAATATTTTTCTATGTATTTCTATGGTTCAAACCCAGGACCCCCTGCGGCGGGACCATTTTTGACCCTGGCACCATCATTTGAACAAACTTGGTAAGGGACCATTAGGCAATGCATCATACAAAATTTCAAGCATCTGCACTAAGGGGTTCTGGAGAAGAAGGTTTATAAGTACATTTTGACTTCGACCCAAGACTCCCCGCCCCAGGGCCATTTTGAATCCAAGGGCCACCATTTACACAATCTTTGTGGGAGTCCACCAGGCAATGCATCATACCAAATTTCAAGCATCTGAGCCAAGTGGTTCTGAAGAAGAAGATTTTTTAATAGTTTCTTATGTATTTCTATGGCTCAAACTCAGGACTGCCTGCCGCATGGCCATTTTGGACCCTTGGGCCTTCATTTGAACAAACTTGATAAAGGACAACATGGTAATGCATCATACCAATTTTCAAGCATCTGAGCCAAGTGGTTCTGAAGAAGAAGATTTTTGAATATTTTTCTATGTAGTTCTATGGTTCAAACCCAGGACCCCCTGGGGCGGAGCCATTTTAGACCCTGGGTCATCATTTGAACAAACTTGGTAAAAGACTACTAGGCAAAGCTAAATACCAAAGTTCAAGCATCTGAGCCAAGTGGTTCTGAAGAAGAAGATTTTTGAATATTTTTCTATATATTTCTACGGTTCAAACCTAGGACTCCCTGTTGCAGGGCCATTTTGGACCCTGAGGCCACCATTTGAACAAACTTGGTAAAAGACTACTAGGCAATGCTACATACCAAATTTCAAGCATCTGAGCCTTGCGGTTTTCAAGAAGAAGATTTTTAAATATTTTTCTATGTATTTCTATGGTTCAAACCTAGGACTCCCTGCCATGGAGCCATTTTAGACCCTAGGGCCACCATTTGAACAAACTTGGTAGAGGACCACTAGGCAATGTTACATACCAAATTTCAAGCATCTGAGCCATGCAGTTCTGGTGAAGAAGATTTTTAAGTATTTTTTAGTTTCGAACTCAAGACCCCCTGCCCCAGGGCCATTTTGGACCCTGGGGCCACCATTGGAACAAACTTGGTAGAGGACCACTAGGCAATGCTACAAACCAAATTTCAGGCATCTGAGCCATGCAGTTCTAGAGAAGAAGATTTTTAAGTATTTTTTAGTTTTGAACCCATGACCCCCGGCCCCAGGGCCATTTTTGACCCTGGGGCCAATATTTGAACAAACTTGGTAAAAGACTACTAGGCAATGCTACATAGCAAATTTCAAGCATCTGAGCCAAGTAGTTCTGGTGAAGAAGATTTTTAAGTATTTTTTCAGTTTTGAACCCAAGACCCCCTGCCCCAGGGCCATTTTGGACCCTGGGGCCACCATTTGAACAAACTTGGTAGAGGACCACTAGGCAATGCTACATACCAAATTTCAAGCATCTGAGCCAAGCAGTTCTGGTGAAGAAGATTTTGAAGTCTTTTTTAGTTTCGAACCCAAGACCCCCTGCCCCAGGGCCATTTTTCACCCTGGGGCCAATATTTGAACAAACTTGGTAGAGGACCACTATGCAATGCTACATACCAAATTTCAAGCATCTTAGCCAAGCAGTTCTGGTGAAGAAGATTTTGAAGTATTTTTTAGTTTCGAACCCAAGACCCCCTGCCCCAGGGCCATTTCGGACCCTGGGGCCACCATTTGAACAAACTTGGTAGAGGACCACTAGACAATGCTTCATACCAAATATCAAAGCCCTAGGCCTAATGGTTTCAGAGAAGATGTCATTTAATAGTCCTTGAGATGACCCAGCTAAATTTTCGTTTGGCTGCACCCCAGAGGGGACAAAGGTTTTATGGTATCATTTTAAAGGTATGAATGTAAGCTTTCAGAATCAGCTTGTCTTCCACTTGCGGAGGTGTCCGTTCGGGTTGTAGACACGTTTTTGTAAAGGTACCCTCCGTCACCTTTTTGTCGTCAATATAACTGAAATGCCAATATCTACATGTTGTAAATACTGATCAGAGCCCATTTCATGTATGTATAGAGCTGGTAATAGATTTCCTTATCTAAAGTGGAGCTCTAGTAGGTAGTATTTGCAGAAAGTCCTGTCAAAATGGTGTTGACTAACATCTGTTAACCCTCTGACTGCTTGGCTTAAGCCTGTGCCTGTAAATTACATATGTTACTTGTGAATATTTCCATACTATTAAGGTATAGCCACTAAATCAGTTTGTTATGTTCCTGCTAGCATTTGCCCATTGCGCTTTCTTAAGGAATTGGAAAAATAACAATCTGCTTGATTTCTTTTGTTATGGAGGTCACGTAAATAACAATGTTTCATATTATTCCATTCCAGTAAACTAATTAACGTTCCCAAATATTTTCAAAACCTCTCATATTATATTCTGACCAATTTTATCAACTGTGGTTGCTTAAGACTTGTTGACACTTTTACAATTTAGGTTTACGGTGTCACTGTGTGTGTTTTATACGCGACAAAATTAGAATAATCCAATCTTATACTGATTGTAACTTGGACAAATTCTGAACACAATCAGTTTTGTTGTAGTGTTCTAGATTCTGTATAAATCAACAAATTTACTGTTGTACTTTCCCAACTCAGCATACTTGCTGTCTTTCTTTTGGCACTAGATACTTGATAGTTAGTCTTAAAACAAACCAAAGACATTACATAAGTCTTAAAACAAACCAAATACATTACATAAAGTCACTGTAGTTGTAGGTCAGCATTTTTCATGTATGAATCAAATCAGATGACAAACAGTAAGCAGTTGGTCTAGTAAGGAAACTGCCTCATCAGCTTTGTGCATGAATTTTTCATGTAGAAATGCCTAGTTTCACTAGTAATCTACTATACATGTACAAATTGTTATAGTGTTTATTAAAATGATTTGGATTTTAAGAGTATGCAAAGAGAAATACTGTTGAAAAGAGAAATGCGAACTGACAATAAATGTTTTTTTTTCTTTTTGACTGAATGTTAGTTTAACATTCTCTTGTTTGTTTTTGTTAAAATTATAGGGACAGTTTACGTTACGAAGGAAAATGTTCTTGCTAAACTGAAATTTTAGATAAAATCGGGAAATAATTACATTATGTCAAAGATTATGTTGAATTATCTATTTATGTTCCTACCGATGATTTCTCAGTTAAGCAGGACTTTTGGAGTATAATATTAGAAACATGAAATTGAAATTACTGTACTAGTGATGCGAGGAGATGAGTAATTTTCTATGCAGCAAGCTAGAGTTGGGCTCAAAAAATATTTCCCTTTATGATTGTCTTAATTCCCGTAATACATGTACTACTTTTGCTTTTTTTCGTGTAACAAATACTTTTCAACAGTACTTTAAAGAGTTGCTAAAGCATGGAACCTTATGTTCTTTTTATTGACAAATGTTTTTTTGTTTGTTGTTTTTTAATTATTTTTTTTTTCAAGTTGAAGTATCAGTAGTAGGATTAGTTTAAATGGTTCAATCAATGTGTATTTGCAAATGAAAAAGGACAGAAAATATTAATTTAGGACAATGATGATGAGGGCTGTAATGGCCAAGCTAATTTGTCTGTTTCTCCTATAATGTTTTGCAGCATGATAAGAGAAGAAATGGCAGCAAAATACAACGGGTAACGTTTATAACCATTTTGTCAAGCAATTCACTGATACATCCCACCAAATGTGTAGTAATATGGCATATTGAGTACGCCTTAAACAAATAATATAGGTAATTTATAATTTTACTTATCAGGGATTAATACAAAATGTTATTTTTATTATCTCGTCTTAAACAGCCTATTTTGTTGCAATCATTTTAGGGTGAATTATTTAAGTCCTACCGCTTATCAACAGCATTCTTTGCCAGACATAACAAATAAAGTACAAATACAATATTTTGGCTGTATCCAAACAAATAATAAAGCAATATACGTATTGAAAGTTGTTTGAATGTTATCAGTCTTTCATAAAAGTTTACATTGGTTTATGCACTGCTAAAAGCATAACGGAATAAGCAAAGGGCATGAACATAACCTGGTCAGGAAAAAATGGTAATATGATGGTGATAAATAGAGCTTGGGAACAGATGGATTATGGGAAACTCTAAGTTTTGTTCTAAGCTTCAAAGTTGGTTGGGTTAATGTCAGTAATATGCTGCTGTATTAATGACGAGGGCAATACAAACAGGTAACGTTGATTACACCTCAGAAGGTAAACGTTTTACTACAGTGAAATGCGCACCAATATATATACTTGCTGAATCTGATTTAAATGTTAGTTTTAAATGCTTGTTTTAGTATTGTTGCTATAGTGGTACATTTGTAAAGGAGTAAGAGCAATTACTTCATCTTTAAAGACCCCCATGTGTCTTGTTAAGATGTTTGAACTATTCAGGATCTAATATTAATACATGTACATGTATTTAAATTTGAGTTCTTAAGTATATATACGGACGACAACCAACCAATCTTAAGTATATAATGAAGCACTGAAAGATAGATTGTGGGCCGCAAATGACCCTTTACACATAATTTTACACATTTTATCCTGGGACCATTGAAGCTAAATTAAATTATGTATAGACTACAACTATGTTACTCAACGTTACTGCTAGACTTCCATTTAAAATCCATCTAACTCAGATGATTATGATTTGAAGACATATAAAATTCGTAGCTCGATAAAGTGACGTCTGTGTTGGGCTACTTAAGATTAAGTATGATCACAATAAAAGAAACACTATCGACAATTTGAACTTTCATCTGTGTCTAACAGTCATTCGTCGAATTTGTATGAATTCTTACAAAATAAATTTCATTGAATTTCTCGATTCAGCTGATTTGCAAGTGCTACATAACTCTCATTTAAATGGTGTTAATCAGTTCTGTCGATAAAGCATGATTTGAAAATGCATGATAGTATATGTTCAATGAGAATCTAAACTATAAACTTTAAGTTACAAGTTATTAAGATCCTGGTTGTTTAATTGTATCTGTGTCGTTGTTATCTACATTACACATTTTATATGATTCATTTTGCTTTTAAAAATATTATATTGCTTTATGTATTAAAATAAATGCAGTATATAACAGGCCTGAATAATGTTTTCTGCCTCTCATTACTCGGTTAGTTGGTTGGTTGGTTGATTTTGGTTTAAAGACTCTTTGAGACAGTATTTCAGTCTATATTGAACTGCCTCTAAAAAGAGAGGGAGAAAGAAAAGGGATAATGGAAGAGAGAATATATATGCAAAAAAAACACACCTGCACCTACTGGAAGCACAGTAGGCCATTGTCCTACAGGAATCCAAATTTATAGGACATACCGGCATTGAAATTTACCCAGCTCCATTGCCCGATCCGATCAACCCTTAAAATTTGTGGGCTAGGCATGTATTATAGCTAGGCATGTGATATATTTTATACAAATAAAATGAAACAACTTAAACGACTTTTGTTACTATCCTGTAAACAAGTGTTCTTTACTGTAGAAACAATGTAATTGCAAAACGGTGTTTTCTTTTTAAGTTTTGTCCACCATGTGGAGCGACAAAGACATTCACTACCATCTATACCAGTCCTATAAAACTGATGAGTATTGATCAGTGTCATGTCTACGCCCAGTAGCATAGATAGATCATAAATGCTGAAATAGCAAACAGAATTAAGAACACCATGCTGAAAGCTAATATAAACATGTATAGAAAAATAAAACTAATATTTTGGATAATCTTTAATTGCATGTGTTTGCCATAAAATGCATTTTCAGTGGCCGCCATTTTGAAATTCAAGATGGCCGCCATGAACAATTTTTCTAGCTTTGTATCCACGTTTAAAATGCTTACAATAGCTTTGTCTATCATTGTCCCAAACTTCATGCTTTTATCAAATAAATGTACAATGTTTTCATATATCTGCCCTGGTATGGTGTCAGTTTTATGGTTGACAAACTCGCTTATGCTGGCAAGAGGGTGGGTCTGTTCCAAGTTGTCTAAAATGCAAACGGACACATGTACAAGCGGAAGACAAACAGAATCGAAATCTGCACATTCTTAGCTTTCAAATGAGACTAAGAAACCTTTGTCCCTCTCGGGGTGCAGCCAAATCGATTTTTAAGCGACTTTTTGATTTCTATATTAAGGACTATAAAGCAAATTGTTGACGACGGACGACGGACGGCTGACGACGGACACTGGGTGATCACAATAGCTCACCCTGAGCCTATGGCTCAGGTGAGCTAAAAAGTGTATCACAGTTAAAGAACAAACACGAAATTCCAAAGGGCGAACATGAATTAATTAGAATATAAAACCATGAAAGGGAAATACGGTAACTAATAAACTTTGAAACCTAGAGCTGCTACTCTTAAAATTTAATAATGTGACATGTACATCATTATGACCTGTTCTTCTTAACTATGAAATAAGGAAGTATTCCAACGAGTATTTAAGTTACGCAGTGGAAATTACGATAAAAGCCATCAAGGGGAAATAACTCATGAAGTATAAATGTGAGAACTGTGGTTCTTATATGCGACGCATCATCATCTGTTTTACAAAAGTGCATGATATCTTGTATATATACTAAATGGTTACAAACTAGAGGACCAGGTCCTCTAGCTCACCAGAGACCTTACTGCAAATATAAACCTATTTTGTCACTTCACTCATTAACAATGTTATAAATTTTAAACCAGTGGTTTTAAGGAGTGCATATCTTAATCTTAAAATCTCAGTGAACTTGAAAAAAGGTCTAAGAATGACCTTGACCTTTAGTGACCTTATGTCATCATGCATTCATTTAGTCAACCATATTTACCAGCTATTATGGCTTAAATCTACTGCTTATGCATTTTCCAGTATAAAAACATTAGGAACCATAGTTGATCTTGCCGTAAAAAGGCGGAGCCCATCCCTCTCCTTTCATTGCCTTATCCTTCCCTGATTCGAAAAAGGTACCCATTTACTGCTGGGTTGACAGAGAGAATTTTCCAGTCTTCGGATGGCCACGCCTGAGTTCCATCTCACAACCTTCTGGCGACTTTCTGCTCCATTACCAAGTCATTCTAACCACTCGACTACAGCACCTCTTGAAAAAGGAGATAACTCAAAAAGTATTGAAGCAAGTTACCATGCTTGTCATCGTCATGATCTGTATCATGAAAATATTCCATAGGGTATTCAAGTTACAGAGAGAACAAGATAATGTTTATGGAAAGACAAAGGGATGCCATGGTCATGGGATAAAAATAAGTGAGATTTGAAAATGTACGGGAATTGGCTCCCAGACAGGCCAAATTGAATTGTTTTATCTTACTGAGACTTAACATGTTTGACAGTTTGATTCAGTGCAGGGGCATAGCTTGAGGCGTTTGCATGATACCCATAATCAGTTTTTTTATATCCTTGAGAGGAAATCAAGGGATTTAGCCCTTAAGGTATTCCATATGGACATGTCAGTTGGCAGCTTATATTGAAATCCTGCCCAATAACACTTCAGAATGCAAATACTCTAGTGCATATTGAAATTTTGTCAGTTTGACAAAATTTCAATATGCGCCAGTGTATTTGCGTATACAGGTAGGCAGCTACGCTTTTGCAGTACATGTTGTGATAACCGCACCTATATGTTTGAAAACTACACTGAAATGTTTTTCAAACTGGGAACTAGGTAAAGGTGTATTCTACTCTGTAAAGCAGGAAAAAAAATTTTGGTTTTTGATAATTTTCCTGACTCCAGAATAGCCACAATGCATGTACATGTATACTCTGCTTTGGATTTACATTTGGAATAAAAATTGTATTTTTTTCTTCGCTTGTGAAAGCAGTTGACACTATGTAATTGGGAAGCAGTTGTTTTTTTTGTTTTTTTAACCCATTGCATTCTGGGTATTTTTTGTCGTCTGCTGAAATTGTCGTCTGCATCAAAAATCAAGAATATTTTGACAATATTGGTCTAACTAACACTTGTAGAAATGATGTCTAGGCAGCAAACAGTTTGGATCTCAGATCAGGCCCCACGTTTGTGGGGCCTGATCTGGAACCAAACTGTTTGCTCAGATAAAGGGGTATCCCGAATGGAATGGGTTAACAGCCCTTTTGAAAATATTTCAGCCAATTATTCATCAAAGTTCTGTTTCAATTCTCATAATGATGTTCCCCAAATGGCTCAGTGGTACATAACCATAGCGAGCTTCCAATTTTGGCTTTCTTATATATGACCCAAGCCAGGCTTGAACCATACCATTGAGAGTTCTAGTGTCCTAGTGATCAAGGGTCATTACTCTCATCCACTAGACCATGGGGACCCACAGCTTCTTTGTTAATTCAGCTGTAGCCACCAACACTCATCCAGGTATTTCTGGGTTAAGAAAGAAAAGTAACACACTCAGGCTGTAAATAACAATTCTTTTATAAAAAAAATACTTTTCACATGTTTATGCTGTGACATGACAAACTCAATCTAAGATGAATGGTGGGTACTCTTCCAGGTAAAGCAACTCTGCCATTTTCATTTCTGCCATCCATTTTAATGGGGTCAACTCTTAAACAAGAGGATTTGCCCCTCAAGAGTAGACCCCATTTTGCATCGGCTTCATCATCTAGTGAAGCAAACAGGGAGTCACAAAAGTTGTCTCCCTTTGAAACAAGAGTTTAATCGGATGGAGTTTCTTGCCCGTCTTCATATTGTCGCACAGATAACTAGACGAAAGTTTTATGCCCCCGCCGGCGGAAAAGCCTAATACCTGTCTCTTCCCCCTGCTAGCCACAGGCTAGACATAAACGGTAGTAAAACATGGCAGTCTAGCTATATACCTTAAGCAGTTACATTACCTGTAATTCCTGATACAGTCAACTCTCTGTAAGTCAAAATTCACCCCAAACTACTGATATCTCAAAGTAAATTTTCTGGTCCCAGAAAATTTACTTTAAGATATCACTAGTTTAAGATATCCGAACTTGAAATTTGAATAAAAATAGGGAATGTGTTAAAATTATATGCTTGAAATAAGAGGGTACTTGGAGATCTCAGTGTTCGAGGTATCGAGAGTTGACTGTATTTGAACTATTACTTTTTGTTTGTTGTTTTGCAAGGCACAGTCATTTTATTATGCTATGATTGGGTGGCCACAGAAAGGCATAATGTTACCAGTGACTAGTGACATACTTATACTTAATTGCTATGAAATTCAAGGTGAATAGGTATTTTAAAAATATTCATGTGCCTTATGTTTCTTAGAAGCTCCGTCTCAATGAGAACCATGAAATGACATTCTAATGCACATATGAATGTAACAGGACGTCTGATTGAATGTCAAAAATTTGCAACAGTATATCCTTTGATATACTGTTGCAAACCTGAGGTCATTATGAAATGTCTCATCCCTTTGGCTGACATTTGGTTTTGCATTGCAGATCGTGTTGCATTGAGTGCAATGTAGTACACTTTGAAAGATGAAAATGTGAAGGAGTGCATTAGAATGGGGATAATTGTACTGAAAATTGTCATTTGGGGAGGTAAACTGTAGGCTGTATGGTCGAAAATTGTGTTTTATAGCTCCACTGTTGCATCGCTGTAAAACAAAATTTGGGACCATAAAACTGACAATTTACCTCCCCAAAAGACAATTTTGAGTACAATTACCCCTAAGAGTTTTATCTAAAATAACATTACAATAAGTAGCATTATATTGAGGCCCTTCTGCAGTTTCCAAATATTCAAACCACTTCAAACCCAGTAACACAGTGTTATAACTTATCAATCACAAGTACATATCATATATTCATATCTGTCTAATAATGTAAATCACAGCACATAAAAGCAGCTTGTCTTTAATTATAAATACAACATACATGTATTTTGAAGGAAATGAACTAGTTGAGAAACCCAAGTTTGAAAACAAGAGCACCAACTCTGAAGACATAGCTGACATACAATAACAACCGGTCTATCCTTACAGATGCCATGGCTTCAATGCACAAAAGCAAAGTTTGAATCCCCCCACCCCCCTGCCCAGCAGATGAAAAACTTTCTTTATTGACCTAGCAGTAAATGGGTATCTGATTCTACTCAGGGAAGGTTAAAAGGCAGCAAAAGGAGAGGACTGGGTCCACCTTCTTAGCTGTACCCAGGATACAATGGTACTGCTGCAACATGGCTTCTGACAGCACATACAAGCCACAATAAGACAAAAACCAACAAAGTGGCACATGCACCATGCTAAGACTCAGATGAGCCTGGAAATCCTCCCAGTCTGATCAAAGTCTTTGCTGTGTGCTTAAAGGGCAGCTAAGGGTCTGAGCTAAGGGTAGCTAAGGGTCTGAGCTATCTTCATGCTGATAGTGAAGACTCTGATTAGACTGGGCAGATGCCTAGGCTGATTTGAGTCTTCACTGGGCACATGCCACTTTGTTGGTTTTGTCATGTCATGGGTCATATACATATATTCAAAATGACTTTACATTGTATATCTCGAGACAGCATAAAGACCGTGTCAGGCTGTTCAGGTGAATGGTTACACTTTCAGGCAACTCTGCCATTTTCATTTTTGCATCCTTTCCAAATTGAAGTCTACTCTTAAAGGAAAGAATTTGCTCCTCTAGGAGCAAGCTCTTTCCTTTCATAATAGACCCCTTTTTTGACGGGGTTTTGGCATCCAGGGAAGCAAAACCGAAGTCACAAAAATTGTCTCCGTTTGTAAAAGTGGCAATAAAATGGCATCTCCCTTGGCCAGTCTGAACCTGATTTTTAAATACATATCTTCATTTCCTTTCAGCTGTTATCGAGTTGTTTCAAGCATTAATGTTTTCTCAAAATCAGTTGAATAAATTACACTATTTTAAAAGTTCTGTTCATATAGGTTTTATGCTTCAATACCTATCCTCAATCCATCATCAGAAGCCTAACCAACCAAAGGATTCCCATATCCTTTAGGCCATAGGGGCAGTGAATATTCGGAGGTCCGCAACATCTAGGGCACAGCAAGCGGAAGACAGATCCCAACCCTCTCCTTTTGATGTTTGTACCCTTCCCTGATTCAAAAGAGCCACCCATTTATTGCTGGGTTGTCCATGACAGATTTTCAGTAAATGGCCCGATGGGGATTCCAACCTGTAACCTTCTGCACCACAGCTGAGCACTAGAATACACATACCTTATAAAAACAAGAATTCCCCGGAATGCGGTGTCTCGCTTGTCAGTGCTTATGACCTAAACGCAAAAAATCGACAAAGTTTACACCGCCGCCAACGACGACGACACTGGAAAAGCAATACATAAGTCTCATCTCTGTATCACAGGCGAGACAACAATTTATGACAAATTGCATTATTTTTAATTAGAACCAAGTTGGGAAAACAAGAGGGCCATGAGGCCCTGAATCGCTTACCTGAACAATTGGCAAAAAGGCTTTTTTTCTTATGTCTGAAATTGCCAAAATATGAGTCTTGGGTCAAAAGTCAAAGACTGACCATGACTTCTTGTACTCATTAAGACAACCATATATACCATTCTTTAGGACAAACTCTTCAAAACTTTCCATGAAATCTTATGTTCTAGCGTTTTCCCATATTTGACCATGCCGCAAAAAAGGTCAAGGTAAACCCAAGGTCATCATTTGAACAGTCTTGCTAGTACTCTAGTACTCCATGCTACTTACCAAGTTTCAAGGCCATTGGTGTATTGGTTCTGGAGAAGAAAAATATTAAAGGTTTCTACCATAAATGGGTATGGCCATGTTGGTCATGTGACCTGGACCGTTTGAACAAATTTTTGTTCCATCAACCCCTGGAGGCTCTATATGAAATGTGTTTACAATTGGCCCTTTGGCTTTTGAGGAAATGTTTGAAAATGTCAAACTATAAGAGATCTGGATCAAAGGTCAAAGAATGACCTTGACCTCATGTACTCATAATTCTTCATCACCTCATTAAGACAACTGTATATACCAATTTCTAAGCCAAAATCTTCAAAACTTTCCATGAAATCTTATGTTCTAACATTTTCCCATATTTGACCTGGCCATAAAAAAGGTCAAGGTCAACCCAAGGTCATAATTTGAACAATCTTGATGGAACTGCAGTACCCAATGCTACATACCAAGTTTCAAGGCCATCAGTCAATTGGTTCTGGAGAAGAGGATTTTTTAAGGTTTTTACCATATATGGGCAAGGCCGCCACGTTGATCATGTGACCCAGACCATTTGAAGAAATTTTCATTCCCTCAACCCCTGAAGGCTCTATATGAATTTTGGTTACAATTTGCTCAGTGGCTTTTAAGAAGAAGTTTGAAATTGTCAAACTATGAGAATTCAGGGTCAAAGGTCAAAGAACGATCTTGACCTCTTGTACCCATGAATCTTCATGTACTCATTAGGATGACTGTATTTACCAATTTTTAGGCCTTAATCTTCAAAACTTTCCAAGAAATCTTAAGTTCTAGCATTTTCCCATATTTGACCTTGCCATAAAAAAAGGTCAAGGTCAACCCAAGGTCATAATTCGAACAATCTTGATATTACTTGAGTACCCAATGCTACATACCAAGTTTCAAGGCCATTGGTCAATTGGTTCTGGAGAAGATTTTTAAAGGTTTTTGCCATATATGGGCATGGCTGCCATGTTGGTCATGTGACCTGGACCGTATGAATAAATTTTTGTTCCCTCAACCCCTGGAGGCTCTATATGAAATTTGGTTTCAATTGGCCAATTGGCTTTTGAGGAGATTGCTTGAAATTGTCAAAATATGATAGTTCGGGGTCAAAGGTAAAAAAAATGACCTTGACCTCTTATACTCATAAATATTCATGTACTCATTAAGATGACTGTAGATATCAATTTTTAGCCCAAAATCTTCAACAGTTTCCAAGATATCTTATGTTCTAGCATTTTGCCATATAAAAGCACAAGGAAGCAAATTTGACCTTACCGTAAAAAAGGTCAAGGTCAACTCAAGGTCATAATTTGAACAATCTTGGTAGTACTCGTGTACCCTATGCTACATACCAAGTTTCAAGGCCATCGGCTTATTGGTTCTGGAGAAGAAGATTTTTTTAGGTTTTTACCATATATGGGCATGGCGGCCATGTTGGTCATGTGACCCAGACCATTTTAACAATATATCGTTCCCCCGACCCCAGGAGGCTACATATGAAATTTGGTTACAATTGGCCCTTCGGTTTCAGAGGAGAAGTTGTTTGAAAGTGTGGACGGACTACGACGGACGACGGAGCCTGTCCACACTAAACGCTCCCCCGGAGCCTTCGGCTCAGGTGAGCTAAAAACATAAAAACTATGCTGCAGAAGACACAGCACAAATTGCCATCTCATAATTGTGAGTGAAATTAAATGTACCCGTAAAAACTCTATATATTGGGACAGTTAGATCTGAGCAAATAGTGCAAACCCAGATCAGACTGCTCCTCAAGGAGCAGTCTGATAAGGGTTTACACTATTTGCCAACCTATTTGAATTTTTGGACACATTACTGCACTGTTAAACCAAATTGTTCCAATTTTAGGACAATTATGGTAATTATTTTTTGGTGTCACAAAATTTAGAATTTTTACGGTAAGACTATCAAATAACAACCTTACTGGCCAATGAAACACACTGTTTCTTAAACTTTATGAACTGCTGAATATGAACAGCCCTCTCCCTTCTTTCCTACAACTATAAAAACATGCTCCACACTCTCTCCTACTATGACATCAAATTTCTTATCTCATCAATTACTCACACATGTTACATCACCAATAAATGAGGTGATCTCCCATCATTATTTGCACAATAACAAGAAATTCATAGTTGCCTATGCAGACTCTAAGTGAAACCTTGCTGACCAATGGAGGCCTCTCCAACAAACAGCATCATTCAAATGCAACAACCCTGAAGCACAAATTAATTTCTAACAATGAACAACAAATACTGATTTTCATCAAATACTCAATCAACAAAAACTTCATATAAAATGGTTTAAAGCTTTATTTGACAACCATAGGCCTTGTGTAAATGCTTTTAAATATATAATGTATACTAAAGAAATATTCTAAAGCACTATCCAACTAATAAAACAAATTTCATAACTAAACCATATAATTTTAAGTAAATGAATATGAAACTTGAAAAATATATAGAGGATCTTACATGAGTGCTCATGTATTATTGAATTTATTAGACGAGTTGGGGAAAAAGATAAGATGCGAGGCTATGCCGAGCATCTTATCGGTTTTCCTCAATGAGTTTAATAAATTAAATAATACAGGAGCTCGAATGCAAGATTCTATTTATCATATGATACTAAAATTGCATTTAGAGCAAATTTTGCACTATAACGTTACGATTTCTCCATTAGAAAACGCGATATTTTTATGGACGTCAACGCATAAGGCTACGACGTAATTTGCATATTTAATCCACTATTTGATTATCGAATTTAATGCATTGCTTTATTACACTCTCAGATGCGACGTCATATGATAAAAAGGTGTATTGGTACATCTCTATGTCTTTTTGCCATTTTTACAATCAGACAACCTAGCCCTTCCAAATTGAGGAAAACTCTTACTTCTCATGGAGGATCTCCAGTGGAAATCAGATGACAAAGACCTCTGCACAGTGCTGGAGAGAGAAGGCCATGTGGCAACCCACTCACGTGGTGGCCAACACTTGTCAACATTGTGGCCCTAACCAGGTTGTTCCAGAGTGGGAACCTGCTTTATCGTTGCTCCAACTTCCACATTGGTTTTTAATGTAGGGATAAAGCTGCCGTGCCTGTGGGTGTGGCCATGGTTTGGTACCCCTGAGCCCATCAGGCCAACATCATTACAAGAATTGAAGAAACAACAACAACCTCCAAGAGGAGCATTTGATGCCTTAAGACTGATTTTTCTTTTCTGTTTTGGGAGGTCACAATTAAGTTTTTTTTTAATGAAAAAATGCTGATTTTTGCAATATTTTAAAAATGTATTGTTTTTCTTGTCAATCAGAGGCAATGCATGTAAGCACTTTTTAGTAAAAATGTTCAAAAACATCCAAGAGTTTAAAAGGTTTCCAAGGTTTCAACACATTTTTAAAGCTTAATACATGTATATTCATTCTCATCTATTGGAGAATCCTCTCAAACTGTATAGTTTTTTTTTAAAGTAATTATCATAGACTATGCCTGTTCTAGTGCTACACATATGAAAGTAACTTTACCAAGTCAGCTGTTACAGAATATTTTAAAACACTGATCCCTGGCAAATTATTGTATTAAAGTTAAATGAGACATTTTAAATGGTTTTATGACATAAATAACTTGAAGCATAAAGTGAGTTTTAGATGATACAAGTGAGACAATTTCTGTTTATTTCATAGAAAATATACATGTATTGTGACCCGTCATTAGAACTGCCACACTGAGACGATTCTAGTGACGGGCCAAAATACCTTATTTATTCAGCTATAAAATGTGTTTACTCTCTAGACTGACCACAAATGAGCCGCGACGCGAGAAAACCAACAATGTGGTTGTGCACCCAGCGCAGACTCAGATCAGCCTGGGCATCCACCCAGTCTGATCAGAGTCTTCCCTGTCCGCATGAGGGTAGCTTAGACCCTTAGCTACCCTTTGAGCATCAAGCGGAGAGTCTGATAAGACTGGGCGGATGCCCAGGCTGATCTGAGTCTTTGCTGGGCGCACAACCACATTGTTGGTTTTCTTGCGTCGCGGCTCAAATATCTAAATCAGTCTTACAAAATGCTGCTATAGGATGGGTTTAACCCTTCTAAAACAATCACAAAAATCTAGATCCATCTTATAATATGAATCTAGATTTTTGTGATTGTTTTGGAAGGGAAGATGGATCTAGATTTTGGGATCGTTTTGGAAGAGGAAAACCTCTATCTAACTGAAGAAATTTGATGAATGTTTTTATTCTCAGCTTTATCATCAAAAACCCACTGTATTATGTGTGAGTATTTCAAATACATGTTATTGACTAGACAGAGATGAAAATTTGTTTATGATGTAAGTAGTATGATAGGAGTATCCAGAAACATGTGTCCGCAACGTTCACTCCAAGCCAAGCACTGTGAGAACCCGGATTCTGTAGTCCAATAAAAGTTCTAATAGGCTGTTTGATACACTCGTGGCCCATGTATAACAGTATTGCATTCATCCCTGAAATAAATATATACATGTACAAATATCTCATGTAGAATTAAGTGCATCTGAAAATTTATGATGATTCTGAGAAAATTTCTGTTTTTTTCCTGCATAAAGGCCACCTTGCCAAGGTTTACAACATACATATTTATAAGCTACCCCTGTATGATTATCACTACCCATCCTTTTCTGGAGTCCTGGGTCCAAGGTTATAAAACTCAAGTATAATCTCAAACTCAAAATAAAGCAGACTGATTGCCTGCTTCCGAGCATGTGCCCGGAAGCAGCCAATCAGTGTGTTTTATTTTGAGTTTGAGAATGTACTCAAGTTTTATAACCTCCTGGCCTGATTTAATTACGAAAAGAATTTGATCACAGGATTCTTAGCAAAATCTGACCTCTCCAACAAATTTACTAGTTGACTGATACTTTATAGATGCATTAGTAATGATTAACAAGACCTGTCAGCGGGACAGGATAGCTCGCCTGACAGCGCCTTGCCCATCACCTTAAAAACGTTAACGTAAAACTTTAACATTTTACTAATGCCGCCGCCGGGGTAGTGCAATAGCTCTTCCTATACATTCGTACAGGCGAGCTACAAATTCTAGTGTCACTAACATTTATTGGCAGATCTTAACACTGGAAGAAATAGCTGGCCTGCCAATTTTGCTACATATACTTTGCAAGAGCTCCATAACAGCTAAAATTCTGAGGCTGAGAACTGAGCTTTTATTTTACCACAAAATATATTATTAGAATACAATCTCACTTAAAGGTAGGTTCCTGTACTTTGGAATGAATCATAATTTTGACTGATTTTTATCCAAGTTGTTGGAAAGCATTTATAAAATGGCAGTGAATAAGTTTCACTAAAAAGTGTAAATAAAAAAATCTTCGAAAAGTCGTTTTGCAAGGGATTTCCTAACTCTGCTTCGCACACCAGTTAGCACTATTTTTAGTTCGCGCCAAATATAGATAACGCAGCTGACGTCATGCTGCATTGCATTTCGGGATAGTTTTAACCCATCCCCCATGCCAGAACCTCTAGGAGAGCTCACGGCATGAGAAAATTAACCGTTGGCAAATGACATAAGAAATTGCGCACTTATGGATATAAAATATAATTATTTTTAGAACTGGAATTCCAACGAAAGAAAATAAACCAAAGGGAAAACGACTATTTTCAACAACATCTGACGATTTTCTCAGTAGCAACAGATTCAGAAAAATAAGAGAATTCAATATTAACCAGAAAAAGAGGAAATTATTTTGTGAACATAATTGTTATCGCTAGTCCAGGAACCTACCTTTAATGGGAAGAATAATTGTTTCTTTTTATCCCTTTTCTGATTATACTGGGTGATAAGGAAAGGATATTAAAAGCATGGATGAGATTTCCCAGCTGTTGGATAATAGAAAAGCCTGTCTAAGGTCTGGGGAGTGATGGGGCTATGGCCAGCAAAACGAACTTACGATGTGTGAAACTCAGATCAGTCTGCAATCCTCACTCAGTCATCAAGAATTTCAGTTCATGCTATACTGGTTTTACATTATCCATAGCTGCAATGACTGATCAAACTTCCTACATGCACAGCTATTGCTGATAGCACATGCACTACTAAAGAAACATTGTACTGTCAAATGTATTGAAAACAAAAACACTACCATTTTTTAGCTGAAAAAAATGTGAGGAGCTTTTGCAGTGACAGGATAAACAATTTTGTTCATGTTCAAAGACGAGTCTGTTGAAATCATTAAGGTGTCCAAATACTGAGATAAATAGACTCTATCATTGGTCTCCAATGCTGACTGGGAAATCCACACCAAGGGCATATGGGTTGTGTTGGAAATGAGGCTTGTGAATGTATGCATGTAGTTCTCTTTTGAAATCTGAATATAAGCCAGGTGATAATATCATGACTGTGCAAATGAAGGGTCAAGTAAAAAATTCACTTCTTGTCTCCTAGATTGAAATGTAAAGTTTCTTCCGATGCATCCCATAAGTAAAGGAACACCAGAAGAATGGCCCCCATAAATGAAGGGCCAGTAGCTCCCAGTGGGACGTAGGGTCCACATATATGCTGATAGGAAAATATGGCTGAAACACTATATGGCACACATAGAAGAAGATCGAGTTCATGCCTGAAGACAGAAGGTATTATTCTGTTCATTCAAAAAACAACATTCTGACGGCATTATGACAAAATTATTATTATTTTAAAGGTGAATGGGTACACTTTCAGGGGAAGAAATTCTGTCATTTTCATTTTTGTCTCCCTTTTAAATGGAGGTCAGCTCTTAAAGAAAAGAATTTGCTCCCATGGGAGCAAATTCTTGCCTTTAAGAGCAGATATCATTTTGGAAGGACTTAGCTGTCCATGGAAGCAAACTGGAAGTTACAAAAGTTGTTTCTCATTGTAAAATGGTGTAAAATGGTGGAAAAACATGGAGAGTAAACACATTCACCTTAATTTCAGAAATGAGTTTTAGACTTGATGCACATGATATTTACACATAGTTGGTCACATGCAAAGTACATCTAACAGTACAGTTTCAGTTTAAATAAAACTAGAGCAAGTGAGCAGGGGCTCACCTATACCCCCGACCAGTGCCACTGCCTAATGAAACCACTGCCTTATGAAATTACTGCCTAATGAAACCAATCTTAAACATGGTCTGAACCTAGAAGTAAACTTATATTAGTCACCTTCAAAGTATATTACAAATATCAGCAAACAAAACTTTAATGTAAACATATAATTCTGTGCCCATAACCTTTGTCAGCAGCAGCATCCAGATGAAGTCAACTAATCTGCATGAAAATAGAAGTAAACTTAGTCATATATCAAAAAAGTTTCATAAAAGGATGTTGGAAATATAAACAAAGCATATAACTTAATGCCAAACTTTATTGCAAATATACAAGTCTGTGACCTTGACCTTTGGTAAGCAGCTATGAACCTTAAAGTAAACCTAATCAGATATCAAAAGGTTCCATGAAAGGATATTGGAAATATAAAAGATAAACCAAATGCAAAACTTTAACACAAATGTTTAATTCTGTGACCTAGACCTTAGGTCAGCAGCAGCATTCAAATGATGTCAACTATTCTGCATGAAAATTTATATATCAAAAGGTTTCATCGAAAGACGTTGGAAATATAAGAAAAGAATATAAACTTAAAGCAAAATACACAAGTCTGTGACCTTGACCTATGGTAAGCAGCAGCATCCAGATGATGTAAACTACTCTGTATGAACCTAAAAGTAATCCTAGTCAAATATCAAAAGGTTCCATCAAAGGATAAAAGAATATAAAAGAAGACTATAAATTTAAAACGCAAAACTTAAACGAAAATGTTTAAGTCTGTGACCTTGACCTTAGATCAGCAGCAGCATTCAGATGATGATATGTATTCTGCTTGGACCTGTAAGTAAATCTAGGCACATACCAACAGGCTTCATCAAAGGTTATTGGAAACATAAGCAAAATTAAAAACTTAACACAAAACTTTTAACGCAAATGTTTAAGTCTGTGGCCTTGACCCTAGGTCAGCAGCAGCATCCAGATGATGAAAAGTATTGCGCTTAAACCTGTAAGTAAATCTAGGCACATACCAACATGCTTCATAAAAGGATATTGGAAACTTAAGCAAAATTAAAAACTTAACACAAAACTTTAAAGCTAATGTTAACGGACGAACGGACGGAAAGACGAAAACTTTATACCCCTCGACATACTTAGAATGTCGGGGGTATAATGACATGTTAGCTGAAAATCAGTGAGTTTTCCCTTTTTTACAAAAGAAAATCATCTGAATGAAGGAAATTTACGTTATACATGTAATACAGAGCTTTAGTTATAACTACATTATATATGCTTTTTAAACTTAATTTATTTGCTTTGATTATATAAACAGTTCAACAAACTTACAAAGGATTCTCAAAGGTGAAAATGTTGGTGTTCCTGGTGTTATTATGGTGGAAGAAACCAGACAGCCAGTACAAAACCATACACTTTGGCTGGGTGACCACTACTTGTCACATGCCACCACTGGGAATAGAATCTAGCCTAAACCAGCAACATGAGAGAGACAAACTCCTATGATTTTTGTTTGTTTGTTTGTTTTATCTCTACTAAAATTTTACATGTTCCAAATCATGAGAATAGATATCTTACCTGGATAATAAAATGGTGCACCTGACCATATTTTATAAACGTCTATAGTAACGTAACAAAAGGCTAGTAGAATAAATCCCATTGAAGACAGTGACAAGACAAAAGTGAAAGACCTGAAATATGTAATAAAACATATACAGTCAACTCCCGATATCTCAAACACTGATATCTCAAAGTATCTTCTTATGTCAAATAATGTATTTCCTATTTTTCTGTACATTTCAACTCCTGTTATATCAAACTACTGATATCTCAAAGTAAATTTTCTGGCCGGGTTTGAACCCTCATGGATGGGGCGACAGCGCCTAGCACTGCAATGTACGTCAGCTTTAACCATTACGCTACCGAGACGTCCCCCAAAAAAAGGAGCGTCCTTTTTTTGGGGGACGTCTCGGTAGCGTAATGGTTAAAGCTGACGTACATTGCAGTGCTAGGCGCTGTCGCCGCATCCATGAGGGTTCAAACCCGGCCAGCGACATGTAAAATATTTACAACGAATTATGTCTCCATTGTGGTTGAAAAGACATGTGTCGCCTCCATTGATGAGAGAAATATCATAATTCGGCAGAAAAACAGAAGTTAATAATAAATTTTCTGGTACCAGAAAATTTACTTTGAGATATCGGTAGTTTGGACTAAAGTTTGACTTCGAGATATCGAGAGTTGACTGTATTAACATATGCAGTAGAATCTTGCTTAACAACAAAGTATCTACTTTCTGTACTTAAATATTTTTTTGCGGGGAGGTAAGGATGGTTTTCAATGATCAGTGCAATTCTTTCTATTCATTGATAAAAGAAAATTATAATTAGTAGCTTTGATTTATAAAAATACTATCTTTAAACATGAGTTTATCTTAATTTGCCTTATCTTTTTTTTGAAACTCTGTGCTATGTTGAAAGTCTATTTTCATTAAGAGGAATGGGTACACAAAGGGTAACAACTTTGTTGATCTCAGGTTTGTTTTATTGGAGGAAGCCCTTCTAAAATGGGGTCTACCCTTAAAGGTCCACATTGAGAAGGGAGGCAAAAAAGAAAGTGGTGGAGTTGCTTCCCCAGAAATTGCACCAATCCACCTTCATGTCTAAAAAGCTCCCAGACACTTGTCTCAGAACTCAAGCATACAGCTTGACGAAGAAATCTGAACTGAGAACTTCTCATATTTCTCCACACAAAACATGTATCCAGAGTGGACAAACTTCTTAGCAATTTTTTTCGCAAAAGCTTCTGAGAACTCTTCGATTTTTCTTGAAATACTGATTCTGGAGAATTAGGAAATTATCTCTTATTTCATTAACTGTCAAAATATAGGCTTATACTGAGTGCTGGAACTTGACAAAAAATTTATTTCTATTCGAACAGAGATGCAATAATGATAATAAATAGTATTGATTTCATGACTTTAATACAGCTGACCTTACCACAGATTTTTATTGATTGGAATCCAACCATCATTTCTTCTAGCATTGCACAATGCCAAGGCTAATACACCCTAGAACAAGAAAAAACAGAATATACTTTCGAAGAAGTCTGATCTAATTCTACAATGTTTGCTTTGAAAAGTCTACTTCAAACTGTGTTTTCATGGAAACTGTCAAGATGCATGAGGAAGAGAAACAGAACACTCTATAATTGAGCCGCGACACCAGAAAACCAACAAAGCAGTTGTGCGCCCAGCACAGACTCAGATCAGCCTGGGCATCTGCCAAGTCTGATCAGACTCTTTCCTAAGAACTTAAAGTGTAGTTATGGTCTAAGCTACTTCCATGCAGACAGCGAAGACTGATCAGACTGGGGGGATGCCCAGGCTGATCTGAGTCTGCACTGGGCATACAACCACTTTGTTGGTTTTGTCGTGTCACAGCCCATTTTTATGTAACTTGTTAGCTACTGAAGAATTCGGTCTGTAAGATGAGAGCTACCTCTGCAGCAGGTCTGCACAAAAGGAACAGGCTGTGAGATTCTGCAATTTATTTATGCACACTGTCAGATTCTGGAATTCATTTATAGTGCAATAATTCCAACAACTTTCTACTTCTAATTTAGCGCAATTTGATTGGTTAAGAGCATACAGAAAATGGCATTTATACGACGATAAATCCCCTAAACCAGAAGCCGGGAACTACTTGGACTATGTTCTTTGTGGCACTTTCTAAAATACTCAGAATAGCTGACAATTTCGAAAGACAAGACCTGTCACAGGGATAGGATAGCTCGCCTGACAGCGCCTTGCCCATCACGTAAAAAACTTTAACGTAAAACTTTAACATTTTGCTAACGCCGTCGCCAACGCCAACGCCGTGGGTAGTGCAATAGCTCTTCCTGAAATTCATTCAGACTAGCTAAAAAATGACCAAGCTGGAATTGTAAGAAATGAAATTTATTTTTGTGGATTTTATGGATGTGTAAAAGCCAGCAAATCACTCACAAACTTAACATAAAGCCCTTTGGGCTTTATTAAGTTTGTGAGTGATTCACTGGCGCTTACACATCAATCAAATCCACAAAAATAAAATTCATTCCTATAATGAGCAAAATGAATTCTATCACTATACAATGCTTGATCAAGTTCAATCACAAGTTTAGAAGCCATGTCTGACTTTAAAACTGATTAATTACTGACAAACCTCTACCTGACCCTGGTTACATCTCCATCAACATTTCTTCCATATATGAGCCGCGACGTGACAAAACCAACAATGTGGTTGTGCGCCCAGCGCAGACTCAGATCAGCCTGGGCATCCGCCCAGTCTGATCAGAGTCTTAGCTGTCCGCATGAAGGTAGCTTAGACCCTTAGCTACCCTTTAAGCGCTTAGCGACGAGTCTGATCAGATTGGGTCGATGTCCAGGCTGATCTGAGTCTGCGCTGGGCGCACAATCACATTGTTGGTTTTGTCGTGTCGCGGCTCATATATAGTTTCAATATCATTCCACATTAAAATTAAAGATGGTGAAACTTAAAATTTATGAAAAAACAAGAAATGTTACAGTATGTAACAGATGCCCCCGAAGGCCCCTTAAACTGACCTTTGACCCTGATTGTGACCTTGAACTTGGGCAAGGCAGCCCAAATCTTGCAAGTGAGATGCATTTTTATCATGCTTTACCTTTCTGTGAAGTTTGATGAAATTCACTTCAGCAGCCTCCAGTCAGTTTGGACATTATAATCTGACCTATGTGCCCTGATTATGACCCTGACCTTTGGTACAGGAACCTAAATTTTGTTTGTGACATACCATCTCATTATGTATTACCATTTCAGGAAGTTTAATACAGTTTGCTTAAGAAGTCTTTTTAGTAATTGGGGAGAAACGACCTTTGACCTAAGACTGTGACCTTGAACTTGGGTGTGAAAGCCTATATCTTGTGTGTGTCTTACCTTCTCATTAAACTTCATCTTTCTGTGATGTTTAAGGAAATTTGCTTTTGTATATTTATGAGCAATTGTTGAGACATGATTTGCCATCTGACCCCAGATTGTGACCTTGACCTAGGATTTGGGAATATAAATATTACCGGTATGTGTGACAAACCTTCTCATCATGCTTTGTATTTCCGTGAAATTTGATGAAATTCAGTAATGTAGTTTTAAAGTAATCGCAGAGACACTATTTGACCTCTAAGCCCAGACAGTGACCTTGACCTTGGGAATATGGATATTATATGTGATAAATCTTCTCATTACTCTTTACGCTTCTGTGAAATTTGATGAAATTCAGTTATGTAGTTTTAAAGTAATCGCAGAGACACTATTTGACCTCTAACCCCCGACAGTGACCTTGACCTTGGGCGTGGGAACCAAACTCTTGTGCACGACACACCTTCTCATTGTGCTCTATCTATCTGTGAAGTTTCATCAAATTTGCTTCAGTAGTTTATAAGTTATAGCTGAGACACGATTTAAGACATGATTTGACCTTTGACCCAATTGTGACCTTGACCTTCGGCGTAGGAACCAAACTCTTATGCGCGACACACCTCCTCAATGTGCTCTATCTTTCTGTGAAGTTTCATCAAATTTGCTTCAGTAGTTTTTAAGTTATGGCTGAGACACGATTTGTTACGGACGGATGGACGGACGGACTGACGGACGGACGGACGGTGCGATTTTAATATGCCACCCGAAGTTCCTTCGGGGGCATAAAAACAACTTTATTTATTCACTTGGAACCTGATTATTAACTTCCATCTTCAAAGAATATATTTCTTACCAGTACAAAAGCCCAGACAAGAAATCTTTTCACCCTGGCTTTCCAGTCAGGAAATATGAGTAAAATTTTACCAGCCTGAAAAAAAGAAAACAAAGTTCATATGAACAGTAGTTCATAACAAGGTATAAATTGTACTTGGCTGCATATGTGCATATTTGTGAAAAGGTAAGACTCAGCGCAGCCTGCCTATCTGTTCAATCTAATATGTGTCTTTGTCTTGTATAAATCCAGAAAAATTTACTGGTAGGAAACTATCCAATATACTTATATTCTAATAAATAATACGCTGACATGTATTATTATATCATAGTGATCTTAATAACTGCCCTGGCTCTAATAAATGCCCCATCCCTGTTTTTTTTTTCAAAAACAATATTATATTGCCTTGCCAAAATTGGGGAAATTTCAGGTATAAAATCCTTAGATAGTACAGTTTATGTATGGTTTTATATTCATTTCATCACCTCATCATGGTCAAAGGCAGCTATATTAGTGATGAATATGTGCAGCTTTTAGTTACATGGTTAAAATCTCTAGGTTGATTTGTTACTACTCTTCAGGCTCTAAATAATGCCCCAATTTTGGTAAAATTGATTGATTTGATGCTTAACGTCCACGGTAAACAGCTATGGTCATGTCGGGACTGTCAGTATACCTAACCACACTATTCCTGGGCAGGCTTAGACCTCCTAAGTGGCTAACAAGTACTAAGTGCACATATTTTGGCCAGTAACTGACAACTGCCCTTCTTGAAGCAGTGGAAGGAGAAACGAAAGTATGTGGCCAGACCGGGTTTCAAACCCAGGACCTCTGACTTATGAGTCAGGTGCCCTACCGATTGCGCTATGCGGCCTGGCCAATTTTGGTAAAACGAAATGCCCCTGGAGCACTTAATAGAATCAATACGATATCAATATCAGCTAGAAATATGTCCACAATTTACCAGATACCTATGCCTCACACCTACTGTTTTTAAGGCACTCCAGTAGCTGGGTTTTATGCAGGAAAAACTTGTTCAAAAGCAATTGCTGCTCCGGATTCCTAGGTTTTATCAAAAGCATTTCCTTTTCATAACAGAAATATATTACGAAAACCATCAGAAGAGTTACTTAAGCAAAAGTTTGTCTTGTTTGACTCTGGGCTGGTTTAGTCAGCCATTGCCCTTCTGATTCTTGTTCTATTTTGGCACCATGTTAATTTATTTAAAGGCCAGTTCAAGAGAGAGATTACATGGAGAAAGAGAAAGATTACATTGCTAGATTATGTGATATTTGGGTGAGTATGTTAGATGAAAGGTGGTAACATCTTGAAATGCATTGGCAACAAACTACATTTTACATGTTCATATGCAATAACTTGACAACTTATATTTTTTTCACCCCACTTTACACTAAAGCACTTTAAACTTTACACTTCAACGAAGCCCATGATGTGGACAAAGCAACATGTGAAATATATTTTAATGCATTTTATCAAAAGTCAGAGTGACCTGCAATTCATTACAGTACAGTCCCTTTATTACACTGAACACAAGGTCCATAACTAGGCATGGTGTTATATGTTAAGACTAAGCTACTGAGGATTTATAGGCAAATGAGCATTTAATGAGAATGTGCCTTAAAATCCTTTGTAGTTTAGACAATACTCATTTGCCTTAACTCCTTTGTAGTTAAGTCAATGCCCATTTGCCATAAAATCCTTTGTAGTCAAATGCTCATTTGCTTTAAATACTTTGTAGTTTAGTCAATGCTCATTTACCATAAAATCCTTTGTAGTCAATGCTCATTTGCCTTAAATCCTTTGTAGTTTAGTCAATGCCCATTTGCAATAAAATCCTTTGTAGTAAATGCTCATTTGCCTTAAATACTTTGTAGTTTAGTCAATGCTCATTTACCATAAAATCCTTTGTAGTCAATGCTCATTTGCCTTAAATCCTTTGTAGTTTAGTCAATGCTCATTTGCCATAAAATCCTTTGTAGTAAATGCTCATTTGCCTTAAATACTTTGTAGTTTAGTCGATGCTCATTTGCCTTAAAATCCTTTATACAGAAACGCGCGTCTGTCGCACTAAATTAGGTATGAATACGTTTATATTGGAACCACTGGGCCGATATCACTGCTGGTGGACAATTTGTCCCCGAGGATATCATCAACCCAGTTAGTCAGTGTTTCAGTATTGATTCTGGTTCTTAGGCATTGGGTTCACTACTTAAATACTGATTTAAATACTTAATTCATTTTATTATATATCTGGTAAAAATTCTAAATTATTCTAAAACTAAGACTGACTTGTCATAGCGACATGAATCTTAGCGGAGATTGGCTTCCATTCTTTTGAGTTGTTTTGGCTTTTTGCGGGTTCTTGCTGCATCGGACATCTCTTTCCTGATGCCCTTGTCTGTCGCCTTTCTCGAGACGCAGGGGTTGAGGTGGCTCGGTGGGGGACGCCTGCGCCCGCGGATTAATACATAGGCGTCTCTTACCTGATGTCTGCAGCTAATGTGTCCCGCGGAATGCGACAGTAAGTGTGGCTCGGAGAGGGATGCTGGTTGCCTGCCGAGACCTGCCATCATATCTTTTCTATCAAACTTTGGGATTTAGCGACACTGAAGAAGTTAAATACAGAAACGCGCGTCTGTCGCACTAAATTAGGTATGAATACGTTTATATTGTAGTAAATGCTCATTTGCCTTAAATCCTTTGTAGTTTAGTCAATGCTCATTTGCCATAAAATCCTTTGTAGTCAATGCTCATTTGCCTTATACTCCATTGTAGTTTAGTCGATGCTCATTTGCCTTAAAATCCTTTGTAGTTTAGTCAATACGCTCATTGGCTTAAAATCATTTGTAGTTTAGTCAATACTCATTTGCCTTAAAATCCTTTGTAGTCAATGCTCATTTGCCTTAAAATCATTTGTAGTTTAGTCAATGCTCATTTGTCTTAAAATCATTTGTAATTTAGTCAATGCTAATTTGCCTTAAAACCATTTGTAGTTTAGTCAATGCTCATTTGTCTTAAAATCATTTGTAATTTAGTCAATGCTAATTTGCCTTAAAACCATTTGTAGTTTAGTCAATGCTCATTTGCCTTAAAATCATTTGTAGTTTAGCCTCAACGGTAGCCATGACCTGATAGCATTATATTGTAAATGATGTTTTTATCTAGATAATAGGGCCATTATTTATGCATAGAATTCTTACCTGAAGTCCAAGAAAGCATATTAAACATGACATTAGGGTCCCAAGCAGCCCTTCAGGATCATGAGGTACTGTGGTTTCATATATTTCCTGCAATCAAAATTGAATTTTAGATAAATACAGTCATTCCTATATTTTTTTGAAAAGTCATCTTTTTTCCACTGATGATATACGGTCAATTGAAGAGTTTATCCCTTGCTTAACTGTAAAACTACATTGACATCATTGACATTAGCCATTAGTTTGGGGTATAATATAGCTATAGAATGTATTTCCAGTAAGAAAATAAAACAAATATGGAAGAAGTATGGACTGCCTTTGAAATCGCTTGACTGGTCCAAATACAATCACCTGGCACCACAGTCCCCTGCACAAAAGTGAAAAATTATCTTTATATGATCATGCAAAATGAGATACTGTTTTTCCTGCTAGCTTACAACTTTGGTAATCTGTGTATCTCTTTTATATACGTATGCTTTTAATATATTCATGATATCTTAGATCTAAGACCTTTTCTATAAAATTTCATCAAGGATCTGGATGTGATCCTTATAATGCCTATCAAAAGTTAGTAAACTATTTTAACTGAAAACGGCGTGGGAGTATATCTGTAACATATAGACAGCACAGAAAACAGATCAGGTTACAAGTTCTCACACCATTAGTTTCCCTAATCAACATAATAGTAAACATATGATCTGACTCAAAAGAACAGGTACCTGTATAGCTTGTACGAACAGTACGATCAGATCAACACCTGAGCCACATCACGACAAAACCAACAAAGTGGATGTGCACCTAGGGAAGTCGCAGATCAGCCTGGGCATCCGCTCAGTCCGATAGAGTCTTTGCTGTGTGCTTAAAGGGTAGCTAAGGGTCTAACTACCTCCATGCTGACAGGAAAGACTGATCAGACTGGGTGAATGCCCAGGCTGATTTGAGTCTTCGCTAGGCTCACATGCCACTTTGTTGGTTTTATCGTGTCTTGGCTCATATATATTCTGATCAGAGCCTTTGCTACAGATTAATCCATACACTGTCGGTGCTAACAGGGAAGACTCTGGTGAGACTAAGATATCCAAGCTTAGCTGAGTCTTTGCAGCTGGTCAAGCAATAAGGCTGCAAAAGGAGAGGAATGGGCTCTGCCTTTCATTTGCTGTGCCCAAGACACAGTAGGCCTCTAACCCCCACTGCCCCTAGGACTATTAGGCTATGAGAAACCGTTACCTAAAGCAGCTTATTGTGACATTGCTCATATCTAACTTTGCAATGGAAGAATTTCTGTTGGGCACAGGAAAATTGATAACTAATGCTTTACAAGGAAAACTGAAAAGCTGATGCCTTCATCTGTCTTAACAGTGTTGATATCACAGCCCTGCTTGAGAATTAATACTTTAGAACGAGAACGACTCTCACCTGTTTGCCACAAATGTGCATGCCCATTCAGACAGTGTAAACATTTGCAGTGGGCGGAATACCCTATCCAAACAGCCCTATTTCAGGTCTGAAACTATTTACGCAAAGATTCACTATCATTTAAAACAGTCTCGTTTCACTGCCTTGAGAAATGGGTGAGTGAGTGAACTCGGGTTTAACGTCCCACCAACAACGAGGTCATATGGAGACGGGACCTCGGTTTAAAGTCTCATCCGAAAGACCGGAGAAGCGGGGGATCAATCCTGCGACCCCTGGATTGGTAGTCTGGAGTGTTATCCACTACGCTACAGCCGTTCCTTTGAGAAATGGGATAACACATATTATTATATAAACTAAAAATAAACTGATTTCCAATTTTCCATTGGTGCAAAACATGGTTAACGCCTTTTGACATACTTGATGTCTACTGGCTTGGTTTTTTTTTTCATGCCATATTACTTTCTAAAATTAGATTTTATGGAATATTTGCAAACTTATGTCCACAATATTTGGCACTGTCATTTATTCGTTCTATGGATCCGAGAACCAGAGACATATAAAGCCAAACTTTCATGATGTCATACTTTACGAAGACCTTACTGACGTTACTGTAAATTAGCATAGAGGCGGCACTGTCCACATGCAAATTGATGTATTGTAATGACTAACGGTGCAATTCTATTACCTACATATGAAATACGAAAGTTTGTTGGATTATATAATAAAACAATTGTTGACTATTGAGGCATTAGCCATGATGTGATGTTGGTATTCTCAGGTTGACATCATGTCATGTCCATTGACTCAATAATCAATAACTGTACATTACTACCATGACTACTACTGCATTAAATTGCTGTTGCTAAGTCATGGTCAACACTGGCTAGCTGACTGTTGTTAAGACATTTTTAAGCTAAGTGTACATGACCACGTAAAACATTACCTTACAAGTAGGAGTTTGGTAAATATGAGCTGCTCCAAATATTTTCCTGTCTATATACCCTGCTGCTCCCCCTGTACAGTTGTAATATTTCCCTCCCTCAGCCAGGCCTCCAGGGCCAAGATAACCTCTGTAAGATATCAAATTTTAAGTCATTTCTAGGTATTTACTTTGAATTTTATTAGGCTTACTACTTTTGAAGTGGCTACCAGAAACAAAACAAAACAAAACCAAAAAAAAAAAAAAAAATAACTTGAGTACAAAATGTAGTTACAGTAAAATTTGAATATCTTTTGGTTAGTGAGTAGATCTTTTGGTACAAAATCTTGTTCTTCTAAGAAAAGAATCTGTCACACAAAACTTTTTATGGATACTTTATATTAAAACCACTGGGCCAAAAGCACTGCTGGAGGACAACTTTTCCCAGTGGATATCATCCCCGTAATCAACGCTTTAGTGATGAATGTCATACTTTGGAATTGTTGTCCGTACTTAAAACTTCATGTAAAATGGCTTATTTACGGCACTGTTGCAAAGAGTTGGCACTTTCCACACCAAGTTGCTGCATTTCTTGTCGGTAAAGTTGGGAAATTTCATTTCGATACTTTCAACAGCTGATCATTCAAGCTTTGTCAGTCATCTTTATCCAAATTTGGATAATATCCATAAGTCTATGCACCAAACACATGGGGTCATAACGCGCTATTGTTAAATGTTTGTGAGAATGTTATTAAAGGAAGAAGAAGAGTAGTCCAAGTGTTGGAACCATAAGCATTGCCACCTTTCTCATAGGGGGGTCTGCTCTTAAAGGAAAGAATTTGCTCTCAGGGAGCAAATTCTTTCCTTTAAGAGTAGGCCCCAGTGGATAAGGGATTCACTTACCAGGGAAGCAAATTACATTCTTTTAAAGTTGTATTCCTTGTTCAATTATGGCAAAATCATGCGGTGTATCCATATGTCTAAAGGTATATGGGTACACCTCCATGGTTTTCTGCCAGTTTTGCAAAGGGGAACAACTTCTGTAACTTCCTTTTGGTTTCCTGGATGACAAATCCCTTCAAAATAGGATCTACTGTAATTTCTCCATGAGAAGCAAATTCTTTAAGACTTGACCCCAATTGAAAAGATAGGAAAAATACAAATGCACAGTTGCTTCCCCTGAAAGTGTACTCATTAACCTTTAAAAACTTACGCTGGGCAGCCTGGTACCGGCAGTAGGAATGTGAGACAAAGATACAGAATGATGATGAGGATGTTGATTACCCACTCTCCCCAGTAGTCCACTATGTCACGTACACCACTCCACCACGTATACTGAAATTCATGTAACCATGCTATTTGTAAATATATCTATGAAAATTAATATAACCATGCTATAACAACAATTCTATAGAAGGCAGTGTCTCTCCTTTCTGCACATTGTCTCAAAACAATGCTAAATCAGAAAACTTAACGCAAAGTTTTGCCATCAAAGCTGAAAAAGTAATACATTTGTAATTCACTGCCATTAGACGGAAGAGCCCTGGCCCCGAGGTTATAAAACTTTTTTCATGCTCAGCTGAGTTGAGCATGAAATTTTACCTGCTAATAAATAGCAAATTACTGATAAGTACAGTTGTTTTCATGCTCAGTTTAGCTGAGTATGAAATTTTCTCTGCTTATGAATATGAAAATGCCAACATTAGTTGGCATTTTCATATTAATCAGCAGAGAAATTTTCTCTGCTTATGAATATGAAAATGCCAACATTAGTTGGCATTTTCATATTAATCAGCAGAGAAAATTTCATGCTCAGCTGAGTTGAGCACGAAAAAAGTTTTATAACCTCGGGGCCTGGTAGCTCAGAAGGTTAAGCGATGGCCTGCTGATCTAGTGGTACCAGGTTCAAGACCTGCAGGTGGTGGGAATCTTTTCAATCGTAAACAAGGTTCCATTGCACTCAGCCTTTCATTATCACCTTACCATCATCCTGATATGACTGAAATACTGCTAAAAAAGATGTAAATTGCAAGTCATCTATCCATCCATCTATGCCATTAGACAGTTTAGATCTTCTGTCTGCCACTAATTAAGGTGTAAGGTACACATCTAAGCTTTTCTGCTACTTTTACAAAGGGAGACAAGTTCTGTGACTTCCTGTTTGCTTCACTGGATAATTAAACCATCCAAAATGGGGTCTTCTCAAAATGGGAAGACTGTGCTCCTAAAGGAGCAGTCTGATCAGGGTCTACACTGTTTGCCATTCCACCTGCATCAGTTGGACACCATAATTCCATTGTGAAACCAAACTGTTCCATTTTTACGACAATTACTGTAATAAGTTTAGGCGTCCCAATTTCTAGAATATTTTACAGTAAAACTGCTGTATGATAACTCACCTGATTAGGATCTGTTGGCCTTGCAAAGAACATATGCATTGTGGCTATGATCAGGTATGTCCCTGCAAACCGCTGTAATACTCCAGGAATGCGGAACTCCCTCATTCTTGGAGCTGAAATAGGATAATATTTGAAGCTGGTCAAAAAGCAAGACAATTCTAATGAGGGGTCACCACTGGCTGTATATCCTAATAAAAGCCCCTGCTCTAATAAAAGAGCCCTGCCTCTTTTCAGAAAATAGTCTTGGTTTAAACAATATTTTTATTTATCAATTACAACATAAGACTATATATTATACAGTTTTATACATTCCAGGATCTGGCTGTAAGCTTTGAGCTTATAAATGCCATTTCCTGACAAAAAAAAATATTGTTTAAACCAAAATAATCTTATATTAAAATACTCAAATTCTCATTTGCATCTCTGGATGAGGTAGCTCTTTGAAATGGAGTCTACTCTTAAAGGAGGAGCAAATTCTTTCCTTCAAGAGTTGACCCCTATCAAGAAGGGAGGCAAAAATGGTAGAGTTGCTTCCTCTGCAAGTAAACCAACTCACCTTATACAGTTATTAAAGGTATTTGGCAGCGGCTAATTTACTACACTTTAAGCTCTAAATAACGTCCCTCCTCCCTTTCATAAACTACAATGCCCACGGGCCGTTAAATAGGATTAATACTGTAGGTTATATGGAGAAATCAGAAAAATTATCCCAGAATATACATCAAATACTCATCTTATCTTGGCCTCTGTGACTATTCTAATTGGACAAGTCCTTATGAGCCGCGACATGAGGAAACCAACAAAGTGGCATGTACCCCCAGCAATGACTCAGATCAGCCTGGGCAGGAACCTAGTCTGATCAGCCTTTGCTGTGCTTTCAAAGGATAGTTAAGGGTCTAAGCTAGCTTTATGCGGACAGTGAAGACTCCGATCAGACTGGGCGGGTGCTCACAATGATCTGAGTCTTGCTAGGCGCACATGCCAGTTTGTTGGCTTCTTGTCTCGCGGCTCATATTTCTGCTATAGGATACTTTATAAAACTGCTGATGACCCCTATGCCCAGTCTGATCTGGGTCAAGCACTTCTTTCCAATTATTTAAGGGGAATGGGTATCTTTCAAGGGAAGAAACTCTGCCATTTCCATTTTTACCTCCCTTCTAAATGGGGTCCAATGTTAAAGGAAAGAATTTGCTCCTCTTGGAGCAAATTCTTTTTTTTTCTAAAGTCGACCTCCTTTTGAAAGAGACTGATTCTCAGGGGAAGCAAACAGGAAATCACATAGTTGTTCCCCTTTGTAAAAAGAGCTGTCGCCTGACAGCATAGCTCGCCTGAATAGGTGCTTGCCCATCACACAGTCGCTATGGTGGTGTGGACTGCTATGTATAAAACTTCAGGCAAGCATGTCCATAATGACAACACATTTATAAACAAAAGCTATCTCAGAAATGTCTTAAAATAAAAAAAAAATCCACATGAAATTTCAAAGTCCATGAGCTTGAGGTCAAAGAACTAAGGGGTAGGGGGGAGGAGGGCAGGGCTAGGATGTATCAAAGCCTTTAACCGTAATCTAACATCAGTCTAAGTATTAATATCAACTGAGTCCATTGTGGCACTGTGAAATTATGTCTTCATTAATATAAAACTAATCAAAATCTTTAAGACAAAACTCAAAGTCCATGACCTTGACATCAAGGTCATCCAGTCGGATAAGTATATAGTGTTTTGTAAAAACTCAAAAAAGTGTCTAACATCAGTTCAAGTGTAAACTAAATCTCTGCCAAGCATTATGAATCAGTACGCAATTAGAAAACTTTAATAAAGACCAAATTTCCTAAGTCCCTGACCTTGACATCAAGGTCACCGAGCAGGGCTGGGGTAGTACTCTGTAAAACTTTGGACTAATATCTAACTACAGTGCAAATATAAAAAGAATTCATCTATGGGTTCAGGAGATATGTGTCATTAAAAAAACTTTAACCAAAACATCCAATTAATAAAAAGATAATTTTCTCAGTCCATGACCTTGACATCAAGGTCACTGAGGGGGGTGGGGGTGGTACCTTGGAAAACTTTGGACCAATATCTAACTACAGTGCAAGTATCAAAGGAATCCATCCATGGGTTAAGGAGATACTGGGCTTTAGAAAACTTTAACCAAAACATCCAGTCCCAAAAAACTCCCAATTTTCTAAGTCCATGACCTTGACATCAAGGTCAAGGAGTGGGGTGGGGGTGGTACCATGTTAAACTTTGGACCAATATCTAACTACAGTGCAAGTATCAAAAGAATCCATCCATGGGTTAGGGAGATATAGGTCTTTAAAAAACTTTAACCAAAACATCCAATCCGGACGACGCCGCGGACGCGGTGGTGACAACAATAGCTCTTCCTGAACTTTCCTTCAGGCGAGCTTAAAACGGCAGAAACCATTGAGGCATATCTGTTCACCTTAATAAGTACAATAAGGTTTTATACCTGCTATACCATCACAGTTGATGAGCAGTCCGAGGACAAACAGTATACATGAGCGTTTGAAGATTTTCCAGAATATCAATTTCTTGGGTGTGGCATTTCTCAAGAGAGATTGAAATGAGTAAACCATAGCTGTCCCCATTATCCATACAAACCTAGAAAATAATAGTCATGGAAACAATCATAATTTGAGCCACGACACGAGAAAACCAACAAAAAGGTTGTGCACCCAGCACAGACTCAGATCAGCCTGGGCATCTGCCCAGGCTGATCATAGTCTTTACTGTCCGTATGGTGGTACCTTAGACCCTTAGCTACCTTTTAAGTGCCAAGGAAAGATTTTGATTAGACCGGGCAGATGCCCAGATTGATCTGAGTCTGCGCTGGGAGCACAACCACTTTGTTGGTTTTCTAGTGACGCAGTTCATTAGTATACACAAGCAGTGTAAACCCCTGACAAGTTAACCACATTCTGTTCTGTGTGCACTGTTTGTAGGCTTTTCCATTATGGTACATATATTCAAAAATAGAAATGTTCATAAAATTACATATGTTTGAGTTAACACGAATAAGCAAATAAAGGTTCTTCAACTGTCACTTATAGACAGGAAAGAAACTGGTAATTTGGTCAATAAAAGGCCCTCAAGGGAACATGTTACTGACTGAAAAATTCCTTAGCAAGTATCAAACACTATTCACAATGTATGAAACACATGAAACAAAACTACATGAAACAAAGCTTTATTTCTGATCTGTATAACAATGAATGCATAAAAGCAAACTGTTTTGTTATCAAATGTATGTATATGAGTAACTAGGTTGTGTAAAATGTCAGGAAAGCTCAAGAAGAGAAAGGTTTAAGCAAAAGACTTATATACTTATGCAAAAGCTTTGTTATTCAAAATGTGAGACTTTTTATTATCTGCTCAATACCAATGCGGACATTATATTCAAATTCAACAGCATAAGAACTTTGTGATTTTCGGTATCAAGGTGCTTTTCTTCGTCTGTTTACTCATTTCTAGAATAAATATTTCTTACATGTGAAATTTCAACAAGAACAAGCATCTATAAAGACCAGAGAATACCTCTGGGTATAAAACAAAAGAACCATGCCAAAATTTCTTTATGCATACCATTTAATTCTAATTTCCCCAGCTTCAGTGTTTATGTTTCTGTCTGTATTTGATAATTCACTGGCCAGGTCATTGGCAATTTTCCTTTTAACTGTCCATAAAAGAAGGCTTCTTGTTATATACTGAACAAAAAAAGAAACGTTACATATATTATTCGTGAATTTTAAGCTAAAAGTCAATATTTTCAAGTATTTCTACGCTATTCTCTCACATGCTAGACATCAGACAACCTTATGAACCTGTCAATTTTGAATTTCCATTGACTGATACAAAATTCTTCCGCTTTGACTGAAAACACTACATACAATTTGAAACGCTTAATGCGCATGCGCAAGCGCTTAAATTTTAACACTTTCGGACTTGGCTCGATACTGCCAATAAGAAGTCCTATGAACGTTATGAAATTTAATCAGCTGTTCAAAAAATAAGATGTTAAAGGTTTTGTGTCTTTGAAATTGCCTCCCTTGCAATTAAAAGTATAGCAAATCATTTACTCCGATTGACCAGTACGTTTCAATAAAACTTTCAAGTTTAATTCATGAATCATATTCCAGCTTCTCCAGACAATGATTCATGATGAAAAAAATTGGTCAAACTGGTTAAATGTCTGTGGTATATCACCTTTCATTGTCTATAGGACTTTCAGTGCATAGCATGAAAGTCAGAATCAAGTGTCCTGAAAAGCGATATTCCAAGCCATGTGCTTCACTGATCAACCATTTGGAAGCGGCGATCGGACCGTTTTTGTAACCAATAGTACCTGATGAATGTCTCAGATATTACTTGCTCACATGGGCTGACAACTTGAGTGAAATACGGGCCTTCAAAAAGCACCTCAAAACTGCACTTTCAAATTCTGACCCCTCATTGAATCAAACTGATCTGGAGACATTAATCTTGCAGTTTTTGTTGTCAAATTTATTTTGTGAGCATTGAATACTTTTTGTCAGTTAGACATAAAATAAATTTGGCCAACTCCTGACTCAGTTCAAAGAAAATGTGCAAGGAAAGTGCATGTAACGTTTCTTTTTTTGTTCAGTATATATTAAAGACCTTAGGACATGTGTAAACACTACAGAGTTTATATAACAGAGTGTATTTGATGATAACTTTGGGATAATTTTTCTTTTATGAAAAATATACGTTATGACTGGTCTTCTGGATCACCTCAAGAACATATGTTGTGACCCCTCTTCTGGATCACCTCCTCAAAACCATATGGTGATCCCTCATCTGAGCCAACTTTTAAAAACATATATTGGGACCCCTAATCTGAACAGCCTAAATAAGGCTGTTCAAATGAAGTCACTATATATGCTTTATGCATGACTTGTGATTTAACTGCTCTTTCAACATTATTTCAGTCATATCTAGCTGATGGAAGGGTGATCATGAAAGGTTGTGCACAATGGAACCCCATATATGGCTGATAGGAATTCCACCTCCACCAGGATTTCATCTCATAAACGTTGAGCCCCCTCATTTGAACCACCTCTTAAACCATATATCTGGACCCCTCATCTGAACAGCCTCAATGAGACTGTTCAGATGAGGGGTCACAACATGTTTTATGCAGATTCAACAAAAATGTGTAATTATCACCAAATACTCCCTCTTAGCTTGAGCTCTGACAGTAATACTCAGGGCCCAGTTGTTCAAAGCATTGTTGGTTGGCTTCACAAGGCATTAGTCCAAGACTCTTAAGTCTTACAGTACTCACAAAATCGACTGTGGTAATATTTTTTGCTGAAAATTTGTAAGAAGCTTTTGCACTAAAGCTTTTAACTTTTCTGGCAAAAAATGCAGTGTTCTTGCTTACAAAATGTTTGCAAATTTAACGTCTGGTTAACTAATGACGCCGTTAGTTCTGAACAACTGGATCCAGATAAGTAAGTGCATCTCTACATGTAGTGTGATTAGTCTTTGACTTTCCCACTATTGGCTCCTCAAGATATATGAGCCGCCACGCGAGAAAACCAACAAAGTGGTCATGTGCCCAGCGCAGACTCAGATCAGCCTGTGCATCCGACAAGTTTGCTCAGACTCTTCGCTAAGCGCTTAAAGGGTAGCTAAGGGTCTAAGCTACATTCATGCGGACAGCGAAGGCTCTGATCAGACTGGGCGGATGCCCAGGCTGATCTGAGTCTGCGCTGGCCGCACAACCACATTGTTGGTTTTCTCGTGTCGCGGCTCATATAGTGCTCATGCAAACTGGGAAGAACCTCATCAGATTACACAGAAAGGTTGAAGATACAGCTTAGTAGGTGGATGTGGGTGTACAAGTATATGAAAATGACAATGGAAAGCATGGGAGTTTTGTCAAAACGTTTTTCATATTACTGATAAGGAAGCATGATGACTTGTGTTCTAATAGCTCTTCGACAGTACTAAGGTCATATCAAGCTGATGGAAGGGTGATTATGTAAAAGGTTGTGCACAATGGAACCCAATTTATGGCTGAAAGGAATTTCATCTCCAGCAGGATTCAGACCAGGATTGCTAGCTCAGCAGGCCAGCACATAACAAACTGAGCTACTGGGGCTAGCTCCCTGGTTGGGTATATAAGGAGATGGCAATGGCTAGGATACAATTTTTGCTGAAGCCTTTTCCAGATACATGTAACTGACTGTAGACCATGTAGAGGATCTTATATAAGTGGTCATTTCATATGAAATTTATGAAACGAGCCTTTGGCAAGTTTCATGAAGTTCATATGAAATGACCATCAGTGTAAGGTTCTGTTTATCATATGACCCTTTAAAACGGGATTTTATTGCCTTCAAAATGAACATTATTTCAATAAGAAAATGCAAGGCTGACAGGCTGACCAAAATGTTCTTACATGTGCGGTCATACGATTTTTGTGACACAACATTATCCACTGAATAACAGTGACGTCATATGATAAGGTATTTTATTGAATAATTACTGTTTAAATGGAGGTTGTATGGCTGAATTTGTCAACTATTCCAATAAGGAAGGTTTGTAACTTGTTCAAGTGAAAAGAGTTTACATGGGTGGGTGGGGTATTATACCATGGAAATACAAGATCAGCTACAGTCAAACCATTCCAGTTAGAGTGGTCAAAAAACCAGTATCCTCCCCCACCATAATTTACAAAACACATTATAGTTAAACTGATTCTGCAAAACAGATAATAATAATAGTAAATCCACTACCAAGCAAAGCTGTTAGTAACTTAAAAATTCTAAGTATTGGGACAGATAGGTCTGAACAAACAGTGCAGCCAATCAGACTGCTCCTGCAGGAGCAGGCTGATCAGGGTCTACACTGTTTGCCATTGCATCGCCATCCTTTGGTCACATTACTATATTGTAAAATCAAACTGTTTCACTTTTTAGGACAACTTTGGTTATTAATTTAGGTGTCCCAAGTTTTAGAATTTTTACTGCACAAAGAGGTAAATACTGATGTTATTTGTATATAAAACAGCATGCACTGCAAAGAAAGAAAACATATCATGCATAAGAGTAAAGCACCAGAACTTCTTGGTTCAAAAAATTATTTCAAACAATTTTAATGCTCCAGGGAAATATCTTGTGACAATTCTAATGTGATCTTTTTTTATTTCTTCATAAAAGCATATGTTGAGGACCAAGTATGTTTTATGGAAAGTTCTAATACAGCATGCCTATATAGGCAATGACATTACACCGATTTATTCTGCAGTGATCTATTCTACAACAAATCACTGTTCTGTAGCACGCGAAGCTAACTAATGACATTATCGTTGAAACAAATGGTATCATACAGCTATTCTATAAAGTTTGACTGTGCCACTGTCATATTTCTGAAGAAAAGCCTGGAATATAAATGCATAGAGACTTGTTACAGTCAACTCTGCTTGTGGAACTATTCACAAGCCATTAAAGAATAGTTGGGAAAATAGTAAACCATTCTACTACATTCAACTTTGTGGAAGTTCTGATGCTTTAAAGTGTGAACAAAAATGACAGCTGCTGACACTATCAGATGGCAAAAGTTCATTGCTATAGCAACCACTCCCAACTCACCATGGAAACACAAGGTCAGCTACAGTAAGGCCATTCCATTTAGAATGCTTGAAAAACCAATAATCTCCTCCTCTATAGTTAACAAATATCATCAGTATGATAGAAATCCTGAAAACATGGCAAAACGTGTGTCAGTGACATAAATTCTAAATCAGGATCACAAGTAGCCGCCTCTGAAATTTAAGCATTAATTATTACTGTACAGCACCTATACTGACTGCCAATTTTCTGTGGCATTCAAGTCACTATCAAGGGCTTAATAAAACTGTGGGCTAGTTGCTTACCCAAGTACTTAAAAATAAAACATGATCCTTCTAAGACTCAGACAGCTTCTTTCTACAATCCACCAAAGAATACAGGTATCCTATAAGTTTCAGCATATTGTACAGCACTTAATTTGGTGTGTTCATTATTTCATAAATTACTTATTAACAAAATTAAGATATTATACAATTCACAACAGTTGACACTACAGCTGTAATATCAGAAGAGCATTTACTTCACAACCCAGCAGTCAAGTGTATTTGTGAAAAACTGAACTCTCATACATATTAAGTGATTTACAGTACTTCAGAAATTTGAGAATGTATTTTATGAGGATTTTAACATAATTGGCAGTTAAAAGTTAATGCAGTGTACAGCCAATTAATTTTACAGACTGTAATCTTTCATCAAATTCTGCCAAAAATTCATGGTTTATCTTTTTATCTGCTACTCTAAATGTTTCCATAAGCTCTCAAATTTCAGGAACCACAAGCATCCCAGCTTGTTCACAACTAAACGGCAGTGGTAACAAGCTAATTGCAGCTGCAAAAAGGTTAAAGTATCCAATGTCTTACAAATATGTTTCTTAACTTGCTGCTTTCTCACAAGATTATCGTTTATTCATGTAAATGTAATAAAAGAAAAGTTTAATGGATGTTAATGGCACAGAAATTTAGCGCAGATGTCACAGAGAAAGACTGGATTCTGTTTACAACAGACTGCTGTATTTTCTGCTATTATTACTTCATCAAATACTGTATTTGTATTAATATTCACAGGAACAAAAGTGTGAGATTTTGCTTTTTTAGACATATTCACTAGTACTGAAGTCTGCAGGCTGATCTGAGTCCTTGCATGAATATGATATAGGAGGCCTTAACTTTTGGTAAAATGGGCTCAAATCATACATAATTTTGTTGATTAATTTTAAAACACTCTTTAATAGTATGCAGGGTGGCTGCTTGTTATTAAACAGCTTTCCAGCATATTATCACCTTGTACTGCAGATTTATAAGAGAATACTCCATTGCCAGACTACTTAAGCATGGTATGTATTATCCTTTACCTACCCTCTGACAGTATCTAGTGACTTCAACCTTTCTCTTCTTGGCTTTCTCTCTGCCCCTCCCTCATTCACTAGGTTGGGATTGCCCAGGTCCTGTTCACTGTAGGATGTCTGAAATAGTCAGTGTTTAAATTTCTATGTGCAGGCTTTGACCTATAGCTAGGCAAGGCCGTAACTGCGCAAATTGCAGGTGTGTAATGAAATTTTGTCAAATTGAACACACACCTGCATATTTGATGATGCGTATTATGTAATTACCCCTAGTTACGCCCCAGCTAGGTGCTATACTTCCTTAGATCATTTTCAAAGGTGACATTTCTGAAAGCATTTTATTGTCTGCCATCTCGATGTCAGCAATTCTAAAATAGAACTTAGCTCCAAATGTTCTTTCTTGGAAGTAATCATAACCTAAAAACCTGAAACTCACCCAAAACTACGATATGGAAATGTTTAATAGGATAATGCACTCTATTTCATTTCACTATATGCACACAAAGATTTCAATTTTGTACAAGTGCAGAATACTTGAGAGTGAGGGTCCTGTTATTCACTATTCTCTTGTGGCTGGGAGACTGCAACCAATGAAAGCATTGTTAAGTGTACTATAAGAATTTTTCCAGCAGACCTGAGCATAACAATTATGAATCTGGAAGTTTGCTGATGTTCAAAACTCCAGGGCACAGATATTTTCCTGGATACATGTATATTTCAATATTTCCAGCATTTGGAATTATACCTCTGAGAGAGAGTTTCGTTCCCATGCAACCTTAAGAAATGTTTCAAAAAATGAATAGAACGGGTGCTGGTATTACCGACTATTTAAGCTTTCGCTACTGTCAGGCTCTTCTACTGAGGAACATTCGGTAAGTAGCCAGAATAATAGGATATATAGGCAGTGCAGCAAAGACTGGTATCACAAATAAGAGTGTGCGCAATCATTTAAGCAGCGGAAAGACTACTTTGTGTCATGATGGTCGGCGTGAATTACCAACCATGGTAGGGTGTACCGACCAGTTACTGCGGGTATTGACAAAACATTTCTCTATTTCTTAAAAAAATATGACAAATAACACTGAAACCAAAATTACACCACCCTATTTTCCGCTTTTTTATGTTTTAAAACGAAGACAACAGTTGTGATTTCCTGTTTGTTTGTTTTTTTCTTAGAGGATGGATCTGTTTAAAAGGGTCTGCTCTTACTGAGGATAATTTGCAAATTCTTTTTGTAAGAGTCAAACCCATTGACAAGGGAGGCATAAATGAAAATGGCAGCTTTGCCTCACCTGAAAGTGTGTCTGTTCACAGTAAAAGTATGTACATGTCAACCTCAGAATGCTAGTGTAATGAATAAGAGCCAAAAATGGCTAAATAAGTTAAATAACGATACAAACACCATATTTCGCAAAAGCCCAATCAGTAATGTAGCAGTGCAAATATAACGTTGCCCTGAAAAATTCCACCATTTTCACCGACGTACTTGCATTTCAAGCATGGCTCAGTGCAAACTGCAATAGAGTGATGTATCACTAATTGCTGGCAAAATTGTGAACAGTACAGAGTCCTTATAGCACTTTGAATTTATACTGCTTGTTCAAGAGAAAAAAGGTGACTCCAATCTGACTACGTAGACGCACAGAGGCTAGCTGAAATGCCACTTTGTTGGAATTTCCAGACGAATTTTATTTTGCTGTAACTTTACCCACTATAGCTACACAAACTGACCATATTATTTCTATGGTCGGTAAGAGCCGATGATGGTTCTGATATTGCGTCTATTACCGGCTAGCTACATATGCTATGCTAATCAAGCACGACTTACCGTTAAAATTGTATTGATAAACGCATGTGTTTACCCAAGCAATGATCGAATAAGTAAACTGTGTACTGGAAAACTTGAGTATATTGAAGTTAGAACCTTATCATCGGATGGCTATAAAATCAAAAAAATCTGTAAGAAACGTATCTGAACACTGTATTTGGTTTTATTTTGAGTTCAAATGTCTTCTGTGAAATTTTGAAGTTTTCCCATTATGATAAAAGAAAATGAATTATTTGTAGGGACAAACTTTTCCCGTACTAAGAGCGGTTTACGGTATTTTTATGTGGTCGGTATAAGACTCCCAGTCAGCAATACCCGCACCCGCTCTACATGAACTGAAGTATGCACAGAAACTTTAAGCTACGGTAGATTAATCTGAGAGTTGTGAGGCTAGCAAAGGTGTAAGACATTAGAAATCTTAACCCCATGCTATAACCGAAGTTATTTAAGTCGCACACCCCTTCAAAAGTTTTTATCCATTGTATTTAGAACTTTGTGTAGAACTTAATACTAGTTGGAATGGGCTAAGCAATAATCAGCAGGAGGTGGTTTCAAAACAAAGAACAAAACCTCTGAAACACATGTATCATTTAAAATATTTTTTAGCTTTCTTTTTTCTGCCTTTTATCACCATGATAAAATAGAACAGTACACTGCACTTTAGCAGTATACCACACTCTAATATATAAGTGTATTAAGGGCTGGTGGGAACAGGTGAGCAAAGCAGTGCCTTCTGAGCATTATGTGCATGCTTTTTGTACTAGTATAATTTTTGCCAAATTTATACAGTTCGAAGGCAAATGGGATAAAGAATGAATGGTGGAATGATTATGATGGATGACAAGTAAGACTGTGCAGAATTATGTTAATACAGTGAGAAGAATGGATAGCTACGAGCAGTAAGTCATGTGAAATTACAGTCAAGCCGGTCTTACAGGTGTCACTCTGTCTTTAGCAGCCATCTGTTTGGGATCCCTTGAACCAAACTACAGTGCAAATGAATGTCAATTGAGGGGAGATCACCCGTTATCAGCAGAAATTTCTTGTTTGTCTCCTTGGATGACTCCTTACAACAGCTTTAACTGCATCTACATACTGAATTTTTTATATGCTTGTTCCAAATGACTGTTTACCCGGAATGCAAATGTGTCTGAATCAATTTATGCAAATCTGCAACTATTCAATTCTCATCACAAAAATTATGACAAGATCACAAAAAAGAAAAGAAAATGAAATGTGACAGATACGGTGTCAGAGTGGAACACTGAACCATTTTATGGGATAGAATGGCAGCTTATGAGTAGGCAGGATAGGGTGGGTTGAATTGTAAGGCTTAGGAATATAGGTCTGTGTAGATTATATGAGCCGCGATACTAGAAAATCAACCAAAATGGCAAGTGCGTCCAGCGAATATTCAGATCAGCCTGGGTAGCACATAGCAAAGACTCTGATCAGACTGGGTGACTGCCCAGGCTGATCTGAGTCTTTGCTGGGTGCACATGCCACTTTATTGGTTTTGGCGTGTCGTGACTCATATCTTAATTTCATCAGAAACAGACACAGAGTCAAAGCTGTAGCTACAGAGAAGATTTGGTGATAATTCTCGGATGATAGCTACCATTTCTCCATCCAAACATATGTTGTGGATCCTCGTTAGAAATGCCTTAGAGAGGCTGTTCAAATGAGGTCACACAATGTTTTATGGAGATGGAATTTTGAAGAAATACCCTGGTTTTCCACAATTCTGAGCTGAAAGGCTTTGATTTCTGTTGTTGTTTTTTTGTTGTTTGTTTTCCTTTAATGATGAGAAGCTCCAGATAAGGGGCCTTTCGGTGATAATTCTGAGGTAATTTGGTTCAATTCTCCATAGAAAGCATAAGCTGGAACCCAGACATTTAATAAGGAGCTCAAAACATATCTCCCAGGAGAAAAGATATTATTCAATAATTGTCATTATTAACACATCATTCCTCCTTGTTTAGGAGTTCAGATAATTAAAGCACAACTACTACACAAAGGCATGTTCTGGCAAATTTTACTCTTGGACACATATACAAAGGGGTGTACTAGCACTGATTAAAACCCTTAACCTAAAGCTGGGGAACCTAGCCATACCTCTAAGGCTTGCTTGCCAGATATTGTCTTTCTTCCCTTTCTTTGTCTTAAGTTGTAACTTGATCTTAGTGGGGTGTGTCCAGCAGGCTTACTCAATATAGGAGTTCTTTCTTGGGAGTCCTTTAGGAAAGTTAGGGAGTCTTTGGTAGTGTTGAATTTGAAATTTTCTCAAATGTTACATTCCCAAATACTTCCCAATTTATAGAAACATGTGCAACAAGTATCTGGCACAATTATAAACTGGTTTATTCTTACAAATGGGTTCCCCAAGAATGATCAAAAGGGAAAGTCACTTTGCTTTCACAAATAGTTATATAGCATTTAATTAGTCTTTTCCCAGCAGGTGTTAAGCTTTGAAGGCAGGCAGAAAGAACAGTTACAAGTATATGAGACATGCCATGAAAAAGAGCCTTGAAGCATGGCCATACAGGCTCACCTAGATCAGCTTGTTAAACTAACAATGTTGTTAGTTAACAAGACAATGCAAAAGCTCCTCTTATTTTTTAAAAAAAAAATACTATTAAACTTGATTTTGTGTACTAGAAGGTGTAACAAGACATGTCAGTGAGACAGGATAGCTCGCCTGACAGCGCCTTGCCCATCACCTAAAAAACTTTAACGTAAAACAAAATTTTAAACATTTTGCTAACGCCAACGCTGACGCCGCCAATGCCATGGTAGTGCAACAGCTCTTCCTGTACAATCGTACAGGCAAGCTAATGAATCCTTAAATAAGGGCTTCATTAAGCTAACCATGCTTTGAACAACTGGACCCTGGACTACAATTTGTTTGTACATGTTATTAGACCCCTTACATTTTGGCATGGCTCATATGTTGTTAAAATACACTAAATGAATAAATAATACTTAAATGTGACAAAACTGAAGATGAAGAATGATTATGCTAGTATAAGAAAAGAATGCTGTTTTCAAATTCTGCTTTTAAGAATATAGACCCATAATAGCAAATAAAGCCAATCACTAAATGAACCGCGACACGAGAAAACCAACAAAATGTTTGTGCGCCCAGTGCAGACTCAGATCAGCCTGGGAATCCGCTCAGTCTGATCAGAGTCTTTGCTGTCTGCAATGAGGTAGCTAAGACCCTTAGCTATCCTTTGAGCATTTAGCGAAGAGTCTGATCATACTGGGCCATTGCCCAGTCTGATCTGAGTCTCCGCTGGGCGCACAACCACTTTGTTGGTTTTCTTGTGTTGCAGCTCAAATATTAAACAAATACCAACAAACATCACATTCTGCTATTGCCAACTTCATTTAACACTCAAATGAAGTTATGGGAAGTTCCAATGTCAAGTGGGTGGAGCCGCTCAGTTATGATGCAGAAGGTTGTGGGTTTGTGCCTGGGTTGGGCCAGCAGTCAACCGGAAAACTCTCTCTTGTCAACCCAGCAGTAAATGGGTACCTTTCTCGAAGCAAGGAAGGGTAGGGCAGCAAAAGGAGAGGGATGGGCTCTGCCTTTCATATGCTGTACCAAAGATACAGTGGGCCTCTAACCCCCACTGCCCCTACAGCCACTAGGCAATGGGAAACCTTTACCTTTCACCAATGAAGGTGGCAATGGCAGAAAATGATGTTTGTTCATGTTTGCTGATCTTCGTACGTACTCACCAATTTGCCTATGTATGCCATTATGGGACTGTAAGTCAGAGAGAATGCCAATTACATGTGAGCCATGACATGACAAAACCAACAATTTGGTTGTGCGCCCAGCAAAGACTCAGATCAGCCTGGGCATCTGCCCAGTCTGATCAGAGTCTTCGCAGTGCACATGGAGCTTGCTGAGACCCTTAGCTACCCTTTATGCACCTAGCGAAAAGTCTGATTGAACTGGGCACATGCCCAGGCTGGGGCACATGACCAGACTGATCTGAATCTATACTAGGTGCACAATCACTTTGTTGGTTTTCTCGTCTCACGGCTCATACAATCATTAATATCTGGCTCTTCAGTCTCAGAAGCAGGAAAAGTATGAGTTTCTAACTGGGTCTTTGATACAAAGAATCTGGAACTTTCCAGTCAGTGCAGTTTATTAACTGAACAGATTAAGCTATAAAAGTTTCTGTATAAGCAGGCTACACAACAACACAAATATATGAGCCGCGACACAAGAAAACCAACAAAGTGGTTGTATGCCAAGCACAGACTCAAATCAGCCTGGGCACTTGCCCAGTCTGATCAGAGTCTTCGCTGTCCGCATGAAGGTAGCGTAGACCCTTAGCTATCCTATAAGCATTTAGCGAAGACTCTGATCAAACTAGACGGATATCCAGGCTGAGCTGAGTCCGGCTGGGCACACAACAACTTTGTTGGTTTTCTCGTGGAGCGGCTCATATGTAAACTGTACCAGGTGATATATGATGTCTTTTCTGTGCTACTTACTGGGTCAATAAAGTTGGTAGATCCTGTAGTAAACTTCAGTCTGATTGTGTATAGAACATGAGATCTGAAAATGGTATGGAATAAACTGTTAGCGTTTATCATGAAAATTCTAAAAACTATGACACCTAAAACGATTTAAATGAACTAAATATGGAAGAGTTATATGTTTTACAAGGCAGCAATGCCTCTAAAAGATAAATATGGAATGGCAAACAGTGTAGATCCTGACCAGACTACTCATTTTGGAGCAGTTTGATCTGGGTCTGCACAATTTGGTCTGACCTATCTGTCCAAATCCAGTAAATATCTACAGTATATATATTTCCACAAAAACTGCAAGAGCAAACAGTGTTAAAAATGTATCTTATTTGCAAAATAAAACACTTGTGAAAATTTCTGGATTTACAATTCAGACAATTCTCAACATTACAGTGTATCTGCACACCTCCAGGTTTTCCGCCAATTTTATAAAGGGAGACAACTTTTATGACTTCCTGTTTGCCTCCTTTGGTAACAAAGTCCTTCCAAAAAAGGTCTACATCTATCAAGAGTTTACCCTTATTGAGAAGGGAAGCAAAAAATGAAATTGGTAGAGCTGCTCCCCCTTGGAATTCTACCCATACACCTTAATTTAGCAGCAAATTTTATTGCATCAAATGTTCAGATACCCAAGTACTTTACTCTTCCAAATTTATGCCTTTATAACAACTAATTCTTTCCAATAAAACAGGAACAAAATGCCATTATGTAACAATGGTACTCAGTATGTACATGAATTGCTGTCAAAAAGGCTATGAAAACAGCTCTTGACAAGTCAAAGGGAGCAAATTCTTTCCTTTTTGAAAGGGAAGCAGAAATGAAAATGGCAGAGTTGCTTCCCCTGAAAGTGTACCCATTCATATTGAACCTCATTTCTTATTATGTTCAGACCATACCTTTGAAGTTTCTTGAATCCTATCCAAAGTATAGCTGCCAGTATAAAAGATCCTAAGGCTACATAGATAGCTGAAATACGAAATGACAGAAATTTTCAGAAATGAAAGCAGATATGGTCAGGACTTCTGTTATTCACATACAGTATTTAAATAGCTGATTATTTTGTTTCAGTGTTGTAAATGGCCAGTGGCCCGGTAGCCAAATGTGCCTAAATCTTGTCTGGGGCCACCAAAAATCTTCAAATTATGAAATTCAGTGGCCCAAATTTATTTGTCTGACAATAATAAATGCATTGGATATTTTAGCTAGTGGATATTTTGGGCCACTGAAAATTTGGCCTGCTAAACTTTTGGGCCACCACATTTATCTTTGGAGTGTCCAGCACTGCTGTTTATCTCCTAATTGTAACAAGAGCTCCGCAAGCGGGGCAATATACACCCGTTTTGGAGTGAGTTTGGGCCCAGTCAGTACCTTGGGCAGATTTATATCCCTGACAATCAGCCACAAACAGGTACTAATGTGTGCACAAGTACAGTCTGTAAATACTAACTCCAAAATTAAGTGAGGGTAGCAACATTTCCCACACTAAACACACAGTATCAAGCTAATGCACATTGCTATAGAGTGTCATCAAGATATCCAAAACAAGTACCTAGTAATGGTGCCCACAAAAATAGTCTAAGAAATAAGAATAGGGACATAACTCTGAAAGTAAGTAATAGGGAGCAACCATTCTAATATGACACACACCATTTCATTCTTGTCTACATTGCAAGGAAGTTTATCAAGATATTCCAAACATAAGGGTTCTCAAAAGAAAAGCCTTAAAAAATAAATCAAAGGGATGTAACTCAAAATAAGGAAGGGGAAGCAATTATTTTTTTATTAGACATACTGTCTCAACCTAATACACATTACCATAAAGTTTCGTCAGATATTCCATACGGTTACCTAGTAATGACTTGCCCATCAATGGCCGTAGAAATTAATCATAGGCATGTAACTCCATAAATAAGGAAGGGGGAGCAATTATTCTCATATATAAGACACACCGCCTCAACCTAATACACCTTGCTATAAATTTTCATCAAGATATTCCGTATGGTTGCCTACTTATCGCTTGCACAAGAATAGCCTTAGAAAATATTCAAAGGGAGGTTACTCCAAAAATAAGAAAGGGGAGGCAATCGTTCATATATGTGGCATATCCTGTCAACCTAATATACATTACTATTAAGTTTCATCACAATAGTCCAAAGGGTTAGTTAGATATGAGGTGTACAAATATAGTCTGACAAAATAATCAAAGGGAGTTAACTCAAAAACTAAGTAAAGGGGAGTGACCATTCTTGTATGAGACACGTTGTCTTAACCTCATATACATTGATATTAAGTTTCATCATGATATTCCAAAGGGTAACCAAGTTATGGAATGCTAAAGAATTGCCATTCAAACTGCCATAGTCGAGTTTTTTCAAAGGGCTGTAACTCTGCTAAAAATCATTGGAGCGTAACCTCCAAATAATATGCACTACTCCACATCGTAGTCTTCCTATTTACAAAGTTTCAGCTTAATTGGATGAAAACTGTAGGAGGAGTTATCTGGAAACGAACACCCTGAAAATTCTAAGTAAAGGGCTGTAACTCTGCTAAAAATCATTGGAGCGTTACCTCGAAAAGATATGCGCTGGTCCACCTGATAGTTTTACTATATACCAAGTTTCAGCTCGATCGGATGTAAACTGTAGGAGGAATTATCCGGAAACGAAAAGTTTACGCCGGACGGACGGACGCCAGCGCCATAACACTATACGTCCCGTTTTTCAAACAGGCGTATAAAAAGTGCTGTCAGTAGAAGAAGAAGGCACATACCCCATTTTATCTATTTCCAGTAGGCCTCAAATGATCTGTTTCAATCTCAATTTAACAAATACATGAGTGAAGGATAATATAAAACCAAGGAATATTCCAAAGACAAGAGATAATGCACTATCTAGACCATACAGGGCTCGAGGGATGGATGGATGGATGAATGGATGGATGGAAGGATGGCTGACAGGGTGATTTGAGGTTTTACAGCCCTTTCTACAGAATATCAGTCATACCAGAATGATGTAGGAATACTGAAAAAATTCTAAGCATTGGGATATATAGGTATGTGCAAAAAGTGCAGACCCAAATCAGACTGCTCCTAAAGGAGCCCATACTGTTTGTTGTTCCAACTGCAACTTCTGGACACATTACTGCCCTGTAACCAAACTGTTCCATTAATCATGACAATTGTTTCAGGTGTCCCAATTTTTCCATTTTATGGTAGTTGAAATGATGGTAGATGAAACAAGAAACTAGAAGAGAATTATGGCCTTGGCCAAATTCCAAACTGTCAAACTGTGACCGCTGGATTATGAGTCCAGTGCCACTCTTCGACCATCAGACAACAATTGGTTCTGATGAGAACTTCTGGATAATCTTTCTTATTTCTCTATAAATCATTCTGTGACCCCTCATCAAAACTGGTGGAAAAAGGCAGGTTTAATGGAAGGTCACAATATGCAGTGAAAGTACTCAGACTATGTCAAACTTATCATCATAGTCTTTTCTTATCAGGAGCTCTGATGCCACAGGCAAAGGATACTTACGTATATTGCTATCCTGAGGGGAATTCATGAGGTACACCTTTGTGCATGTCAATTCATTCTTGATTGTAACACGGTAGTTTCCATTATCCTTAAAATGTTGATTTAGGTGGGACTCACTGAAATTAGATATGACTCACACATAGGGTAGCAAACAGTAACAACATTGGCAATTGGCAATGGTTGAGACCAGACTACATATATTTTTTAGATCATTTTCTTATTTCTCCATGATAAAATTTGCTGAAACACAGTTTCTTTCCTACCTGCATTCATGTACTGAGAGTTGTATCATTAGAGAAAAACTGTACTCTCATTGGCCATCTTGTATCTACAAGTACCATATGGTTATCCTTTTCTAGGATCAAGTAGGCTTCAGGTAAGGTGTAATTTTGAGGAAAATGCTGGGATAATCTTTCTTATTTCTAACCCAATACATATGTTGTAACACCTCATTAGAACTGCCTCATTGAGGCAGTTCTAATGAGGTGTTACAATATATGTTTTCATGGAGAATACATATAAATTGCCTCATAACAATATATTGCCCTACTGGAAACATAAGTGCTCAGCTACCTTCTAAAATTCAAATGGAGATGAACACTAATGGTTCCAATAGGGTGATATTTTATGGAATATGTATATAAATCGCCTCATAATCATCCTCAAATATTCCTTCTATCTACAGCCCTGCAAAGTTTCCCCCAAAACACAGTTTCTTTCCTACCTGCAATCATGCAGAGTTGTATCATTGGAGAGTAGCTGTACTCTCATCGGCCATCTTGTATCCACCAGTACTGTACAATTATCCTGTTCTGGTAGCAGGTATGTAACATTCTGCAGATCACACTGAAACAAAGAACAAATATAGTACATGTAGTTAACATAAATTGTCAGATTCCAGTTTTGTCATACTAGTTAATATTTACATTATCAGTGCAGAGCTCTCTGTTAACCCAATTAAGTGATGCGGGGGGTCAATGTTGTTTACAAGTCAATATTAACATTGTGTCACGCGCTCTAGAGTGACAGCTCATCTCACTAACTAGCATGTGAAATCTACAACATGCCGTGTACTTGAATGGCTAGTAAACATTGAGTGATGGCTTGCCACGCCTACTTGCACGTGAAATCTGCAGCAGGAGGTGGAATTTACTGGTAAGCAGTGACAATGCGGCTGTTCCAAACTATTGCGAAATTCGGCCGGTTATGTTTTTAAAACCGTTCTTATATATGTATTTCTTATTTTTGTTTATCTTTTTATTGATCAAAAGCATCGTTTAATAATATAAATATAAGGAATTCACTTCGAGGCTCACTTACTTTGCTCGTACTTTACCGATGTAGCTTATACTTCAGTCAACATTAAAAAAAGAACATTCATTCCTTAAATGACTCAATTTCAGCTCAAGACACTTCTCTGAGAAATTATGCTACCATACTGGACAACTCAACTAAAACAGTAACAGAATTTCTGTCTTCAGAGCCCAGGTAGCTCAGAAGGATAAGCGCTGACCTGCTGATCTAGCAGTCCCGTGTTCAATCCCTGCTTTAGGTGAGAATTTTTTCAAACGTAAATGGGGTTCCATTGCACACAGCCTATCATTATCACCTTACCATCGTCTTGGTATGCCTAAAATACTGTAGAAAAGGACAAAAACTCCCAAGTCATCCATCCATCCATTCAATACTTTCTGTCTTCAAAGTTAGAAAAGTGTATCTGTTTTATCCTCGACCAGGGATATTTATATTAAACAACTGGCAAACTGTGAGGATCCTGATCAGATTTAAGTCTACACTGTTTAGATCTTAATGAAACATTTCTGTATAAAGCAAGAACCTGCATTAAGGAAATGATTTAAATTATCCTGCAGCCAGTCTTGATCTATGTGTTTTCAGTTTTGCTAGTCTCATATGCCTTGTCTTCTGAAGAAAACTTCACAAGTCAAAGTGTTGGGAATTTTCACAATTCTAAAGGCTCTAGCCCCAGTCCCCAAAAGGGGTGTGAGGGCCCTGCTGTTTGCTCAGACATTTTTGCCACACTATTTAAGACAAATGTTGTATGCTAAGTAAGTAAGTAAGTAAAATCTAACACAGGCAAGTATTTGATGGTAATTGTTGTTGCGTTATTGTTTAACGTCCTCGGTAAACAGCTATGGTCATGTCGGGACCGTCAATTAACCTAACCACACTATTCCTCGGCAGGCTTAGACCTCCTAAGCGGTTAATCAGTACTAAGTGCACTTACTTTCACCAGCAACTGCCCTTCTTGAATCAGCGGAAGGGGAAATGAAAGTAAGTGGACAGACCGGGTACCGAACCCAGGACCTCTGGCTTAAAAGTCAGGCGCCCTATCGACTGCGCTAAGCAGCCCGGCGTATCTGATGGTAGTTGTGGGATAATAATTAATTTTTCTTATTTTTCCATTAAAAACCTATGTTGTGCCCCCATCAGAACCATTTTCCTTCAACAATACTAATGACAGGTCACAGCACATGTATTTATGGAGACTCAACTGAAATAATCCCTAAATATCAACAAGCACTCCCTCTGGTCCGGGCTGGGTTTGGATAAATCTTGTATGCTGACCTTGTAACATTCTGCTGTGACAAGCTGTATTATGATGGTAGAGTTAACTCCCTGCTTGTCCACCATGAGATCAGCAGTGTCTATCTTCCTGTTTGGAATTTTTCCAGCCTCACAGTGTTGAAAGTTTGCTTCACAGCTTAGTAAAGAAACCAACAGGCCTACCACTGAAATATAGTTAACATTTATAATAAATGACTCAAAGCTTGGCACTCTAAAAATATATATTTCATAAAAAAAATTAAGTGTTCTTAAATTTTGAACAGTGAAGCTTTTCCCAGAAAAAGCGAACTTCTAAAATTGCAAACAAACACCATATCTTTCAGTGCTCCAGATTAGAAGGGGTAAAAGGGATAACTGAAGGATAACTATATATATTCCAGGATAAAAACATTATGTTGTGACCCTAATTAGAACCTGCTCACAGAGACGGTTCTCATGAGTGGTCACAACGTTTGTTTTCGTTGAGAAATAAGAAAAACTATATCTGAATTATCCCTGTTACCCCTTCTTATCTGGACCTCTGATCTTTTTTGCTTTTTCAAATTGTGTTCAGAGTGGGTCAGGCACTGCCAAATGGAATTGAGGTCTGAACAGTCTCATTAAATCATCACAGAAGTGTGTGGCAAATATCAAAATAAAGAAGGCCACCAAAACTTCAGCCTCGGATTACTGAATTTGACTTAGTGAATGGAATGCTAAAGGCCGAGCTGCTCCAGGCTGAATCAACTAAGGTTCAAGTCTGCTGGGATGAGCAGACCCATTTCCTTTGATACAAATTACAGTTGTTTCGTGCCCTGGACGTTTTGACGTTTCGTATCCAGCTCTGGAGGTTTCTTACTTTTACCCTATCGATTCATACCCTAGGGTGGTTGATTCGTACCCTAGCCCAGTGGTTGATTTGTACCTTCTTTATTCCTCTGAGTAGTAACTTACAACTAATGTCATTCACTGTTAATACATTATGGAAGAAATGACAGAGTAAGCATTTTGCAGAAGAAATTACAGATTTCAGAAATAACAAAATGTGAATCGGAAAAATTGTGTAGACCCGTTAGCTCTTAGCTAAACAGCTCTTGCCTTAAGGCGTCACAAGTTTTAATGTGTGTTCCTCGTCTGAGCTTACATATAGTGTATAACAAATGTTAAGACATTGATGATGTCCTTTTATGTTCTTACAAAGACAGCTCGGGATTTGCAGTCACAGATCTGGTGTTGAAGTGTCAAAAGTAAATGGATGTCCACTAGAGATATAGACCAGCCATTACGTATGGGACTGCTTCCTTTCTAACTGTTATTGTGAATTCTTTCAGTAGTCCTGTTTATGATCTTAATCTTGACAATAACTATCTTACTTTTGAAAGTTTGCTTTTCTACCTGGATAATCACATGCCCATCAAACTGTATAATGCAGCTTATGAAGAAAAAGAAGGTTACCCTGGGGCTAATTGTTCACGGGATTAGTGAGCAAAGTTTAATCTTGAACTTCATGGTTTTGAAAATAGGTGGTGTTTTACCTGAATGTTTTGATCGTTTTAAGACATTTTTGAGAGTCATCTCACGGGAGACCGTAGGCCATATGCGTGCAATAGGTGTTCCGAACAGCCTGCACATCTGAGTGCAACGGTTGGAGTCATCCGTTTACTTTTTTCAGATTCCCCGTAATTCGCTAATAGTATGAGGGATGAATGACTCTGGTCATGTTGCATGTTTGCGCAAGCTGATCTGTGCGCCCCTGATCATTCTGGCAGTGATGTACTTTGTCCAAGTACTGAACAATGATGACACAGACTAAAAGTTAAAGGCGCTTCATCTCGGGGTATAGCACCCATGATTGCAAGGATTCGGTTTCATTCTCGTGGTTCAGTTACTTTTATGAGTTTACTCGGGGCAAACTTTTCCTCGTGAAACTTGTTGGCTTTTCGTGGAAGTATCTTATTCTTCGGAGCTAGGACCCGGTTGTCTTGTTAGGTCAGCTGGGTTCAGCTGAACCACGGGGATTGCTGAATGACAACAGAGGCACAGTTATTGGATGTGCATGTACATGACGTGCTCTTAAAGCTTGAATCCCTACTGTGATATTCAATTCTGATTGCATGTTTAATCATTATTCTTTAATTGTACATATACACATGTGTTTATGCATGACCATTAGTTTTATTTTCTCCGACCATAATACATTTACAAATTATTTGGAAAGTGCATTTCTTGTAACAGTTGTTGACAAAAACAATTGTTACATTGATCATTTACCACGAGTTGTTATATGCAACCATTCTTGGTATAAGTACGCACAGTTATAGGAAACAGTCCACATTGACTGCCTTATGAGCTGTTGCTAACGATCAATCTGCGAAGAGCCTTTGCCTTACTTTGCATTTCCATCGACATGTTTAGTAAAAAATTCTCATCGACATTTTGAGTCGAATTTAAAGATATTGACATTTTTAGTCGAGCACAGATATAGCAACTAGTCTACAATGACTGCCTTATGAGCTGTTGCTTATTTGCTAAGGGTCATCCAGTGGAAGGCTTTTGCTGTATTTTGCATTGCCATCGACATATTTAGTCGAAATGTCTCATCGACATATTGAGTCGAATTTAAATTGTATCTACATGTTTAGTCAAGTGAACTCCCATAGGAGTTTAATAGTGATATTTTGCTTTAATAAAGTGTAATTTATAAGCACTCTGGAAAAGATTCTTTAAACGTATAATATGTTACACTTATTATTGGCAAATAAAGCTTATCACCAAAGTTTGTGTGAACTATTATAAGTTATTTTTGTAAGTTTAATTTTTGTCTTTTTTGTTTCTCAGTTTTACTCACTCCCTTTCTTTTTGTTTGGCGGACCTTCAGTTTGGCGGATTTTCTCGTGTGAGAACATTGTATTTTCATTTTAAAATGTATAGTAGGGAAATGATAATAATTTTATATCATTTATTTCTTGTAAATATGTACATAGTTTTAAAATTCCGCCAAACATTAAAGTATTAAAAGATCAAGGATAACAAGAGCTGTCGCCTGACAGCATAGCTCACCTGAAAAGGTGCTTGCCCATCACACAGTCGCTATGGTGGTGTGGACTGCTATGCATAAAACTTCAGGCAAGCATGTCCATAATGACAACACATTTATAAACAATTAAAACAAAATTCAGAAAATAAAAAAAATCCAGTAAGGGGTAGCGGGGGGGGGGGGGGGGGGGGGGGGGGCAGGCGCTAGGATTTATCAAAACCTTGAACCATTATCTAACATCAGTCTGAGTATTAGTATCAACTGAGTCCATTGTGGCACTGTGAAATTATGTCTTTATTAATATAAAACTTTAATCAAAATCTTTAAGACAAAACTCAAAGTCCATGACCTTGACATCAAGGTCATCCAGTGGGGTACCGGTAAGTATATAGTGTTTTGTAAAAACTTAAAAAAGTGTCTAACATCAGTTCAAGTGTAAACAAAATCTCTGCCAAGCATTATGAATCAGTATGCAATTAGAAAACTTTAATAAAGACAAAATTTCCTAAGTCCGTGACCTTGACATCAAGGTCATCGAGCGGGGCTGGGGTAGTACTTTGTAAAACTTCAGACCAATATGTAACTACAGTGCAAATATAAAAAGAATTCATCTATGGGTTCAGGAGATATGTGTCTTTAAAAAACTTTAACCAAAACATCCAATCAATAAAAAGACAATTTTCGAAGTCCATGACCTCGACATCCAGGTCACTGAGGGGGGTGGGGGTAGTACCTTGGAAATCTATGGACCAATATCTAACTACAGTGCAAGTATCAAAGAAATCCATCCATGGGTTAAGGAGATATTGGGCTTTATAAAACTTTAACCAAAACATCCAGTCCAAAAAACCCAAATTTTCTAAGTCCATGACCTTGACATCAAGGTCACTGAGTGGGGTGGGGGTGGTATCCTGTAAAATTTTGGACCAATATCTAACTACAGTGCAAGTATCAAATGAATCCATCCATGGGTTAAGGAGATATAGGTCTTTAAAAAAACTTTAACCAAAACATCCAATCCGGACACGAACGCGGACACGGTCGCGGACACCGACGCCAGGGTGACAACAATAGCTCTTCCTGAACTTTCATTCAGGCGAGCTAAACACAGAATAAACAACCAACAACAGTCTCAATTATCAGGAGGTGTTTAATTGTCGACCGGTTTCGGTCTGCTAAGACCTTTTTAAAGTATTAAGTTTCACCAGTTCTTAGTACTATATTCCGTCCAAGTTTAATTGCGTACTTATGTTCCATAAGTATTAATTAAACAGCGGGACCAGTCAATCATGTTACTTAGATTGAGAGTGCATATGTTTAGTTTATTTACGTTATGTGATTACCTTAGCGCCGTAAGAGTTAATGTTCTCCGTAGATAATACAGAATTTTATTGGTCAAAATTATTGCGCGGTGAAATTGCGCATTCCGTGATTGGTTGTTCACGCTTCACTCTGCGTTTACAGTTATCTTTCGTCAGAAAGGTCGGCAACATTAGTCAAATTGTATCTTCTTTTGGACAAGAAAACTTAAATTTCTTCATTATCAGAAGAAACTTTTTTCCCACCCACGACCACCCTATGTTCAGTGATTGTTTTTTCAACAAATTCATTTGTGTGAGAAGTCTTGTTCAAAAGTGGATTTTCTTGTGTGAGAACATTGTATTTTCATTTTAAAATGTATAATAGGAAATGATAATAATTTTATATCATTTATTTCTTGTAAACATGTACATAGTTTTAAAATTCCGGCAAACATTAAAGTATTAAGTTTCACCAGTTCTTAGTACTATATTCCGTCCAAGTTTAATTTCCTGGTCTGGTTTTCCATCCATCAACTATTAAAAACATAGGCAGAATAGTGATTGGGGCCCCACACCTGTACACTGTATTTTTTTCCATTTAATTCAACTTACTGAAATGGAAAGTAGGTCATTGAAGTTGCCAACTAAAATGACCCATATAATTTTTCAAACCATTTTTATGTGAAACTCCATGATGTTTTATTTGTTTATACCTGGCTAATCACGATCATTTATAATGACGAAACTATAGCGTAAAGCTTACAGTGATACCTCATGACAAAATTTGTCATGCTGATAGAGCAATGGGGCCTTTAAACCTGGTAATTATTTGTTCTCAACATATCATATTAAAGGCATTTCATCATCTGTTGGAGGGTCTGCTTTATAATATCTGTATCTCTTATTTTGCTCATCAAATGTTATTTGGAATTCTTTACTTGATTTGTTTGTTTGTTCATTCTGTGCCACTATATGTGCTCCTATGAGAGCTGAAAATTCATGATAAAAAGCTTGTATCTTACAAATCCACTAATAGGCAGGGAGCAAATCAACCAGGGTTAACAGAGCTCTAGATAAGAGATAGTATTTGATGATAATTAGAGATAACTTTTATTTCTTGTTGTAACCTCTCATCTGAACCGTCTCATCGCGACAGTTCAGATAAGGGGTTACAACATATGTTTTTATGGAGAATTAACAAAAATTATCCCAAATACTCCCTCTTATCTAAAGCTCTGGTCAGAATCAGAATCAGAATCAGAATTGTTTACTGGTGATACGTCCAAAGACAATCATTCACCAGGACCTGTGAATCAGGGAAGCTAGTCCCTAGCCCTTATAAGAGAAGTAAACTTAGTAACTGAATCCTCTGCACACTCAGCAGCAGAAATAAGTGAATCTTCCAGGGAATTCCAATCTCTAATAGTCTGGGGGAAGAAACAGGACTTGTAAATGTCAGTCCCAGCCAGTGGGGTTTGAAATGTCAGGGAATGATGATTCCTGGTACGCCTATTTGGGGGAACAAGGTCATTTATGGGTATACTGGCTGCACCCCTCAGACCTTTGTAAAGCATTATAAGTCTACTATCTTTCCTTCTCTTTTTTAGGGATTCCCACTTAAGTTTCTCCAGAATGCCAGTCATGCTCCCAGTTTCATATGTAAATATGGTTAAGGCAAGGAACGTCCAAGGCTGGGTACGAATCGTCCAGGGTACGAATCGTCTTGCTCCCTTTGAAAGATATCACAGTGTGTGCCATACGGATTGTTGTTTGCTTCCTTTGTCATACAGTACCATAGTCACTGCTATAAATATTTGGACTTGGCCAAAATTATGTAGAATGTTAGCTGCGTGTTAAAGCAAATCTTGTCAGTTTCAATTTACCAAAACAATTGACTGCCAAGGCAGCCATTTTACTTCCTGTCATGGGATTATCACGTGATTTCTAAAATTGAACGACAAGGATTTTTTTTAGCCGAAAGTCGCCAGAGGTTGCAAAAACTTATTGGCATCCAGCCCACCCATAGTCATCCACCACCTATCCAAATATCCATTCAATCCATCCATCAATCAATCACAATCAATCAATCAATCAATCAATCACCCAGTACATCATTCAATCAATAAACCAATCATTAAATCAATCAATCAGTCAGTCAATCAACCAATCAAAATAATCGGTTAGTAAGTCAGTCAGATAGTCAGACAACAAGCCAGCCAGTCAGTCGGTGTGTGAATCAATCAATCAATCAATCAATCAATCAATCAATCATTTCAAACCGACAAATCAATCAATTAATTAAACCGACAAAAGAAATAATGATTATTGCAGATTTCGAATCCGTTTGCATAAAATATGTAACTTTGTATTTAAAAATGATCTGGCGAAATAAATAGAAATGCCCCTGCATTTTAGTGCAATTTACTATATAAGCCAATCCCAATTTGATATTATCATAAAATTATGAAAAAAAAAAAAAAAAAATCAAAACACTGCAGAAGAATTGAATTTTAAGAATCTGTATGCATAAAAATTCGGTGTTAATTGGTGTTTTTATCATATCGTATGAAACGCGTCTTCCCTATACAATTCAATACATTTTCCGCTATTGATTGTGTTGCTACATCTTGAATGATGAGATAAGTTGCGATTGCGTATCATAAAATCAGAAAAGAACGCTACATTTCAAAATTGTCAAAAGCAGCCGCGGTTTGCTAAGTCAAAGAATGTAAAGCGTATCACCAGTGAATTGATACGATATCTTTTCACTGTTGACAAACCACTTTTATTTGTTCTAGATATGCATCGAATTCACTGCTAGGTATAAAACAAAAAAAAAAAAAAAAAAAAAAAAAAATAGAAGACAGTAAAGCGCGACTTTGCGGGAGATTGACATTAACAAGCGCAACTGGTTTAATATGGACAATACCGGCCAAGTGAAATGAGATCAACTGCAGTGTCAGGATAAAAAGTTAAGAAATAATTAAAAACCTCTAAAATATTGCCAGAGATATGGCATTATCAGTGAACAGTGAAATATAGGTCACAGTGACCTAGATGTAACATGAGGCCGATCACTGTATGTGAACGTACAATCATATCAAGTATACAGAAGTCAATGAAATAGTTTTAGAGGTTTGATTAAATCACTGGACAATGAAATAATGGTCACATTGACCTCCAATTAGTATGAGGTCCCTCATAGTGTCAGCCCACACCCACAACCCAAGTGTAATGCATGTCCATGAAAAAGTGTTAGAACTATGATGCAAAATCACTGGACCATGAAATATCGGTCACACTGACCTACAGGTTTGTACAGAAAAACAACCAAAAATGCAAATACTGATTTTGCAACATAATCGTATTGTTTAATATCATGCACGTGCCAAAACGGCAAAACAAACATGTACGTATATAGTGTCGCTAGTCAAGCGATTCATTTAGTAATCTTACGATGCCACATTTTTGTACTTTGAGGAAAGATGCATCGTGTAAAATTTTAGACCTGAGCAGTGAATAATAAGAAAAATACCGGCATTTAAGAATGTGCCCTTTCTTTTGCCTCTGCGTGTAAGAATCGTGCTTGCCACCTGGAGCCTTTTCATCATGCAAATGAAACGCAATCGTTGTGGTTTATTTAGAACAAGAAACATCTTTAAACAAGGATATGTTTTAAAAGGGTAATCGGCTTAGATTAAATAGAAGTGTGTATCGTAATATGTATGAGTCGGGTACATGTAAGATATCGAATGTGCTGATCAGATTGTACGGATGCAAATGTTGCTATGCATATCTGCTGTTGGTGTTGAGGATTTTGATTTCGGAAATGCTGCTGAATTTCGATTGGGGTCTGTCTGTGTTGCACATTACAATGAGGACTGGTTGGCTAACCACCCCACATATAACCTTAAAAGTGTCGCAGTTCCAACACAACATCAACAACTAAGCCAGCAACAATTAATTTCGTCTTCGATTTCTGTGTCAAGTTATTTTGTTTGTTTTATATTTTACATGAGCGACATATAAACAGGTGAAATGTTCTTTGGCAAAAAGCGATTTGGATCGAAATATCTAGATTCACCACAACACAGTTTATAGACTAACAGTCAAACGAAACTGAAAGTAGGAAGAGAAAGCAAAAGTAAGCTGCTTACATTAAAATCACGGGTGAATTTATATTGGCCAATGAAATGAATTTATATTGGCCAATGAAATACTTGAAATGTAGGTCAATAGTAAGGTTATACGACTAAAGCCGAAAAAAGATAGTCGGCTTAGATTAAATAGAAGTGTGTATTGTAATATGTACGAGTCAGGTACATGTAGATATCGAATGTGCTCATCAGATTGTACGAATGCGCATGTTGATATGCACATTTGTTGTTGGTGTTGGGGTTTCGATTTCGGAAATGCTGCTGAATTTTGATTGGGGTCTGTCTGTGATGCACATGAGGATTGGTTGGCTGACCGCCCCACATATAACCTTGAGGTGGTGATTTATGGTAAATGTAAAAATCTGTATAAAACCATAAAAAAGTAACGTATCTCCCTGAAAGATAGCAGACTTCTTATTTCTGTTGTTTTTTACAGTTTACAATACAAAATAGACGTACATGCTGCTTAAAAAAGTGTTTTTATAAGGAAAGATCAAAGGGTAATTTTCTGCGAATAAATCTGAAAAAAATAATATCATTATTGAAAATTTACATAGTGCTGAATGTGCATTCTTGCATAATGAAGAGCGTTCAAATTGTAATGTAGACCAGATGAAAACGATAGCCATTTCTCAAATATTCAACCATGTACAAAGTAAATGTACAATGGACGCATTTATTTAATATAGGGTAGGCAAGCATACCTATGTTAACACCTACAATATAACTAATACATTACTGACATGTTCAGTGGTGTGTAGATGAAATTGTTCAACCTTGTTAAAATAGTATCACCTGTCTCACCTGTGTGTTTTGACAAAAAATTTGGACACAGACTGCATCTTTTTTCATCTGCTCAGCCTGATAATGTGTGAAAGAGTTTGAAAAAATAATTGCTAGGACGCTCTCCATTATGCAACAAGGTACTCTAAGCACTAAGTGTATTTTCAATAATGATTTTATTTTTTCAGATTTATTCGCAGAAAATTACCCTTTGACCTTCTCTTATAAAAACACTTTTTAACATTAACAAATGCTGCATTTTGGTATTCTAAATTATGAGAAACAACATAAAGAAGGCATCTGCTAAGTTTTGGAAAGATCAGTGTTATTTTGAGTATTTTATGCAGTTTTTTGTCTTTGTCCCAAATCAGTGATTATCACCACCTTAAAAGTGCGGCAGTTACAAGACAACATCAACAACTAAGCTAGCAACAGTTATTCAATTTCGTCTTCGACTGTGTCAAGTTATTTTGTTGGTTTCATATTTTACATGAGCGATATTACAGGCAAAATGTTCTTTGGCAAAAAGCGATTGGACCGAAATATCTAGATTCATCACAACACAGTGATATAGGCCGATCGGGTATGAAACCCACCACCCGCACCCGCACCCGTGCTCAAAACCCACCACCGGAAATTTTAGTGGCGACCTTTGAGGTATAAACAAAAGTTTAATTCTAGATTTTTGTGGTTATATATATGGGGGTTGGTATGAACTATTTATGGTATAAAAGTCTTTTCCGACAGATTTAGTTTTAAGACAAAAAAGGGAATTGTTGCGATTCCGGGGGTATGAAACCCACCACTCGCCACAGGGAGATTTTTATCGGTCATTTCCATTAATAACTTTATTAACTGAGATAAGTTTCCTTAATTGTTACTATTTCGACTTTTTAACCAAAACCTCGCCAATATTATGAAATTAATAATATATAGAGAAATAAACGACTTTTTGTGAAACTAATTTTCGTTCTCAAAATTGATATCCATTACGGCATTTAGCTATATAGAGAGACCGCAACGTACTGAAATAAACGGGACAAGCAATAATTGCAGAGGGAGTCTGAGGGGTAAGAGTGGCGAAACACTGACACCTTTCATTCATTATTATTACTTGTTCAGTACTTAGAAAACTTTCATGAAGTCAAGCTATAACCTTTTACAACAGCAAAGTTACTCTCAGCATGGTACAAAACCCTGACGAAGAACATACGTCTCATAGTCTGTCTGTCCGTCTGTCTGTCTGTCTGTCTCTCCCTCTCTCTCTCTCTCTCTCTCTCTCTCTCTCTCACACACACACACACAGACATTTAGAGTCTGTTAAATAACGATACCTAGATACAGTTCAAGAATTGATAGATACTACAAATTTTACACATGGAACACAACACGTAATACACATACTCCTAAATCTCATACCTGGACCTGACTGTGTTATGGTCAAAGATGTCTGAGGCATAATGAGAGCATAGAAGCATAGAAAATGCTGGTCGAGTAATGGAAGATGTGTGTGTGTGTGTGTGTGTGTGTGTGTGTGTGTGTGTGTGTGTCCTATCTGGCATTGTGATCACATCACGAGGAAAGAGGGAGCTGAACACTTTGCTGGCCGTCTACGTATGTGCCAGCGTTTGGTGGTTTCATGCCTTACTATGCTTCTTATGGTGCCATAGGAGGACTCCAACTCCTGAAGATTTCTTCATTGTTTTCCTTCATGGCTTCCTAAGTTTGGAACTTTCCAAATGCCAACAACCATAAAACATGTTACAACATATGTACCTCGCTCTCAGACACAGTGTCAAGTGATGGGTTTCACAAACCTTGACAGGAATAATGTTGCTTTCTCAAAATATATACCAGAAAAAAAACTTTAACCGGCTTTTTGCATACTAAAAGCTTATATCTACAATAATAAATAATGATAATAAAATTACGTTGTATGCGTATGCCAAGATAGGCCACACTAAAATTTCTGGAGGTGGGTTTTCAGTACGGGTGCAGGTGGTGTTTTTCATACCATGCCGATCTTAACAGTTTCTGTTGGCTTGATCTCATAAAAATTCTAAGTATTGAACAATCAAAAAGGTATTATTCAGCCAATAAAACATCCTTAAATAAACACTGTTTGGGGTTCACCACAATAACCCCTTAGACCCCTTTCAATTACTGTTTGTTGTCCCCTATATTTCAGTACGTTGCGGTTTCTTGGTGTAGCTAAATGCCGTAATGGATATCTATTTCTAGAACTAATTTTATTTTTTGCAAAAAATCGTTTATTTCTCTATATATTATAAATTTCTTAATGTTTTCAAACAGAATTGGCGAGGTTTTGGTTAAAGAGTCGAAATAGTAACAATCAATGTAAATTATCTCATTTAATTAAGCAATTAATGGAAATAACCGATAAAATTTCCCGGTGGCGAGTGGTGGGTTTCATACCCCCAGAAATTACAACAATTCTCTTTTTCGTCTTAAAACTAAATCTGTCGGAAAAGAATTTTATACCATAAATTGTTCATACAAATCCCCATATATATAACCACAAAAATCTAGAATTGAACGTTTGTTTATATTTCAAATGCCGCCACTAAAATTTCCGGTGGTGGGTTTTGAGCACGGGTGCGGGTGGTGGGTTTCATACCCGATCGTATGGGCCAACAGTCAAATGAAACTGAAAGTAGTAAGAGTAAGCTACTTACATCAAAATCACGGGTGAATTTATATTGGCCAATGAAATACTTCAAATGTGGGTCAATAGTAAGGTTATACGGCTAAAGCCGAATAAAGCCGAAAAACACCCAGAAATTTCAAATGCAGATTAACAGCAAAACCATACTGTCCATATTGCTGCACGTGGGAAACGTGCAAAACCGACATGTACGTATGTAGTGCCGCTAGTCAAGCGTTTCAATCAGATTTTTTTTCTATACCACATTGGTCCATCTAGAGTAAAATAAATTATGTAGAATTTCAGACCTGAGCAATAAAAAGTAATTAAAATATATATATATGCATTCATAAAGTGTATATTTTCTTTTGCCTCTGAGTATACTTCAGAGACACAAGGAGTAAAATGACTGGTCTGAACCATTCTTAGGGACGAGTCATTTATTATCGGGGGGGGGGGGTGGACGCGGGGGGGGGGGGAGGGTTTCTGCATTTCTGGCAGATCAAGTTTATCAGTAAATATTTGATCGCAAGCACAATTTTTTGTTCATAAGATATGCTTAGCGTCAGCTTAGTTTTAGATTTATTAGTTTTGTTTTATTTCAGACTATCTGAGCATCATAGCTCAATCGAATCAGATACATTCACATACTTTCGGTACGATTCGGATTTTCTAATCACGTGACAGTCATGTGACAGCCACAATCGGTTCGACCTATTTTGTGACCTGAAGAAAACAGAGAAACATGTCAAAAACAGCCGAAACCCCGCCAGAAAGATGCATTGATTCTTACAAATATGTATTCAAGAATGATCTGCTCAAGTATACTGTTGCTTTACTTTTAATATACTGTCATATTCTCTGTAGGTTTCATTATTTTCAATTTTGACTCTGCAAAGACAAGCTGAAAATTTAAACCCAAAGCCACTTGCTCAGGATCAGTTCTTGAACAGCACGTGTTTGAAGTCAGGGCTTTAACCAGGTATTAAAAAAGGTAAAGGTTTTCCATAGCCTAATAGCTGTAGGGGCAGTGGGGGTTAGAGACCCACTGTATCTTGGGCACAGCAGATGAAAGACAGATCGAGCCCATCCCTCTCCTTTCACTGCCTTATCCTTCCCTGATTCGGAAAAGGTTTACTGCTGGGTTGACAGAGAGAGTTTTATAGTCTTCGGATGGTGAAACCCAGGTGCGATCTCACGACCTTGCAGCGACTTTCTGCACCATAACCAAATGATCACTCTAACCACTCGACCACGGCACCTCTCTGACCATTGCAGGTATTACATGTGCTAAATGAAGCAGTACTTACTGTATATATTTGTGGTTGGATATTCTATAGTTACTTGAAGTAGGTACCATCTGCATTGTGAAGACACTGGGATGCAAACCAAACTCACACTGTCCTAAGGAGAGCCTGAGCAGAATGTGAACTGTTTAACATTACACAAAGCTATACACATCCAACTGAGATGAATGGCTACACTTTCAGGGGAACTACCATTTTTTGCCTCCCTTAATTCTGTATGTCAACCATTATCGAAAAGAATTTGCTCAACTCTAGGATCAAATTCTTTCCTCTAGGAACATTTTCTTTTGTTTAAGAGTGACCCCATCTTAAAGGGCTTCTTCACGAAGGGAAACAAACAGGAAGTCACATGAGTTGTTACCATTATGAAAAAACATGACCATTTTAAAAAAATACCTTATAGCATGCTCAAGTAGGAAAGACTCAGATCAGCCTGTGCATCTCTTATATTTTCTAGGAGTTTTTTCTGTTTGAGTTAGCAATAAATCAATGGTGTTCTTGAATATTTGAGAACTGAATACTGCCATGTTGTTGATATGCACAAATGCTGAGGCTGATTTGAGTACCGTAAAAATTCTAAATATTGGGACACCAAAAATAATTACTATATTTGTCCTAAAATTGGAACAGTTTGGATTTACAGTACAGTAATATATCCAAAACATGCAGATGGGATGGGAAATAGTGTAAACCCTGATCAGACTGCTCCTCAAGGAGCAGTCTGGTCTGGGTTTGCACTATTTGCTCAGTCCTAACTGTCCCAATATATAGAGTTTTTACGGTAGATACTGTATGCATATGGCTTGAGGACCATTTTCATGTGACACCACTCACTATATTCCAAAGTTTTGCACAATAACAACACTGAAGACTATGGTATGCCATTAACTTTAAGCCTATCAACAATGCACTGTTTAATATTTTTTCAGGGGTAAAGTTGCTTTTATTACTGGGGGAGGAACAGGTATTGGTTTCACAATTACAGAGGTTTTGATGAGGTAAGTTTATACGAAGAGGCAAAAATAGAGTATGTACACTTTTGCACTTACACTTATGTACTTTTCTGTACGACAAGTTCTACTAAAGTACAATTATGTGGGACAGAAAAATTACTGAAAGAGATGCTTGACTTGTGACACTCTACATACATGTCGATTTGGCACCTTTTACATTCCCACAATGTTGGACTTTGCTGTTTATCAGTATTTGAATTCTTGGCTGCGTTTCTGAACAAACCATTGTGCGTTTGATTTGTAAATATGATGGCAAGGATGTAAGTGGCAGACAAAAATCATGCCACTAGGCTGTTACAATTAAGGTTGCCTCTGAAAGAGATTTTTAGCTGCGCCAGAGCTACAAAGTGTATACTCCATTTTTCCTCTGAGTATATATAGAATCTGTAAACAAGTTGGATCGAGACACTGGAGACATGACTGAGGTATATTGTCACTCTGTCAAGCTTGTGTTGACTTTTTTACAAGGGAGACAACTTTTAAAAGAACAGTATTTCATCTCCAGTGGGGGCTAAGAAAGAATTTGTCCTCAGCAAGGTTGGACGGGAAATACCGGTGGCGGGAATTCCCAGTGGTAATTACCGGTAATTCCCGTCCTGGGAAATACTCCAAATTTTGCCAAAATGGGAAATGCTGGGAAATATGAAATTTTAGAGCTGTTTTCCCTAAAATATTCTAACACAGTTCTTTAAATTCAAGTTGATAGCACATATTTGTTATCATTTATATCTATCATGCAAATAAGGTTATAAATTCCAGGACTGGTCCATGTCAGAGAAAACAGCAGATGATTGTTCAAAGGCTATAATTAATTTGAAAGAAAACTGCCTTTAAAATTGTTATTATAAAAAAAGCAGACTTTAAAATCCTTTCTTTGATCACTTAACAGTGTTTCAAGACTGTATTTCTAAATACAAGATCTTTTTATACAAAGGTATTTAATGAACTGAGCTGCAGTTTTACTGTAACCTTTTTCCTGGTTTATCACTACTAAAGACCATAGCTTCCTGCAAGCTAGTTTAATCTGTTCTTAAGTTTGATCATACCAAATATGAAAGGACCCCGTGAAAGTCTTCAAAGCTGGGCACAGATTCACAACTATATTTCACAAAAAAAAGTGTGAACCCTACTTCAGTTTCTTGCATGTATTTCTGAGTTTGTAACCTGATTAATTAAAACACTGATGTGTTGACCAATGTAGGACATTTCGGCCACGGACGTTTCGGCCACGGACATTTCGGCCATGGATGTTTTGGCTAAAGTTAAAGAAAAGGGGAAATGAAAATATGCTACTTTTAACCATTAAAATGACTTAGATTTTTTTGTTTTGGCACACATAGCACAAAAATGTTTAGCTGGGCTCAAAATAACTCCAACCATATCTCTTAAGGCCAAAAAAATGGGTGCACCTCAGATGATATTGCTTCAGCCATATGTTAACACATCAAGCATCAATTGATTGAAAAAGGCCATAAGAGCCCATGGGTGGGGATTGCAAATGTGCTCAAAATAACTTTATAAATAAGTGTTAATGGGTCATAAACATAAAAACAATCCTAAACCAAACATACTATAGGGCCCTAGCTGAAACAATTGTTCGCAGCGTTTTTGCCTTCATATGCTCACAATGACCTTGAAGATGTTGAAGGTTCATAAAATATCAAAACAACAACAACAAATCATTGGAGTTAATTAAGACTAGCTTTTGTTACTCATGTGACCATTTGATTTAAAAATAAAAGGTAATATTTGGATGAAGGCCGAAATGTCCGCCCTTGACAATTTCTGTGGCCGAAATGTCCATGGCAGAACTGTCCTAGGCCAAAACGTCCATGGCTGAAATGTCCGAGCACCGTGTGGACATTGTGGTCTAATGGTTACCTGATGAAGTCCCATAATGTCTTTTTTCTCAAGAAAATATCTATTTTATTGATTAACAATGCTTCCTATTATACATGTAAGTAATGACCAAAACACTAAAGGTGTGAAAAATAATTGTTTTGATTCAACAGGCAGGTGACAATTACTGTAGGTACTTTTAATCTAAGTGTGTTATAACAACTTATCATTAGACAGAGACAACTGTACATACAGACACATCTTCACACGCTTGTATAAGAAAATAATTTAATTGCATATGCAGATTCATGTATCTTTGTTTAATGATTAAATAAAGGGATGTTAAAATATTATTTTTGCTTTGCATAGATAGTTGTATGGCTGTTATGAAATATATTTAAATCTTTCCAGATGGCAAGCGACCAATTTCCCAGTAATTCCCGGGAATTACCAGTATTTCCCGGGAATTACCAGTATTTCCCGCCGTCCTGGGAAATATGAGTATTTCCCGCCTTTTTGCCAACCTTGGTCCTCAGGGAGACAATTAATTCCTTTATGAGTTCTCAGGGGGGAAATTAATTCCTTTGTGAGTAACTCACAAAGGAATTAATTATCTCCTTGAGAGCAAATTCTTTCTTTTCAAAGTAGACCCCATTTAGATGGGAGACAAATGTTTTAATGTCAGAGTGATCCCCCGTGGTGGTGTTTCCCATACACCAGAAATAGGGAATTGGTGCAAATATTTTGCAATTGGAGGAAATCAAAATGGAACAGAAAGAACATATATTTTGCGAGGGAATATAGTTTATAAGTTGCCTCCTTTGCATCCATTTGAAAAGAATAATTTTTCCTTTATTTATATTGGTAAGATATACCCCTTACCTTAAATGAGCCGCGACACAACACAACCAACAAAGTGGTTGGGCAACCAGCGCAGACTCAGATCAACCTGGGCATCCACCCAGTCTGATCAGACTCTTCATTGTCCGCATAGAGCTAGCTTAGATCCTTAGCTACCCTCTGAGCACTTAGCAAAGAGTCTGAGCCAACTGGGCGGATGCCAGGCTGATCTGAGTCATAAAAATGGCTTCCTTGATTTGTAAAGATGCCTGAAAAACACGCAGATGCACACATTTACCTGAAATAATTTATAAAAGAATCAGTTGAATCATGAAAGTCTTCTCTTTATACATATTTTTTTTTTATAAATGATATACCTAGAATTGTTCCATAACATTTCTAATTAAAAATAACCTTTTTGTTTTAATTCTTTTAAAGTAATTAGGATATGTTTCAGTTGCATTAACTTTTCTTTCTCCACTATGGCCCAAAAATATCATAAAACTATAGGAGTTCAAATACTGCAATATCATTTTAGCATTTTTTTCTGTTTTCAAAACTTTGAAATTAAAGTTTTTCTTTATGTTAAACATACTGTAATTTCTTGTAGACATGGATGCAACACAGCCATTGCGAGTCGTCGTCTCCACAAATGTCAAGAATCTGCCAACACCCTTATGGCTGCTACAGGGAGCCAGTGTCTGCCATTACAGATGGATGTCAGAAATGTGAGCCATACAGTAAAACAGGGCCCAGTTGTTCAAAACACCATTAGCAAAGTCTTTAGTTGTGGATTTGTAAATTGTGACAGTACTCAACAAATCAGTTGCTGTTAATATTTTTGCTGAAAAATTGTGAAGAGCATTCACACTGCAAAAGTTCCTCATGTTTTTTATCAGCAGAAAAGAGCAGTGTTTTTAGGAATAATACATTGAAAAATTTAATGTTTCATTAACTAACATCATTATTTTTGAACAACTGGGTTCAGAACTCTAGATAAAGGGTTTTAGGTTCAAGGCTTAATGATAATTCTGGGATGTAGATTTAGGGGATAACTGTACTGAAAATTGTCATTTGGGGAGGTAAATCATCGGTTTTATTGTCGGAAATTTCATTTATGGCGACGCGCCAGCGGAGCCGTAAAACGAAATTTGCGACCATAAAACGATGATTGGCTTGTCGCCATAAAACGAAATTTCCGACCATAAAACTGATGATTTACCTCCCCAAATGACAATTTTCAATACAGTTATCCCCAATCTAATGCACTTTTCCACATTTTCACCTTTCATATTTACTAGTTTTCACCCATTTCAAGCGCTGTCAGTAATGTTAAACCAAACGTCAGCCAATGAGAAGCGACGTTACTTAGTGACGTCGGGTTTGCGACAGTATATCGCAGAATATACTGTCGCAAATTTTTGACGTTATCCAATCAGACATCGGGTTATATTTGTGAGTGCATTAGAATTTTTTTTTAATTTTCATGAATAAATATAAATATGTTGTGAGCCCTCATTAGAACCCTCTTACCAAGGCAGGTTTGGTGAATGGTCACACAAGATTAACAAAAATGATCACAAATGATAAAATATACAGGAAACAACATTTGGTTTTGTAGGGATCGAAATGAGAAAAATTATCCAAGAATTATTTTCATTTACCGTAAAAATTCTAGGTATTGGGACAGATAAGTCTGACCAACCAGTGTTGACCCAGGGCAGACTGCTCTTGATGTAGCAGTCTGTCCAGGCTCTACTCTGTATATCATTCCTTCTGCATCATTAGGGCCTACTGTAAAACACTTACATTTGGCGGTCACTGAATATTGGCTGTTAAGGCAAAGAGCGCTAAAATATGAGTCCGCCAACATTTGATTTTTATTACACTTAATGGCGGTTCAGATGAAAAGGAGAACCTGATGAGTATTTGAGATATGTTCTATACCGTTCTGTGAAACTGTGCATTGTGGCATCTCATTAGAATCGCCTTATTGAGGCGATTCTGATGAGACGCCACAATGTATAGTTTAATAGAAAGTAAGAAAAATTGTTAAAAAATTACATCAAGTTTTCCTTCCTTACATGGGATATCACAAATGCCAAGTTTTAAAATATGCCAATATGTCATTTTCGTCAGTCTGTGAAATTTTGATATCGCAGATAATATAAAGTGTTTTACAGTATACAATTACAGCATTGTAAAACCAAACTGTTTCTTTTTTGGGACAGTTACACAAGAATAAGAGAAGTGAAAGTTTTCAAAAGAAGTTAATTGAATTTCTTCTCTGTGCAAAATGTTTGCTCCTTTTCTTGGCTAAGTTACTGCATATGGTGTTAAATGGGTAAGGGAGGTAACATAATAATAAATCTCATTCCTGCCCTGCCCCTAACCTTTAAAAGTTCAAAGGCAGAGGGCGAAATTTATGTTTGCAAATTAAAAAAAAGTGTTTCAAACAAGCTATATTGTATTGAGAATTCAAAGAATAGAGGGCAAACAGAGTAGATAAAGTTTAGGTAGCTTATCATGAGCTGCCTCATCCAGAGCGACACTGTTTGCAGGTTCAATTTTTTTTCAGTTTTGACTCTTTGAATGTATAAGGAAACTTTCTGTCTAATTTCCATGAGTGGGGATTTTCTAATAGTCTAACTCCCTAGTGGTGCTCTACCTTTCCAACACTTTGGGAGGAGATTTATAGGTATGTTAGCTGTAGTAGTGTTACATTTTATTTCAGCCAAAGACAATTCTAGAAGCAGTTGAGGCTGTTATGAAGAAGTATGGTAGAATTGATATACTGGTTAACAGTAAGTTGTTCTTAATAGTGGCATTATAAAACAGAGAATTATATTATTTGATAATGAAATTTAGGTTTCAGAAAGTCCCACTTTTCCATTGTATGAATTTCAGGTAGTATCTCACATATAATTCCAGAGGAGCATGGCATACACTGTATGCCATGCTACTCTCGAATTATAAGTGAGATGATGCCTTAGATCTGTTATCATAGCAACTACAGAATGCTTAGTACCTTGGCAGACGACATCTTGATGATGTGACTTTGACATCAGTATGAAATCTTAATTGCTATGGTCAGATCTATGATGTCATTGGTATTGGAGCATATTTGCCATGCTCTGCCATTTTTTCAATGACATTACAGACTGAAATTCTTTCTATAGAAACTTCAGACTTCCTCAAACAAATAAGTACTCTCAAGTGATTTAGTATGTTCTGTGTTTCAAGTGAGCTACAGCAGAAACCAAGATAAAGGAATCATTTGCCATATTACTTGTACTTGTTCCTGGTTGGCAAATAGAAGGTCGCAGAAGTTGTTCCCCTTTGCAAATTGGTGGAAAAATCTACATATGTTATGTATTCACGGTCATTGATGTTGCGACTATTCTGCATCCTGAAATTGAACATTTCAGGGGAAGCAACTCTGTTATTCTCAGTCTTGGAGAATTTAACATAATTATCTGTTTCTATATGTATTATTTGTTTGGGTCATGGTTGTACTTCTTGTCATGTCTGTAAATATTGTCATGTTTATGCTCTCCAGTCCTGGAGGAAATAAAGATATCATAAAGATATCATCACTTATTTACATTCTCTGGGGGTTACTACATTTTTCGAAAAGAGGGCATTTAGGAAGCAAAATAAGTCATGGTAGAAAAAAAATTGTTGAAAATTGACAAACTTTATAAAAACACGATTGTATAATTATTCCTTATTAATTTTGTAAGTATTAAAGACAATGTTTATGTAAAAGAAAAAATGTATGTGTATGGTTTCAGTGATATTCTGCTGGGGATAGTATTTGAAATACATGAGTTTTTCTATGACAGTGGGTATTTATTAGAGCAGTGCAGCTTTATATATGATTACTGCTGTTTAATACTAAAATGCATGTCCAGTTGACTTTCAATATCTCTAACACTGATATATCAAGATACCCTCTCACATCAAGGAACATAGTTTGGACCATTTCCTATATCTTTATTTATATTTCATCTCCTGTTGTCTCAAACTACTGATATCTCAAAGTAAATTATCTGGGACCAGAAAATTTACTTTGAGATATCAGTAGTTTGAGATGAATTTTCGACTTTGAGATATAGAGAGTTGACTATGTCTATTTTCTCTGTGAATACATTCCATGTGTTCCTAATTGAGGCAACTCTGATGATAGATTTCAACTTTTGTTTTATCAAGAATTAAGAAATAAGATCCAAGAATTATTATCTGGTACATAGTACTGTCTTTATCCTTGTTACATTAGGTAGAGACCAGGTTTTCTGTCAAACAATAAGTGCAGTGACCATGGTACAGTGCATAAGTGATACCATGTGATGACTTTTTTTAAGAAAGATTAAAAAAAAACATGATGAACATGGAATATGTGACACTTTCACTCTAAAATATGCAGTGTATACTGTTTTATCATCATCAAGATATTTTCTTTGGGCTCATTTAGAAGATGACTTTTTTTTATACCATATTAATCTTAATAAATACCCCTGCTCTAATAAATGCCTCCTCCTGCTTCTATATTAACTTGCATGAATTCCTGTTTGCTTCTCTGGGTGAGGTAGCTCATTGAAATGGGGTCTACTAATAAAGGAAAGAATTTGCTAGAGGAGCAAATTCTTTCCTTTAAGAGTTGACTACCACCTCTTCTGAGAAGGGAGGCAAATATAGTAGAGTTAAATCTTCTAAAAGTAAAACCCATTCACCTAAATACTTTTTATTAGGGGTATTTTGGCAGTGACTGATATACTACAACTAAGGGTCTAAGTAATGGCCCCCCTCCCCCTTTCGTAAAATGCAATGCCCCCAGGGCATTTCATAGGATTAATATGGTATATTGTTACCTTAATTGAGTCTGATGACATCATAAAGCCTAATAGTCTGTGAGTTATTTTGAGAAAAAAATCGAATACACGTACGACTAACTTTCAGATTTCTTAGGCTATTTGTCAAGTTTTCACATGCTGTCATGTTTTCCAAAGACCTAATGCTTTGAATGAGCTTGCATGTTTTCAACATTGCCTTTCCTTTTAATACCTGTTCTTCGTTGATTAATGCTAAATGTGTAAATTTCAGATGCTGCAGGGAATTTCCTGTGTCCAGCAGCGGGGCTGTCTTTCAATGCATTCCGTACAGTGATGGATATTGATGCCATGGGGACATTCAATGTCACTAAAGTTGTTTTTGACCAATATATGAAGGTTAGTATCTCTTGTGTCCTTTGAGTAGTTAAGCCATGGCACCACAAACCAACACAGTGGCACTTGCGCCCTGCAAAGACTCAGATCAGCCTGGGCATCCTCCAAGTCTGATCTTAGTCTTCCCTGTCTGCATGGAGGTAACTTAGGCACTTAGCTACTCTTTGAGTACACAGTAAAAACTCATATCAGACTGGGCACATGCCCAGGCTGATCTGAGTCTTTGTTGGGCGCACATGACACTTTGTTGGTTTTGTCGTGATATGGCTCAGTTCTCAATAGCATAGTTACCCTAAATATTTAGGACACCTTCATGAATTACCAGTACTGTAACTGTAACCCCATGGCATACAAAGTTTGGTGAGAGGTATACACTATAAACCCTAATAAACACATTTATTTTCTAATAAATGCCCCTCCACCCTTTTGTGGAAAATAATAGTGTATTTGAATTACTGAAATTTCCTACTTTCAGGCATAAAATCCTCAGATATTGTAGTATATGCATTTATCATATGACGTCGCTGTTATTCAGTGGATAACGTCGTGTCATAAAAATCGTATGACCACATGTGTAATTACACTTTGACACATACACATAACCTCATTGACAACGTCCATATTAGCTACGCCTTTTCTTATTGAAATAATATTCAGTTTGAAGGTGTTAAAATCCCATTTTAAAGGTCATTTGATAAAGAGAATCTTACACTCGTGGTCATTTCATATGAAATTCATGAAACTTGCGCAAGGCTGGTTTCATAAATTTCATATGAAATGACCACTCGTGTAAGATCCTCTATATATGGCAATTGTTCACTTTATGATGGTTCTCAATGTGTTTTATGTAGTTATCAGCTATTGTAGTGTTGACAAAATGTAAGAAAAAAACACATACCGTAATGACCCTAAAATTTTGGACACCAGAAAGTCGGACACTTATTGTTCGACAATTCTTAGGAGGTGAATTTTACACATGTTAATGCATCCAAATGATGCGTAGTGAAAGGCAAATGTTGTAAACCCTGATCAAACTGCTCCTTCAGGAGCAGTTTGATCTGGGTCTACAATGTTTGCTCAGATCTGTCAGTCCGAATACTTAGGGTCACTATGGTAGTATGCCATTAGTGTTTGATACTTCATATAATGAACCAGAACATGACAAAACCAACAAAGTGACGGTACCTAGCAAAGTTTCAGATCAGCCTGAACATCTACCAAATTTGATCACAGTGTTCATTTTGCACTTAAAGGGTAGCTAAGGCTCAAAGCTAGCTCTGTATGGACAGCAATGACTGATCAGACTGGGTAGATGCCCAGGCTGATCTGAGTCTTCACTTGGCATACATGCAACTTTGTTGGTTTTGTCGTGCTGCAGCTCAAATGTAGTATGGAACTCCATCCAGTTTGACATTTAAGAATATAACGTAAGAAATTGTGGCTGCAAACTCCAGTTTACTCAAGAATATAGATCCTGACAACATGGGATATGAAGCTATTTGACTGCATTGTTTGTCATTCCTGCCATGCTCGGCATTTCAGAATAGATAAACATGATAGGAACTACATACTGAAGAATAAGTGAGAATTGAAAATATTATGAGAATTATTTCCCAGGAGACCAAATTTAAATGAGATTTTATCTCAGTGAGACTTAGGGAATGCATGCAGAGTGATTGATATTGACAGTTTTCTTTCCTATTCACATACATAAACTCTCTTCTAGGATCACGGTGGGGTGGTGATCAATATAACAGCCACCCTACAGGTCAGAGGTCAAGCTTTCCAGACACATGCAGGAGCAGCAAAGGCAGCCATAGGTTAGTTTGTGTAGAGGTCTAGACACAATTTATGCCAGAATTTAAGACTGAAACAGTGATGCTTTTTCCGCTCTAATGTTTCTGAAAAACATTGACTTGGCCATAAAAGTGATGAAAATTAATTGAAACTGCTTTAAAAACAAACTTTACTCATCTTTTGATTAATTTGTACATGCTGTATACTGATGTGACAGACCGTTCCAAATTTTTGGATGGATAAGCCTTAGAAAAACTTGGCCTGCAGATTATATTCAACTTTTTTTAGACCAGATACCCATTTTGGGGACATATGCAAAGAGTGCAAACCTAGTTCAGATGCCAAAAAATGAGGTGTCTGATCAGAATCTGCACTGTTTGCTTCTAGCAATTTTTATGCAAAATACAGTGGAAATATTTACCAGAAACCCTTAAAACTACAATTGGGCTCATCCAAATGATAAGCATGGACAAGTCCACTGATCAAGAAAGGGTTAATTATATACAGTTGAACCTGTGAACAAAGGCCAGCCATGTGGAGCTCATGAAATTTAAAGTGTGGATATTCAAGAAGAATATAATAGCTGACATCTACTCTGTGTATGCCATTGATTTCCACACAACCTGTTGTTAGTGGGGTTATTAGATAAGGATTCAAGGTGGGGTGGTATGAAGATTATATGCTGAGATGAAGCCATAATGCATTTTTTTTTAATAGAGAACTCATGACATTCACTTCCTATAATCCACTCTGTATCATGTTTATTACATATTTATTTTAGAAACGATCACTAAACATCTAGCTGTGGAGTGGGGAGAAAATGGTATCAGACTGATGTGCGTGGCACCTGGTCCAATTGAGGACACAGAAGGATATAATAGACTGGGTAAGACATTGCTTCTTTTGAGCCTTTTAGTCTTAAATATCTGAACTGACTTGTCCACCTTTGATTTGGGACAATTTTATTAGGTAGAAAACACTCAGACAGAATGGTACACAGTGTTCTCCAGATGAGAAGGTTCGTTAAGCAAGTGTATGTTAACATTTTTAAGGTGTATGGGTACAAGGTCATAATACAAGCACCCTTTTTTATGTGGGAGACAGTTTTAGTATTTACTTCCCTGGTGACCAAATTCTTTCTCCAAGGGGTTAGGCATACAGGAAACTCTCCAAGGGGTTAGGCATACAGGAAACAGAGTCAACAAATTATTTCCTGTAAGAGTAGCCCCTATGACAAACATAGGCATAGAAAGAGGGGAGGAGGCAGGGGAGGGGGGGGGACCAGGCCCCTCAATAATTTTGAAATACATGGTGGCCCGGCCCCTCATGGCCTTCAAAAAGATCAAGGTTGTCAATAAGGTTCAGCCCCCTCCCCCCCCCCATCCCCCCAACACACACACACACACACACACACACACACACACACACACACACACACACACACCATACCAGTATTGAGAACCTTATGGTAAATTGGTCTTAAGGTAGTCAGATACAGGATAACTGTGTTTTTCTTTGCTAAAACAGAAGAGAGTTATTGTTCATGGTGAAATCGATTAACTGTGGCGTACACACACACACTAACAATGTCTACCATAAAGAACCTTAGTTTTCAGGCAGATAGGTCTGTACAAACAGTGGAAACTGAGATCAGACTGTTCCTTAGGAACCAGAATGATCGAGGTCTTCACAGTTTCTATTCCATCTGCACATTTTGTAGGCATTACTCTATGGAAGAAGCAAAATAGCAGGAAAATAAATAATAGGGCTAGGACCCGCTGTGCTTGCAGAAGGTGCAGAGTTTGGGCAGTCTGATTTGGGCATATTTTTGAACTTAAAAATTGTTTTTCTAGGAAACGAAACGGTGAAATGTTTGTTGTTTTGTTTTATTCTGTATCATACAATGTAAGTTTTACCAAAATAATATACCTAAAATAAAATGCATAAGCATGCCCCATCTATTGAATATATTTTTCATGAAGTTTTTCATGAAATTCAGTTTTATTGCATTTTTAGCTTACCTGAGCCGAAGGCTCAGAGGTGAGCTTATAGGATGGAAGTCGAGCCGTCGTCCGTGGGTGCGTGGGTGGGTGGGTGGGTGCGTCAACAATTTCAAACATAAATATCTCAGAGACCAGTGGGCCGATCGCAATCAAATTTTATCTGAAGCATCATTTGGGTGGGGGAAAGGCTGCATTAGGTTTTGGTGCCGATCAGCTCAGAACTCTGGTTTCCATGGCAACAGATAGCCCCCATAGGGTTATAATGGGAAAAAATGGCTTCATCACGTTTTCTCGACTGTTTTTGATTAGATCCTTATCATACTTGCAGGTAATGATGACATACACAAGAGCTTGGACGAGTTCGAAATTTGGCCGGATTCGAGCACAGACTACGGAGTTAGCTGCCCTTGAGTGTTTGAAAAAAATCCCATAGGGTTATAATGGCGAAAATGGCATCATCACGTTTTCTCAACTGTTTTTGCTTAGATCCTTATCATACTTGCAGGTAATGATGACATACATAAGAGCTTGGATGAGTTCGAAATTTGGCCGGATTCGAGCACAGACTATGGAGTTAGCTGCCCTTGAGCGTTTGAAAAAAATCCAATAGTGTTATAATGGAGAAAACAACATCATCACATATTTTTAGAAAAACTTTTTCATCGCTCTATTGCCTACATTTCTCAACGGATTTTAAAAATAATTTCACACAAATGTAGGGTATGACAATATCTCGAGCAAGTTCGACTTTCAGGATGCTGCGCCCAAGGTCTAGGTCACAGTGGCTATTTTTAGAAAAACTTTGTCAGCGCTCTAGCACCTACATTTCTCAGCAGATTTTAAAATAATTTCACACAAATGTAGGGCATGACAATATCTCAAGCAAGTTCGACTTTCAGGATGCTGCGCCCAAGGTCAAGGTCAATGTGGCTATTTTTAGAAAAACTTTGTCAGCGCTCTAGCACCTACATTTCTCAGCAGATTTTAAAATAACTTCACACAAATGTAGGGCATGACAATATCTCGAGCAAGCTTGATTTTCAGGGTGCTGCACCCAAGGTCAAGGTCACTGTGGCTATTTTTAGAAAAACTTGGTCATTGCTCTAGTGCCTACATTTGTCAACGGATTTTAAATCAACTTCACGCAAATGTAGGGCATGACAATATCTCAAGCAAGTTCGACTTTCAGGATGCTGCGCCCAAGGTCAAGGTCACTGTGGCTATTTTTTAGAAAAACTTTGTCAGCGCTCTAGCACCTACATTTCTCAATGGATTTTAAAATAAATTCACACAAATGTAGGGCATGACAATATCTCGAGCAAGTTCGACTTTCAGGGTGCTGTGCCCAAGGTCAAGGTCACTGTGGCTATTTTTAGAAAAAAACTTTGTCATCACCCTAGCACCTTCATTTCTCCATGGATTTTGAAATAACTTGACACAAATGTAGGGTATGACAATATCTCAAGCAAGTTCGACTTTCAGGATGATGTGCCCAAGGTCAAGGTCACTGTAGCTATTTTTAGAAAAACTTTGTCATCGCTCTAGCACCTACATTTCTCAACGAATTTTAAAATGAATTCACATAAATGTAGGGCATGACAATATCTCGAGCAAGTTTGACTTTCAGGGTGCTGCAATCAAGGTTTTTGATTAGGTCCTTATCATACTTGCAGGTGATGATGACATACGTAAGAGCTTGGATGAGTTCGAAATTTGGCCGGATTCAAGCACAGACTACGGAGTTAGCTGCCCTTGAACGTTTGAAAAAAATCCCATAGTCTTATAATGGAGAAAACAACGTCATCACATTTTCATTTTTCATCGGATCCTCTTCATACTTGCAGGTAAAGAGGATATGCATAAAAGCTTGGATTATTTAGCATTTCGGCTAGATCCCACCACTGACTATGGAGTACCTGCCCTGAGCATCCAAAAAATCAATGTCACCACTTTTTCTTTGTTTCTACTGATCCGATCCTTTTCAAACTTGCAGGTAATGAGGAAATGCATATTATCTTAAAGAAGTTTAAATTTTTGCGAGATCATGCCAACCACTACGAAGTTAGCTGCCCTTGACAGCTCTGTCGATTGTGCTCTTGATCGGATACTTTTTAAACTTGCATATATTAAATGAAGGCATACATAATTTTTTGGATGAGTTTAATTTTCAGCCTGATTGGACCACTGACTGTGGAGTTAGCTGCCCTTGAGCATCTTAAATATCCCTATAGGTTTACAATGTCTCTCAGGTGAGCAATTGTTGCCCTTTGGGCTACTTGTTTTAAAATGTAAAAATATACTTATTATCAAGATAACTGCATTTTTTACCAGTTTGTTTCAAATATCCTATATTATAGATTATATTAATTGCAGAAATGAAAGTGCATTCATGTGCTAGAGACATGAATTTTAATGGAAAATGTATAAAAAATGTATGTAGAAATACAAAATTTTGTTTTTTAGTAAAACAAAACGGTGAAGTTTTTTTTTATCTTATGCAAATGTTTTATAGCCCTTTGGGTTATTCAGCTGGTATAATGAAATGAATGCCCTTCCAATATTTTTATTCAGTATCTATCTACCATAATCTATGAAGTCACAAAGCCTGATGAAGGTTCACATGTATTGTTTATGTCTGATATATGGTTAAGATATAGACAGTGAAAGTTATCTATTTGTTCTAAAATGATGTCTGTGTTCATCTATGAATACAGTCCATTATTTTGAGCACAAATAAACAGCATTTTCTAAATTTATTTACTAAAGCCATAATATTAACAGCATTAATCTACATAACTCTTTGCTTCAAAACTTCAGCCTCCTCGCCAGGAGGCTGAAAATGGAAGTAAAGAGAGATGAGGCCAAAATTTGAAGCCAAGAATGATGTCAGTTTATGTTGTTATCAATAATTTTGCTAGCAAAGAAATGCTAAGAACCAAATGCAAAAGATACATCAAAATGCCCAAATGAAAATTGTGTAGGTTTTACAGTGGGAATGCGTATCCATGGCGGAGTGATATTTTTATACAGATAGCAACGAAATAACGTTCGAAATTTCTCAGACTCAGATTCAGTCGACGAACGTGTCGCAATTCCAGTGATGCTTTGTCGGCGAATCAAGCTACACAAAGCCGAAAATAAGATATGTTTTTATTCCTTATATCTTAATTTAATTCTCTATGCCTTTAAGAGCAGAGCTAAACACCGAGATATTCTGCAATCGAACGTTTTACGTGATCATGTAAAGTCGATTCTTATCCACCAACTTCAACAGCAATTTTTCAAAATAAATCGACTTTCTCCCGTCGGCGGACATATGCCATGAAAAACCATGGTGTCTGCCCTTTCTCCATTATAAAAATTAAGTAATTCGGTGTTTGGGACAATTTCCTTTGCAAAATAATGTTTAGGTACCCTATTTCATTTTCTCAAATTAATGGCGGATTTTTTACCTGATCGATAGACAGCAAAATAATCTGTAATAAATTTAAACATTACCGAAATGTTCCTGAATCCTGAAATCCGACACACGAAGAGGAACGCATCTAGTAATTCAACATACAACAGTATTTTTTCTGTACTTTCTTCAGAATGATTGGGAAAAGAATTCTGATCAGTAGCCTACACCATACTGTAAACAAATCGATCGATTTATGACAGTTGTGACGCAATTACAGAACTGCGTCAACTGTTTCAAACTTCGCATTTACTTGCTTATAAGTTATTAAGACCGGTACATTGTGGTCCCAATCAGAGGGACTGCTAGAAAAATATAATTTTGCCATCCAATTAATCCTGCACGTGCCAATATTTCAAAGCCTCTCCTGCAACTCACACGATCACCCTACCAAACTTAAGGCCCCTCTACCCCCCCCCCCCCCCCTTCTTCCTCCACCCTTCCTCCATCCCCAACCCCCACCCCTACACACACACGCACACAACTTTTAACCTTTCTTTTACATGAAAAACTAAGCAAAATATAATAGATGTTTAGCCATGTTTAGCCATAACAAATACTTGCAAAACTTCATTGACTAAAATCCTTGATTAAAAAGTGCAGTGTAGACCTGGGTTAGACTGTACTATCAAAACAGCAGTGTAATCAGGGTCAGTACTATTTGATTTTCCCAGCAATTTCGACACACTGTCAGATGGTGAAAGTGGTAGGACAATTGCAGTAATGAAGATTTTGTTTCAACTTTAAGCTAGAAAATAACTTGGCCATACATACTTATACACTCCTTTACACTCCATATAATTTCTGCCAACATTGAGAAGCAGCATATGTACTGTTAAATGAGCTTTTGAGCATTAAAATTGCAGTATGCATTTTTATAACATAGGTTTTGGCCCTCTGTGGAACTACCTTAATGAGGAGTTCTAATGAGGGGTTACAACATATATATTTACTTGTTAGTTGTTTATCCCCCTTTTAAGAGTGTAAACAACTAACAAGAATTTATTGATTCTTCCTAAGAAGAAACCAGGGATTTAATAAAATACATATTTATTATGAAATGCCAGGTGTGTCAAATACTAGCTCATCAGGTGGGGGTGGGGCCTGTCAGCTCTGCAATGCCATTGGTTCATAAATTAAAATGCCACAGTGTGTTTATATACTCAGTGATCTTTTGAGGGATTTGCTCTAACTGTTGCCAAAAATCTCATGGAAATCTATCAGTAGGGGCAAATCTCATGCAAAAATCATATAATTTATAATGAATGGTACCTTAACTTTTCATTGAGAATGGAGAATTTCTCAAAATTTTAGTTCAATGTGATGTGTTCTCTAATATGATTCTGAGTCACACTCACAAAAAACAAAACAAATAAAAAGCACAGCTGTCCAGCAAACCAGAAAACTTGATTAAATATGTGGCAAAGGCTCAGAACTTGGTAATCTATTCTCTAAGTTGAATAATGGTAAGATATAAACATGATTAAACAAGAAAAATAATAGGCCAATATCTAGTGAGCCAAAGTGGAGTTTTTTCTTTATCATTTCTCTTCAAGTAAAATGTACAGTATGTTGTGGTGTCTCATCACAGTTGCTTTTGATCAAAAATTAAAATTTAACACAATTTTCAAATGAACAAATTAGTACTATATAGGTATTCTAAATGTATAAAGCTCTGATCAAATTATTATATTCACATGCAGTCTGACATTGCCCTTCAGTGTTTTCCCTATAAGTATAAATAAATAAATAGCCAAAATAAATTATAACATATGTACATAATAAGAAAAAAATTCTGGAGACAGTTCCACAAGTGATGGTTTTATGATAATGATTATACAAAGACTCAGCTGGAGCATGATAGCAATTCTGGGAATTCTGTCTTATTCAGCCATAAAAACATTTGTTGTGATCCATTAATAGAACCATTAATAGAACCATCTATGCTCTTGCTGAAGTGCTTCTAATGAGAGTGCACATCAGGTGTTAATATGAAGCCCATTGATGCTGGTGCAACAATTATGGTGGAACTGTGTAATTGTTTTCATTCTAACATAGTCTTGACTTGTAGAAGGACAAACAGCAGTATGCAACATTCCACATCTTTTGGGAGAATAATATTTAGGACTTTATTATGCTAGCAAGCTTTTTTATATCATTATAAGTGCACAAAATAATGAATGGGGCATGCCCTGCTAACTGATGGACCCTGCACTTAGTGTAAACAATATTTTATTCAATATACTGTACACATGAATATAATAATAACAATCTTTACATTACATATCAATATACAGTAAAATGAAAGGGATACAGAAGTAAGTCATTGACTTATATAAAATCTGTCTCCCAAGCTTGCTAGCATAATAAAGTCCTAAATATTTGGCCAATAAAATAGGTTAGTGTGTGTGTGTGTGTGTGTGTGTTTGGGGGGTGGGGATTGACAGGAAGGGGCTACCTCTCATTCAACTGCACTAAACTGCATCCCTTTACAGTCATGACTCATCATTTAATGTCTGTCATCAAGCTTTTCTCTCTAGTAACTTAATAACTGATTAGTAATTACAAGTTTCTTCGCTTTGGTCAGAAGCTGCAAACATTTAAGATGGATTAAATTAATCAGGAAATATAGGTTATTTTTTATTTTTCAGTTTATGGTATCATTTCTATTGATATAACTTCAATATGAGCCTTTTAATTTTCTTTATGAGATTTAAGCTAAAACATAACTTTTGGCATTTAATTCTATAGAATATGTATTCCTTCATGCCCCTTTCCCCTCCTCCCATCTCAGCCACAGGCCAATCATAAAAAGTATCTTGTTTGCAGTTGCCTATTAACTAGGATTTTTGGAGAGTACTTAGGTAGGTAGGCTTTCTTTTTAATCCCTGCAAACTATGAAAACAACAAAAACAAATAATAGTTCTACAAAAAATGTCACACACAGTTACAGTAATTACCCATAATACTAAGATAACAGCATCCTACATTTTGAACATATCTATATCACCCACAAATGGAGTACCCAAAATGTGCAGGTATTAAGGAAAAATTGCTGACCCAGATCAGACTGCTCCTGGGTCTACACTGCTTGTTCAGACCTGTTTGTCTTACTATGCAGGTTGATCACGGTAAATGTGCCGTTAAATGAAAAAAAATAGATCTAGGGTGTCCCAAGTGGCCATCTTTGTGAATTTTGGTGTGTAGGTAAGCACTTGCTATCTACCCACCAAAAGTGCAGGGTCCAGACTCAGGGGTAAGGTGAATTTTGGTGGGTAGGTAGGCAGTTGCTATCTTCCCACCAAAAGTGCAGGGCCCAGACTCTTTTTTTTGGAAATTTTGGGTGGAGCCAGGTTATTTTTTATTTTCACTGATTTTTGAGGCCAGATTATTTTTTGAAATCCCCTTATGAGCTGATTTATTTTTTACTTGCATATTTTTTCTTCCAAAGACAGGGATTTTTTTTCGAAAACTATACTAGCCCCCCCCCCCCCCCCCCCCCCCCCCCCCCCCAAGAACATCAAATGGTCGGTCCCTTAGCGCCTAGCGGGACAGGGTTTTGGCAGATTTATGAGGAAGGACAAGCTGTCTCTTGTACTTTTTGTTCGATGACTTCTGAAATGGTACGTGTGTGTTGAGGGGGTGGCGTCGTTCGGGACAGAATTCTTTAGAAGAGCGAGTGGTCTCAGAATGTGGGGCGCGTTATCTTGGGGGGAGTTGTCTGGGGGAGTTTTCTTAGAATCTGGGGCGAGTTGTCACCTGAAGATGGGGCGACTGTCGGACATGTCTTGTGGCTTTTTCGTTTGTCAAACTTTGTGGTTGACCAGTGTGTTTGTTTTGCTTTCTCTCGTTCTCGGCGTGTAGCCTAAATTCAGAAGCCCAAAAAATCGCAGACAGACAGACTAACGCAAAATCTTTATAAATTCACAGTATGCTAAATGATTACAAGCTTTACTATACCATAAATGAAGAAACAGTTGGTCTCCTCAAGTCGATCCAGCTGAAAAAATGTCTGTGGGTTGACGAACGCACGTGCCATGTATACGTAAAAATGACCAACTTCATTATCGATTTTCAAACTAAATAGACTTTCTCCCGAAGATATACCACGCTAAAAGACGGTCGAATGTATGAACTACGGTTCAGTTATAATGGCATCTAATTTGGTTTTTGGGACAATTTTCTTTGCAAAATAACTTTGGGGTACTGTCGTAGGGTTTTACTTTTCTGAAAAACGGTTGTCAAACTGTGATCGTTGTTTTGGGTGTGCAAACTGCATTGAGGTACCGATATGCGTCTGATTTCAATAACAAAACATCAAATTTCATTCTGATCTGGTCCGTTGGAAAATTATGACTGCATATCTTATCAAACGAGCATTATTTTGGGACTGTTTCTGTTCAAAATTTCCCGCCATTTTTTTCCGGCGAAAAAAAGGGATTATTTCTTTGTGCGTAGACGACCGCTCAGAAAATGATTTACTCAAATGTGATGAGTCTGCGTTCCAACTGTTAAAGAGGGACCCCAGCTATCTCCCTGATCTGCCAGTTATCCCAGAGTACAGTCCATTAATCTCCAATTTATTGTCAATTTCATGATTAGTGTTAGTTAGCAGCAGCAGGTAGCTGATTAATGGGTTTATACTGGCCAGCTGTGAGAGGCTTAGCAGAATGAAAGGTGATAAAATTGTTGGGCAATTTTGCAAAAAAAAAACTTTTACTAATCTTGGCTTTTTTATCATGAATATTTATGTAATTTCGCTTGATCGAAGGCTTGGGTTGAAAGTAGAAAGAAATGTATAAAGTAGGAATATGTGATGAAATGGCCTATTTCAAGCTACAGGGAAAGTGGAAAGTATCTTTCAAAATTCTTTCTATTTCTGCCTGAAGCATAAGTTGCTCAGGCCTTGTAACCAATTCCATTATGAGTTCGAACGAGAACCGACATTCTTTTTTTAAACAAAAATAAGGACAATAATGCCTTCCTCTACTACAACCATTCTTTTTATTCTTTTGCAATGAATACCATAAATATCGAGTTTGATGAAAACTTTGGTATTTTCACGAGTGCGAAGCACGAGTGAAAATCAAATGTTTGCATCACACAAGATAAAGATGTTTATGGTATTTACTGCAAAAGAGTAAATTTTCTTTTTTATTTTATTTTATGCGTTGTTATAGTAGTAAATGTACCATGCTAGAATGCTCTTACACGAAAGATGCTGTACAGCCATAGCGCCACATGACGTCATCGAGACGTCGGCGTTTTCAAGCTTTCCCCACCACTCAACGATAGCCTGCTAGAGATGCTAAGCAAAAAATTACAACAAACATGCGCAATATTGGTACCAAAATGCTCATTTCGATCTAATTAAGAAAGCCCATACCCACACTTGATGTTTTATTTTTAGCTCACCTGAGCACGAAGTGAGCTTTTGGGATACCCTGATGTCCGTCGTACGTGTGGACGTCCGTCAACTTTTGCTTGTGTACACTCTAGCGGGCACAGTTTCGATCCAATCTTTATGAAACTTTGTCAGAATGTTAGTCTTTATAAAATCTAGGCCAAGTTCGAAACTGGGTCATGTCGGGTCAAAAACTAGGTCACTAGGTCAAATCTTAGAAAAACCTTGTGTACGCTCTAGAGGGCACAGTTTTCATCCAAAGTTCATGAAACTTTGTCAGAATGTTTATCCTCATAGTATCTAGGACAAATTCGAAACTGGATCAGGTCGGGTCTAAAACTAGGTCACTAGGTCAAATCATAGAAAAACGTTGTATACGCTCTAGAGGACACAGTTTTGATTCCATCTTTATGAAACTTTGTCAGAATGGTTATCTCCATAAAATCTAGGCCAAGTTCGAAACTGGGTCATGTCGGGTCAAAAACTAGGTCACTAGGTCAAATCTTAGAAAAACCTTGTGTACGCTCTAGAGGGCACAGTTTTCATCCAAAGTTCATGAAACTTTGTCAGAATGTTTATCCTCATAGTATCTAGGACAAGTTTGAAACTGGATCAGGTCGGGTCTAAAACTAGGTCACTTGGTCAAATCATAGAAAAACCTTGTGTATGCTCTAGAGGACACAGTTTTGATCCAATCTTTATGAAACTTTGTCAGAATGTTTATCTTCATAAACTCTAGGCCAAGTTCGAAACTGGGTCATGTCGGGTCAGAAACTAGGTCACTAGGTCAGTTCTTAGAAAAACCTTGTGTACGCTCTAGAAGGCACAGTTTTGATCCAAAATTCATGAAACTTAATCAGAAAGTTTATCCTTATAATATCTAGGATAAGTTTGAAACTGAATCACTTCGGGTCAAAAACTAGGTCACTAGGTCAAATCATAGAAAAAACCTTGTGTATGCTCTAGAGGACACAGTTTTGATCCAATCTTTATGAAACATTGTCAGAATGTTTATCTCTATAAACTCTAGGCCAAGTTTGAAACTGGGTCTTGTTGGGTCAAAAACTAGGTCACTAGGTCAAATCTTATATAGGCTTGGGTACGCTCTACAAGGCACAGTTTTGATCCAAAGTTCATGAAACTTTGTCAGAATGTTTATCCTCATAATGTGTAGGACCAGTTTGAAACTGGGTCATGTCGGGTGAAAAACTATGTCACTAGGTCAAATCATAGAAAAACTTTGTGTACGCTCTAGAGGACACAGTTTTGATCTAATCTTTATGAAACTTTGTCAGAATGTTTACTTCCATAAACTCTCGGCCAAGTTTGAAAGTAGGTCATGTCGGATCAAAAACAAGGTCACTAGGTCAAATCATAGAAAAACCTTGTGTACGCTCTAGAGGACACAGTTTTGATCCAAAGTTCATGAAACTTTGTCAGAATGTTTATCCTCATAATATGTAGGATAAGTTTGAAACTGGGTCATGTCGGGTCAAAAACTTGGTCACTAGGTCAAATCTTAGAAAAACCTTGTGTACGCTCTAGAAGGCACAGTTTTCATCCAAAGTTCATGAAACTTTGTCAGAATGTTTATCCTCATAATATCTAGAACAAGTTTGAAACTGGGTTACGTCGGGTCAAAAACTAGGTCACTAGGTCAAATCATAGAAAAACCTTGTGTACGCTCTACAGGACATAGTTTTGATCCAATCTTTATAAAACATTGTCAGAATGTTTATCCCCACAAACTCTAGGCCAAGTTCGAAACTGGGTCATGTCGAGTCATAAACTAGGTCACTAGGTCAAATCTTAGAAAAACCTTGTGTGCGCTCTAGAAGGCACAGTTTTGATTCAAAGTTCATGAAACTTTGTCAGAATGTTTATCCTCATAATATGTAGGATAAGTTTGAAACTGGGTCATGTCGGGTCGAAAACTAGGTCACTAGGTCAAATCATAGAAAAACCTTGTGTACGCTCTAGAGGACACAGTTTTGATCTAATCTTTATGAAACTTTGTCAGAATGTTTATCTTCATAAACTCTCGGCCAAGTTTGAAAGTAGTTCATGTCAGGTAAAAAACTAGGTCACTAGGTCAAATCTACGAAAAACGTTGTGTAAGCACTAGAAGGCATAGTTTTGATCCAATCTTCATGAAACTATGTCAAAATGTTTATTGTCCATATATCTAAGCCCCCTATGAAACTGAGTCACGTCGGCTCAAGGTCAAATCTTAGAAAAACTTTGTGTACCTCCTAGAGGGCACAGTTTTGATCCAATCTTCATGAAACTCTGTCAGAACGATTATCTTAATGAAATCTAGGTAAAGTTTGAAACTGGGTCGTGTCGGGTCAAAAACTTGGTCACTAGGTCAAATATAAGAACGACCTTGTATACGCTCCAGAGGGCACAGTTTTGATCCAATCTCGATGAAACTGTGTCAGAATGTTTATTCTTACAATATCCAGGCCAAGTTTGAAACTGGGTCATGTCGGGTCAAAAACAAGGTCAAATGTTAGTATGGTAAAAACTCTTATAAATCTTCACCAGAGCCAGTGAACTGATTAATGCTCAGGTGAGCGATTCAGGGCCACCATGGCCCTCTTGTTTCAAATAAGCGAGCTATTGGCGTTTGAAGTTCTGAAGTGGTGCTGAAAGTTTTACTGGACCGCATGAAGAAAGTCTGTAGTCATCCAAACAGAGCAATGAAAATCACATCGACTTTGAACCACCTCATTATATTACATATATGGAAAGAAACAGCAGCAATCTCACATTTATGGAGCCATGAATGAAAATATCTCATATTGCATAATAATGTTTCATCTGTTAGAAAAATAGTTTGTCGGGAATTTTGTTGTAAATATATTAAAATCAATATCAAAATTTCTATTATTTATCCCATTGCATATTTTTGGCAAAAACCTTTCACAAACACCCAGCCACTTGCAATTTCATTATCACCTCTATCCAGACAAATAAATGGCATCTCAGTGGGACTGTGCTGACAGCTAAGAGATTAATTTATGAAACATCTGGCTTTATAGCAGATTCTTCCTGGAAGAATGGGGTCCCTCTTTAAGTAATCAGAACCTATTTAGCTTCACTGCAGCTGGCATTGTGGCTGTAAAACATCTCGCCACACATTATCATAGTGCAGATGGTGTATTTTCTGGGCCTTGGGGACAGTGAGTTTATTTATTTTGAAAATAGAGTTTTGCTGAGGTCAGTGCTAGGGGGTGCTGCCAGTGTTTCACATTTCATAACTGGCCATGAACACTCTCAGTTTAGCCTTTATGCTATTTCTGTTTCTTTGATGTTTTCCTTGCTGCCAAAGGATCTAACTATTCAGAACTTATTTAAGTGTTTCATTCACTGGCACACTTTTACTTTTAAGATATGTTTAGTATGAAAATAGGAATAGAATTTCTTTCTCCAGACAAAATATTGACCAAGAAGTCTAAATAATGTAAGGTCATTACGGAAGGGGAAAAACGATTACAAAATGTGATGAATAGAATTTATTTCTGTTTCTAATTTTATAGGAGGTCGTACTATCAAGAACACAGACTATGAAAAGAACATTCCTATTCAGCGAGTGGGAACCAAAGAAGATATTGCTAACACAGTGTTATATATTACCAGTCCAGCTGCCCAGTTGTTGACAGGCACCACTGTTATAGCAGATGGTGGTGCGTGGCTTACTAGTGAAAATAGTGTGAACAGACTGAAAAGAGTGATGGCACAAAATGCAAAATTATGAACACGTAGCAGTGAAAGTGTATCCATACACCTCTATGTTTTTCTGCCATTTTTACAAAGGGGAATGGAACAATTTTTATGACTTCCTCTTTACTTCCCTGGTGGAGGAAGCAAAGCAGACAAGGACTCTACTCTAAATGGAATGAATTTGCTCCTAGATTTCCTTTAAGAGTTGACCCCTTTAGAAAAGGGAGGTAAAATGAAAATGGCTGAGTCTCTTACGCTGAAATTGTACCCATTCACTATAAAGTACTTTAAATTGGGAAATATTTGAAGAAGTTTTATTTTCACAGACTTTTCTTCTAAATTGTAGATTCTAGTGAAAATGAACCTGTTGGGCAGTGCTAATGTCGAATAGCAGTTCAAGACTCTGAAGTTAAAACTATGTGGGAATGTCTTCTGAAAGACTAAGTCTTGAAAATAGGCATTTGCGAAAATTTCCCAACTTGCAGTCAGTTATACAGAAATGGAGATTATGCCAATGGACATTTAATCTCATAGAGCAACCTTGCAAGAGTCCCAAATTTTTGAAATTATTCCTATTTCTTCAGAAAACGTATAGCTCTTACTGGGGTTGTCACAGCATCCAGTTAGATTACAACAGAAATTGATTTCCAACAAAAGTGTGTTATTTGAGCTTTAGACAAGAAAGTTGAAAGATCTAGCTCACATTTGATGGTGCAATATATTTAAAAAAAAATGACTGGTATTTTTAGCTTTAATTGGTAGATATGTTGCATTTGTGACCAGTCAGTTCTCAAGTTAGCAAACATAGTTTAGCAAACTCTGATTACTGATCTGTTACATTCGCTATCAAGCCCATATGAGCCGTAACACGAGAAAACCAACAATGTGGGTGTGAGCCCAGCGTGGACTCAGATCAGCCTGGGCATCCACCCAGTCTGATCAGACTCTTTGCTAAGCGCTTAAAGGGTAGCTAAGAGTCTAAGCTACCTCCATGCGGACAGCGAAGACTGGATCAGACTGGGCGGATACCCTTGCTGATCTGAGTCTGCGCTGAACGCACAACCACTTTGTTGGTTTTCTCGTGTCGCGGCTCATATGATTCCAAGGCCAACAGTCAATACCTTTATTATCTGCTGCATTAATATGCAAGATCGTTCCACTGTCAACATCATACTTAAACAAAACGTAAATTCAGGTTTTTGCTTGCTGTTGCCAGAGGTTGAAAGTAAAAACATATAGCTAAACAAATAGTGAAATGTAACATGCCCAAGGGCAGATTTCTTCTTGTCAAGCCTTCAGGGGAGAAGAAGAAACAGTAACAGTGGACTCTCATTATAATTTTTATATAATGCTATCATATACAAAGGAACATAAGATGGAGCATTTTGGAGCCATGAATTGTGGCTCCCAAATGCTCTGCCTTATTTTCCTTTATAGTATATATATTATAATGCCATGCCTCTGAATTGACCCAACCAGAGCATTAATAAAGACTATACTCTTGTAGTTTGTATAAAAGTTATATTCGGAAAGAGTAATCAGAAAAATATATTTAGGACTGATTACCTATATTGCCATATATGGCAATCTTATATTCTATGATCTCGAGAAACTATTACATATTGTATTAGCCTTGCCTTTTATGTAAAATGAAATTTATTAAACTATTCAAATCAATGATTTAGCTCATGACTTTCATATTTTGTTCATACATACATATTCAATTTCAAGGGTAGCAGTAAAGCAAACAGACTATATTATCATCAAATCCCCAGATCAGCACGGACTGGTCAATATTGCTTATCCGGAAAACGCCAACTTAGCACCTGTGCACCAAGTCCTTTTAAACTTCATATATTTTGTAGTCACTGTGTAACTAAGAAATGCTGAAATTTAACTTGACATCTTAAATAGTTCTGAAGTTAAAGCAACTTGAAAATATATACAACATATAATGAAATGCTGAGAATGATCATAGGTAGGTACAAATGAGCAATTTTCTCATACTTTATCCTGCTGGGTTATCATATTAGATTATGCATAAAATTATCATTCTTTATTTAAATGCTTTGATATTTGGCAATTTTGGCAGACGTATTTTTGATAACTTATATGTATATGACCACGCTGTCACATTTACAATTTTGAATTTGTTTATGAAAATGTTATCAGTTTTCTCTCAAATGACCATATTTGGCATTGTCGAAATTTAAACAGCCATATCTCCCAAATCCACTTAGATATATTATTCAAATTTTCAGATTTTCTATTCTTATCAAATACTTTGAAATCACAGAAGACGGAAAACCAAAACTGTAAAGCTTTCAATATTTGTTTTTCCGCAGTAGGCCTATTGAACAGTCTGGTCAGTGTCAGATATCGATATTTAGAGACTTTAGAGATAGATTCCGGTCATATCAACAAAAAAGAAGTGCCAAAATTTTAATTATTTAATTTTTCATAGAGCATTTCCAGTGGACACCCACTGTCGCACCAACGTCAGTACAATGACAAAAATTCGTATCAACGCTGACACTATGCTGATTTATCATAAAACGAATAAAATGTGGCGTTTCTTTTTCGACCAGCACAATTATGTCTCATTCTGCAAAGTCCACTGTCCTGTTTACAAAATGAAAGAACAGCACAGTAACTTTGTATTTTTACTCTGTGAGAGATTTTCTTCCAAAACATGATAAATCGTATTCCATGTAAACTGTAGTTATGTATGTCCAAGTCACAATCTAGATCACTGTAGTGGTATGTCTGTGCTGTACAAGCACGTTTCTCACTGACAAATACGGTACTTCGTTGCTTCTTCCATTATAACTTCAGCTTTAGCATGAAGCCCGCAGGCACGGTATGCAAAGGCACATATTTGGAAGTGTATATACTTTTGTTTCAGCAGGCAAACACGAAGAAGTTTTTCCAAATTGTTGGCATTTGTTCTTGCTTGATATATATCATCCATGCGCATTTGGCAGCTACACAGCATATACAAAGCTGCGACATTTCCAGAAACAAAGACTTTGTCACTAACTGTATCCTTGCTACCAGGTAATTCTAACTGTATGAGAGCATCGTCATCTGCGCGTGGCACTTCAACTTTTGTAGCCCTTTCATATTGGTCAACTGCAGATATCACCGATATTTTGTTGTCCATAAGGAAGTTTCCAAAAGCTAGATGCAAACTTGGCGAATCATGAATAAGTGCCAAAGCTTTATGAAAGTACTCTTTTGCCTTGGTTATAATATATTGCTTCTGGTCCTTATTTGGAACAGTGGCGTGCATATTTGCGTATAGGCATGCCAAATTGCTAAACACTTCGGGAAATTCTGATTCCACTCGGTTTTGATCAGTATTGAGCATAATTTCGTACGATGTCAGAGCTTTGTTCAACTCTCCCGCCTTTGTGTAACCTTGTGCCAAAGGTTTAAGCAATTCTGGAACACTCTGGGCTATAAATGCAGGTGACGCATTTGTTAGGTAATCTTTGAAACACCTGTTGAGGGCTACGACGTTTGAAAAGCATCGTGCTGATAACTCGGAACAAATGTCCATGTCGTCGATCTTCAATTTGGACAGATCATCTTGATTCCAAAATTTTGTGCCTTTAGTAGACAGATGATCATTTCCTAACTTGTACAGGATGTTTACAAAACAGACGTATATCGACAACAGAGTTTGTATATCTGCATTTTCACTTCTTACTTGCGACGGGCTTTTATCAAATATATTTAACTTGATACAAGCAAGCAAAATAGATGTTACTATTTTCTCTTTAACTTGTATAACTTCTCGCCGCGTGTCGGCGATTTCTTGTTCCGTTCTGTGCGATATCATGTTGTTAGGCGGAACAAAATAATGTGGTAGACTGTGGTGAGCAAGTGCATTGGCGATGTAGTCCAGAAACTCTAAAATCCGGTCTCCTTGAGTTTCCACGCTCCAATCCTCCTCATTGCCATATTGTTGTTCACAAAACCAAAACATCATGTTTTTGATATGATATGACGTTAGAATGCTACGTGCTGACAGAGAAGTTTTTAGGATGAGTTTTACCAATAAGTAGCATCCTCGTTGCAAGGGAAGAAGACATTTTGATAGCTTTCTCTCGCCAGCATTGAATGAGACTCTCCATTCAAGATCTTGTACGGTCTTTTCGCTCAGATGATGACCAACTGGTACCACGGCACAGCCACCTGCAAAGGAGATATATGAGCCGCGACACGAGAAAATCAACAAAGTGATGCGCCCATTGCAGACTCAGATCAGCCCGGGCATCTGCTAAGTCTGACCAGACTCTGCGAAGCGCTGAATTGGTAGCTAAGGGACCTGGCTATCTCTATGCGGACAGCGCAGACTCTGATCAGACTGGGCGGGTGTCCAAACTGATCTGAGTCTGCGCTTGGCGCACAACCAATTTGTTGGTTTTCTCATGTCGCGGCTCATATAAGATTTCTAATAGAGTGAACAGTATAAGCTTACTTTAAAACAACACGAATCATCCACATGCAGTTATAAATGCCATTAAAAGAAAGGCTTAACATTCATACACGCTAATGAAGGATGCTATTTAAGGTTACCTTGAATAATATCTTGTAGCACGTGTCTAGGCGGCCAACTGTATGGTCTGTGACGCTTCGTCCAATTAACAGCAAGGTCTGGCCATGTTTCACACGGAAACGCATGCACAAAATCGCACGTAAATCCCTCCGCTTCGTTGTCCTTGTTAGTGAGTGCGGGACCAGAGCTAACATAGGAATCTTGGCGTGAATATAACAACTCGGTGAGTATTCTCTTTTTGAAAATGAAATTAGGAAGGAAACCATCTCTTGTGACATCGTTTTCTATTACGCAGTTTGGACGTTGTAGCATTTTGCGACCAGCATCTGTTACCATTATTTTGACGTAACCTGGGCTCGCTGACGGCACCATTATTGCGAAACATTTTGATGTTTGTAGTAAATGTTCGAATGTTTCGCCGACTGTGGGATCATACATCGACTTGTCTAGAATTTTGTATTCTTCAAAGGTCATCATGAAATCAAAGTCAATCGGGGGATAAAGCACATCCCGACCTTTGTCATCGTTATACAAAACACGGCTGAGATGAAGTTCGTCGTAGGAACTGCCCGTCTGTGCAACACTCAAAGTTCCGCCAGCTTGTTTAATCGACACTTTAGTAAATTTAAGCATACGTTGTCGTGTCAACCGAAACACTGTTTTTGACGGCTCATGTTCTTTGATAAGTAAGATTAAACAATCGGAGAATATTCCTAACGCCTTTTTCGTTATTCCTAACGCCTTTTTCGTTGTATCCATATTTCCCTGTTGGTACTTTCGTTTTACGTTTGTTTAGTCATTGAATTGTTAGTGCCTAAAACTATCTACATTTTCGCACATATTTGGTAATTAGTCGCCTGAAATCCGAGCTTTTGTTGCTATTTGCATTACTATTACTGTTGTTTTATTACAAAATTAAACGTGTTTTTGTTTCAGTACGCTAATTTCGCTAATCAAGTTTTTTTTATGCCATTTAACCCCTTCGAGATCCTCATGTATGTTTATCGACTTCTCCGGCGCACTTAAAAATAGAAAGGATGATATCGACGTTTTTGTGGTGTGGTTCCCTGCCTTCCATGGCGACCCTGATGAAAAGGCAGGATACCAATTATTCATATCGCCATGTTTTTAGCAAGCTCAGCTAAAAATAGACCCGCGATGGTATATATAAAGGTCCAATATCACAATTGGACTAACAGTTATCGGAAAATAAACGCCAACGAGAACTTAGAAAACCAACCAACAATCTGAAAACTTTTATAGAAAATTGAAAGAGAGGTTCGAAATCCATCTACAAATGTTTGACATTATATTGAGTTCATACAATTCATGTTCGGTCTAGTACTAAGCTGCATAATAATACGATAAAAAAAAACGATTAAAACAAAAATAATTCGTAATATCTTGCTAAGCTGTTAAGAATATTTTCTGAAGGTTCATGACAATTTTCAGATCTGGACCGTTATAACGTTCGAATGACGTTCGGCTGTTGGACCTAAAGAAAACACACAGCCGATTAAAACTTAATTTCCTTAGATTTTGCGTATTTTTTCGGCAAGGAGCAAATGCGGCTTAAAATAAGATGTAAAGATACTGTGATGAAGCCGGTAGGAGTCGCTAAAATTATTTATGAAAGCGTCTTTACGGAATTTTAGCTCTTCCCACTAGCTCCGTCATTCGATCAACGTCGAAAAGTAAAATTTCAATTTTCAAACAATCTCGTGAGAGACAGATTTAAAAAAGTCAATAAGACTTTCTTCTAAATCTCTTTAGTATGAATAGTTTATGTCCTTGAAACGTATTTATATGTACCTGTGTTATTTGTATAAATAAATAAAGTTTAAACTAAACAATCTCGAATGTCGCTAGTTAAATTTGACACCGCAACTCCTGTCAGTTTTCAAATTACGGTTTTGGGAACAGCCGATGCAAAGCGTCTAATAATTGTTCATTAAAATTTCTCTGTTTAGAAATAATTATAACCACCAAGCACGTGATTTGTTAAATTCGATCTAGTTAAGCCAAATTTACGGCGGCTTAAGTACACTCAATATTTAGGCGATGATGTTGAGGTGTTTAACACCTTCGTATATTTCGTTGGTTACATAAGGCTTTCTTCTTTCTTGTAGGTACAAGGCATGGCAGGTCCCGCGATGTCGCTCCCTGGTGGAGCTACTGAGATCTGCTTTTCCTTCGACACAACAGTATCCATGACCTCATACGTCGATCAGGTGAACGCGAGACTACAAGATATGGTTCAGAAACTGAAGTCGGACATTCCGGGCATAAGAATTGCTCTTTTTGCACATGGAGACTATTATCAAGAAAATCACAAAAATACGAACCCGTACGTGACACGTCACATTGATTTCACGGACGACGTTCCAGAACTTTGCAAGTTTATAAAGGATTCTGTGCCAACTAATGGTAAGTTGACTAGTGTCCTCCCAGAATATGGGTTTCCTACTGCCGTCGACCACTCAGAACGAAATAGTGTCAGTTGGGAAATAGTCGCGAAAGTTTTATTTTCAAATTTCGCGAAAATGTGATTGTACATTATAATAAATGGTTGCATTAAAACGTTTTTTTTTACCGTAAATTATAGTGATTTACACAAGACTTGGCGGTGGTGATGGTGGAGTGGGGGTGGATGGAGGTGCGGTCGTGTGTGTGGAGGAAGTGTGGGTGGGGTGGGCCAGGCGGGGGGGGGGGATTGTAGGAAGAGAAAAGAATATTTCGATTCTAGCATGACTGAATAAAACAAAACACTTAAAGTGTATTTTATTGATGCGCCAGCTTTTATAAATTAGAACAACGGCTTTCTTCGCGACTAGCTTCTTTGTAAATAATATTGTACATGTCACACTGTAAATAATATTGCACGTGTCACACGAGTATTATGCACCAGATGCACATTCATACGTTACATATTGTTGATACACCATAATATGAAGTAAAGTTCTGTATGCAAACACTTATGTCACTTTGTAGTGATCTGATTTTGAACATGATCGATGAACTGAGTTCGAGGTTATCAAACTTGAGTATGATCTCAAACTCAAAATAAAGCACACTGATTGCTTGCTTCCGGGCATGTGCTCGGAAGCAGCTATTCAGTGTGCTTTATTTTGAGTTTGAGAATGTACTCAAGTTTTATAACCTCGGGACCTGGTACCAAGCAGTACACAAATAGGAAAACAGCGAGCACTCGACGAATGCCTACGTTGGAGAGCATGTCTTAAGTTTCCCTATTCATCAAAATATTGATAAGAACCTAATATCTTCAGGAGGAGACTGGGCTGAATGCTATGAGCTTGTCATGAAGGAAGCAAGGGAACAGCTGACCTGGACCTCGGGGACAAACCGAGTCCTTGTGATGATCGGCGACGCTAGGCCTCATTCACTTGATGACTATGATCGCAAATTCAAAGCAGAAAAAATAGACTGGGAAGAAGAAACTGAAAAGCTACTCAATACAGTATGTATATTTCTACTAAACAGCCTTAGAAATTTAGGCTGCCCCTCTGAGTGCCCATTGTGACAGACCAATCTACTAGCGTACCATAAAAGCTGTAAGGATTGGGACAAATAACGTTTAAGAAAACAGTGCGGATCCACCCTATTCGTCATTCTACCTGCATGTTTTGGACGTATTGCTGTATTGTTAAAATACATTGATTCATTTTTAGGACAGTAACTGTAATTATTTGAAGTGTCTAAATTTTTGGAAGTTTACGAGAACAACAGGTCACGGGTCAGTGCTTAGCAACATGGTCAATTTGATATTTGCCTCCCTTCTCAAACAGGGTCGGCTCTTAAAGGACAGAAATTGCTATTCTAGGGGCATATTCTTTCCATTCATACAGCAGGTTCTTTTCTTTAAGTTTAAACCCTATTATGGAAAAAGTCCTTTATAAAAGCGGAAAAATATGGACATGTTAACATTCACCTTAAGTCAACTATACAAAGTTTAGGATATTTTCATTTTTTATTGTTTATTTACAGTATACAAGTTTGAGAATTTTTTATTGTTTATTTACAGTATACAAGTTTGAGAAGATATTCGCAAAATTTTGAATTCGCTTTTGACATAATGATAATTAGCATGGATATCGGCCACAACTATTTCGCAAAAATAAAGTTATGATTATTTCTTTATTTAAGTACTGACTGCAAGAAACATGCTAGTTTCTTAATCTTTATGTTTGTTGTTTGTTTCTTTAAGAACATTCGGTGTTACGGTGTGTATTGCGACACCGACTGGAGTGATGATGAAGATAAACAGTTCTTTCAAACGCTGTCTGAGCGTGGTAAAGGCAGTTTCTTGGAGCTGAAGAAATTCGACAGCATCTTTGATTTCATGATGGCAATTTGTTATAGGGAACATGGGGAAGATGCCCTCACTGTAAGTCGTGCCTCTAATTAGTTTTAACCCTCTTAATAAATCTTTCTTTTGCAATTCATCAAACTTTCTCTCTATTTAATTCTTGTAAATACGACCAATTGCCAGGCGTAGCCGTGATAAACAGTACATTATTGACAGTCAAAAGACAATATAACCGAGTCTTCTATTTTTGCTTCTTCGGTGTCATCTTTGCTTCCGAGGAATCCATCTTCTCTAAACGAGTTATTTGTGTTTTTCATAGAGAGAGAGAGAGAGAGAGAGAGAGAGAATGCAAGGCATCTATAATTGTTATATTGAGCCGCTAGACGGCGTTGTCAAATTAAAATTCTGATAAGCTGAGCAAATCTTTATATGTGTCTGTTATGAAATAATATCACCAAGCTATTCGTCTTCAGGAGATTTACCTTTAGAAGTTCAGAAATTTATCTTAAAAGTTCAGCAAACAAATGCGTTTAGAGAAAAGCTAAGTATTATTTTATATATCTTTTACAGGCGTACGAGGCTGAAGTTCGGGGAAGATCTGGAGGAGCTGCCAAAGACGTCCACAATATGTTGACCACTCTGAAGAAAAGTGTGTCTAATGCTTCAACAGAAGGTGCGACAAAAACTGCCGCGACAGGAGTATCTAAAACAAGAGCACAGAAACAAATGACAGCGCGAAAAACCACCGTTACAAAGGCTCCTAAAATCAAAACACAAAAACCGACGACTGCTACAAATACTAAAGCTACGAAGGCCATACGCAGTATGGTAAAATTTAAAGCTAAGGCACAAACAACAAAGAGCAAAGCATCTATAAAATCTAAGTCTCCAGCAGCTAAAGTTGTAGCAACAACTGCAGGAACTGCACGAAAAACTAGATCAGTGAATAAAGTGGGTCAAAAACGATTAAATTTGTACAAAGCCAAAACATCCGTTCTGAAACAACAAAAACTTCGGCATGAAAGGGTCCCAGAGACAAACTTTGCTCTTAAGGATTTTCCATGGTCTTCATGGAAAGTTGTGATGAGCAGCGAGTGCAGAAAGAATCTTGTAAGCGCATTAAAGTATGATAAAGTGGCAGAGTATTTGGCCACCAAAATCTTTAAAGGGAAAACAAAGTGTCCGGCTCTGTATGAGTTTGCTGTCAAACCCCAGGGATGTAGACAGAAGAAAGTGGTTTACTCTAAAATTTCTCCCGGATTCTCATCTTACACTTCAGTGTGGTGGAAAGTGTTGTTTCCTTTAAAAAGTCTGAGGGAACAAATAAATAATGTCATTCTTGAACAAGGTGGTGATATATTTGTTCGCAGACTGATTTTGAAGAAATATCAGCGATACTCAGCAGTTCCATCAATTGTGAAAAACTATGACTATGTATGGGTTCCGGAAGACAGTGCAAAGAAATACAGAGAACTGAAGAAAGATGATTATGTGATTTCGGAAGAAATGGAGGTAGATTGAATAAAGTCAAAGTACTTTGCCCTGAAACAGTCTTGCCGCCAACAAAAAGTGAGATTTAGTAAACTTTATACTTGACATCCAAATACATGCCTGGGGTTAATTGTTTGTCATGGGAAGGCTATGCATTCATAAACAATGGTTTGATGAAGGGTAGTTATTGAAAATAACATGTCTCTACATCACGCTTCACTTGATATTTTGGCCTCATTGCATTTACTGAGAATGGTCAAATCTACAAGTAAACTACACGAATTTTATCTTCAGCCCATTACACTTGGGTCAAGTCAGGTAAATTCGGACAGCATGTTAATTCGGACTGTGACAGTCCTTCCTTTATATGTCCGTTGTTTGGAATTAAAACAAAATTTACTGGACAAACAGTGAAAATCCTGATCATGAGCCGTCTCATCTGGATTTTCACTGTTTGCAAATTTACCAGTTGTCCGAAGTTGCCAGACTCGACCCAAATGGAGGTGAAGCTGAAAATCAAGTAGATCAATTGTAATGTAACTCTGAAAAATTAGATCTGCACGGAATACAGCAAAGACACGAAATTATTCTATATTTTTTGTTGATCTTTTTGTGATTAATATTATTCTATATTTTTTTTCTTGATCTATTTGTGATTAATATGCAAAATCTTTTCTGTGTGTCTGACTTTGTGTCATGTGTTAAAATACGTGAACCAATCTTCGATATTATTAAATTATAATGAACTGATCATACTTTGTATGTTACATATTGTATAATGTCATCTGTTCTTTTCATACACCATAGAATCTAGTCATCATATTTACATTTTGTATATACCTTATCTTAATTTACGTAACTGAATATATATATTTCAAACCAACTTATAGTTGTTGCAGTTTTTTCTTTCACATATTCCAGTGAACAGGCGACGTTGGTACAACACCTACCCATCGTTATCCAAACGACATACTGTAGACGTTTTCTTAGACTAGAAATAGCTCATACATTTTTTTTCTTATTGATTCATAACATACACCTTAACACTTTTTCTTTCTCAGTATAAAAGAATTTTCTTCTGATAGCTATAAATGAATGGGATGTCCAAAAGTTTCTATCTGGAGACAAATTAAAGTATCTGAGAGGGCTGGAATTTATTAGTGAATTATTTTTTGGACTGACTCCAGTCTAACGTTTACTCAGCTTTGGGTAAGCGTTGTCCAAATGTCGCGTTTTCACTGAGATAACATTCCAAGCAGACGCACAGTGAAACCACGTCGTACAAGCGTCGATGCAACGTCATGATATTGCAGACACGTTTATATGATTTTTCACTGCTGTGTGCCTGAATAACAATACTTGATCACGTTAGCCACTGGGAACAGTGCATTCAGCTTATGTGATAAAGTATTGAAATTTAATGGTTGTTTGAGATGCTGGCACACCAAGACCATGCAAAGAGAAAACTAAATCTTAAACTGTCTCAGAGGTTTTCTCGTGTACTGTGCGCAGTTTGACGAAAGGTGGAGCTTTCCTTAAAATGTGATTAAGTGTTGAACTTAAAGGCTCTTCACTCTGTATGAGCCTGCTGTCACCCCCAGAAGGTACAAAGAGAAATGTTTCTAAGATTTCCTCGTGACCCGTGCTCACTATGACAAAAGGTGCTGCTTTCCTTAAAATTTATAAATTATTCAACTTAAAAAGCTTAGCTCTGCACACGTAGACCATGTTAAGAGAAATGTTTATTCTAAAATCACTGTTGTCTAACCGACCCGTATGTGCTCTGATTAGTCATGTAGGCCCCGTATGCAATCGTGATTGGTTCGAGTTTCAAGATGGCGGCGAGCCGCAACACATTTGTGTACACATTTAGGAAAGAAAGCGATACACATTAGGTAGGTAAGCTAATTTATTTTATTTCACGAAGTAACTTATCCAAACAAATATCTAGTTGACCCTTATGCAAATTTCAGCAAAACGATACCCTAAAACGAGATATTGATCCATAAAGTTGTGCTCATGGAAAACAAAAATATTCGAATCGAACAACATCCATGAAAATGTGGCTGGTATTTACTCGCATTTAGCAGTTGTACTCTGTTTTTACGTGGAAGTCTTCAAAAAGTGATTGCTACTGTCGCTTATGCTTTTACTTTGTTTTTGTATTTTGACGTGAAAATAAATGAGTTTTATAGTTTTCTACACAGCTGTGTTTGCCCCGGATTAGAAACTGGTGTACTACGGATTAGTATCCTACAGAAATCGGATTGGAATGAGCTTTTCTAACAAAGAGTACGGATTAGTCATCATTATTCTGATACTGTTTTTGAAGTTTTTTTTATTCATTTGAGCATTTAATACAATAATTATGCTGCAGACCTTATAGCAAGGTAACTTTCAGAACCAGAATTGCTCTTGAAGAGGTGTTTTTGTAGACTAGTTAATAATCATACATAATCATATCAGATTATTTTGATGCAATTAACTCATCATTAAGGGGACGCCGATCTCAAAAGCTCTTACTTGTATGAAAATTTACCTGTGCAAACAAAAATGGTCATTTTGTCAAGGAGACTGATATTTCTGGTTATATTGTTGTACGAGCAATTTATATATGTCACACAGATTACTTTACGTCCCAAAATACAGTTTTTGAGTACTCAGCAGCGTGCTTATCAGTCATTTTGGTTACTCCCTGGTTTGATTCCATTTGCGTCACTGTGAAACGCTGGGTGTATTTCAGAGAAAAACATTTACATAAACACAGTGTCCGAACTCCCTGTACTAGCTCTTCCGGTTTACATAGCGTCGAATCGAGAGTACAAACATTCGCTTATAACCAGTAGTCGGAAATCATTATGTTTTGGGATTTTATCCGGCATGTGCTGCGTCATTTATAGTTATTCAGCTTTGAAAATGTAAAGAGGTAAGTTTAATATAATTGGTTCTTCGGTCTTTTACTTTATTGCCCTGTACAATGTCGTGTATGGGTGGATAGTAAACGGTACAGTATTCAAGTCGCCCTTGGCATAATTCTAAAACCATTTTGAGCCTTTTCTTACATGTTTTATAAAAATCTTTAAAATAAACGGAAGGCGTTATTAATCTACAGTTTGTTAGTTTTGATAATACGATGATAGCTAGGTTTTGCACGACACAAACTCGTGTTAAATGAAGCTGTTCGGAATAAAATTTCTGTGACGGCCATGAGGTTTTCATTGTACAGGGTAATACAGTAAAAGACCGAAGAGCAAATTATATTAAACTTACCTCTTTACATCTTCGAAGCTGAATAACTAAAAATGACGCAGCAGATTCAGGATAAAATCTCAAAACATAATGATTTCCGACTACTGAATATAAGCGAACTTTGTACTCTCGATTCAACGCTATGAAAACCGGAAGAGATGGTACAGTGAGTTCGGATACTGTGATAAACATAACTACAGTTATCCGACTACAATGTATGAAAGTATTTTAGCCCAAATGTACATATTTCTGGTAGAATTTTTTTCTCCAATTTTTGCTTAAAATAGTTTGCATGGTAAAAAGCAAACATTGTAAATAATACCAGAAATACATACATGTGAACCAAAGTACTTTCATACATTGCAGTTGGATAACTGTAGTTTTTGTTCATGTTAACATTTTTTATCTATAATTTAGCCAGCATGCCACATATGGTACATTCATGCCGTTTCGTGGTTAGACGGTCTGTTGAATCTTCTGCTTCATGGAACGACTGATCAAGCGCTTCTATTATTCTGCAAATAAAGTATTCGATAATTAAACCATGGACCACAACGTTCACCTGAATATACAACTATGGCCTAATAGAAACTTGAGCCATTCGGTTGACATGGCAACAAATTATACCGGATATGAATGGTAGATAACCTTGACAAACAGTTTGAACCCATATCAGGCACGACGAATCGCTTGACATTTTCATGATATTCCTGAAAGAGTGAATTTTTAAACAAATCAGCAGACGACAAAAAGCATTAAGACACCCAGTATGCAATGAGTTAAAGCGTTTAATTCTTTTTCTCACCAATACGTTTGCTCGTACATCCTCGTCTCAGTAACCATATCTCTAAAAGAGAAAAAAACAGAGGCTGATGGCCACAAGTCTCACCTGAATATCATCATGCTAACACGCCAGTGAAACTGACACCCCACATTTATATACTATTAGTAAAACCGGGGTTTACTCCGACAAGGATATTCATTGTGTTCTTATTTTGCTCTAAAACATAGTAGATTATGGATACTCGTTAGAACCGCCTGACATGTACCCACAATTTATCCTTTGAGCAAAATTAGGGAAAACATCATAATTTTTCATCTGAAAATTACCAATTTTACAGCCGTGAAAAAGGCAGTATATTGCCCAGGCTTGTTATCGTAATGTACAGCAATTGCTAAAATAAAAATTTAACCTCTCCGGATCCAAAGCAACCAGACTTCTTATTAGACTGGCACAAAAACATAATCATTCATTTCCCGTAACTATAAATTCTATATGTGATACATGTATATATGAAAAAAAAGTTGAGATGACAGACGGACGACGGACGCTGGCTGGGTTTTTATCTGATTCAGTTTTACGTCCCTTTCAAGATTATTTCACTCATATCGAGATGAGCCAATCAGTAGATTGGGCGAAAACGGGAGTACCCCAGGAAAAATCACCTGGCACACCCGCAAGCAGAACTTGGCTTGTCTCACATGTGACCCGTGCGGAGCTCGAACCCACACCGGCCACAGCGGTGAGATGATCGAGCGATTATGAGCGGATGGCTTGATCTACTAAAAACTCGCCTAGATGAGTGTTCGGCTCAGGTAAGTTAAAACGTGTTTAGGACGTTCACATTATTTCTGCATAGAAAGGTTCAATCATATATAACACTTAAGATGAGCTTGTGAGAATCTGGTGTGACTTCATTACACTCTCAAGTCTTACCACACTATGAATGATAGTAAAAAACTATTTTATACTTGGATAATTTTTCCTTAAATGTGAAACCAATCCGTAGTCTTTACTTACTAATCCGCACTCCTCGCTCAACTAATCCGTGGTCTGACCATAAACTACACAAGACTAATCCGTGTTATGACCATTTTGTGTATTCTTAAATATATTTGAAAGGCAAATGTGTTGGATCCCATGCTTTGTGGGATATTGAAAGAATTGACCGAACAACTGATTAAACACCATTCAAAGCACACTTTGATGGTCCAAAGATGCAAAAACTCATATTTTTACAATCTTCACTCGATTCAACATATTTATGTCCAAATGAGCACACAAATGATCAAGGATTGCAATTCATATGGTTAACAGTCCTGCCTGGGGATTCCGAAATGCATGTAATAAACAATAAAGTTTAATGTTGCAAACTGCAATTACTTCTGATGATGAAAAGAAATGGTAAAAACAGCTAAAAATTACCTGTTGGCATCTCGTGGTGTGTTGTTCGCCGCCATTTTGAAACTCGAACCAATCACGATTGCATACGGGGCCTACATGACTAATCAGAGCACATACGGGTCGGTTAGACAACAGTGAAAATGTCTCTGAGATATCCTCTCGCACTGTGCACAGACTAATGAAAAGTGGTGCTTTCCTTAAAATACCAACGTAGATACCAAGGAAATGCAATAGTCATTCCAACGGCACTAAGAGGAAAAATAAACTGAGACAAGCATAGTATACCTGGCCCCGAGGTTATAAAACTTTTTTTCGTGCTCAACTAAGCTGAGCATGAATTTTTCTCTGCTGATAAATATGAAAATGCCAACTAATGTTGGCATTTTCATTTTCATGAGCAGAGAAAATTACATACTCGGCTAAACTGAGCAAGAAAACAACTGTGCTTATCAGTAATTATTTATTTATTAGCAGGTAAAATTTCATGCTCAGCTGCGTTGAGCATGAAAAAAGTTTTATAAACTTAGGGCCTGGCATACCTGATGAAATAGCGAAAAACCAGTAACCATCCCCACTAAGGTGACCACAATGATAGATAGAATTAAACCTTTGTTGACCAGTCCACTTGTCCGTTTTTATTATTTGGATGAGTCCATTGCTAGTTTTAGGGGCTCCTGCTGGCTGTTTTAATTTTTATTGTAGTTGACACGGAATTTCCAGTTAGCAAACAGGGTAGACCCTGTTCAGACGCCGCGTTCTGCGGCGTCTGAACTTGGTCTTCACTGTTTGAATATGCTCCAAAAAGGGGTTTCCAGTCTAAATAGGGTTAACAAAGTAAATAAAGACAAAATAACATCAAACAGGACATGACATGAAAGCCATACAAAGAAAGGCTAATCTCAGATCCAATACCTTAGAACGGTCAGTTGTAAATTCAAATGTTTGTTTAAATCTATGTTACAAGCGCGTGCCCCAGGAAGTGCCAAAGTCACAGTTCATCGTCTTCCAAAGGCGCCAAGAGTAAGAGCGAACAAGCTTAGACTTATCTGAGGTATCAGTTATACCAAAAGAAATAACGTAAATCATATGTATGCTAGCTCCCCTCCTACCCCCCAAAAAGTAAACAAAATGTGGCATGAGATAACATATAACGAGTGGTCACAAAGGCATTGGAGAAATAAAAAAGAGACTCAGAACCTCCCTCAGAGAATGGTTAGCAGTAAAAAATGATGTCAACATCATTTGAAATGGGTAGTTTCTAAAATAGTAAATCTATATTTTAACATAATTAAACAGTCTTCTGAGTGGTGGTGTAATTTTCTATTTTGTCTGTTGGTCCTCCTATTAGCTTTTAAGGGCAAACATGCGCGAAACGCTGTTACTGAATGAGCATGAAAATAAATTTCTGTCCCCAATATCCATTCAATATAAGGGGACTGAGACTTTTTAAATCTTTTTCTTATCAAATATGATTACAAAATTGGATCAAAACCATTTCTACAACCATTTTCAATCACTATCTTCAGGGAGATGTAACTCAGTTCCAAAGTTACTAGCATTACTGTCTTTGAGGTATATTCAAGTATATTTCCGGGGCATAACTCAGAAACCGTGTAAAATATTATAATGATACTTGATACGATTATAGGACAGGTCAAAACGGAGTAAAGTGTGGAAGAACGACAACACTCGCTTTCTTTACTTGCTAGTTATCTCCCCTTATCTATATTTACAAATTATTTCTGAAGCACAACTCAGAAACTGTTTGAAATATTTAATGCCTTTTGGTAGGATTATAAGAAAGCTTAACACAGAGTGTCACATGCCTCACTCTAGCTTTATTTTCCAGCTAGCTCCTCCGACCTAGCCATTCAAAATATTTTAGTCTCCATGGATCGCTGCATGCAACAATGACAACTCTTGCTTTTTTATTTGAGGGTTATCTTCCCTAATCACAATTTCGTATGCACTTTGTGTCCGGGCTGTAGCTGAGAAATTGTTCAAATATGTTTGGTACACGCTAGGATTGTAGAATAGCTGAAGACAGCATGTTCTATGGCGGAAAGACACCTCTCCATTGCTCCAGTTAACAAGTTAACGCGGTCACATTTTATTGTGCACCCCACCAACTCAAACGTTATCCGAGATATTTCATAGCACTTGGTAAGGATGGTGAATTGAGTGCAAGAATGAAAACAAACTTACTTTCAACATTTTCCTGTTTTCTTCCCAGATCACTTCCTCACACTCTGCATAACTCCAAAGCCCATTAGATATTTTGAAGATACTTGATATGGATTTATCTCAGAATGAGTAAGCAAGTCACTTGTGTCAAATGACAAATCTCGCATTTTGATATGTCAGTTACGTCTCCTGATCACTTGTTATTGCCCACTAAAGCACCAACTCTGAAATATTTTTGTGATACTTGGTTAGAATGCAGAGCCTGGTCCTTGCAAGAAGGACAGCATTATTTTCATCATTTCCCAGATATCAACCCTGACCACTATCATACTTAAATGCAAGTTTTAGAAATTCATTAATTTATCATTTTCTGTACTTGCAGTGAGTATATGGCATAATAATAGGTACACATGTATCAGAGAACTTTGGATAGCATATTTGTCACAGAATAACATGTCACAAAATTTCGATTTTTGCAACACTGTACAGCTGTCAACTTGCATAATTAATGGCGTTAAGTATGTAATTGGGCTGCATCAAAAAAGGTGGAAATATTGAAACCAAATAATTTCTTGCATTAGGTAGCTGTATACAGAATAACTCTGTTTTTTAATTGTTTAAACAAAAGGGAGTTGTTGTTCATGGTGAAATCGTTCAGCTTTAGTGTATATACAGTTATAACACACACCAACAATGTCTACCGTAAAAATCCTAAGTTTTCGGGCAGATAGGTCTGTACAAACAGTGGAAACCGAGATCAGTCTGTTCCTTCGGAACCAGAATGATCAAGGTCTTCAAAGTTTCCATTCCATCTGCGCATTTTTGTAGGCATTACTCTATGGTAGAACCGGAATAACAGGAAAATAAATAGTAGGGCAAGGACCGGCTGTGCTTGCAGCAGGTGCAGAATGTGGGCAGTCTATTCTAGGGATATTTTGGAACTTAGACATTGTTTTTCTAGGAAACGAAACGGTAATTTCTTTATTCTGTAACATACAATGTAAGTTTTACTAAAATAATATGCATAAGCTGGCCCCATCGGTTAAATATGTTTTCCTTGACGTTTTTCATGAAATAAACTTATTATCAAGATAACTTCATTATTTTACCAGCTTGTTTCAGATATCGGTTATTTAAGATTATATGATTTGCAGAAATGAAAGTGCATTCATGTGCTAGAGATATGAATTAAAATGGAGAATGTGTAAAAAAGTATAATACAAAATATTGTTTTTAGGAAAACAAAACGATGATTTTTTTCTTATCCAAATGTTTTATAGGTCTTTGGGTTATATAGCTGGTATAATGGTTTGAATGCCCCGCAAATATTTCTGTTCAGTATCCAGCTACCTTAAAATGTTTTCCTGGTTAATGTATGTTATAAAAACTGGTTTTAGTAGAATTCGCATGTTTCTTGTTTTGGAACTATAGTTCGTTCTGATACTTTCAAACACACGTGAAAAATATTTCAAATATGCAAACGAGAATGCTTTAGTCTTCAAAAGCAGGTATTCAAAACTCAGAAGAGAATTTATTTATTTTCTATGAAATTTGAATCCCACATCTTTTATAACATGAATTAACCCATAAATTAAAGTAAAAGAAGTGCAACTTTTATTTGCCTTTTTGAAATACAGAGCAATATTCTGTCCATCTGCTGAGAATCTCTTGTTCTTCTGTAAGGCATTTCCCAGACCTGTCCTGGATAGTTGTGGATCTACCCTGTTTCTCTGAAGTTCTGGACTGTAATCAGCCTATGACCTTGAAACTTGGTATGTAGCATCGGGCATGCGGGCCAATCATAGTTTGTACAAATCATGACCTTGCGTTGACCTTGACCTAATTTACGGCATGGTCAACTTTGGTACGTTAGGCTTTTATATGGGAAAACGCTTATACAGTGGATTTCTCAGAAACTATTTAAGTCTAAGGTACAATACTTGGTATACATGGTCGACTAAATGACCAGATGAAGATATTATGTCACTAAAGGTCAAGGTCATTCCGTCGGACCATCCGTCGTCAAGATTTTTAAACATCATCTCCTCTGAAACCACTGGGCCGATTGAAGCCAAATTTCATATGGAGTCTCAGTGGGATAGGGGAACGAAAGTTTTTACCCGGGGTCTGGGTCACATGACCAAGATGGCCGCCATGCCCATATATGGTAAAAACCCTTCAAAAATCTTCTTCTCGAGAACCAAAAAAGCCTATGACCTTGAAACTTGGTATGTAGCATCGGGCATGCGGGCTCATCATAGTTTGTACAAATCATGACATTGCGTTGACCTTGACCTAATTTACGGCATGGTCAACTTTGGTACGTTAGGCTTTTATAGGGAAAAACGCTTAAACAGTGGATTTCTCAGAATCTATTTAAGTCTAAGGCACAATATGTTGTATACATGGTCAAATGACCAGATGAAGATATCATGTATATAAAGGTCAAGGTCATTCCGTCAGACCATCCGTCGTCAAGATTTTCAAACATCTTCTCACCTGAAACCACTGGGGAGATTGAAGCCAAATTTCATACGGAGTCTCAGTGGGATGGGGGAACGAAAGTTTATACCCGGGATCTCGGTCACATGACCAAGATCGCTGCCATGCCCATATATGGTAAAAAACTTTAAAAAATCGTCTTCTCCAGAACCAAAAGGCCTATGACCTTGAAACTTGGTATGTAGCTTTGGGCATGTGGTCCCATCATAGTTTATACAAATGATGACCTTGCTTTCACCTTGACCTAATTTACAACATGGTCACTTTTGGTATGTTAGGCTTTTATTTGGGAAAACACTTATACAGTGGATTTCTCAGGAACTATATTAGTGTAAGGTACAATATGTGGTATATATGGTCAACTAAATGACCAGATTAAGATGTTATATCACTGAAGGTCAAGGTCATTTTGTCGGCCTGTCCGTCATCAAGATTTTCAAACATCTCCTCTGAAACCACTGGGGAGATTGAAGCCAAATTTCAAATGGTGTCTCAGTGGGATAGGGGAACTAAAGTTTATACCCGGGGTCTGGGTCACATGACCAAGAAGGCCGCCACGCCCGTATATGGTAAAAGCCCTTCGAAAATCTTCTTCTCCAGAACCAAAAGGCCTATGACCTTGAAACTTGGTATGTAGCATCGGGCATGCGGGCCCATCATAGTTTATACAATTGATGACCTTGCGTTGACCTTGACCTAATTTACGACATGGTCAACTTTGGTACATTAGGCGTTTATATGGGAAAACGCTTATACAGTGGATTTCTCAGAAACTATTTAAGCCTAAGGTACAATACGTGGTATATATGGTCAACTAAATGATCAGATTAAGATGTTATATCACTGAAGGTCAAGGTCATTTTGTCGGTCTGTCTGTCATCATGATTTTCAAAACATCTTCTCCTCTGAAACCACTGGTCTCATTGAAGCTAAATTTCATATGGAGTCTAAGTGTGATCGGGGAATAAAAGTTTGTTCTTGGGGTCTTGTCCAAGATGGCCGCCATGCCCGTATATGGTAAAAACCCTTCAAAATCTTCTTCTCCAGAACCAAAAGGCGTATGACCTTGAAACTTGGCTTTGGGCACTCAAGCCCATCATAGTTTATACAAATGATCGTGCGTTGACCTTGGCCTAATTTATGACACAGTCAACTTTGGTACATTATATAGGCTTTTATATGGGAAAATGCTTACACAGTGGATTTTTCAGAACTTATTTAAGTCTAAGGTGCAATATTTGGTGTATATGGTTGATTAAATGACCAGATGAAGATATGGTCAAGGTCATTCTTTGACTTTTGTACAAGGTCATTGAGATACTGTCACCCGTCAACATTTTCAAACATCTTCTCAGAGGCCACTAGGGTCAATTGAAGCCATATTTCATATGGAGCTTCACCGGCTTAAAGGAACCATAGTTTGTTCAGCTGGTCTTGGTCACTTGACCAAGATGGCCACCATGCCCATATATGGTAAAAACTCTTCAAACGTCTTTTTCTCGAGAACCGAAAGGCCTATAACCTTGAAACTTGGTACCGGTATGTATATATCATAGTTTATACAAATGATTATTGTATTTCATATGGAGCTTTAATACTGGGTCAAAGGAATGAAAGTTTGTTCAGATGGTCATGGTCACATGAACATGGTGGCCGCCACGCCCATATATGATAAAAACCCTTCAGGAATCTTTGTCCAGAACCAAAGGCCCAGTGACCTTGTGGCTTGGTATATAGAATTGGGACTCAACATTAATCAAGGTGAGCTACAGGACCATTGGTCCTCTGGTTTGTAATTGAAAACATAAAATAGGTAAAGTAGATATTGCTGCTGTTTTTAATTTAGGTAGTAGAATAACGATCTGTTTGGGAAAGAGCTGCTCAATCGGTTTGCGTGTCTTTCGGGAACTTTTGTCAATTTTGTGTGTATGTCTGTGTGCTTCTTTTCCTATTGGTTTTAATAGCGGGATGTAGGATATGATTGTATTAATTCCTGATCTTTGCCTATCATTTTAGTTACAAGGGGTCGACGCCCAAATTTCGCACGAATCCAGCACAGCAATGACTTACCATTTTTATGCAAACTTTATTGAGACAGACGCCTAATGCTTCAGTTAACAATATGCAAATACTTTTTTCATGCGGTTTTATCAAAGGACGAAAAGACAGGCGTAAACGATACCACTGTGTGGTGACATGTCTCATTGATGGTGACATTTGGATGGGCCCTACACCTTAAATAACACAATAAAGCCTATAAGATATATGTTTTCAGCTTGAAAAATTATGAAGAATTTAAATGTTGACAAAACTTTACAGTCCAAACGACTTTTTTTTCGCTGATACGAAACCATAGTCCTTTATGTGTTGCTCTAGGTCACGTGACCTGCGGCGACTGTTTCTGTTTTAGCTGAATATTGTCACTTGAATAGTGCTCTATCAATATACAATAATAATCCAACCTAGCCATTACTATTTATTTTTGTACTCGCTTCTATGTCATAATATTCCCTACTTTTTGTGAGCAGTATATCAGTCATCTCTCCAGTTCATACAGCTAGTCCACTCTAGTAAAGTTTTATGGACTGGTCAGAGAAAAGAAGTAACCCGTTTTAACAAGTCTAAGACTTTATCATTACCAGTCTATCTTTTTCGAGGCGCAGCCTCGTATAATTTCGGTATTGTTCCACATTTCACAAGATTCCATTGGTCAAATAACGCGTATGTCAAAATTTAGCGAATAATATCAAAGGTCAATGAATATTTAATCTTCGTTTTTTCTCGTCGTACTGCATGCACTGTGAATACTAGCACTCTACGTTTCTCTTGTTTGTAATTTTGCAAAAGAAATGTTATCGAAATCAGACGCTTTCTTTTTTTCGTTGTAGATCTTCTTTCGATTTCTACTTTCGGTTTAATACTCACAAACAGTGAAACATGTTGATAACTATTTTGAAATCAGGTCAATTTCAAGATTGACCGCAGTTTATTTTGGAATTCCAAATTGGACAGCTCAATTTAGAGATAGATCGATGTCGCTACCAGTGTCAAAATTACGGTTGTGGGTGCCTGCCGACACAGCTTACTTATTGATGAAAGTTACTGTCAAATTTTCAACTAGAGACATATAACAAAACACACTTCCATTTAATCTGCGCCGATTATCTTCCTTTAAAGATTTTTCTGGTTTTAGTGATGATTGGTAGTGTTGACGGAATAGGCCATCGATAAATTCCGTCAAAGACTGCCAGTCTTCGATAATCATCGTATTCTGCACCGGCCGATATCGTACTCTTTCGCTGCCAGCTTCGTTTAACTCCGACTTGTCACAACGATTTTCGACGGTATTTACCGAGTTGCCTATAATATCTAAAAATAAAAAAAGCTGACACAGCGACGTTTAAATAGTTTGGTTTCCTGCCTTCTACTTGCCACATAGCAATCCCAAACGCCTAAAAAGGATACCATGCTTACTCTCGCGCGGGTTTCAACATGCTCGGCTAAAATTGATAAGCGACGATATAAGAGTAGTGTCAAATCAATATCTTTGAATACTAACCGGAGAAACCTATAGAAAAGGTATGTTTGCTATCTTTTAAAGATAATTATCGGAACAAGATAGATTCTTGTAGTCAAAATCTCTTTCAAGTACAACATGGGCGGCGTTCTCAGGAAATTTTGTTAGCACCTCAAATGGCTTGAGCCATGGCTTTAGCCATTATCAATGCCAGTATTTGCTTAAAGGACCTCTGGCAGTTCTAATGTAAATTTGCCTATAAAAGTGGTCAAAATTGAACATTTAGTATACTTCAAAATTTCCACTGAAATGTTTTCCTCGGAACTCCCTTTTATTGGCACAAAAACAATTTTTCGGTTACTAAACACACAGACCGAGATTTTTGGTGTAAAAAGCAAGTTTTTATAATTAAATGTATTGAAAATAGGAAAAGTTTTATAAAGATACCCCCCCCCCCCGTGCTTCAGCTAGCCACTTTGCATGCATATGTTTTCTGTCAATATACACATTATATGTGAGTGGCAAGCTGAGGCACAGGGGTGAGGAGGGGGATGATAGTCTACAGCTGAAAACTGGAAAGTGTGTGGGAGAATTAAACCCATTGCATCTTAAAATCAGGCTAGCATACTTTTTAATTACATATTATTGCATGCTATATGCAGTTGTAGTGTTTACTTTATTTTAGCATGTTTAACAAAATAAAATTCAGTAAATAAGAAAAATCGATTTTTTATGCATTTTGGATGACCGAAAATTCACTTACCCCTCTTGAGACAGTCAGTGAGAGTTAGCCTGCAGACGTGATTTTGTTTTCAAATTCATATGAAAACTTCTTGATAATGCATAATTCTACATGTTAATGCTAAAATTATCAACATTGGCTTCCAATGGAAGCTGCAGTAATATGTCGAAAAATAGGCAAATTTGCATTGAAACTGTCAGAGGTGCTTTGCAGTTTGAGTAACAACAACCGTCAAAGGGTTTTCTTTAGTCAAACAGCAAACATGATTTGTAAGACAAAAGTTGAGCCAAAGTTATGATGGTTAAAGTAGGCCTGTTCCTTGAATATTTGAGGCAAATTTTGTACCTTTGTAAATTGCTTTGGTAAATAAGGTTGTTCATCTTCTTGCAGATACAAGATATGGCAGGTCCCGCGATGTTCCTCCCTGGTGGAGCTCTTGAGATCTGCTTTTCATTTGACACAACAATATCCATGACCTCATACGTCGATCAGGTGAAAGCGAGGCTACAAGATATGGTTCAGAAACTGAAGTCGGACATTCCGGGCATTAGAATTGCTCTTTTTGCACACGGGGACTATTATCAAAAAGAATTCAAGAATAAAAATCCGTATGTGACACGCCACATTGATTTTACAGACGACATTCCAGAACTTTGCAAGTTTATAAAAGACTCTGTGCCAACTACTGGTAAGTTGACTAGTGTCCTTATAAGGTTTCCCTTTTACAAGGAAATGCTCAAAGTTAGGAATGCTGATAAAATTACACGAAAATATAACTATGGCGAGTAATGATGGCCTTTATCAAGCCAAAGGAACAGTTCGAGGATTTCGATTTTAAAATGTTGAAGGTAATTCCAGTCGAGGACATGAAATGTACTTGTAATTGTGTTCTTTGAATCCTGCACCATATTAGTTATTTCCCTTCTGTTGCCAGTAGTAACGTGAGAATATCGAAACGAATGTCACAGACACAGACACCCACACACACACGATTTAGTGGTTATCCGTGAATTTAACAATTTGATGCGTGACAACCCTGCTTCTTTATTTTAACTCATATATATTCGCTAAAGTCTCATTCTAATCTCGTTCATAATCCTATAAACTTATATGTTGCATTATCTATGTATGTTGTGAAAAAGTGAAATAAATATCTCGTTTGCGCGGGATGTCATAAAAATTTAGTAAGACTCTCTCGTAATGCATATGGCATATATGCAAATAACCGTGATGAATCTCGGAAATGCAACACCTCCTTAGCTCTTGAATATAGGCATCCACGAAAAGTTTGCCGTTTACCGTGATAAAACACTTAGTAAGTCCATGAATGATTAACACATGAGGTTGCAGGGTAAAAATCCAAGCTACTACCTCGTATGCCACTCACGATAATTCATGGGTAATGACCCAAACTGTTGTAAATCAAGAATGATAATTCACACAGAGCAAAAATTGTTTAAGGTCTAACACAAACTATTTTTGAATGCATTAGCATTTAGAAACTTATGACAGTTTTCAGGAACATGTGACACAAACTTCTTCGTCATTATTGTAGTTGTTGTACATAGGTCATGCCAAAATATTAATGAAACCCTTTTACATACAGGAGGGGACTGGGATGAGTGTTATGAGCTTGTCATGAAGGAAGCAAGGGAACAGTTGTCATGGACTCCAGGGACAAACCGGGTTCTTGTGATGATAGGTGACGCCACGCCTCATTCACCATCTGACTATGGTCGCTATTTCAAAGGACAGAAAATAGACTGGAAAAAAGAAACTGAAAAGCTTCTCAATACGGTACGTATTTTTTCTGCCTTACAGTGTAATTAATATGGACTGTCGCCTTTAGTCATATATATTCAATCTGTACTTTACAGCCTTTGAAAATACACAAAATAGGTAAAAATAGACCGCGACACGATAAAACTAACAAAGTGGCATGAGCGCCCAGCGAAGACTTATATCAGCCTTGGCATCCGCCCAGTCTGATCAGAGTCTTCGCTGTCCGCATGGAGCTAGTTTAGACCGTAGGTACCCTTTAAGCGCATAGCGAAGACTGACCAGGCTGGGCTGTTTCCCAGGCTGATCTGAGTCTTCGCTAGGCTATGCGCACATGGCACTTTGTTAGTTTTGTCGTGTTGCGGCCCAATAAAATCACAATGATCTTTAATAGGGATAAAGTGCCTGAGCAAACAGTGAAGACCCAGATAAGCGTTTCCTTACTGATACCATTTCGTATACACTTTTGAAACACCGCTATGTGTTCATTTAAGGAACATTGCGGTAATTCTAGAGAATTTATGGTATTTTATGACGCAGTCTTTCAATATTGGAAGAAATAATTTATACGATGTTTTATCCATAAACTGGGAAAGTTAGAAAGTGCAGTTTTACGTACAAGAATTAAAATAAACATTCCAAAAGTTTTGAATTCGGTACTCCTAGAAAAGTATTTAGTCAATAATTCTTCGGCGATACTATTTGTTTCGCACAACTTTGCTAAAATAGAGCTATCGGGAATATCTGCGACAGTCGTACAAGCCTTGTTAATCTTCATATTTGTTCTTTGTTTTTTAAGAATATTCGCTGTTATGGGGTGTACTGCAACACTGATAACAGTGGGAAAGAAGATAAAAAGTTCTTTCAAACGCTGTCAGAACGTGGTAAAGGCAGTTTCCTGGAGCTGAAGAACTTCGACAGTATCTTTGATTTTATGATGGCAATTTGCTATAGAGAACATGGAGAAGATGCGCTTTTCGTAAGTACTGTTTCTCGATTTTTTCTATCTATGAATATTTTATGTATGTCTGTTTTAAATATGAAACAGTCTTTTATGAGACTGTGGGTATCACGCCTGGCCAGTGGCCAGTGGATTAAAAAAGAAACATATTTCGAAATTTTTCCATATTCTCATCTGGCAATAAAAAAGCACACACGATTTAATTTATTTAATTAGAGAGAGAGAGAGAGAGAGAGAGCAAGAGAGAGTTAGAGAAAGAGAGACTGGGTAGCACGATCACATCAGCATCGAAAAAGGGTCCATATGATTTTAATCAGGTACGCTTATATTTACACTGATCGCCTAAAACACGATAATAATTACAATGAAATGTTGAAAATAGATGAAATTAGTTATCCTCTATCATCGTAACTATACTAGAACCAACTTCTAACCGACCACTTATTTATAGCCTGTTTTCTGCTAAATAAAAAGGACAATCGAACACGCGTTTCCATTTTTAATTAAGTTGTAGTATTGGTAAAGTAAATCAAGTAACTCTGAAATAAAAATCTTATCCGTGTACCATTGAATAAGTGAAAGATAATGGTACCCCTAGTTCCGAAAATCGCAACATTTCAGCAGATTTTCACAATTCGGACAGAACCACATTTCGGAATCTTGTCAGCATATTCTTATGATTTGTGCGAATATTTAGAAAATGTTTAAAAGAACTTGAGAATTCATAATAAGGCATTATTTCAATACAGAATTCAAAATTTTAGTCACAATTAAAAAGCCTTCTCCACCACAGTCATAATCCTTGCGAAATTCGAAATGGGGGTACATGTGCATCCTTTGCTGCCAGGTAAACGATATTAAAGGTATTGAGCTCAAACATTTTACAACGTTTACGTGACACATTTGGAGTACTGAATATAAGAAAATTATGTCCAGATACCTTCTTCAAACGACAGTGTTCAAGACAAAGCAAGTGGTCGGTTAGAAGTTGTTCTTAGTATATATACCATATGAGGGGAAAGGATAGAGAAATCAGAAAAAGAGTGTACGCCTTTATTATACTACCCTTACCAGAAAACACCAACTTTAGAACGAAATATTTCGCCCGGAGCAAGGTCTACACTGATAAGGGTGGTATAGAATAGTTATATCATGGTTTGTCCGCCTGTACGGGCGATGATCTATTCGCTTTAAGCGAGTGGATCATCTCCCGTACAGGCATACAAACCATGGTATAGCTATCACTTATTTTATATCAAATACAATTTTCGAGTCACTGTAAACTTTAATTATTATGTTCTTGATAAACTGACTAGGACTCTATGTACTTATTCATGATACAATATGTTCAAACTGATTTTGTGTCTGAGTTTTAGAAACGAGGAAGAGTAAAGGATGTAGCAATGCATTATTTTATATATCTTTTACAGGCGTACGAGGCTGAAGTACGGGGACGATCTGGAGGAGCTGCCAAAGACGTCCATAATATGTTGACCACCCTGAAGAAAAGCGTGTCTAATGCGTCAGCAGAAGGTGTGACAAATACCAAGGCAACGAGGGTATCGAAAACAAGATCACAAAAACCAACGACTGCACATAAAACCACAGCAACAAAAGTGCCTGAAACAAGAACAAAAAAACCGCCGACTTCTACAACTGCTAAAGCCACAAAGACCAAAGGCAGTGTGGTGAAACCAAAAGGGAAGGTACAAACAACAAAGAGCAAAGCACCTATAAAAACTAAACCATCAGGAACTGCAGTTGCAGCAACAGCTTCAGGAACTGCACTTAAAACTAGATCAACGAATAAAGTTGCTCAGACAAGAATAGGTCTGTACAAAGCCAAAACATCCGTTCCGAAACAACAAAAACTTCGGCGAGAAAGGGTCCCAGAGACAAACTTTGCTCTTAAGGATTTTCCATGGTCTTCATGGAAAGTTGTGATGAGCAGCGAGTGCAGAAAGAATCTCGTAAAAGTAATACAGTTTGATAAAGTGGTCGAGTATGTGGCCGATGAAATCTTTAAAAGGAAAACAAAGTGCCCGGCTCTATATGAGTTTGCTGTCAAACCGCGGGGATGCAGACAGAAGAAAGTAGTTTACTCTAAAATTTCTCCCGGATTCTCATCATACACCGCAGTCTGGTGGAAGGTGCTGTTTCCCTTAAAAAGCCTGAGACAGCAAATATATAATGTCATTCGTAAACAAGGTGGTGACATATTTGTTCGCAGACTGATTTTAAAGAAATATCAGAGATACGCTGCAGTTCCATCAGTTGTGAAAAACTATGACTATGTATGGGTTCCGGAAGACAGTGCAAAGAAATATAGAGAACTGAGGAAAGATGATTATGTGATATCGGAAGAAATGGAAGTCGAATGAATACATAAAGAGAATTTGGCCTTTAACTTTATATTTGCCATTCAAATATGCCATTGGGACTAACTGTGATAGGAAGTCTATGTATACATAAAATATTTTAGCAAGAGAAGTTACTGATAACAACATTAGTTTACATCACGATTTACTTAGAAATTTCGGTGCCCTAGCCTTTATATCTGTTATCTGTTAGGCAAATTTTATATTGTAAGGATGTGAAAGAGTCTACATTATTTTCAATTTCAACCCTTTACACTAATGGAAGTGAGTTGAAAGTCATGTAGATGAACTGTACTAGAAAAATCAGTTGAAGTAAAAAAAAGTGATGCTGATCAACATATATATTTCTTAAAAGTAAGTTCTGAAGAGTTATAGAGTCATATCTTTTGCAATCGGAAGCAAGGAATACATGACAAAAAAATAGTTAACATTAATTTTATAATGTATTATACATGGTTTAACTGCAAAATCTATGTTTATGTGTGTGCCATAAGGTCAGATGTTCAGAATACATGTATGTATCTTTGATATTAAATGATGATGAAATGCTTACACTTTATGCATTACATGTACATGTATGATCATGTCACCTATTCGTTTTATACATTACTAGTAGCTAGTCATCATAATTACAGTCTTTTATACACTTTTTCGGAATTTACATATCTGAATACATTTGGAAGAAAATTTTTGTTGTTTCGGTTTCACTCTTAGAAATACCCCAGTGAACATGCGACGCTGGTACAACGTCGGCTCCATGTTATCCAAACGTGAAGGACGTTTTCTCAACGTTGAATCATTGTTGTCTCGTCACGTATTCTCTGGGAAAACTTTCCCAGAAGACGCACAGTGGAACCACGTCGTATAAAATCCGATGTAACGTTGTGATGACACGCCGTTTTCATTGCTTTGTGTTTGCTGGGCAGCAGTTTCGAATCTCAATACTTGATCATATACACGCAGCTCTCGTGATCAAATTACAACAAAGTGTTGTATGAGATTTGATGTCACTTCCGGAGAATATCAATAAGAGAAAAAGGAGAATACTCTAAAATGTCTCGTCTCTGAGTTAGCCTCGTGCACTGTGCACAGTCTGATGACAGATACCGTATTTCTTCGGTTTTAACACAGGAGTTTTCCCTTCTAAAACAATTCCAAATTTCTAGATCCGTCTTACAAGACGGATCTAGAATTTTTGGATTGTTTTGGAGGGGAAACCCCGTCTCATAGCAGCATTTGATAGACTTATTTAGATATTTGGGGTCATTTTAGCGAGGAAAAAAACGTTAAATCGCCGAATGAATACGGTAATTCTAACGAAGATACCCAGGAAATACAATAGCCAATCCAGTGGCACCAAGATGAAAAATAACAAACACGGTCTACAAAACGTATCAAACTAACTAAGAAAAAGCGGTAACCAGCTCCTTTGAGGTGACCACAATGCTAGCAGGGACTTAGCAAACAAACAAACAAACAAACAAAAATCATCAAACAGGAAATGCCATGAAAAGCCCTACAGCGAGTGGTCTCAAAGTCATATTTATATTCAGAAAGATGGGTAGTAAATACTAATAGCGGCTTAAATCAATTTTGTAAGCGCTAGTCATCACCCTAGATTTCGATACATAAAACTGGTTCGCAAAGACATTCCTCCTAACTCAATGAGTGAAACATCACAATAAAAAAAATACAACATAAAATTCGAATAAACTCACAGTGGCGGATGGCTCAATACTGATTGCCAAAGCTAATACAAATCATAAAAACCACTAGCTGAACCACGGTCAAAGACATAAGATCAGGCATTGACCCACTGATAAAAGGGTTAAAGGTCCGCACCGTTATAAATTCGACCATACCTACCATGGTGCAAGTCTGAAAGAATAAATAAAAACAATCGTAGTGTCACTAACAATCGGACCTTTCTGCACGGATCTGTCGCATGCTGGGAAATTTTCATTCGGTTTAGCTCGGTTCCTATCCTTCATGTTTTGTCCGCCATCTTTATTCAAAACTGGGTAATACCGGTAAGTCCAAAGGTCAATTAACCTCTTGCGAGAAAGTTAGCAAGGTAAATACGACAGTGCTCTGGAACTGTGTCGATCAAATTCCATTTCCAGCCTTTAACAGCAAATGGGCCGCGACACGACAAAACTAACAAAGTGGCATGTGCGCCTAGCGAAAACTCAAATCAGCCTGGGCATCTGTCTAGTCTGATCAAAATTTTTGCCGTCCGCTTGAAGCTAGCCTAGACCCTTAGCTACCCTAAAAGCACACATCGAAGATTCTGATCAGACTGGGCGTATGCCCGGTCTGATCTGCGTCTTCGCTGGGAACACATGCTGCTTTGTCGCGGCTCATTAATGGAAAAAAGACAGAAACAACATTTTACCGCACTAAATATATAAAGGGCGTGTAGAAAGCTTTAGTGAACATAGGTTGCCACAAAGCCAAAGTCCACAAAACCAACCCACTGGGCACCCAACGCTTAATCAGCCGTGAAAATTTATCAAAAAAGAATTCAGAAAACAAATACATAAAGCTATAAACATTTTGTACCTTCTGTCATACAGTTTCTTGGGGAGCAAGGACCAGTTGATCAAGGAATACTTTCAGCTCTCGATATCTCGATCACTGATATATCAAGGCCCCCTTTTATATCACAGAATATAGTCTAAACATATTTCCTATTTTCATATGCATTGTAATTCTTTACCCCAACTACTGATATCGCAAAGTAAATTTTCTGGGACAAGAAAATTTACTTTGAGATATCAGTAGTTTGAAATGAAATTCTACTTTGAGATATAGAGAGTTGACTGTATTATTAGCGATATCATGAATCCAGCAAAGATAACCGCCGAACTTAAACAGTTTATTAGTATACTCAAAAAAATATTAAAGGGTCAAACTTTTACCCTTCGATTTCTGGAACATTTCAAACATTTGGTAAAATTAATCATTTCTACCTTCCATTTTATTCATTTTACAAGTTTTATACACATGAAGCTTGAATCTATAGCCTTTGTCTTGACCAAGGTCAAGCTTTAAGTCAAACTACCCCTGAGATGGAAGTTGTTTGAATTCCCATAGAGAATTGATAGTGTGTCAGTTTGGTCGGGAATAACTTCTAAAATTGCTATGAGTTTTAAACTTCTTAAAGCTTGCTGACCTTAAGAATGATTTAACTTCATGACTATCTAGCAATTTTTAAAAAAATTCATGAATTGGCGAAACCGAAAATTTTGGTAAATTTGTTCCCTATGGACTTCAAACAACCTGATTCTGAGGGTGGTGCGAGTTGAAGTCTGGACTTGGTCAAGATATAGGCTATATTTTCAAACTTCATGTGTACAAAACTTGTAAAATGAATGAAATGGAAGGTGGAAATGATTTATTTTACCAAATGTTTGAAATGTTCCAGAAATCGCGGGGTAAAAGTTTGACCCTTTAATATTTTTTTGAGTACTAGAAAAGAGCCCGCGCAAGCGCGGAAATATTTCATGATGGTCAAGTTTATATAAAAAAGTGGGGAGTGACTATCGGCACGACCGTCTTGCTGATAAGAGTCCTTATCGGCACGACGGTCTTGCCGATAAGAATTCTTATCCGCAAGACGGTCGTGCCGATAAGAATCCTTATCCGCACGACGGCGGTCATATATTCTATAGACAAAGTTGCAATCGTTCTGAGAATTATTATTATTACCCTTTGATAATATTATTTCATTTCTGCTTGTAAATAATTGTTCTTATGTATCTGAGTCACAACACACAATGTTAATTTCAATTATTTTTCTTATATTTCATCATGGAAGCCTTTTGACTGTCGGACATAGAGCCGGCTAATAATTGCGTAAATGCGAATCATACATTTCAACATCAGTTGCTGAATACTTTTTTACGGGTCAGATGATCAGGTTAACATGTAAAATATTTTTATTACAGTGAGAAAAAAAAGGACACAGAAAAGTTTCAGAACGTAAAACAAAAAGGGGAAAAAAAGAACTGGAGAGAGATCAGCGAAAAAAAACAAACAACAAAAAGAAACAACTTTAATATAAATATGCAATTTATGTAGTTGAGGATGAGAGAGAGAGGGTGCGGATATGCAGTGACAGTCGCATCAAACACAGCGATTTTCATTACTGACAAGAAAAGACCAACCGCATGGTTATTAATACGATTATGTGATCAAAAACGTTTAGAGTCCAAAATGAATTTATGCACCTTTTCGAATATTACTTTATTTGTATCTAGTGGAAAAGAATCATTGCCATATAAAAAAGAGACAGCGAGGGAGTCTGATACTGTGACACTGAATTTAAGAGTACCGTTCGTTGGGCCTGATAGTGCCTGCAGTGAAAGAAGTAATGTTGGGCATTTTCTATGCTGCCACACTGGCATAGAGGGGAATCGGAAATGTTTTTCAAGAAAAGATCTAAGTTTAGCGAGCTGCAATTGGTCCGTAATCTAGTGTGTAATACCTGAGCTTTCCTGTTGCCTACATAGAAGTGTTTTGGAGTGCGCGATCTACCTTTGTTAAGAAAACCTTTGAAGGTGCTTAAAGAGTCAGATAGTTTTGCTTCATCATGTACATTATTCCAGGCTCTGACGGTTGACGGTAAGAAAGAATTATAATATAGAGTTGTTCTTGCATCTATAGTTTGAAGATCATTAGAATTTCTGAGACTATAACGTGAAATATTACCAACGGACTGAGGTATTAAGGAAGATAGATATAAAGGAGTTAGATTATGAGTCATTTTATAAAACAGGGTAAGCTTATGATCTGTTCGTCTCTTTTCGAGCGGATCCCATCCGATTACCTTATAAAGCATAGCAATGGAAACAAGTCTAGTGGCTCCTGTGGCGATTCGAGCCGCTTCATTTTGAATTTTATCGAGGTCTTGTTTCTCATATAATGTGCAATTGTCCCATATGACGTCTCCGTATTCAATCAGGGGTCTAATGAATGCAGTGTAAATAGTTTCAAGAGATTTTCTGTCTAACCTGAATTTTAATTTTCTCATAGTATTAATTCTAGTCCAAGCCTTATCCGTAATATATTTTATGTGTTGATGCCACGTACAATCATTAGAAAAGTAAAGACCAAGATGTTTATGGGAATCAACTTCAGATACCTGTTGGTTTTGCATATAGATAGGTGGATGGAGAGGTCGATTTGATTTGCGTGATACAAGTAAGGTTTCGGTTTTAGAAGGATTGAAGGTAACAAGCCAAGTTGAAGCCCAAGCTGAGATTTTACCATGATCTGCGTTAATGCAACCGGCTGCTGTAACAGGATCATCAACAATAATAAAGAGGCTAGTGTCATCTGCGAACAGTCTAATATTTGATCCAATATCATTAACAATATCATTAATATACAACAGAAAAAGAAGGGGGCCTAGAATCGATCCCTGAGGAACTCCAGCACGAATGTAAGTCCAATCAGAAACAGCGCCAGGAAAGACAACTCGCTGTTTTCTGTCAAGCAGATAATCTGCAAACCAAGCATGGACGTTTCCTGAGACACCAGCTGCTTGAAGTTTAGCAAGGAGGCCAGCATGCCACACACGGTCGAAAGCTTTGCTGATTTCACAGAAAACAGCTCGTACTTCTTTGCCAGAATCGAGAGCTTGACAGAACGTGTTGTAGAGAAATGTTAACTGATTTACGGTTGAGTCACCAGGAAGAAAGCCAGATTGTAGGGAAGAGAGTAAATTGTTATCACGTAGGTGGTTAAATAAATATTTAAATACGAGTCTTTCCAGAACTTTGTCTTCCGAATTGAGTAAGGAAACGGGTCGATAATTGGAGACATCAGATAGGTCACCTTTCTTAGGAACTGGACAAACATTTGCTTCTTTGTATGAAGAAGGAACTTTGCCCTCACGTAGTGACTGGTTGAAAAGAGAACAATAGGGTAATGAAATCTTTGATATTGACTGACAAATTACTGAAAGAAATCTAGACTAATAGACCCTTTTAGGAAAATGTCGAAACCTATTAATAAATAGCATTACATAAAGTAAATGTATTATCGAGCAAAATCAAATTTGTTGTAGCAGATTTAACTGATATAAAAATGAGGCAAAAAATGTTTGCCCTTGGCTGACAACTGAAATAAATCTTTGACCTGGGCCGACAAGTTAAAGACAGTTTGTCTGACAAATCAAGCCTAACTTTCTTTTAATAACTTATCGGTCAAGGTCAGTTGTTCTACTTGTCTGATAAATATTGTCACATATAACAATTGTTGGGTTGCACTTATTAGTTGTTGTTGATGTTTATTTATTTATTTATTTATTTAATTCTCAGGATTTGTACATAAGTAAAATAAAATTTCTTTAAATTAAAAATGGTAATTAAACCATTTTTTCAGTGCTAACTCATATTGTCACTCTGACTGAATACGTTTTACATACATATGTATAAACGATATAACCTGTGCACATCAAACTGGAATATGCCCAAAATAAGATATCCCCCGTAAACGGTAAATTTAGGTGCCGGTTCTCAGACGGTTAAACAACTAAAAGATGGTCAAAAGATGCGTTTATATCATTTTTTAAGTTATTTAACATCCTCCATTTGAATTGCTGACACAGTGTTGTATGAAACCATTGTAAGAAAGACCATAGCAACTGTAATGGAGTATCTGATCGCCGTCGTGCGGATAAGGATTTTTATCCGCACGACCGTCTTGCCGATAAAGATTCTTATCCGCACGACCGTCTTGCCGATAAGGATTCTTATCGGCACGACGGTCGTGCCGATATCCTCAGCCAAAACAGTGAGTTTTAATTTTTCAATGTAAATGGCCTTAGGCCCAGGTGAAGATATGACCTTTACCATGAATACTCACTAAAGCTTCATTTACCTACTTGTCTGCATCTACAAACTTTAAGGTAGCAGACTGCATTGTTTCTAAGAAAAAAAAATTAACTTTTTTCACTTTTTCCTATAGAAAATCCTAAGTGACTCAAAAGTTGACCTTGCCGTAAAACAGATCAAGGTCATCCCAGGGTCATCATATATATAAATTTTGTTGAGCTTTTGAGTCCTTGATGCGACATGCTAAGTTTCAAGATCATAGGATTTGTGGTTCTGGATTTGATGCTTAACGTCCACGGTAAACAGCTAAGGTCATGTCGGGACGGTCAGTTAACCTAACCACACTATTCCTGGGCAGGCTTAGACCTCCTAAGCGGTTAACCAGTACTAAGTGCACATACTTTCGCCAGTAACTGACAACTGCCCTTCTTGAATCAGCGGAAGGAGAAACGAAAGTCTGTGGCCAGACCGGGTTTCGAACCCAGGACCTCTGACTTATGTCAGGTGCCCTACCGATTGCGCTACGCGACCCGGCGTGGTTCTGGGGGAGAAGATTTTTGAATTTTTTTTACCATAATAAATGTTTGCCATCTTGGTTATGTGACCTGTCCTAGGTATTTTTTTTTCTGAAAAAATTGGGTCCTGGAACGTTTTGGGGGAAAATATTCAAGCCCTCTGAAGACTAAAGGCTGAATCATTGAAATTGATTTGTCTGCTTCGCTGGAAAAAATGCCCTTTCTTACCTGGCGCATGTGTGTTAACCTTAGACATTTTTAATTTTTGTCTTTTCGAAAGTTCCAAACGACGTTACCCAAGTGGCTCAGCGGTACGTAACCATAGCCGCACACACTTGGCGCCGTTACCCAAGTGGCTCAGCGGTACGTAACCATAGCCGCACACACTTGGCGCCATGTGTCCTTCCAACTTTTCGAAAGACCATGTGCGTTGAGCTTTATTCTTCAATGGGCGAGTTCGATTGGCTACTCGTATTGACTATCGTTCTGGAAGAAAATGGGTCGTTTCGAGCCAGGGCCGTCGGGACTATGACCATTTAGTTCTTCATCCGTTTAGACATATGAGCAAAAATACAAAAATAAATCGTTATTTATTGGGAAATACGTACGTTCATGGGTCGGATTTTTGCATTAGAACCTGCTAAATTTGGACTTGCTAAGCAGCGCGCCGATATAACGACGCAGAACCGAAACGACCGGATTAATTTAAAACGTGTATTCGGGTCCTACTAAAGACAGAAAAGGACTTTTGCCACCGAAAAGAACTTTCGGGCACCGAAAAGGACTTTTTAAATGCCATTTTATGCTATAAAAACGTTTGAAATCTATAAAGGGTAAATATTTTATTTCTAAACATAATTTTCTAGAACATTAAGTGAAAAATGGCCTTTTCGGTGCCCTAAATTCGGCATTTGCGATGTCCTGTTCGGTACATGGCGTCTCTTCACTGACCAGAAGTGGAGTCTTTTTCGGTGCTGTTTTTTTGTTGTAAAATTTTAGGATGAAGATACTACAATTCACATACTTATTATTCAAGCGCTGATTACTATCATGATGATATTAAAATTTCTTAAACATATGTTTTATATGACATTTAACGGCAAATAAAAGTCCTTTTCGGTGCCCAAAAGTTCTTTTCGGAGGGGTAAGTCCTTTTCTGTTTTTAGTAGGACCGCGTGTATTCGAGTACACGATAATTTCACTCGAACGCACCCATTGTTGACAAAAAAAAATTCGACCAATAGTCGAAGTTTCTAGAAAAATACTTGGGAGAATTTAAAATGAAAGACGAATTCAATTCCCAAATTCTTTAAATCTACGTGAAACTAAAACACACGCTAACCGAAATTATCAATGATAGCAATATGCAAAAGAACCAGTATAGAAATTACGCTTGAAAATGCCACCAATTTTGCAGTTTATGCGTTACTTCGTTTATTTAGTATTATAGATATTTCAAAGTCATCGCAGTTCGGCATCACGTTTACTGTTGGAAATATAGGGTTGCTCTCTGTCCGCAAATACGCATTTGTTTACTGATTTTTTTGATAATTTTATTGCATACAGACTCTACACTGACCAGCAAAAAGTATCAAAATATTTCCACCGGGTCATAATGGGTCATTCTTTTTTTTTTTGAAAAATCAAGGTGGTCAGCCCCTGTACGTACCTTTCAGAGACCACTCGCAGCTACGCTGGGCCTTTCTCTATCATAATTACGTTAAAAATTGAGACACCAAAATTGCTGAAGAAAAGGAATAGTGTGTAGACCCAGTTCAGGCTGATCCTACAGGAAGGAGCAATTTAGATCAGACCTAGGTCCAAACTGTTAGCTTAGCCACATACATGTACATTCCAGTGTTTGTGATCCGAATTTTAATTAAGTTGATAATATAATGTAATGATATTTTCGTTGGTTTGCATGTTAAAATTTAATACAAGGAGCAATAACCTACTTAAGCATACAGTTCATGGTCCAGCCGGGCAGCCACATACAATTATAACATCAGCCGCGACACGAGAAAACCAACTAAGTGGTTGTGCGCCCAGCGCAGACTCAGATCAGCCTGGACATCCACCCAGACTGATCAGACTCTTCGCTAAGCGCTTAAAGGGTAGCTAAGGGTCTAAATACCTCCATGCGGACAGCGAAGACTATGATCAGACTGGGGAATGCCCAGGCTGATCTGAGTCTTCGCTGGGCGCACCTGCCACTTTGTTGGTTTTGTCGTGTCGCGGCTCAGTTTATAAAATGACAACGCGAAAAACTCGGTAATAGCAAACTCTGTTTAAATTGTCTTTCTGACGCACTTAGATATAAGTAATGACTTGTCTCTTGAAATTTACGAGGGGCCATCAAAAAGTTTTGAGCCTCACACATATTTTTCCAATTGGATAGTACAATGCACCACACTTGATGTACATCAATGTCTTAGCTACTGATTCCTTGTAAGATCATATTGCTGGTTGCATTTGTTCAGTCACAATTCCTTTAAGAAGAAACATACCCCAGGTGAAATTCTGCTTCTCCAGGACAACGTGTCAGTCCACACCAGCTGAATTGCGATGAAAGCTTTGCGCGAGTGTGGCTACGAACTCCTTACTCAACCACTCTATTCTCCAGATCTAGCCCCTAGCGACCTCTACCTCTTTCACAGGCTGACCAAAACACTCTCGGGACCGGAGATTTGAGGATGATGATGAGCTGACTGCTGCTGTGGAGGGCCGGTTAGGGGACCAAGATATTGAGTTTTACCGACCGGGCATCAATGACTGGCAAACTAGGTGGAACAAGTGTGCGGAGGTGGAAGAGGTTATGTTGAAAAATAAAGAAGTATAAATCCAAATATCTTGCCCTTTCTCTGTAACTTTTTGATATCCCCTCGTACATTAGGTGTACTTTTCGTGCATAACTAAACCTTTGTTTTTGTTTTAAACTCGGGTCTGTGTGAGCATGCCACGTCAAGACTGCTTAAAATACGTAGTTTGTTTAGAGCTTTATAACTTTATAACTATCACCTGCAATAACCGGACCATTCTCACTTTTAAAGCAAACTGCATATGCTCACAAGCTGATGTAGTAACGCACATTTCATTCGGGTTTTGCCTTGACGTGTCTCAAATCATTTAATAAACAACAGCTCCTTATAAATTTTTTTCTGTCTCTTAAACGAATCACATAGTTACACATTTAAATCTTAGGTTCACGATGTTCTTTCAGATCTACAACGAAATATATTTAACAAAAGTTCAAATATCCCAATCCAGATATAACAAAACGGTTCTTCGAGGAAGGAATAAACCGGATTTATACGTGGTTTGTGCATTATTCACTGTCTTCTCCATTTGATTGGCGTCGCGTGAAAGGAATCGCAGGGGCCGTATTTATAAAACGACTTAAGTGGTTGCTATGCTGTTGCTAAGGCAGAATTTCTTTGGAGGAGATTCCCAACAACTACGAAATTTGCTCTGGAGGAACAGTCTGAAAGACTGTTCCTCCAGAGCAAATTTCGTAGTTGAAAGACTGTTCCTCCAGAGCAAATTTCGTAGTTGTAGGGAATCTCCTCCATAGAAATTTAGCCTTAGCAACAGCATAGCAACGACTTAAGTCGTTTTATAAATACGACCCCAGAAGTCCGCACACGCCACACGGTTCCTTACACGAGCCGCCAGTCTTCTCTTTTCTCCGAAATTGCGTATACAATATAGTGACAATTAAATTGCCACATTAGTAAACAGTACACTATAAAAAGTCACGTAGATTTTTCGGTAAAAAAAGACCTGGCAACTAGCTACCAGGCTTTTTACCGTAAAATGTACGGGATTGTAATGGAAAATGACTGCATTGGGCAAAACCCTTGTTTTTAATCCGCATTCATTTGTTTTTATTGATTATTGATCATAAACACGATATTGCCCCCCCCCCCCCCCCCACCCCCAAAAAAAAAAAAAAAAAAAAAATAATAATAATAATGTTAAAACCAATAACCATTTAAATTAAAACGTGCCATCATAATAAAACGATTAGTGGCAATAGTTGTCTGAACCAATTTAAATATATTGTTTTGTATTAGGACTATGAAAAGTCCTGTTTCGTTTTTGGAATTACTCTGATATGGAAAATGACTGCATTGTGAAAAATCCTTGTTTTAATTCCGCATTTATTCTTTGATTGATTATTGATAATTAAATGGAAGAAGCTAGTGACAGTCGTCTGTCACTAGCCAGTCATCGCTAAATTTGCTACTGACAGACGTCTGTCACTAGCCAATATTCGTTGAATTTTCTAGTGATAGACATCTGTAAATTTAGCAAATATTTGTAGTTTCAGTATATTTAGACAAGTTGAGCATGAATATTATCAAGAGCCACCTAGGTTTAAATCTCGTTCAAGTTGGCGAAGGAATATCGCTTATGGGTCCTGAAGTCGTGGGTTTGAGACTGATATAGGTCGTGAGTTTTGTTTAACATAGGGATTATTACATCTAGATCACCCTTGGTCCAAACTTACTGTCACAGTTGAAAAGACCGTAGAACAATATGTGGAAAGCTGATGAACAGACAATCGGAAAACGTGATGAAGAATTTTGCGGACTCCAAAGACTGATTTTACACAATACTTCATCCCTTGAGGAATATCGTATGACCTTGTCCTTGTTCTCACACAAGTATAATCTGGACTCATACCTTAAGATATCAGGTTAACAGATTTTTTTTTTAAATGATGAAGTTAGATCCACTGGTAACAGACTGTCAAACTGACAAACATCGCGAGAAACCAAATCACCAGATTTCCTACCATCATTTGACTTCGTCAGGATAAAAATCTTAAAGAGTTCCTTCAAGAGCAGAGAATACATTCGAAACAAGTAACATGGGCAATAGATATATGCGTATACGAGCTCATAAGAACATTCAAAATGAAGGAAAAATGGTATGAATACAGTTCTCCCCTATATTTATCAGAATAGAAATTGAAACAAGAAAGTTGGAACAGAAATCAAAACAACAAATATGTCTTTCAAAGAAACTTGCTATATCGTTTAAACGACTTATACTTATTATATGGATTGATTGATTTGATGCTTAACGTCCACGGTAAACAACTAAGGTCATGTCGGGACGGTCAGTTAACCTAACCACACTATTCCTGGGCAGGCTTAGACCTCCGAAGCGGTTAACCAGTACTAAGTGCACATACTTTCGCCTGTAACTGACAACTGCCCTTCTTATATCAGCGGAAGGAGAAACGAAAGTCTGTGGCCAGACCGGGTTTCGAACCCAGGACCTCTGACTTATGAGTCAGGTGCCCTACCGATTGCGCTACGCGGCACGGCACTTATTACATGGAAACAGGCCAGAAAAATGCATCTGTCACTAGCAAATTAAACGAAAAACTGGCTAATGACAGACGTCTGTCACTAGCAAATTCTTCGAATATTGGCTACTGACAGTCGTCTGTCACTAGCCACTCCGTAATAAAATATGATATTGCCAATAAATAAATAATAGTACTACTAACCCCAATAACCAAAGCAGTGCAATCATAATAAAAATATAAGTGAGAATAATTATCTAAACCAATTATTGTATTATTTTATATTAGGACTATGGAAAGTACTGTTCCGTTTTTGGCATTACTATTAATTTTGATGTTTATTCCAAAACATCTGTTTCAAAGTCACTGTATGTGCATACGCCGAGTCAGATCTATTTATAGCAGAATTAAATCACACTACAGTTTTTCTCGAAAAAAGTCTTTTTGGTGTTCAGCTTTAACAAAGAGTTTCTGACATAAAGTTCCTCAATCTAAAATGTTTTTTTTCTGTTTTTTTTTTCTTTATGTTGAACGGTACATATAAAGCACGGCAAAATAAAACACTTATGATATTTGAGCTCCGACACGACAAAACCAGCAAAGCGGCATGTGCGCCCAGCAAAGACTCAGCGCAGCCTGGGCAATCGCCAAGTCTGATCAGAATGGATCTACCTCAGACCCTTTGCCACCCCTTTGAGAGCTTAGCAGACTCTGATCAGACTGGATGAATGCCCATGTTGATCAGAGTCTTCGCTGGGTACATATGCCACTTTGCTGATTTTCTCGTGTCGCGGCTCAAATGATGACGAAAACAAAAGGCAAAACGGAACAGCATACGCCTGATAACAGAAGCACTAAGAGGAACCGGAGTTTGAATATTGTTCGTCCGTTGTCCCACTACATGCGACACAGACTTAGTCCTATACCAAACTATTCTTGAAAATGTTTGCTGTTTCTTCTTGTCAGGTAGCTTAACTTTCCGCAGATAATTTCAAGATGACGGCAGATACAAAGGAGCAAAAGAGTACAAAGAGCCCAGATGAAATAATAGATCAGCTCGGTGGATGCGGACGCTTTCAACTTCGCATGGTGATAATGGTCCATCTAATGAAGACAGTCGTCTGTTGGAGTGTGATGTCTATGATATTTGTTACTGCCACTCCATCTTGGTGGTGTGTGGATAAAACGCCATATCATGCTGGGTACCAAAATACTAGTTCGATAGGGAAATCTTGTGAAACAAGGAATGGATCAGAATGCGTCAGTTTTGAGTTTTCGGAAGATATGAATACAATGGTGGGCGAGGTAAGCTAAACGTTGGCGAAATCAGAAAAAAGGTAGCGCAAAGAAGACGGGCAGCAATCGAATTTGATGGATGCATGAATGACTTAAGATTTTACGTCCTTTTCAACAATCATGATTTCAGTCATATCAGGAAGATGGGTGGTTGATAATGAAAGGCTGTATGCAATGAAACCCCGTTTACAATTGAACAGATTCCCGCCTACAGCGGGGCTCAAACCCAGGCCAGCGCTTAATCTACTAAGCTACTATCGAATTTGAAGTACACAATCTATCAGCTATTTTAATACATAGTTAGGTTGGATATAACGTCAAATCCTGTATTATAGCTTATCAAAGAGAGACCTGCAAACAGGTGCACAGTTTGAATTAGACTATTTGAAATTGGTTGGCTGCTTTGGGGCAAAACGGCCCTTTGAGACAGTATTTCAGTCTACATCGCGCCGTCTTTCAGAGAAAGTGAGAGATGAGACGGATTGTAGGACATACGCGGATGAAAAAATAAAATTAAAACAACCCAATCCCGCATCTACTACAAACAAACACTTGCTTGTCTTAACTTGCGGAGCACACATAGACTTTACAGGCGCTGTAAAATTGTGACACTTCTAGGGAAATGATGCTTGGTGACTTACATTTAGGATTTCACAAGAAATCTCAGGTCGTGAAAAGGAAGGCGTAAAAGTTTTTCTTGAAAATATCGGTTAAAATGCCGTTAAGAGGTGCCCTCTGATAACGTGGTGAAAAGGCCACGAATCCCCGTTGAAAGACTACCATAAACATCACGTCAAAATACTCGTACCTTGAATTTAATGCAAAGTATGTGTCCATCGACTTAAAATGCAGTGCACATTCAATTATTGTACCTAGTGCAGAACCAGGTAGAGACTGTCGAGTTATTTTGCGTCATTGATGGAAGCTTTGGTTTGCCTCTTACTGTTCTTGTCACACCTTCAGTGCATGAACTTTTTCACGGCATAAAATCCCGCGGAATTGTCAGATCTTCTTCTTCATGAAATTCTAATGGCATCTTATTTTTCACGAAATCACCAAAAAGCAGCACTCTATACATCACGATCTACAGTCACGGTATTTTCACAGAACCATGAAAATTTTTACAATATTTTCACTGACCACTGCCACAATGCTGTAAGGTGCCATTTTCAGTTTGTTCAACTCAAGTTCGAATATATGCGTATCATCAGTTAATTGGTCGTATGGCACCACGTTTCAAAAGAACCCAATAACCAAACTTTAGAGAAGGATGACCCTCTCTCCATTAATAATAATAAATAAATAAATATGTAAAATGAAAATAAGTAAAACAAAACGATAATAATAATAACAAGCGAATTCAGTGAATTTATATCCTCCGCCGTTGTGGCACCGATTTTTTATGAGTTATTTTAAGTTTCATAAAATTTTGTTCACTTGTTATCTCACATTGATTCAAGGGCAATAACTCATGCACTAGTGATGCCATTCTGATATAACGTTATGTGCATATCCACGTTATGGTGATACATATTCACTTTAAATTTCATGAAGTTTTGGTAATTGGTTACTTAGTTATGGCACATTTCATTGATTTTAAGTCAATTAAAGGGAGATAACTCATGCATTAATGAAGGCAGTCTGACGAAACTTCATGTGGGTCAGCGTGTTATAGTGTCATATACTTACTATAAGTTTCATGATATTCCGTCCAGTGGTTACTTTGTTATGGCTCATTTAATTGATTTTAAGTCAATTAAAGGGAGATAACTCATGCATTAATAAAGACAGTCTGACGAAACTTCATGTGGATCAGCATGTTATAGTGTCATACACTTACTTTAAGTTTCATGATATTCCGTCCAGTGGTTACTTAGTTATGGCTCATTTCATTGATTTTAAGTCAATTTAAGGGGGATAACTCATGCATTACTGAAGCCAGTATGACGAAACTTCATGTGCATCAGCGTGTTATAGTCATATATACTTAATTAAAGTTTAATGATATTCCGTCCAGTGGTAACTTAGTTTTGGCTCATTTCATTGATTTTAAGTCCCTCAAAGGGGGACAACTCATGCATTACTGAAGCCAGTCTGATGAAACTTCATGTGCCGCAGCGCATTATAGTGATATATATTTATTTTAAGTTTCATGAAATTCCGTCCAGTGGTTACTTAGTTATGGCTCCGGACGGACGGACGGACGGATGGAAGGACGGACGGACGGACGGATGAACGGACATGGAGAAAACTATATCCCTCCGCCTTCGGCGGGGGATAAAAAAATAAAATAAAAGTAAAATAAAAACACGTTGTGGTACCACATACTTTGTGACTGTTATTGGAACCACCCCCACGACAAGGGACTAGTGAAAGAACTAAAGTATATTTTTAGATGTACAATGAGTGGAAATTATCGCATAGTTAATTTTTCAATTTGTTTACAGTGGGAACTAGTTTGCGATCGTTCATGGGTTCCATCAACTGTAACGACAATCCAACTTATTTGCCAGCTGTTTGGCAACTTCTTCGCTGGACAAATAGCAGATACTGTCGGCAGAAAAATTCCCTTCTTTGCCTCTCCAATTATTATTATGGTGTCCAACCTACTGGGTTACTTCTCGGTTAGTTGGGCAATGTTTACGGTTGCAAGGGTGTTCGTAGGAATTGGCTGTGGAGTTTTCTTGACAATACAATACAACTACCTGTCAGAATTCACCCTGGCTCGTTGGAGGGCTTGGCTCGTTGGATTTCCATCATGGCCGATCCAGACTTGTATTCTAGCTTTAGTGTTGTGGCTATTGAAAGACTGGAGGAGAATACATCTGACTGTGGCGATATTGTGTATACCCTTCATGGTCCTTTGGTGGTACGTAAATTTTGTCTCTAGTAACGCTATTTTAAAAGTATTTAAAAAAAGAACCAATCCATTGCATTGGCCAGTATGTTATAAACTTACTGTAAACCAGTTGCATGTAGAGTGAAAGAATTTTTCAAGTTTCAGTTAGGTTCCAAGGGGCCATTCTTCTGGCGTATGCAGTCTGTGCATGCCCAGATCAGCTTAAGCATACTTACAGTCTGGTAACGACTAGCAATGCATTTATTTTTAATACAAGGCAGGATTTACTGCTCTGGCAAAATAAATATTCCCTGAGCAGATGTATTGTAATTGTTTTTAGTACATGTATATAAATTAGAATAAAAACAACAGAGACACCAATAAAAATTACCGAGCTGCAATGCAGATTCTTTTCTCCCGTTTATCAAAGGTTCATGCCAGAAAGCTTTCGGTGGTATTACGGCCACGACAGAATCGATGACGCCGAGAAGGTTCTGTCAAATGTCTCAAAGATTAATCGACGCCCCGCACCGGACATGACATACATGAAGAAGCTCGTCCTAGATGAAAAAGCAGGCGACGACAGAAAATACACCGTTATTGACCTCTTCAAAAGCAGACTTTTGATTAAAATAACAATACTGTTAGCGATAAACTGGTAAGCTTCATTTTCATACTTTCCATCCCAATCTAAAGCTGACGTTTTTGTCTGTTTGTAGTAGATCTATCGTAGATTTTCAAGCGACACCAAATATGTTAAAAACATAAAGACATACTCTGCTGCAATAATCTCGGCAAAGGTGTATCACTGCTGATAGACAATTTTTCCCCGCGGATAGAGAGAATCTTACATGAGTGCTCCTGTATTACTGAATTTATTAAACGAGTTGGGGAAAAAGATAAGATGCGAGGCTATGCTGGGCATCATATCGATTTTCCTCAACTCGTTTAATAAATTCAGTAATACAGGAGCTCAAATGCAAGGTTCTATTTATCATATGACACTAAAATCTCATTTTATCAGCAAATTTTGCACTAAAAGGTCACGATTTCGCCATTAGAAAACGCGCCGTATTTATGGGCGTCAACGTTACGACGTAATTTGCATATTTAATCCAGTACTTGATTATCGTTTTTAATGCATGGCTTTATTATACTCTCAGGTGCGACGTCATTATGATAAATCAACAATCATGCATTCACTAATTTCATTGCTTCAGTGCTAATTTTTGCACTTCAGTATTGTGGTCAGTACTAAATACTATTATAACCCTTTCTTGACCAATGGCCCTGCACATCCACATCATTGGGATGAACTCATTTATTGTTTTAAGAGTTTCTGGTGGATGTTTTCATTTTTATTATTATTTTGCAAGCAAATTCTTGCGAGCAAACAATGTAGACCCTCATCAGACACCGCGTTCTGCGTTTTCCAGTCTTGATAAGGTTAATGTATAATTTAACCTTTACCTGATATGTTAAAACTAAGACGAACTTATCAGTGCTACACAAATCTAAGAGCAGTTCGGCTTAAACTCTTTGGAATTACATAACTCGTTGTGCTGCACGCTACACCAGACATCTGCCAAATGCTCATGGCTTTTGCCTTTCTATGGCTATGAGGGTTGAGGTGCCTCGATGAGGAACGCCTTAACTCGCGTATATAATACGCATGCGTCTCTTACTAACTGCCGATCACTGCCATCACATATCTTTTCAAAAGTTTTCGGTTTAGCGACACTAAGAAGTCAAATATGGAAAAGCGGCCTGCGCCGCATTCGATTCGATACAAGTGCATTTTTATTACAGGCTGGCACTTGGGCTTATATCCTATGGCCTCAGTTTCGGCATCCAGAAACTATCAGGCAGTATCTACCTGAACATCTTCTTGTTCAGTATTATTGGCATTCCCTCAAAAAGTATAGCAATAGGACTTCAGAATAAGTGAGTACATTTTAATCAAACAGGGTACATAAAATGATTAAGTTTTGCACAAGTGATTACGTCATATAGAAAGAAAGATCCTTAAGAAGCAAGTTGCCAGCTCGGTATTATCAGACACGCCCATAAACGACAAATTACAAGCCTACGGTGACAACCTATTCATACCACTGACGTCATTATCTTTTTAATAACGGCCATCTTGACCTAAATAATTTCTATTTCGCATAATTTAAGTTTGGCAAACTCTGAAACAACCAAATAACTAGTCAATTAAGTACCACTAGATGTTTTGGACTCAATATTACCAGAATCAACCATAAAATACTTGCTAGATCTGCAAATACTTCACTACAGCGATCTGTATCGACTCTGCTTATCTCAGATGTCAACATAGAAAATTGTAGTGAGGTGTTTTATAATTTCTCACCTTTTGAAGTTTGTCCTATATATCTGGACCATATGTACATGTAGGCACCTTACCGCCGTAGAATCTTGTGTTACAATCCTGTCTCTTACTTGTTACAAACGAAAATTCTAGAGTTTCTTCAATATGGCCGCCGAATGATTTGGTCCGACACGCCGAGTACGACGCAGGCTGTTACCAAGGAATTAGTATGCAACGCCGCTTATACTTCTAGCACCGGTTTGAGCAGTTGAGCAGAACTTTCTCTAAGTCATGGTAAAAGCCCGTCTTAATTCCACATACATTTTGAAGAAAATCTTACTAATACAAATTGCTGTTTAGAAGGAGTTTAGCTGCTTTGTAGACAGACGCGCATGAATGTCATCATTACATAGCGGCATAGATGAATCCATAGTGACACTTGCAGGCTATATTTCCATTCAACTATAGATCTGCACATGACTTTCAAGACTTCCAGTCCAACTGCAATGGCTTTCAGGAAATAATGTAAAGCATATCGAAGTAAAAGTTCCTCCAAGGCTCACATTAGTTAGGATGAACTGTTGCCTCAAAAGGGCAATGGAATTCTACCGCATCTTAATTTTTCACGGGACCAACAAAATACCAAACTCCAAAAAGTCACGGTCTAGTGTCTTCAGGTTTTCAGAGAACCCTAACAAAATTATAGGCTCTTCACAGCGTTTTCACTGCCATAGCCAAGTAATGTCAGGACTGTATCATAATAATATTAATTTAGCAACATCATGCGATTTTCAATAATGTGGCGGTCGTGACAAGCAAAGGCTCTAGTGCAGTCTGATCAGAGCCTTTGTTTGTCATATTAGCCATCTATGGAAGTGAACCTAGCCATAGAGTCGACGGTGAGGTCCCAAATTACCCTGTATAATTCTAGGGGCTCATATTAATGACAAGAATTCCGCGGAATGCTATGTCGCACCTGCACTGCACTTCCACAGTAGTCAAGACTATAGTTAAAAGAACTTGAATGAGAAATGGACAAAAATGCAAGGGTTAACCACAATTTTGGATGTGAAATTTTAGGTCGTGAGAAATAGACTTAAACACTAGGGTCAATGTAATTTTGAATATAGAATTTTACCAAGTCAGCAGAGCATGAAATATATGTGAAGCAACAGCCCTCTAGAACATTCTAAGAAGAAGCTGTGTGCCAGGCTTGATGACTGTAGGTATCATGGTTTGCAAGAAATGGACTTAAATGCTAGGGTCGACATAATTGTTGATGGACTGTTTTACAAAGTCAGCAGAGCATAAAATAAAGGTCAAGGGTAAAAATAAGAGCAAACGCCCTCTAGAGCATTCTAAGAAGAAACTTTACGCCCGGTTTGATGATTGTAGGTATCATAGTTTGCGAGAAATGGACTAAAATGCTAGGGTCGACGTAATTGTTGACGGACAGACGTAGCATAAAATAAAGGTCAAGGGTAAAAATAAGAGCAACAGCCCTCTAGAACATTCTAAGAAGAAGCTTTATGCCAGGTTTGATGATTGTAGGTAACATAGTTTGCGAGAAATGGACTAAAATGCTAGGGTCGACGTAATTGTTGACGGACGGACGTACGGACGGACTGACGGACGGACGGACGAACGGAATGACTGACGGACGGACGGACGGAAAAGTGAACTCCTATATCGCACCTTGCTAAAGCAGGTGCGACAAAAATCTTATCTGGAATGCCCAGTTTCAATTTGTTGTAAAAAAAGTTTCATCTCACTTATGGCTTCTATCTCAAATATCTTCTTATTTGTCGATAGAAGACAGGCTATTGTTATCTCAAATATCTTCTTATTTGTCGATAGAAGACAGGCTATTGTTCTACAATGCTTACAACAGACCGCATTTTGATAATTGTAGTATTATATGGGGAAATTCGACGAGTTTTAACATTAATAAAATTACAAAATTACAAAGGCGAGCATGCAAGAGTATATTGAGGAATGAATACACTAATTTAGAAGAAGCCCGAGGTCGTTTGAAAATGTTTTTTATTTTTTTATTTTTTTTTTTTAATGAAAGCGTATTTTTTACAAAAAGCAAAAGTTATGTATAAAGATGCGGATAATATGGCCCGGAATACGTGACAGATCTGTTTCAGTTGCGGAGTAACAACTCAAATAATACGACTTCTAATTTACGATCAGTTTGTAACAGGAATTTTTTAATACCTAAACTTAATTTAGGCCTATTTAAAACAGTCTGTTTTATTCTGGTGCACTTATCTGGAACAGTATCCCTATAGATGTTAAAAATGCGACAACTATACATTCATTTGTAAATAAATGCACGGCTTTGTTGAAAAATTAGCTTAATTTGGTTTACTTTCCCACCGCCAAACCTTACATGATATCTAAATACTGAAGACATTTTCATTTTCTTTATAGATGTATCATTATATCATTTACATGCATATTGTACATGTCTCTGAGAGAGAGAGAGAGAGAGAGAGAGAGAGTTTTCTATTATTAGTATCTGTAGATGTATTGTATTTTTTTGGTCTCAAATTGCACTTTGTATATATTGTATGTTTATGTGTCTTAACAGAGGGCCCCAAGGAAGACTGGTTCGCCAATTGAGTAACCCTCTTTATATAAAGACCTTACTTTCTTTCTTACTTACTTATAAATGAGTAGGATGATCTGAATATCACATGGCAAAATTGCCACATTGTTGGAAATCACATGGTGTAGGTCATATTTAATTATTATAAATCGAGATCACTGTGATAAATTTCAAATAAGGGCTCATAGCCAAAATAATATGAACATCCAGAGTTAAAGAGAACTCTTAGTGAAATGGAGGGCCGGACCAAAGACATATCACCGGAAACCAACCCACTTCTAAAAGCTTTGGGTCGGGGACGTCACTGAATCTGTGTCACGACCCAAAGTCGTGCAATTAAAAAACAGAACCTAGTCATGAACCATAATTTAGTTCAAGACAAGGCATGCAGTCTGTCGCATAAAATCTCCATATTATACCCTTTCTTTGTCTAGTCGTTGCCAACTCTGTTATTTGTAAATAAATCATTTTCCCAGAAATTATTTTGACTTTTGTTCCTTGCATTTAATAATTATATGTAATGAGTAGTTCTTGTAATTGCGAAAGCCTTCTGTACTTAGTGAATGGACATATGATTATGTGATACCTGTATGAATGTGCAGTTGTACCTGCGCAATGTTTGGATTACTAGCTTTTAGTGGCTCTAATACTTTTTGATACTCATCAGTCTTTGAAATGACTGCTTTATAAAAATTAATTAGCCGAAACTTCGAAGTATGACCCATGTTCCTTCTTTCGAATGTGTTCTCTGCTCTTGAAGGAACGCCTTTACATTTTAATTTAATTTGTTGTAGATTTGGACGTAAAGTGACATCTATAATGTGTTTCCTTCTTACCGGTATAGCGTCTGTCATCGTGGGAATTGTGCAGAATGTTGGTATGTTAAAATAATGCTCTCGATTACAGTATATTTATCTAGTTAGTTATATTATACGGGACACAACAACGTTGAAAGTAAAACTAGTCAAAGTACTAAAATGTTACGTCCGATCTCACAAACCATTGAGACATTGACTAATCCGAACTATTTACATACACAAAGAACACTATACAGAGATAAGAGGAGGTACTCGCGAGTAATGAGCATTCCTTGCCTATTATACACCTGGAGTTAAAGTTAAGCACCCCCAATTATTGTTGCAGAAGTTTAATTTAAACTTTTCATAACTTTTCACTGAAAGTATTCCAATCTATTTCTTTTCGTAATTATTGAGCCTTGATATACTGCCTTTCGTTATCCGAGTAAATGGTTATTAATTTGCAGGAAATCAGTCAAAAGTTTTAAACGCACGCTATGTTTAGAATGAAAAACGTGGCTTGTTTAACTTTTGGGCTGCAATAAAGGAACTTCGTGGTTCATTGGTTGTATATATCCAGAAGTGACTTATTTGAACAAGCACATGAAGTCTAAAGCTTGATAAAGTTATGTTACTCAGTGAGTCCGTGAAGAAGAGTGTCAGGTTCAACACCTATATAAAATACGAAGTTTTTTCCTGTTCCAGATTTGACAAATGATGGCCCCAAATTCATTCAGAACATGTTGAACATTCCGATCTTTGAATTGCATTCAGAATCAATTTCAACGTCTGGTTTTTCTTTTTACAGTGCTTGATCGAATTTTTTTTTTACTGGGGGGTGCTTAACTTTTTTCCAGGTGTATATTTAACACCCGGTATGTAGATGCATTTAATAGGCTAGTCAGTGAAATGTTTCTCTTTTCGGTGTCTTGAGTGGGTTTGTAATTTGTGATTGTGACTTTTTCGAGGTATCTTCATTCATAAGTTTACTTCATGCTACTTAATTTTTGTTTGGTTCACTAGAAAGCCTCCACGCACACCAAACGACTAAATATCTGATTAGGCATGATAGAACGAGAGTTGAACTGATTTAAGCCATCAGACTTTTGACACGATACTCTTCTATGTTGTTTCTGTTAGTTTTATCTTTTTGTTCAGTCTTCGACTATTTTTGTTGTTGTCACATTTTATTAAAGCTAGCTTGGTGGCCACCTACCTGGTTAAATTATTCACTCGCTTTTCCGCTTGTGTTGCCTTAGTTTTATTGTTTTCAGTTGTTTCTATTCGTATTCTCATTTGGTGAGGAGGATGGGATGTTAGCCGCGACATGACAAAACCAGAGTGGCATGTGTGCTCAGCGAAGACTCCGATCAGCCTGGGGATCCGCCCAGTCTGATCAGTCTTCGCTGTGCGCGGTTTGGGTAGCTAAGGGCCCAAGCTACCTTCATGGGGACAGCAAAGACATTGATCAGACTGGGCGCACATGCAACATTGTTGCTTTTGTCGTGTCGCGGCTGATTTACCATTTACAGAAAAAATCTTACGCGGTCTTTACCAAAATTGACATGAACACAGGTACTCGTATGTTGTTCTGTTATTAGCACATTGGTTTATTCCTAGACACCGATATAAGAGACAGCCTTATAACTGGTTTTGCAATGGTTGCAAATCTTGGAATGTCTACAGCTTGGGGCCCTATACAGACGATGACAATTGAAAACTACCCTACTGTAGTTAGGTAAGACTAGCAAAGACACACAGAAACCTAGATTATGAGAGTATATAATATTACTTCTGGGATTAGTTCTCTTAATTCTTTATTCATAGAATAGTTATAATTTTGACCCGTCCTTAAAGCCGTCTCTACACCATACGTTAAAGAAGGACAACAAGCTAGTTAGATATGACAAATCTGGGTATTACTGCATTATCATGATAAAGGACGGTAGGTGTGCTGGTTGTCCAGTGGTCTGTAGTTTGAAATATTAGATAGTAAGCAAAAGTAAAGTGTTATATAATGTCACTTTTTCACAGATGGAGAAAATTAACGTAATCATTATGGTAAACTTTGATTATTTTACTATAAAAACATGCAAGTTAATATACCAGACTAACTTCATGCATTTTATAGGAGCTATAATTCATGTCATTCTTTCCAGAAATATTGGGTTTGGTTTTTGTAGCGTTCTCGCTCGAATAGGAGCTGCGGTCGGCCCACAACTTGTATATATGGTAGGTTAAACTTCCCAATTGTGAGTGAGAAATTGAAGCATTCAAGAAAAGTGTTACCCATGATTTATCTTCATAACAGTAATTTGAAACTGTTGAAGACACTAAATGAAACGGAAATACTTTTGATTTAGTACCGTTTCGTTGACCTGAGTCCAATAACTTTATCAAATGAACAATCACCACTGTTTACAAAACTTTATCATGTGAGACTACGGCGGTAATCAATACTGGAACACACTAGTATAAAAGTAACAACATTTTGTATTCTGGGTTAAATGCATACACTTGTCCTATACACAGGAGGAAAATTTGTCTTTAATTTTATTTACTCAACAACACTTTGCCTAGAGTTTTTGTTGTCATTGGCAATAGTTTATGTAGCAGTGACGAAGGTATCAGGCCTCGATATTTCTTCAGTTAAATTTGTAAAATGAGCCTCATCTGAAGAGATTTGAATCATTCTATCGAGTCCTAGAAGATGACATGGTGAATGCTAGATTGCAAGTATTGAGGTACGTAAAATCTGTCTCAGTTGGGTGGTTGAGTACCACTGACTGCAATGTCTAAGGTACATGGTTAGAATATTTAACTCCCTAACGACATCAGAAAATTTCTTTAAAAGAGATCTCGAGCATAGCTAATGCAATAGAATTTATCCTACCGCGGCGACTTCTAGTTGACGAATCACGGTTCGTTCAAAGCTCAATGACTTGGAATCAAACTTCATGAAAACCTGACGTATGCATTCCAAACTCAGTGCTATACTTTTGATGTTACGTACATGTATATTCTACTCTGCGAAGCGCTTGGCGCATTTTCCTCATCACGAGGACGGAATGGGATGAGGACAGAGCGACCCTGCAAAAATTGGACGACGCCCTTACTTCTGGTGCCAAGGATGCACTTCAAAATTCGAAAAAAACGTTGTTATTATCAAAAACGTTGCTTTGCTTCAGAAATAAATATGAAAGAATGCCCCCAGTTGGCACACAGCTTTAAAGCAACGTTGAACCAGCATTGAGTCAACATATTGATGTTGAGTTAGGGTTAATTCAATGTCGCTTCAGTGTTTGTGCCTGCTAGGTTGAAGTGTCCTATAGCTATTATCTAGCTCTGTCTATTTTTATTTTTACAGGATAATTTTGTACCCGGTCTACTTTATTTCTTCTGTGGATTCTTTGCGTTTGTATGTGTCTGTGCCCATTTAGGACTTCCAGAGACAATGGACTTGAATTTGAATGACAAACTAAATGAGAAAAGAGAGAAGGAAGACCATAATGATAAAACATTTGTAGAAACAAAAGAAAATGGAAATGCAAACAATATTTATATCATTTCCAGATTGTAACAGTATCGGGATTTTTTTTTCTGTAACCCAAGAATATCCTATCAGAAGCTTCTGTAAAATAAACAGTCAGAATATATCGTGTTCTCAATATTGTGAAGTTCAAATAGTGCTCATCTTAGAATTTGCAAACGCAGCAGATATACGACATTTACAAGTTCAGTGAAACACTTTGATACGATGCTGTTCCGACATTTTATGGCCTTGAAAATCGGAAGTCATTATCATTTTTATGTATTGCAGATTTTTCTTCAATCAGCTCTTTAAATATTGAACAGCTTTCTCAGACTCTTTCTCTGAAGTGATATCACAGAATATTACATGGAATGGCAATGATGAAGACCATGCTCAGACTGGTGAATGTTAAGCAGTCAGGCCTGAGTCTCTCCTGCCTGTCCATTTGTTCTTATCCAAAGTTAACAATAAATTTCACCTCACCTGCACACAAGGGCTCGGTGAGCTTTTGGTATTGCGAGGTGTCCGTCGGCATCTGGCGTCCACAATTTCAAACAACAGGAAACCACTGAGCCCATTGGGTCCATATTTCATGTTTAGCATGTTGCTAAGTAGACGTTAAGCAAAAAAAAAAAAAAGAAAAAAAAAAGAAGGAAATTCTTGTCCAGAGCCAAAGACTGGATATGGAGCATATTTGGTATATATAGCATTTGGAATCCCTTGTGATCAGATTTTGCGTTTTTTTGTAAGGTGTGCCACCGCTACAGCCTCTTGATTTTGCCAAAAATTGCGAAAAAACTGAACAATTTTGTCTGTGAAAGTTTCGAGCAACACTCTGATGGCATAAACTCTTCAGTTGAAGATGAAATACACTCATCTGCTGAATAGTGAATTCACAGATGTATTTAAGCTGATAGGCTTCTCATTAAATCTGCTTTTTAAAGTAGGGGAGCGAATTGTGGTCAATGGGCCCCTTGTTTACAACATTATTGGTACCATTGCAAATGAGGAATTACTCATTTTCTTTTCTCGTAGACTTTCCAGGTAGACTGGAAAAATATCGGGAAAAAACATACCTTAAATAAGCATTGCAAGTATGGCTGTTTGTAATCATATTTTAGATGTCTGCGATGATTCTTGAAATGTTTGTAGCTCCCAAGGCTCTCTGGGAGCTTATAGAATGGTTGTCCTCCTATCGTTATCATGCGTAACTTTTTTGAACAAAAACATCTTTCTTGAGCGGCTTGGCTGATAGAAACCAAAGTAAAAAGATAGGCAATTATCAGGAATTAATACAATCAAATCCCACATTCGCCTCTCAAAGCCAATAGGGAAAGAAGCATATACACACAGAAATTGACATAAGTTTACGGAAGACACGCACAGTAAACCGAATGAGCAGCTCTTTCCCACCAAACAGATGGTCGTTCAGCTACCCCAATAACAGCATCAACATCTATTTTTACTTTTTTTTATTTCAATATAAAACAAAACAAAACAGAAGCCAGGTTGGGTAGCAATACAGGTGACCAAACCGCCAGAGACCATAGGCAAGCGGACACAGCACAATATAACATCAAGGAGCCGCAACAGAAGTACCGCCTTGGAACGGTCAGCAAAAGATTACTGCGGCGGGGAGGGAGGGGGGCTTAAACTAGTTTTACTGGGCCTAAACCTCGCCTCCTGCTTCTTCAGTGGTTTGAAACATTAAGGTAGCTGTTTGGTCCGCATGAAGGTTTCCTAACTCATCAATGAATCATCACTGGAAACAAACAAATCACGGACAAGGCCTATGATGAATCAGAGCTGAGGACTCAATGGAAAGAACGTACTGCGGCATTAAAAGACCCCTGAGAAGTCAGACAACACCACTGAAATACCGAAGCAAAAGAAAACTATCAGTTGAACCCCGATTAATTAAGCAACAGACAAGGCAAACTCCGGCCCAAACCAACTAAATTAAGTAGCTCTATGTCGGGCCCATCACTGAGTCTGATGTCTGACCAACCGACGTGCAATTAAAGAGGGAAGCAAAGTTTTAAACCATAATTGGGTTAACCACTAAACATGCAGACTGTTCCTTAAATTTATTTTATATCCAATACGTTTGTAACGAACGATTATTTTCCTGAACTGATCAGAAAAATCAGACTTACCTACAATTTTTTTTTGAATTTATAGACTAAGTCACCATAAAATCTGGTTCCGATAGGCCCTGTTGCAAAAGACTTTTTAATCCGACATTGAAATTAGAAATCAATTCATAAGTGTCGGCGAAAGAATTTTGAAAATGCTTTTCGATGTTTACGATATCTTTAGCCCTGTTGGAGAAGCTTAGCAGTTAAAATTTCATTACGGGCATTGAAGTCAGTCACATGACTAGACACTCTAGCAAACCGAATAAGATGAGAAATGTAAACCCCGTAAGAAGTAGAACGGGGAACATCACCATCCCAAAATGGAAAATTTACTATGTCAAAATCAAAGTCATTGCGTTTATCATAAATTTCGGATGAAACAAATCCATTTGAAACAGATAAATGTAAATTCAAAAATGGGGCTTCAGTATCGGCTGCATTATCTGTGTTTAACTGCAGCTCAGGTGGATAAATTTGATTCACTATGCCTTCAAAGTACGGATTGTCAATATTTTAAAGATCATCTAGATATCTAGATGTAGAGTTAAAAGCTTCAATAATTTCAGATGGTTTATCATTAGAAAGAGAAGACATGAAATCTCTTTCATAGCAAAATAAAAACAAATCCGCTACAAGAGGAGCACAATTAGTACCCATCGGAATACCTACAGATTTCATATACAGCCTGCAGACAAAAAGGGCCACAAATTATATAAAAATGGTTGAGGTATGCAATCCAGTATGGCCTCCAGGGAAGGTAGCCCTGTTTTCACCATAAAAATCTTTTTCTGCAAATGGAGCAAAAGAATAGTAAAGAAATCTAAAACACATTCGGTATGTAGGCGATAGTTGTCAGTAAACAACAAAGCAATCCGCTTTTTCTTCCCCGAAGAGGTGACTACAATACTAATAAAAGCATCGCAAACGACTGCGTAATACCCCGCCACTGCAAACCAATACCCCTTCTTTTATCTTTTATACATATTCTTATCATGATATGAAGCTCATATTACCTAGCTAATGTTTTGTAAGTTCCCAGACAAATCCTGTTCATCTTTGATTTCACACATTTTGTTCAGAATTTTTATACATGTATATAGCTCTGGAGCAGGGGCAGGTCACCTATGTGGACTTAATACTACTTGTAACAGAAAGCTTAAGTTATTTCAATCATTTCTATGAAATTTCATCAAGATATACCAAAAATCTGTTTTTATATAGATTTTTTCATGATTTCATACATGTATACAGCTTGTGTCAGGGGCAGATAACCACGCAGGAACAAAATTTTGATCATGACAAAGAGCTTATTAATATGATACAAAATCCAGAAAAATCCCTTTTGACTCTAATTTCATACACTTTTTTTTATTATTTCATACATGTATATAGCACCAGGGCATGGGCAGCTAACCGAGGTGGACAAAATTCTGTTTGTAACAGAACAAACAGAATACGTGTATTTCTTCGATCATTTCAGTGGAATTTCATCAAGATACAGTCAAACCTGCTCATGTGGTAACCTCTATTAAGGGATTCCCTGTCCTAACCCGCCACATTTTCTGAGTCGCGTGAACCAATATATAGAGTAAATGAACCTGTTTTAAGGGGTCACCTGTCCTAGGCAGTCAATTTTTATCCTTCCCTTGGGTAACCCCTTGAGGCAGGTTTCACTGTATTTAATAGTGTAAAGGAACTACAGGCCAAAAACTATTTTTAAGACCCTGTCAAGGGCAATAACTCCATGGATGGTAAGATATCGAAATTCGCCCATTAACAATCCCACCCAAGATCTTCCCAAGACCAATGCACATGCCAAGTTTGAAGAAAATCTGTTAATAAAAACTCAAGTTATCAAACGGAAACCAAGTGCTGTTAATAAAAACTCAAGTTATCAAACGGAAACCAAGTGCTGACGGACGAACGGACATACGGACAGCCAGCGGGAAAACATAATACTCCGCCACTAACGTGTGGCGGAGTATAAAAAGTGCATATGAATTAGAACATCAAGGAGAGATATCTCTTGCAAGGAGCCTAAAAATGCATGTAAAGAATTAACAAAATTAGAATACAGGTAACCGTAAAGTGCTGAATAACCCAAAACGGACATCAGTTTACGAGGGTAATCCAATAAGAATGATACTTTTTCTATAAGTTTACATGCTACAGATATGAAATTTCGTACATACCTGGTACGTCCTATTAGCCATTCGCACGTAACGTCAGGCGCGCGTATCATGACGTCATTTAAAGTGACGTCACGTCGCGCACAGGTATTCGAAGCACAATGGCCACGTTTATTGCCGTTGAACAACGAGCGTATATAAAAATTGAGTACTACAGAGGTACTAAAGGTGTTGAAATACTGAACACTCTGCAAAGTGTTTGCAGTAAAGATGCTCTTCCGAAAGCTACAGTTTACAGATGGATCGACCAATTCAAAGAGGGGAGAAATGAGGTAGAGATCAAGCATAGCCCAGGACGGCCGGTGGACGCAACTGCCTCAGAAAATGTGGAAATACTAAAGGAACTGTCGAATAATGACAGAAGACCGACTTGCGAGGAAGTAGCCAGGGAAGTACGGATTAGCCGTGGTTCGGCGCATACAATTTTAGCCACTAATTTGAACATGAGACGCATCGCCGCGCGTTTGATGCCACACTGTTTATCTGACGACCAAAAGTCGGACCGCATGGGCATCGCTAAAAACCTGTTAGATAGGTATAAAAACGAGGGTAACAGTTTCCTTAACAGGATAGTTGCGATCGACGAGACTTGGATTCGCAGTTACGAACCTGACTGAAGCGACAGTCATCGGAATGGCACACACCGGCCTCATCAAGACCAATCAAGTTTAGGCGAAAACAAGGAAGTCTAAAAATGATGATGATTTTCGCGTATGATTTTGTTGGTGTATTAGCTACTGAGCGTGTACCATTGGGCAAGACTGTAGTTAAAGAAGTGTATACAGATTTTCTGATGAAAGTCCGCCGGACGTTGACCTCTTTCCTATGCTAAAAGAACCTCTCCGTGGAATACGTTTCGATGATCTAGAAGAGCTAGAAGCGGAAATGGCCAAGCAAGTTCGACTAATCAACTCCGGTTGCTTAGCAACAGGGGTTAGCAAAGACGGTGATAGAGAACAAGGGGAATATAGAAAGGTTTGTCATTTTATTTCTTTGGTTTTGTTTCTATTAAAAAAGTCTCATTCTTTATTGGATTACCCTCGTAGAAAAACATGTAGATTTGGAAATATATAAATTATGAGCTAGAAACCATCAAACTGGTGATTTTATGGGGTCCAGAACTTACAGTGGAAAATGCAACATCACAATAAATCCAGTTTGAAACATAGTTCCAATGAATCCAATAGATCTATAAAAGTAGGCTATAAAGTTGATTGATATTCGAGAGTCTCAATTTGATTCCAAGTTATATTTTATCTAGTATTTTCCTTAAATGAATAGTACTTGTCTTTTGCATTACCAACACATGAAATTTTACTAATTTTGATTGTAGAAGTTTACAAGCTTGGGCGAGGATTCTTATAAGCTTTACAACTCTAGTGTGTGTACATATAGGAAAAATCGTAAATAAATATTATCTAAAGCGAAGTTTACAAGCAAATTACTACATGATTCGTTTGAAAAAAAAAAAAAAACCCAAAAAATAACATTTTAATATTTTCAGAATGTCTAAAGCAAGGAAAAGGAATGTTAAAGGGTTAGTTAAGCCAAGCAACATCTACATTTGTTGTGGCCAGGACGAAAATGATGATGCCTATCGGAACCAGAATTTTATGGTGACTTAGTATACAAATTCAAAAAGATTAAGGGTAGGACTGATTTTTCTGATCAATTCCGAAAAATAATAATACGTCACAAACGTATTGGCTATAATTTAAATGTTATGCGACAGTCTGCAAGCTTAGTGATTAACCCAATCACGGTTGATAACTTTGCTGCACTCTTTAATTGCACACCGGGGGATCGGTCGTCAGACTCTATGATGGCCCCGACCTAAAGCTATATATTTTAGTTGGTTGGGACCGGAGCCTTTTTGTCTGTTGATTGGTCCACCGGGGCTCAACTGGTGACCTTCTTTTGCTTCAGATTTCCAGTGGGGTTGATTGGCAGGACAGGGATCTCCACCTGTCAGACGGCCCGTTGTATCTGTTGAGTCCTCGTCTTTGCTTCTTCATGGTGTTGAAATTTGATTTATGTGTTTACCGTGATGATTCATTGACGAGTTAGAGGGTTATCATGCGAACCGAACAACCACTTCAGAAACTGAGGGTGAGGTTGGGCCTGTAAAATCGATTTAAGCCCCCCAGTAATTCATTACTGACCGTTCCAAGGCGGTAGTTCTGTTGTGGTTCTCTGTTGCCTGTTTTTGGTGTCAGAGTTTCTGTGATGTTTTACCTTATGTATGTTCTTATTATTTTTGGTTCGGTTTGGGTTGCTGAGTGGCCACCTTTTGGGAACAAGCTGCTCACTCGGTTGGCCATATGTTCTCTGTATCTTGATTATTTGTAATCTTAGTTGTTTCCAACTATGGTTTGAGGGCTGGATTTGGATTTTGATTGTTTCAGTTCCTGGTCTTTGCATACTTTTTACTTTTTTCAGCATATTTAAAAGTCTGTCCATGGTAAACTGACAGTACCAGTTTGAGGATATAAAAGAATATTTGATATTCAGTGCTTGGGTGGTGGTAAGGTCACAGTAAATTCTGATGAATCAGTCAATGAATTGTCGGTATTTTTGGCAAAAGATATAAAAGGAACTGAGATAACAAATGAAATTCCACAAAACCAGTTAGGCGCTATCCTCAAAGAAGATATAATATTAGACTCTGGTTTTAACTCATCATCCATAATCCATAATCCCTATGAAAAGATCTTTTAACACTGAATCTACAGTTGTACAGGCCTGAACAAAATTTCTAATTGGTCAGGTTTTTACATTGGAATTTTAAACAGTATTTTTGAATATTATTGTAATAAATATATTGGGATGTTATCTACCTACTAAAAGTGAAAATTGTCATTTGAACTTTATTGTATTATCAGAGTTATGACCCCTTCCTTATAAACCATAGAATGTTTTGAAAACGCATTAAAACTGTATCAAGCTGAAACGATAACAAAACATTTCAGAAGTAAATAAAGTTTTCTATCATAATCTGTAATCTCTTAATATGAATTTTTTATCTGTATTTATTTTAGTATTGCTGTATCCAAATTACCTCCCTTTTAATGTTTGTGTAAATCTTAATATGCGCCTCGAGTTGTAGCGATTCCGTTTGCAAATGCATAAGTGATTGTGTTGCTTATAAAATACAAGAAAATATGTGCCGTTGTTCTTCCGTATTTGTAGTCAGAATTATCTAAAATTGCATAAGGCTTAATTCTATGGAAAACGTGGCCAATTAGAAATTTTGTTCAGTGTACTACGAATCTTTCCAATAAAAAATACATTAAAATCTAAATCTACAAATACATCTGCATGTTCGTTGGCCTGTCACGCCTCCGAAAATGTAGATGTATGTGGCCTTTGTCCAAAAGCAAGTTTGGAAGTCGGAGCAGTTCAGCACAGCCTTAACTGAATCGACTGGCCAATTAAAATTAAGAAATTACAGAATGCATTTTCTGGTTTCGTACCAGATATTACCATGGTCACTGACGAGGCTTTATTAGCCGAAACTACGTAGTCTGGCCCATAATCCTATTTCTGTATGTATTCTCTGCTCTTGAAGGAACTTTTAAGAATTTAATTTTACCTCACTGCAGCTGGTGTTGTGCCGTGTGGAGGCCGTAAAAAGTCTCCCCGTACATCATCCATAGTACAGATTATATTTCATTTACATCCTTTGAGATCAGAGGATAGATTGTGAGAAATCTAAAATTTGAGATCGATTTAGACTATTATTCTAGATCATCGTCTTTTATACTATTTGGATCCTTTTGAAACTAATCAGTCTTTGAATCGACTGCCAAATTAAAATTAAGAAATCGACTGCCAAATTAAAATTAAGAAATTACAGAATGCTTTTTTCTGGTTTCGTACCAGATATTACCAGGGTCACTGACGAGGCTTAATTAGCCGAAACTACGTAGTCTGGCCCATATTCCTATTTCTGTATGTATTCTCTGCTCTTGAAGGAACTTTTAAGAATTTAATTAAACATGTGCGAGATGCTGAGGAGTAAAAATATGAAGAAGTTTAAGGCATCCTATAAGGCCTAATGACACCTAGATTTAAGATGATCATGTTTTAGTGTGCGGAGGTCAAGGTCAGGGTCAGTGCTTCTTTTTATAGGAAAACTTTGTAATGCTGAAGCGCTGAAGTAACGTTATGTTTTAACGTATTTCATCAAACAGCAATTATACACTTAACAAAAATAGAAACTTGACGGCTTTTGTTTTGCTGTCATTTCTTGGGTTTGAAGAAATCAGACATATGGTATATATCAGTATATTGCTGTTGAATATGTGCATCATGTGCACTAACTTACCACTCGACTGAACTTGTAAATTTCAATTTATGCTACATTTACATGTTTTTTGCTCTTTTGCACGCGCGCATTTGTGCATTAGTAACTTTGCTAGCAGATTGCTACGTAGACACTCTACACTGATAGCAAAAGTAAATCCCTACATTAACTTTCATTTCTACATTACTATCTTAATGTTATACTTCTCTGAAAATTAGACGAATACTGAAATTGTGATTCTGTGCACTGACGTTAACGTTCCAAATATGGTTCGATTGCAGTCTCTAGATAACCTTTAATCTCAGAAATCGTTTTCTGACAGCAGAGACATTGAATAGTTGCATCAAACCAAACACACACAGATTACAGACCCTTGACTTGCAGTACGTTTATTTTAATGCTACGTTAGAATCAGACGTCAACGTCACAGTTGAAATAAATATTATGTTAACATTTTCATTTATTGTATTGCCGTTAAGATAGAATTTGTACATTTCATGTCCAGTCAAAATTTGTTTATGTTTTCAATTTTGCCTTTTTCTGAAAATGACCCTAGTCCTTTCTTGAGCAAGTTTTAGCATTTCCAAACATTCATGTGCCCAAATTCTTAACCAGAATTGAAAACAAAAAAATGCTTGATCAGTTTCAAATCATAAAATACTGCTTTGAGTCTATTTCCAAAACTGTTGGAGTTCGAAAAAACAATGACAGGTTTTCAACCGTCAAGTTTCTACGTTTGCTGAGTGTGTATATATATATATATAAAAAACACAATTGAGTCCGATTTCACAGTAACGTATGATTTATTTCGCTGTTTTCTACCGGTTTCACTGTTACAGTACAGATCATCAGGAACAAATATGGCGACTTTGTGTCGCATGGAAACGACGTTAGCAACGTAGCGTTCTTGTCGCATGCGCCGTAACGTCTACTTCCGCTCATTACAGTACAATACACTGTCACATTAACATCTATACAGTATAGTGCAATAATGGCGTATAGTTCATTTTACTAATATAAGAGTAAGTTGTTATTAATACATGTATACAATAACGATATACGTTGATGGTACAGATTATGAAGACCTGTTTAGCTCAGGTTTAAGGAGATTAATGAAATATTTTTCTTTCGCGCGCCTTAGTGACACGCTTTCAAAATACATTTTGTAGAATGGGAAGATGTAATATTTCGGATCTTGCCGATTGGCACATGTACTTATGTGTTCACTTACATGAAGCATTCTAGTACTTGGGTCTCGGATTTGCTGATTGTGTACAGTGACCCGTTTTCGTAAATAGTTTCCAGTTTCGCCTATATATTCTTTGCCGCAGCCTCTGCATTTCATGACATAAATCACATTTTTTACTTCACAGGTCATTGTTTCATGTACGTAAAATTTTCTACCGCAATTAAAATTAAGACAAGTTGCGCAAAAGACGGAGGAACCCGTTATTACTTATGTGTCCACACATAATCCGCGAAATGCAGAGATATTTAATATAATAAAATGTAATCTTCCAATTTTACAAGAAGATCTTAAAATGAAAAGTATTCTTTCAAAGTTTACGATGATTAAAAGCAAAAGGCAACCAAATAGTTTGAAGCGAATTCTAACAAAAGCCACATTTAGTCATGCCTCTGAACACAAAGTAAAACGTTGTCAGAGGTCAAACTGCGGCCTCTGCACTCATCTATTAGAAGGCACCGCATTTGATTTTAATTGCGGTAGAAAATTTTACGTACATGAAACAATGACCTGTGAAGTAAAAAATGTGATTTATGTCATGAAATGCAGAGGCTGCGGCAAAGAATATATAGGCGAAACTGGAAACTATTTACGAAAACGGGTCACTGTACACAATCAGCAAATCCGAGACCCAAGTACTAGAATGCTTCATGTAAGTGAACACATAAGTACATGTGCCAATCGGCAAGATCCGAAATATTACATCTTCCCATTCTACAAAATGTATTTTGAAAGCGTGTCACTAAGGCGCGCGAAAGAAAAATATTTCATTAATCTCCTTAAACCTGAGCTAAACAGGTCTTCATAATCTGTACCATCAACGTATATCGTTATTGTATACATGTATTAATAACAACTTACTCTTATATTAGTAAAATGAACTATACGCCATTATTGCACTATACTGTATAGATGTTAATGTGACAGTGTATTGTACTGTAATGAGCGGAAGTAGACGTTACGGCGCATGCGACAAGAACGCTACGTTGCTAACGTCGTTTCCATGCGACACAAAGTCGCCATATTTGTTCCTGATGATCTGTACTGTAACAGTGAAACCGGTAGAAAACAGCGAAATAAATCATACGTTACTGTGAAATCGGACTCAATTGTGTTTTTTATAGACTTTCCTTGGATGTGCTTTTATTTTGGACATTATATATATATATAAAGTATATATAAAAAGTAAGTATATATAAGTATATATAGAAAGTAGTAAAAATACGAAAACTTACGGTACGAACATAACGTTAAAACAATAACGTTACGTAACATATTGTAACTTAGCAACGTCAAAACGCCTGAAGATTGGAAATGAAAGCGCTCGCGTTTTGTGTTATTGCTGCTACCATATCTATATAATTTAAATACTGATTGGATTTTATTGTGAATTATACTGTGATCGCAAGTACATCTGTTTTTCATTTATTTATATATATATATGTTTTTCATTTATATATATATATATATATATATATATATATATATATATATATATGAATCAGTTTTGACTTAACATTATCCCAGTTGTTGAGTATAAGTTTGGATTTCAATGTGCCTGGAGCAGGTTTGCAAGGGACAAGATTAAGATAGATCTTACTTTAACAGATTCCTGTGTCACTTACACTTAGAGGCAGGCGATGATGACTTTTGTTTGGGCAATAATACGATTCCCATACCACCGGCAGTAACAGATATCTTTAATTTATTAAATAGTTTTACCATTAAAAGTTATTAGTTAACAACCTTGTTCTTTGCTATGTATGATAGATAGATATGTGTGAAACTTTACTGTATTTTCCTAAACCTTGCGAGAGAATTACCTAATACAAGACGAAGCTGAAAAATAATGTAATTCAGCCAAAATATCCTCTAAGTGATTGTCTGTTCCCAGTGAAAAAGGGTCATGTTGCATATAGTTAAAGGATTCAACTTTTATTCATTCATTTCATTAAGTATAGCTGGGTACACATCCGTTTTTTACTGCCGATTGCTTTTTGATATCTGATTTTTTAATGAATATTAAATTCACTGATTTCTTAGCTCTATTGGATTAATGTGGAGGAGAGTCTATGAATTGAAAGGATAAAGATAACTATCTTAACAATCTGCTTGTAACTAGATGCTTAAAATGGACTTTTTATCTCACTGCCAAACAAAGAAGCCTCAAAACGAGAAAACCAACAAAGTGGTATGTGCGCCCAGTTTCAATTCAGTTCTGGACGGGTGGGCTAAAAAGAGAGACGATCAACCAGTTTTCACATACTGGTATTTAGGCAGCAGACACATATTCTTGATACAGATGATGACGCATGTAACGATAATGTTGACATCAGTGAAAACGACTCCGACAGTGACGACAATAACGAGGACGATGACGGGGATAAATATCCTGATAAGGCGATAATTCAGGGCCAGAGGAGAAACGATACTATAGTCTGGTGATAATATTGAAGTCACTACAGAAGAAGCTTCAGCAAGTGCGCCAGAAATCGAAACTGTTGGTCACGAGCTACAAACCTCGGTAATAGAAAAGTTTACCACTGGTTGCACACTTTGCTGGGATAATGTCGGGAAAAAGGTGACAACCCGGCATCCGAGCCCAACCACCACTTATGTGTTATATGGCTCTGAGTTACATGGCTGTTAATCGGGTATTTTCATCTCATTTACCAAAGACTGAAGTCATGGACTTATGAAAAGCGACTGATCTGATATAGCGGTACAAACTAGTGTCCCAAATGACAGGGATTGTTCTGGTATCAGAAACAGGATGGAAATTATTGTCGGTCGTATCATTTTACAGCATTTGAAATGGTTCAGTTATTAATTTAAGGACTGCTCAACGCCCCATATCTTGCATGAATATACAGTGGAGACTAGTCAAGAGAGTGTCATCATAAGCCTTGGGTTTAAGATAAAAATCCTTGACTTTCATAGGGTGCTATTGAGATTTATGAGCAGTTGCAAACGTATGTGCCATCAGTATCACCTAATCCATTTACAGCTATCGTATATGGTGGTGGATTAAGTTGTGAAAGAGGCAACGAAGCTCAGAGAGCACGAAGTAATGGCCTAAACCCGTGGGAGCGGTTTGAGGGTGTGGAACCATCCGCTCAAGAATTTCACAAGGAAATGCTGCTTCTGCAGGACTTTGACGAATCCTTAAATGGCCTAAACCCGTGGGAGCGGTTTGAGGGTGTGGAACCATCCGCTCAAGAATTTCACAAGGAAATGCTGCTTCTGCAGGACTATGACGAATTCTTTAAGGGCTCCGTCGCAGGTGACAGAGGAACATTTTGTCAACCGAAAAACGTATTTAATTTTTGGAAAGGAAAATCAAACATTTCGGATAACTTTAATTATGCCTGGGAGCTGAAGTGCCTTATTACTGAGAGCTTTGTTTGCATGCTTACCATGTTCTTGCTGAACATGAGAAGTCCACCAGCAACAACCCGGGGAATTACATCAACATCTACATTTGATGACCGAACACAGTAGTTTGAATCAAAGTGTGGCACGAAATGGGCGAAGATAGTAGCACTCCACTGTATTGTTGTGATGAGGAAAAAGATGATGGCATGATCGAATGTGACGAACCAGTAAACTGTCCAAACGGCGAAGTATTTCATTTCTCGCGTAGGCACTGATGCTGATAAGCTTCCTGAAAGGTGGCTTTGTAGCGAAGAATGTAAAAACAGGAGGTCAATTTATTTGTGCTACAAAGACATCTGCCTTGATGAACCACTGACTGGGTGTCAAGCAGGGAAAAATTAAGAGGTGTAGTCATATTGTTGGTCCTCTTGGGGGATCATTAAATGTCGTGTTTGACTCTAATGTTGTTGAAAATGCTCTATAACGGCACCAAAGACGTTTCAACGATCGCGATGAAAACGTACAATTTTTTATACAATACCTGAAAGACGAGGATTTATTTAATATTAAAAAGCAAGCCGTTATTCCCAAACTAAGCTTTTCCCGAGTTAAACCATTCTGAAACTCCAAAAAATCCTGGAAAATTTCCATCTAAAGTCAAACAGTTATAAAAAAAGACTATACAAATGAGCAGTATATAAAATATCAACAGTGCAGATTTAACAGGAGATACTAGAAACATGCAGACGTATGTTGTTTTTATTTTCAATCTAAAAATATTTCACAACATGTAGCCGACCAGCCGATCGTTTATTGACGATAGATAAAAACCGGAGTAGTCGGAGAATGACCACCTGAACTTCAGGAAGCAGAAGTGGGTTTTTGTCTCGTGTTCAGAGGGGAAAATTCCATAGATGTCTATGACATAGGGACCTCCCTTTGGTTTAAACATATTCATTTAGCTTATTCAGTTAACATACATATCTACATACATAAACAAGTAAGATATCAGTACAAGCTATAGGAACCTCCTATTATACTTGTATTTTTTTAATATGCAGAAGTCAAGTATACAAAAGGAACTTGAAGCCCTATTTGCAAATTTCGACAAACAGCACAAAGTCAATGTATAAGATGGAGATCAGTGCTGAGAAACCCAAACTGATGAAAAACAGCGTCAATGGCATCTAGATACAGCTCACAGCAAAAGGACATAAGCTGGGTACCGTAACTAGTCAAATTCCTTGGACCAGTTGTTACAGATACTGGCTCTAAAACGGAGCTTCTCTCCAGGATTGCACCCGCTTCTTCAGCTCTTACAAAGCTGAAGCCAATTTGGAGAGGAAAAAACATATCTCTTGATCAAAGATAAAATTAATGTGCTCTTTTGTCACTCCGTATTTCTGTATTCCTGTGAATCGGTGACCTTGACAGCAGAGTTAGAGACTAGAAATGTGTCCATATGACACGGATGCCCCCGCCTAGTGCCGCCCTAAGTAAGATGGCGCATTGTTTAAGGTAAAGGCACTTGTAGCATAACTAGGTTCACAAAGGCACACTTCTGTGGTACACATGTTTTATTGTTTTCCTTGGGCAGATGTATTGTGCTTCTTCAGAAGTACATGGGGGGGGGGCTTGGATATCGGGGTGTCATGACTGATATGTGATGATATTCTGTATCTTATCACAGAAATGGATGCCATGCAACTTTCCAAAAGAAATAGCCCGGAAACAAGTAACTTTTCAAAAACTAACAAACGGACACCATTATTGTATGAAGTGAAGTCGAAAAAGGGCCATCACTCCCACAATAATTGACGGATTTTACCAAACATTGAACTTGACCTGTATTTTATGATTATATACCTGTGTATAAAATATGAATTCAATATACCAATGCTTTCAAAAGATAATGAACAGAATCCAGTTTTTCATACAAAATGAAGTCGAAAAAGGGCCATAACTCCCACAATAATCGACGGATTTTACCAACATCGAACTTGACCTGTATTTTATGATTATATACCTGTGTATAAAATATGAATTCAATACAACAATGCTTTTAAAAGATATCGAACGGAAACCATTTCTTCATAAAAAATAAAGTTGAAAAAGGGCCATAACTCCCACAATAATCGACGGATTTTGCCCAACATCAAACTTAACCTGTATTTTATGATTATATACCTGTGTATATAATATGAATTCAATACACCAATGCTTTCAAAAGATATCGAACGGAAACCATTTTTTCATACAAAATAAAGTCGAAAAAGGGCCATAACTCCCACAATAATCGACGGATTTTGTCCAACATCGAACTTGACCTGTATTTTATGATTATATACCTGTGTATAAAATATGAATTCAATACACCAATGCTTTCAAAAGATATCGAACGGAAACCATTTCTTCATAGAAACAGAAGTCGAAAAAGGGCCATAACTCCAACAATAATTGACGGATTTTACCCAACATCGAACTTGACCTGTATTTTATGATTATATAGCTGTGTATAAAATATGAATTCAATACACCAATGCTTTCAAAAGATATTGAACGGAAACCATTTTTTCATAGAAACAGAAGTCGAAAAAGGGTCATAACTCCCACAATAATAGCCGGATTTTACCCAACATCGAACTTGACCTGTATTTTATGATTATATAGCTGTGTATGAAATATGAATTCAATACACCAATCCTTTCAAAAGATATTGAACGGAAACCATTTCGTACGTACGTACGAACAGGGGTGATACTATATGCCCCCCATTTTAAATGGCAGGGGAATAAAAAGAACGCAGGTCTTTGAGAAGAGATGCTACCGAAGGCTACTGAACAGAACAAGTGGAAAGGGATATTTTCTGCTCCACGCACAACCCTTCGGCATTTTATGCAACAAGTTCGTAGGTTGACATCCGGTTTGGTCTTTATTTTGTGGCGGTAAAAAACTATTACCGTTATTCTCGACAATATCGTGTTTACTTTGAGTCTTTTAGTTCTTTTGTTCTAGCGTAGAGTTCTCATGATGAGTTTGGGGAATGTTAACCGTCAGACGAAAAGAGATTGGAGGATGAGCTTACGTTGCGTGTCGAAGAAAGTCGAAAACCCTTCTTACAGGGCGTTATGTTGAAAGACAGGAGGTCTGGAGCTAAAACAGGAATTTCGTGGCGAAGAGACTTGACAACCCTTCTTACTCAGCGACAGTGAAGGGCGTTATCTTGAAAGACAGGAGGTCTGGAGCTAAAAGAGGAATTTCGTCACTGATTCGTGAGCTCCTTGATTCTATACCATCGGTTGATTCTCTTTAGTTTTTGTATGGCTAGCCACATGTGATTTTACTAGTCTTCAAAGGCCTAGTAAATTTGTATCTCTACCGAGACTACTGTTGAGTCTATTGTTAATGATTTAAACAATATTAAGTAAGATGTTTATGGCATTAATTCGAATGCCGAATTGTTTTTCTTGAATGTCCTGTTTATTACATGTTTAAATGGAACCCATCACGTGGGCATTTCGATCCCGAAACCTTTAAAGATCTTGATAAGTTATTGGAGGAAAGAATTTAGATCTGATATTTTGACTTAAGAGCTTCTTTCTTTCTTGAGCAAGAAATGTCAATGGTTTCGTTAAGCCATGCAACAGCTACCCTTGTTGTGGCCAGGATGAAAATGATGCTTTTTTTTCTTCGGTATATTTAAACTTTGAACATGGTAAACGGACAGTACCAGTTTGCGGATATAAAAGAATATTTAATACTCCAATGCTTAGGTTGTGGTAGATACACAGCGAAACCTAATAAATCAGTCAGTGAATGGTCTCTATATTTGGCAAATAATATAAAAGATAATGAGACGACAATCGAAATTCCACAAAATCAGTTATATCGGACTCTGATTTTAACTCATCATCAGTAATCCCTATGACAGGGTCTTTAAAGACTGAATTTACAGTTGTACAGGTCAATACTGCGAATCTTTCCAGTAAAAATACATTAAAATCTAAAGCAAGGTGTTTGTTGGCCAGTCAGGCCTCCGAAAATGTAAATGTATGTCCAAAAGCAAGTTTTGAAGTGGGAGCAGTTCAGTACAGCATTGAACATGTGCGAGATGCTGCAGAGGAAAAATCATTTGAAGAAGTTTAAGGCAGCCTAGCCTGAAAGGCTAATGACATCCAAATTGAACATGATCATGTTTCAGGGTGCTGAGGTCAAGGTCAGCGTCAGTGCTTCTTTTCACAGGAAAACTTTGTTATTGCTGAAGTAACTTTATTTATTAATGTAATGCAGTATAATTAAAATCTTAAAGAGTTCCTTCAAGGGCAGAGAACACAAGCAGCAATTTAATGTATATACTGGAGTTTCAGGATGATTGGCATGGTCACCCATAGTTCAAATTTAAACCTGCTCCAAAACTCAGTCAGCTTCTCATTCATAAAGCCCAGTATGTCGACAGGCCGTCCTGTGCCTCTTGTTAGAAAACTTAATACCATTTTTTTTAATCTTTGTTTTTCACATAAACGTTTTGGTTGGACAATGTCATATTTCAGGTACCTTGGATCAAGGTCAGTGCCACTGGTGCAATGTAAGCACCAACATTGTTCTCAGATTCTGATATGGCTTTTACATTTGAGATTTTAAATACCCTGGATCATGTTACATTTCATTTGTTTTTGTCCTGGCTCTAGAGCCTTCATTTAGGCGGTAATTTCGATATAACTTCACAAGAATGTCACGTTAGATGCTAGGTACACAAGTTGACACTTCTAGTTGCTGCGTTTGAGGTCAAGATCATAGCTAATGTTTTAATTTAGAACGTTGTCATCGCTCTTTCTCTCTCATTTGTGGATAAGTTGCAATATGGTGTCACACATAGGCTGAGTATAACAGCATCATGGACAAGGTCCGAGTCCTAGAGTGTTGGAATTAAGGTCACAATTGCCGCACTGAGAAAAATTTCACCACACTAGCTCCCTCGGTTATGAATCAGTTTTGATTTAATACTATCCCAGATGTTGAGTATAAGTTTAGATTTCAAGGTGCGTGGAGCAGGTTTGTCTTTCCTTGTGCAAGGGACAAGATCAAGATAGATCTAACTATCTTTTGCATATTTTTAACAGATTTCTGTGTAACTTATACTTAGAGGCAGGGATGATGACTTGTGTTTGGACAATAATGTGATTCTCATATCACCATCAGTAACTGATATTGTGCTATGTTATTCTTTAATTTATGGAGATTTTTTTTAATAGATTTATCATTAAAAGCTATCTGTTAACAACCTTGTACTTTGTAATATATGATAGATATGTTTGATGCTTTATTGTATTTTCAAAACCTTCCGAGAGAATTGCCTAATACAAGACAAGTCTTAAAATAATTGTAATTCATCCAAAATATCCTGTAAGTGATTGTTGCCAGTGAAAAGGGTAATGTTGCATATAGTAAAAAAATCAGATTTTATTCTTTGACTTTCATTAAATATGACTGGGTAAACATCCATTTTTTACTGTTGGTTGCTTTTTGATATCTGACTTTTATGGACATAAAATTCACGGACTTTTTAGCTCTTATGGATTATGTGGAGGAGAGTCTATGAATTCAAAGGATGAAGATAAGTATCCGAACCATCTTCCTGTTACCTGATACCGTATTAATCCTAATAAATACCCCGGGGCGTTGCATTTGATGAAAGGGAGCGCAAAAACTAGCAAACCAGCCACTGCCAAAATACTTGATAAACAGTATTTAGGTGAATGGATATACCAGGTCCTGCAGATGAAACAATTCCACTTTTCTCCTTTTTGCCTCCTTTCTCAGTAGAGACCAACTCTAAAAGGTAAGAATTTGCTCCTCTAGGTGCAAATTCTTACCTTTAAGAGTAACCCCATTTCAAACGCTACCTCATCCAGAGAAGTAAACAGGAATTCATGCAAGTTAATATAACATTACAGTCGAACTTCACTGGCTCGAACTCGGAAGGCTCGAACACCATGTTTCGGTCGAACTGACTTTCCAGTCCCGGCAAAATCCCTATTCATTTTTTTTACTAAACATGCCACACTTGGCTCGAACAACGATGGCTCGAACGCTCGAACCCCAAGTCTGGTCCCTAGAAACCACTTTCTATGTAAAAAAACACACCGATGGCTCGCACATATTTCCTTGTAAAACATTTCCAAGTTTAATGACCGGACTAAATGTAGATCCTACCGATTACAAGTATTGGTCATCAGGTTTGCTACGTCCATGCCTATCTTGATCTTTTTATATTGTAATTAAAATTATGTGATGTTTTGTTTTATCTACCTGAAAGTGCAAAGGTTCAAAGAGTGACCGATCCAAATACAGGAAGTTGTCGTAGTTATGATAGAAAACATAGTAAATAAAGTTGGATCATGTTGAACTGGTCTTCAATGGCTCGAACTACCGATCGGTCGAACTTTTTTCGGTGGTCCCGGCGAGTTCGAGCCTTCGAAGTTCGACTGTATTTCCGAAAAAGAGGCTGGGGCGTTTATCAGAGCAGGGGAGTTTATTAAGATTGATATGGTATAAATCGACTTCTTATCTCACCGCCAAGACAATGTGATGCCCATTTGTGGCAAAAATACAGGACCAAAAAGTTGATATATCAAAATATTATGGAAAAAGATGATCCACTGGAAGAAAGAAATTACAAAAAGGCATGAATATACCAGAATCAGTTTTATTGATTCTGTCCATGAACATAGGGGATGGTCGGGTGGCGCAATGGTGAGGTGTATAACTTCCAGTGCCTGGGTGTCCTACTGATTTGGATCATTGTGGGACAAGGGCCTACTGTGCTTGCAGTATGTGCGGGTGGTAGTTGTTTGGAAATTTTTCTCTCGTCTGTCATCTCTCTTCCTTCTCCCTCTCTCTGGGAGACGGCCCGTATAGACTGGAATTTGCCTCAAAGGCCGTTAAACCTAAAACAATCTATCAATCATGAACAGTAAATGTAAGTGCAACACTGCTCAATCCCCCTAGATTCTTCAGCGGTACTATATATTCGGTTCTACCGAGAATGAAATCAACGATCCGAAGGGACAAGAAAATATTATCTGCACCATAATAAAGTACGGGGAGACGTTTTACGGCCACCGCACGGCACTAAACATCAGCTAAAGCGAAGATCGATAAATTCTGGAGAAAGGGTGATCCTCTGGAAGCAAAACAACGGCTATTCTGAGCTGTTCCAGACCTTCTGTATCTGTGTATATAATTTTTGTCCACATTTGTAAATAACTTCTATGCTAGTTAAGTTGCACTGTAAAGCAGCTTAAGCTTTGGATATCATTGTTGTCCACATTAGTAAATAACTTCTATGTTTTTGTTTTTAAAAAAGAAATACAAAATACCGGTAGGTAAAAATAGATAATTAAAGTTTTTCGTATAATTTCTTCTTGTGATCAAAATTGATGCTTTCGTTGGTCTGGTGTCATGATGGTAATTGTTTTGGTTGGGTTGAACACTTAAGTGCCTAATGAGCCAAGGCAGAACCAAGGGTGAGGGTTGGTCGACTACAAACTGGTAAAGCACCCCTCCCCCGAGTAATTACATTGCTGGCCATCCGGAGGTGGTACTTCTGCTTTGGTTCTTCTTGGTTGTTTTATGTGTTGTTTTTTGCTGTGTATGTTATAGATATGTTATTTGTGATGTTAAGGGTAGCCCGCTGACCACATACATGGGAAATGGCTGTTTACATAGCTGCCGCTGGTGATGTCTTTGGTGGTGACTAATTTTGAGTTCTCTTTTTCACAGATGCTGTCTTGGGTGGGATATGGGATTAATTGTGTCAGTTTCTGAGAATTTTCCTACTTACTTTAACATTAACAGACTGAACTAAATTTCTTAACTTACATCTAGGTATATCCATTTGGGGGAACAAAGGTTCGATCAGATGGATAGATTATGTTTTCCAAATGGCCATCATACCTATATATATGTATGGTAAAAACCTTTTCCAAATGTAATCTTCTCATCAGCACCAAGAATGATATTAACTATTGGTATGAAAACTACATTATTTTCATTATGATTCTTAATTGTCCGATGGGATTTTTTCTCATGTGGTCAACTTTCCTCCTGTATGCATGTTTGTTGGAAACTCCTGTGCTGTCTGCTCAGGGTCTATGCTGTAAATATATTTGGTAATCATTAGCTCACCGACCTCATTTACTAAAATTTTGTGTATTCATGTCTGAACTTTTAAAAACATTGGCTGTTTAGAGGCACAAACACATTTTCTAGTTTTATAGCTGTGCAAGCACTCGACTTGTTTGCCTTCAGTCACGAATGAATAAAGACCTCAGATACTTTGATACTTTGAACTTTATTTCTCACACTACATGTATTTCACGCATCCTTATGTCTACTCTCTCTAAAACATAAATGACTCATCACTAGAGTTAAAGTTTGGTATCATAGTTTTTGTTTAAACATTTTACGAAAAGTCAGATTATTCAATGTCACATTTATTTACTGATTTACGTACTAAAACAGACGTGTTTGGCTTATATACTCAGCGTCAATGAAAACGCATCAGTCTTATAATGTCATATATTTGCTTAAATTCAATGATCATACCATATCAGCATGATAAGAATTTAAAGAGTAACTAAACTTCAGGAACTGACTGAATCAGATCCCAAACCCTATCCCCAACATCAAAGGGAAAGATTGACAAAGACATCCCAACAAACCATAAATTACAAGTGATAAGCCGAGTCAGCAGCTCTTTCCCAAATAGGTGGCAACTCAGCTATCTTTATTGAACTATATAATTTAGACCAAAAGAAGGGTTACAACAGACTAAGCAAATTATACGAAAAACATTTAACAATTATTTTTACCTATTTACTTTTTTTATTATAGAAGGGTTAAAATGAGAACACAAAAATTGAACAGCACCGAACATAAAACAAATGCAACCGCAATGAAAGTGCCGCCTTGGGACGGTCAGTAATAACTACTGGTGGTAGGGGGGGGGGGTTAAACCGGTTTTACTGGGCCCAAACCTTTACCCTCACCCTCCGCTGCGGTGCACACAATAAGTTGGTAGTTCAGTTCGTATGGAGGTCCCCTAACTCTCATCAGAGAGTGTCATCACGGTCAACAATTCAGATCAAGAAAAGACCGTGGGGGGGGGGGGGGGGGGGGGGGAGGGGGGTAAGTAGTTCAGTTCGTATGGAGGTCCCCTAACTCTCATCAGAGAGTGTCATCACGGTCAACAATTCAGATCAAGAAAAGACCGTGGGGGGGGGAGGGGGGGGGTTAAACTGGTTTTACTGGGCCCAAACCTTCACCCTCCGCTGCGGTGCACACAATTAGTTGGTAGTTCTGTTCGTATGGAGGTCCCCTAACTCATCAGAGAGTGTCATCACGGTCAACAATTAAGATCAAGAAAAGACCGTGATGAAGCAAGGATGAGGACTCGACATTCAAAACGTGTTGAGACACCTGGAAGTCCCTGGGGCATCAGCAACACCACTGGGTCCCTGGGGCATCAGCAACACCACTGGAGCACTGGAGCAAAAGAAGACCACCAGTTGAACCCCGGTGGGCCAAGAAACAGACAAACATCCGGCTCCAACCAACTAATATATAGCTTTATGTAGGGGCTATCATAGAGTGTGAACCCCGACCCACCGGCGTGCAATTAAAGAGGACAGCTAAAGTTATTATCTCGGACCATTTCATTACGCTCATGATGTTGATTTGCCTAAAGATACGCTGTGAGTGTGTGACGTAATGTAAGCTCTGAAATCAAGAAAATAGAAATTCCAGCAACCAACCAATATATAGCTTTATGTAGGGGCTATCATAGAGTCTGAACCCCGACCCACCGGCGTGCAATTAAAGAGGACAGCTAAAGTTATTATCTCGGACCATTTCATTACGCTCATGATGTTGATTTGCCTAAAGATACGCTGTGAGTGTGTGACGTAACGTAAGCTCTCAAATCAAGAAAATAGAAATTCCAGCATAATTCACATAGCAGAAATTCCGTAATGATGGATTTTGCTAGAGAATAGATAGTCTATCAAATCGCCATAGAAAAGAAATCCTGACCGCCGAAGGCAACAAAGTAACACGGAGTCGAACGTCACCATATTGTCACGTTCATCAAAAAATGGACAGACACAAGTAACTTATGGCAAAGACCTTTTGCAACCCAAAATGTTGAGATCAATGGTAGAACCTGAACTTCAGATGTTTTGTGGGACAAACTTCAACCATTATCCAGCCCGAGCATGACGTTACATGTATAACGTCACCCTGATTTGCTAAACCGCGTCACAATACCATGGAGGTAAATTGGTTTTATGTCAAGAGACCTTCCAAAGAATGATTCATTTGCAATCAAGTGTCTGGCAGAGCGCGAAATACTTTAAACGAGTCATTTGATACTGACAGTGTTCAAACACGTCGTTTTTGACGTCACGCTCGATAGCACCGACTGGTAACGAATTTAATTTGAAAACATCCTATCCCAACACCAGAAATCAAAGAATTATTAAATTGTCTGTTACATAACTCAACCAAATATCAAACGAACATAATGTCCCATATATCCAAACTGGTGCATTTTTATTGACGCTGAGTATATATAAATTTGCATTACTCCATTGACTGTTTACATCCTGTACTAAATTTCAGCTCCTTATTACTTAAGTAAATATCAGAGTAATTAGTAATTGCTTCCAACATTCCGCCAAATCCTTTGACAAAAAGGAATGTGTTCCATTTTTGAATAAACATGTAATTGAATTATACAAGTATAGCATGATTTATAAAAATGCTGGCCAATATAAAATTGTACGTGCTTGGACATGTGAACTTGTTGTAATAGATATCTCAGAACTCAATATTGACAGCCTGTTCATTAGAATAAAATCTACTTACAATAATTATGTATTGCTAAAACAGAAAGAAAAGGAGATGCATCATATGATTTTGAAAAAAAAAAACTGTCTTCATGTCAGTAAAGAAAATGTACCACCCATAAATCAATATTCTGAGGGTGGGGATACTCCAGCAATAAAAAGGAAAACCTTGAAGATAAAATATGTATATAAGAAACCTCGACAAACATATAATTCTGTAGAGAAACATAAACTCAAATACAAAAATATAAAAAAGGGTAAAAAGGAAAAGCAGAGCCAGTCAAACCGAGAACATTACAGTATACTGTAATTAAGGTGTACAGTGTACTATTGAAAGATTAGAAAATGCCAAATTAAAAGAACGTTTGAACTATCTTGACAATAGGTGTTGCCTTCTGTCGGAAGAAAAAGAAACTACGTCCACCAGACTTTGTAGCAAAGGTTAACCACTTGCTCCAGAAATAAGGCAAGTTTGTTATGATTTTTAAGTAGAGGCGTTTCTTCTGACATTATATATAAGTTGTATGAAGAATTTGACAGACACTGATATTTGAATAGACGATTTACCATCACCATCATGCATAAGCACAAAGGACATTGAACTTGGCCATATAAGTAGGCAACACATTGCAGAAAAATTAGCGAAAGACAAAAACTTAACAATGCTAAGAGATGGAACCACCTAAAAAAGGTACACATATATGTGAAAATTAGCACAGATAAACCACTGTTTACAGCAGGATTGAGGGCGGTGTCACAAGGCACCTCTGAAGAACTATTCAAAATAACTAAAAAAAAAGAAAAACAACATGATATTGAAAATGCTCGAAATCAGAAACCAATGACTGATAATATCTTGACACGCATAACAAGTTCAATGACTGATCGGTGTGCAACTGAAATGAAAGTTAACAAAATGTTTATGAAGTTAAAATGGAAAAGGTGGAAAAATCAGGGTGCATAAAATTAAATCCAGATATAAGTGCTAATAATAAAGAATCTCAAGATACTCAGAAATTTAAAAGTGGTGTCCATCCGTTGTTGCACTTTGCTGCTGAAAGTGACAAAGTAGTAACGAAATATGAGACTGAAAAAAAAACCAGTACATAAATTGATAAGCAATAAAGGTGATTCTGGTTGTCATGCATTCCTTAGAAATGTATCAAAACTGCTTTAAAAGGATGCCACCTTAGAATCATGTTTTCTTTCATGCATATTTTTCTCAAAGAGTGTCCAGGATTCCAGTTGCCAAAATTTAAGGAAATATAATCAGTTTTCTTCTATAATGCTGCTAGGTATACATAATGAGAAATAAAACAAAAGATTTCTTGGAATGGATCGAATCAATCAACATTAAATCTTATTCAAGAGATGCTACGGTCATGTTTGAAATGGGCACTAGCAATGGCTCTGTGTAGAGCTGTTGGAAAGATGTTTTGTTCTGTCGCTTTGCCGTACTGGAATGAATATGTGGAAAAATGTAAGTCAGCAATAGAAATGGGACCTATATATAAACACTTCATAGAGGCCTGGAAAAAAAGGCTCCACAATGGTACAGAATCATTTAATCCAAAAGCTGGTTCGATTGACGCGGAATCAACATTAAATCTTATTCAAGACATGCTACTGTCATGTTTGAAAGGTTCACTAGTAATGGCTCTGTGTAGAGCTGTTGGAAAGATGTTTTGTTCTGTCGCTTTGCCGTACTGGAATGAATAAGTGAAAAAATGTAAATCAGCAATAGAAATGGGACCTATATATAAACACTTCATAGAGGCCTGGAAAAAATGCTCCTCAATGGTACAGAATCATTTAATCCAAAAGGTGGTTTGATTGATGCGGAATATGCATTATTATACCGGTGTAAGGAGACCATTAAGCAAAGTTTTGTAGAAACTGTTTTGAAAGAAATGTACTTTATGTTATTGGCAAAAAGTAAAAAGTTTTTTCTCAGATTTTTTAATGAATTGTAAATATGCAAACCCATGTAAAGATATTATTTGGCAACCAAATCATGCCCTCCAAACAACATTAGTCTCGAAAGACGTATGGCCCAGTACGATCGCTCCATTGCTATAACACCTAACACAAATAAATTCAAGGGAAAGCAAAATAATGTATAAGGATAATAAAACTGGTTTGTGGCTTGGAAAAACAAAGAGGATGAAAAGAAAAAAATATTTTGAAAAAAAAAAAGAGAGAGCTATTTATGCCAAACCCACCTTTGAAAAAAATGAGAAAATAAGGAAATTAGAAATCAGAAAAGAAACTGTTCAAGTACTGAATAAAGACAGGAAGACAAGAAAAAGAAAAACAAAGTACATGTATAGTACATGTATAGACATGAAACTGAAAAACTTGTCATCCATAAGGGAAAATGGCTGTTTGGCTTCAGAAGATGATACGGACACGCATCTTTCCAAATTCAAACATAAAAGCGAGCAAGTACAGCTTCATAGAGAGCAAATTAATGCCCGAAAAAATGCTTGGACAGAAAGTATCGAACAAACCACTTCTTCTGTGCAGCTCAAAATATCAAAAAAAAAATTCTATTGACACCCTAAGATTAAATGCTATGCAGCTTATAAATATTCATTTGTATGAAGAAGAGTCAGATAATCAAAATTTTGATATTACCCAAACCTCCGATAACCCCAAATCAGTTGTGAACAGATATATACATCATACATGGAAAGGTGCAGAGGAAGGAGTAGATAGAATTACTGGTATTCATGCCAAGCAAAATTCTTTATAAGGTAAAATAACTTGTTTAATATGGTGGAAGTTCTTACAGACAGTTGGGTTAATTTGGACAAAAGCATGTGTAGTAGAAAAGATGCGAAGCACTCACCGTTTCTAAATATTAATAATGGAAGAACCTTCACTTTAATAGTGCCTGATCATTATAGAAAGATAAAAGCTAATAACTTGCAGTATTTCTGCATTATATATGCCCAAAGTCCGTAAATGTATCCATTTTAGCTCTACTGGACCGAAGGGCCAGAGAGTGTAAGTAGTACAAAAGTGTCCGTCGTATGTCGTCCATCTCCAATCATCAGTCATCCGTAAACTAACTACATGAAGCTTAGGCTTGATATTTAACTATTATCTTATAGTTTAGATATGAATTTCTAACTGTTTAAACCCTGGGATCAGATTTGTTAAACCTATTATGGGCTTATCAGCAAAATACTAAGAAACTATAAAGAGCAGAGGCTTGATGCTATGCATGTAGATTCATCTTATAGTGTACATATGATTCCTAAAATTCTTGATCCTGGGTTCAGATTTGTCAAGCCTATTTGCTCAGCAGGAAAAATAACAAAAATAGCATGGCAAACCATCATATGGTGTAGCTACGAATTCTTAAATTCCTTTACCCTGGGATCAGGTTTTGCAAGCCTGTGGGCTTATCAGCAAAAACAAAGGTCATTGTAAAAAGATTCTTCTTTCAAACACTTAACATTACTTGAGCCAGTTTAGCGTTTCAGGCCCGCTTGGGCCTCTTGTTATGGTATATAAGGATGAAAAGCAGGAAAAAGTCACAGTAAAATTTTAATTGTTTTACACTATCGTCAATTTCAATGAACACACCTATATAAAGTGGGGGAAAAAAACTAGAGATGCTTGAAAATGTATTCAAACACGAAATTCTCTTACTTTCCCAAAATATGTTAATTTGATGTTGCTTATATATCGAAGAGGAAGAATACTGACCAGAATAGCTACTAATAATACTGAAAAGAACATATAGAGGTATTGAATAGCAACACGAAATACAGAAATGTGCGTATATATTTGAACACCTAAAAATAATAAATTTTCCATTTGGGACAAATGGAAAATTTATTATTTTAGGTGTCCCAATACTTAAGCGCATTAGGGAACATCAGCTTTGAAAATATGAAAAAAGAAAGTAATCAGTTTGGGTGGGCATTGTTAACATCACATTTTTATCACTTATTCTTGAAATAACAGTGACCATGACTTTGATGACATGCTTACTGATAATTGCCTTGGCAGCATTTGCTAGATTGATTGATTGAATGATTTGGGTTTAACGGCCCTTTGAGACAGTATTTCAGTCTATAGTGGGCCGTCTCCCAGAGAGGAAGAAAGAGGAGAAATGATATAGAAAAGAAAAAAAGTCCAAACAACCCACCCGCACCTACGGCAAGCACAGTAGGCCCTTGCCCTACTATTATCCAAATCAGTAGGACGCCCCAGCACTGGAAGTTATACACAGCACCATCGCACCCCCAATTTGCTAGAAAGCACCTGTCAGAGTTCCAAATAAGACTATCGTTAGCCTGTGATGGCAGTTGTTACTTTATACCTCTAATGCTCACTATCCAGTTATTACAAGTAGTAGCTATTGTTACTAGGCATTACCCATTTTAGTTACGTGCATCAATTGCCAAAGTTAATGCAACAAAATACCTGTTTATAATGAGAATAATTCTCATACAATTATCTTTATCAATCCAGTGTCCTCTTATCTCTTTCTCTGACTTCCATTTGTATGCCATCACTCTAGTTAACATATTTGTTTTTTAATCGATTATTTTGCAGTGGAATGGTATTTTTTCAATTGTGAAGTTTTCCATTATTTTTGGCAACAGTCGTACACTAAGGAAGTTATTCAAGCCAGAATCTTCGACTTTTGTACACATGGACACTGAGGGACAAAAATCAGATTCATGAGACGTATTCTTCACTTTAGTATCAATTTTGCTTTGAGACAGTATTTCAGTCTGTATCGTGCTGTTTCTCAGAGAGGGGAAGAAAGAAAAGATATATGATGGATTAGAAAAATATCCAAACAACCCCCACCCGCACCTCCTGCAAGCAAAGTAGGCCCTTGCCCTATTTTTATCAAAGTAAGCAGGACGCCCGACACTGGAAGGTATAATCAGCACCATCGCCCGACCATCACCCCCTGAATCAAGGTTGATTCGAGGTTATGTGTCCAGTGGGCAGCATCGCATCTTTACCATGCACATAATTCCTGCAAGGGGTTATTGAGTATCAGTAGTCTACTGAGATATACGAAACAACTTCAGATACTTTATATTTATATTTGGTGAATGCCATACGCTAAATAAAAGTTTATCAGAGGTTACATTCTAAGAAATCTGAAAATTTATGTTTGGTTTAGACTCTTATTCTAGACCAACGTCTTTTATATTATTTGGACCCTTTTTGAGACTAATCAGTCATTGAATCGACTGCCCAATTAAAATTAGAAAATTACAGTATGCCTTTCTCTGTTTTCGTCACCAGATATTGTCACGGTCATTGATGAGGCTTTTTTAGCCGAAACAACGTAGTATGGTCCATGTTACTTCTTCTGAATGTGGTCACTGCTCTTGAAGGAAGTCTTTAAGATTTTTATTTGTATGTAATGGGTCTTATTACAGGTATATAGAGTAATTAGCTTCAACATACCTATAGTTATACTAGAAGCAACTGTTTGTTTATTTAGCTGTTCATAGTTTTTCACCCAGTTACTGTATTTGTAGCTCGCTTTAGTGACTGAAATTCTTTAACACTTTCAACTGCCAATTTATATAACCTTGAAAAAGACGATACCATTGAAATATCGCTGATATTGGTATAAGTTTGACTAGGGTCAAGTCAGGTAAATTCAGAGAGCAGGTTAATTCGGACAGCGACATTGTTTCCTTTATATGTAAGTTGTTTGGATTTCCTTTATATGTAAGTTGTTTGGAATTTAACTGAACAAAATTAACTGGGCAAACAGGGAAAATCGTGATGAGACGACTCATCATGAGCCGTCTCATCTGGATTTTCACTGTTTGCAGTGGTATGTCCTATTTTACCCACTGTCCGATTTTACCCGACTCGACCCTTAATGTTCTTATTTTATTCCGTTTGTGATCCTCTCATGCTTAATAACTTGGCTGATTTTGTCATTTAGATTAGAGTCCTTTGTTTCTGGTAGCCAGAATAACGCACAGATGCACACGATAGAGGTACCACCACAAATGAAATACAATATTCCTGGCACATACATATCCTGCAAAAGAGAAACAAATGTTAAAAGACTTCAACAACATCAGCCATAATATCTATACTGGCCTTCTTTAGGAAAATCATTAATACGGTTAAATCGGCATTAATTATACCCCCCGCAAACTTGTTCGAGGGGGGTATACTGTTTTCACGTTGTCCTTCCGTCCGTCTGTCCGCAACATTTGCTCCGATTTGTTTCAAATTTTGTCCATGGATGCAGCATGTCAAAAGAGTTGATACGTATTTTTCAGTTTTTCCCGGAAGTGTTTTCCTGCTGAGTTATGCCCCTTTATATTTTTCGTAAAAAAAGTTTGTGATCGCAACTCCTCCTAGACCGCTTGACCGATTTTCTTGAAATTAAGTATGTGAACACATATTGGCATGAAGATGTGCATTAAGGTTTCCATTTTGAAATCAGACCCCTATTTTTTTAGTTATGCCCCTTTCTGATATTTTTGGCCCAAATTTTGGGGGGTTTTAGTCGTTTTTGCTTTGATTTTATTCAAATTTGGTTCATTGATGCATCATAAGAAAATAGTTGACACGTGTTTTCCAGTTTTTCCCCGAAGTGTTTTCCTGCTGAGTTATGCCCCTTTATATTTTTCGTAAAAAAAGTTTGTTATCGCAACTCCTCCCAGACCGCTTGACCGATTTTCTTGAAATTAAGTATGTGAACACATATTGGTATGAAGATGTGCATTAAGGTTTCCATTTTGAAATCTGACCACTATTTCTTGAGTTATGCCCCTTTTTGATTTTTTTTGGCCCTAATTTTGGGTTTTTTTTAGTCGTTTTTGCTTTGATTTTATTCAAATTTGGTTCATTGATGCATCATAAGAAAATAGTTGACACGTGTTTTCCAGTTTTTCCTGGAAGTGTTTTCCTGCTGAGTTATGCCCCTTTATATTTTTTCGTAAAAAAAGTTTATCGCAACTCCTCCTAGACCGCTTGACCGATTTTCTTGAAACTAGAGCAAGTGAGCAGGGGCTCACGTATACCCCCGACCAGCGCCAATTAAAAACTTAACGCAAAACTTTAACGCAAATGTTAACGGACGGACGAACGGAAGGACAGACGGACGAACGGACGGAAAGACGAAAACTATATACCCCTCGACATACGTCGGGGGTATAATTAAATATGTGAACACATATTGGTATGAAGATGTGCATTAAGGTTTCCATTTTGAAATCTGACCCTATTTCTTCAGTTATGCCCCTTTTTGATATTTTTGGCCCTTATTTGTTTTTTTTAGTCAGTTTTGCTTTGATTTTATTCAAATTTGGTTCATTGATGCATCATAAGAAAATAGTTGACACTTGTTTTCCACTTTTTCCTGGAAGTGTTTTCCTGCTGAGTTATGCCCCTTTATATTTTTCGTAAAAAGTTTGTTATCGCAACTCCTCCTAGACCGCTTGACCGATTTTCTTGAAATTAAGTATGTGAACACATATTGGTATGAAGATGTGCGTTGAGGTTTCCACTTTGAAATCTGACCCCTCTTTCTGGAGTAATGCCCCTTTTTTATATTTTTTATCTAAATTGTTTTTGGTGGGGGGGGGGATTTAGTCATTTTTGCTTTGATTGTATTCATATTTGGTTCGAAAAAAGTTGACCCGTGTTTTCCATATGTTCCCAGAAGTGTTTGCCTGCTGAGTTACTCCCCTTTGTAATTTTTGTAATAAAAGTTTGTTATCACTACTCCTTCTAGACTGCTTGACCGATTTTCTTGATTTTTTCTACAAGGTTTTTCCAGCTTTGCTCACGAGAGCCAATATTAGATAAAAGTAGACATGTTCAGTTACCTTGATAGGATTATAGGATGAGCTATATTTGTTTGTAGTTGTCATAACATGTATGCTTTGTATAGCTTTGTAAAACTTAGATGATGAAGGTCCATGCTTAACTGTTAAATGCGGGGGGTATTTAGTAAGCCATGCTTACTGCCATCTCTAGTTGTATCATATCTGTTAATCGAATCTTTTGATGTTTACGTTAACTAAGTATGTAACAGTTGGAACGCAAACCCTCGAAAAGCGGTGATTGTATTTACAACGGTGCATCCTTCCACATAAAAAATAGGCCCTAAAAATGGCGAACATGGTTCTTGACGAAATTTCCCATTTTTCTCAAATGTATATAGAGGCATGGATTATATTAAAATGATTCAACACATAAAAATGTTTTGCTAACCAGTATTAAGCAGGCTTCCTCAACAAAATTCAGGGCCAAAATCGCTCGAAATGCTAAATATTCATCGTCAAAGTACAATACTCTATCTTGATTCTACCGAAAACTTGCATCAACATAAAACATAATTTACAGAAAGCTGAGACTTTCTCCAATGCGCACACCCATGCCATCGAAAACTTTATTATTTCTTCTTTTTGCATGTGAAATTTCAAGCAATATCGTTTTGGAACATTTTTAAATTGCAAAATAAAAGATGGCATCTGTAGTTTTAACGCTCAGGAAACGGTCTTGCACGTGGTATGAGCACCAGCAATATTTGCCGGACAGCCACAATTTAGACAGAAAATTGAGGTCGACAGCTTGTCAAACATTAGCTCAGATTGCTAAATACTTGAAGAGGAGAAAAATTACGGAGTTTAGTTAAAATAGACTAGATTACAAACTGGTAGAACGTACCTTACCTAACTCCTGAACTGATTGGCATTGTACAAATCTGACGTTCTGCCACTCAAATTTGTGGAAATAATATCCTTTTCTAATACATGTATTATTTATCTTTCAAACAGTCATCTGTTTTCTGTCAAATAAGTTATTAGGTCAATGTTGTGACGTAATAAAAGAAAATGACGTGTATTGCCTCGAGCTAGATTGCCAGTCCGCATGCCGTGTAAATGGATTATAAGTCGAACATAAAAAGCATCAGTACGAAGTACAGAGTTTCTTTCTTGTCGTTGTGTTTGTTTAGTCTTCGAAAAATTTACGATCAGATTTTATAAATTGCTCAACAATTACAGAGAACATATAAGCCGCGACACGAGAAAATCAACAAATGGGTTGTGCGCCCAGCGCAGACTCAGATCAGCCTCGGCCTAGTCTGCGCAGTCTTCCCTAAGCGCTTTAAGGGTAGCTAAGGGTCTAAGCTACCTTCATGCGGACAGCGAAGACTCTGATCAGACTGGGCGGATGTCCAGGATGATCTTAGTCTGCGCTGGGCGCACAATCACATTGTTGGTTTTCTCGCATCGCGGCTCAAGCTACTTAGAAAGAAACAAGCCAGGTGGGGATGGAAGGAGGCGGTTGGTGACGAGGGTGGGGGTGGGTGGGGGCCAAGGAAGTGGGCGAATTCGTCTTGACTGATGCCTGGTGTGATGTATAGGTCCCAAACATGACTTGAGCAGTCGTTGCTGTGAAAGCGTACTCTCTGTCTCTCTCTGCCCGATTTGGCTTCATTGTTGTAACACACTTCTCTCTCTGCCAGATTTGGCTTCATTGTTGTTACACACACTGAGATTTATTACAATCATTTGAATCTTACCAACAGTTGAACCGCAACAGGGAAAGAGGAATCTTGTCGGATATGATAACAGCAAAATCTGCTTAGTCTAACAAGACCGCTTCAAGATACAAAGCTGTATATATATAAGCGAATAGCAAAACCCTGATTGGCTTGCAAGCAAACACTTTCCGTCTTGAATTGAGATACGAAGAGCATTTCATGTGTTCGATTATGAGCCTGAAAATGTGTCGGGGTGTGCGGATGTGGGAGGTGTGGGGAAAATTTCGAGGCTTGCTACGTGCCATCCGACGTTTGGCACGTGGCACAAAAACAGCCATTTATTCCGTGGAAGCAAAGCACTGTACATGAACTTAAACTGTATACAAATCGCTCCACTTTGGCAAATTCCACATCCCGAATTTGTTATAAGCGTAAAGACCGTTGATAGTATACTTAAACAATCTGTATGAAAGTTGAAAATAGCGGGCGTGTGAGGAACTGTTGAAATACGCATGAACCTTGTATACTTATTCAAGCAACCCATCATTGCCTTCATTTAGCAAAATGTGCATGAACGAAAAAGCTACCAGCCAAGATCCATAATAGAATGCACAAATGCAAGCTGTTCATCTTAACTTTTATAACAATGTTAGTGCAGGCTATCTTAGTCTTGGCTGGTAGCTTTTTTGTTCATGCACATTTTGCTAAATGAAGCCAATGATGGGTTGCTTGAATAAGTATACAAGGTTCATGTGAATTTTGGGATTCTAAATTGTGAAAAACAACAATTCTATTAAACGCCCCAAGTGCCAAGCATTTTATGAAACGGGTGAACTGTCGGACCTAAGTCACTAGCGAAATACCTCTAATAAACAGAATGGATATACATTCAGAGGAAGTAACTATTATTATTATAGTTTGCCTCCCTTCTTAGTAGCTTTGGGGGCCATCTCTTAAAGGATACAGTTTGCATCCCAAACCCCTTTCAGATGAAGTGCATAGCATCTTGTTCCACAACCGCACACCCTCCAACACCCCCCCCCCCTCCCACACACACTTTTTCTTCCCCCGCCCCTCGCGTTCAACAAAAAATACATCTACTCTAGAAAAATACTGAATCGCGTACCTGACAGGGTGTGAATTTCAGTTTGGGGCGTGTTATTTTTTCAAACATACCACCTGCAGAGTGCACCCCACCCCTTCTAACTGTCCCACCCAGTAACTGAAATGCAGTCGATAATTTAAGTTTTGAACTCAAGCGCGTGATCTGCTAATTGAATAAATTTAAGTGTCAAATTTTAGGAATTTAGGTTAACCATGAGCGGTAGCATGAGCTGTACCTAAATAGACATTCAATGCTGATTAAGTCCGTCTTCTAAGGTACTAAACAAACTCCTTATTGATTCAAATTTACGTCAGAAGTTTGTCAATACTTAGTCGTGTTTACAAATTGCAAGGGTCTGTATGGAGGTGAGAGTTGAAATTATTCCTTCTCAATAAAAGAATAAAATATACTTGCTTGTCTGTTTTATTCTGTCTTGGTCGGAAACTAATTTATGTTACCTGGTAAAGTTTCATCGGACAGGCAGAATTGCGATATTGTTGTTTTTGCAATGAACACAGCGCGCGATGTCACATAAAGCTGGCATGTTTTCGACGCCATTTTGTTTTTACAAACTGAGTAGCTGTATGTTATTTTGCAATTTTAAAATGTTCCAAAGCCAAATTTTCTGAAATTTCACATAATAGTAGAGTATATATCAGTGTTTTACATGGCATAGGTCTGCGTTTTGGAGAAAGTCGAATAAGCTGTAAATCGCGAATTTTTGTTCACATGTCTGACGCTGACGTAAAGGGCACTGTTTCGTCAATAATTACACAGGCGGAAAATGATGTCTTGGAATTATTTTAACAGAAATATTCAATAATGGAAGTCAGAAAAGTTCTCTTAGAATTCAAGCGGCGAGGCGATTTGATTAATCTGTATGGTGGCGTGAAAGTACAATGGGGTTCGTCGATAGCCATTTTGATGGCGACAATTTCGAACAAAAATTCGTTGCTATGTGTTTGATTATATCCCTACTCCTTGGAGCTGCGTTCCAACTGTAAAGTAGCGTACAAGATTAAAAAATATTAACATCGAAATTACATGGACACATTCACGATACAATAAGCTCAGATATCCCCCCCCCCTACCGCAGTACTTTATTAGTGACCGTTCCAAGGCGGTGGTCCAATTGTGGTTTACAATGATATTGCCTTTCGGCTCTCCATTAATCTTTGACTTTATGTATATAATATAGGATAGCAGCCTCGCGGCCATCTGCTGGACAAGACTGCTGAACCTTTAACTTTTTGCTTGTCTTGTTTTGCTATGTCTTTATTGTTTTTCTTTCCAACTGGTATTTAGGGCAGGATGTGTTAGTTGACTGTGTCGGTTCCTGGTCAGCTCTTTTCATCTACTTAAATAGCGAGAGTCAGCGTAAATGAAAAATAAACAAAGCTTTTTCAATTCTAATTTAAATAGGAAAACTCTACTTGTATAACCGTCAGATCATTAAAGATGAGAACTCCTTCATGAGCAAATCCCTTCTTTAAAAGTTAAACCTTTTTTCGAAGGGTTTTGAGGCCAAGAAAAGCAAACAGGAAGTCACAAGATCTGTACCCCGTTGTAAAAATGGTGGAAGACATTGAGGTGTGTCCATACCTCTTAAAATGAGCCGCGGCACGACAAAACCAACACGGTGCTATGTGCGCCCAGCAAAAACTCAGATCAGCCTGGGCATCCGCCAAGTCTGATCAGATTCTTTGCTTTGCGCTAAGCTAGCCCCATGCGGACAGCGAGCACTTTTGTCGACTGTATTCGCTAGGCGCACATGCCACTTTGTTGGTTTGTCGTATCGCCGCTCATTTATATTTAAAAAATACCAACCAAGAAGACTAACTGTGGTCCCACTGCAGCTCCTACACGCGCTAGTACACTACAAAAGCCAAAACCAATATTTCTGAAATAAATATAAGGTATAAAAATTTGAAATATGCTGGAAAGTATGCGGCTAGTCAGAATCAGGGACCCAATGACAGACTAATGATTAAGTCTTACGCGGAAGTGTTAATGAACAATACTTCACAAGACTTAGGTCATTTCTGCATAAAAATCTGTTTTCATACTAGACCTAGTACTGTACTGGCAAGTCGTATGTTACGAGGGTCCAAGAAAAGTGTTTACGTAAGAATACATTATCGTAGAGCACGCTAACCTGAGTATGATAAAGGAATAAAGTACAAAATGATGCGAACCTTAGGACCAAAACTTGCAGCTCTAGTCTATTTCAGCTTGCTTCAGCGGCTAAGATGTCTAAATCTACATTGTTTACCTTTTGAATGACTGTAGGCAACATTCATTCACTTCTAAATCAGTATCAAAATTTTCAGGCGTTACAAAAGTGGTCTTTTAGTATGAAATGAACTGCAAATTTCCAAACCTGATCACAGTTGGGTATGTTTCAATTGTCATAGTCTGCACGGGTCCCCATGCTGTAGCTATACCAAGGCTGGCCACCATCGCAAAACCATTGGTCAAAGAGTCTCTTCTGTCTGTATCTGTGAAACGATTGGATTAAAATAACGTTTTGCATCGAAAGGGGACTGTAAGTATGCTGCAGAACTATGTAACGCTGTATTTATACACAGCATTTTAAAGAAAGTCATAAAACAAAAACTGACAAAAGAGATATCATACAGACAGCTCTTGATCAGCTTCAGAATGTCTATCATTAAAGTCTCCATAGTCCTACCAGTTGTAAAAATCGTCGAGATACAAATCATTATAAAACCGAAGCAGCCTTCAGAACTGATGATAATATGTCGGTTGATGTTGTTTTTTTGTATTATATAACTGGCAAAAAAGAAGGAACAAGGTATTTTGAAAAACTGATAAGTCTCTCCATAAAAATACGGGTTTTGTCTCTGGTTCCACGTTTAAATCTCCATAGTCCTATCGGCGGTAAAAATCGTCGAAACACAAATCCTTATAAAATTGGCACAGCCTTCAGAACTGATGATAAAATGTCGGTTGCTGTGCTTTTTGTGTTATATAACTGGCAAAAAAGTAGGAATAAGGTATTTTGAATAAAACTTGACAAATACGGTTATCTGTTGAGTCCTCGTCTTTGCTTCTTCATGGTGTTGAAATTTGATTTTTGTGTTTACCGTGATGATTCATTGACGAGTTAGAGGGTTATCATGCGAACCGAACTACCAACTAAATGTTTTGTACCACTTCAGAAACTGAGGGTGGGGTTGGGCCTGTAAAATCGATTTAAGCCCCCCAGTAATTCATTACTGACCGTTCCAAGGCGGTAGTTCTGTTGTGGTTCTCTGTTGCCTGTTTTTGGTGTCAGAGTTTCTGTGATGTTTTACCTTATGTATGTTCTTATTATTTTTGGTTCGGTTTGGGTTGCTGAGTGGCCACCTTTTGGGAACAAGCTGCTCACTCGGTTGGCCATATGTTCTCTGTATCTTGATTATTTGTAATCTTAGTTGTTTCCAACTATGGTTTGAGGGCTGGATTTGGATTTTGATTGTTTCAGTTCCTGGTCTTTGCATACTTTTTACTTTTATTTCTGGTTCCCCGTTTGGGCAATTAACTGTAATTGTACGTTTTTCTCACAAATGAAGCAAATATTGATTACCATTATATTACAGTCATCAAGTTAGACCAATGGCAAAGTGCAGGGTGAAAAATTCGATCTAAATGTGCGGCTGTGAAACAAATCAGAGTTGTTAAAAAGCTTGGCCCCTCTTCAACGGTGCTTTCATTTTGCCGGTTGCTCGTTACCCCCAAAAGAGATTTAGGTCATTTAAACTATTTTATCATTAGGCGATTGAAACCAATTTTGCTTTGTAATGTGTCCTGGCTTCCCTAAAATTGCAGGCAGTCATTATTTTTATGACATCTCAGTATTTGATGAAACTAAAGACTTAAAAAGCAGGGCACCGACGTGCGACAGTAACGGATCATTATATGATATGAACTGAAATGCAGGCATTAGCTGGAAAAAAATATGTTGGATGCATGGTCTGTTGCTGAAAGCAAGCTATAAATCAACTGCCTCGGTAGCTATACTGTCTACTTTCAAAGAAGATCGGTATAAAAATAACAACATCCTTTTCGTAAAATATCCCACACCCAACGCACTAGCGTATGATAATGAAGGTTATGCATATTAGCATAACTTAGCTTCTGCTAAACATTCTGAAGAAACGTTCGAGGTCAGCTCGCATGTGTGTGAACCTATTAATGACTGGTGTTCATCAGATGGTCATTTGTACACTATGTAGACCCAGATTAAGGCCGCAGAACACGTTGAATGACCATGTAGGCCTAATGTATATACTCTGAAATGCATTGAAATATCAATGTTAAGGCAGAGAATCACAGTAAATTTGTTGATCCTGATCAGACGCTATGGTCTTATCATGGTCTATACTTTGCAAAGGCAGATAATTGTCTTTATTGTTTGAGTAGTTCCATGCTATAGGGGCGCAGGGGATTACAGAGTTGGGAATTATAGACATGCTTGTAAATTTGTATAATTTCAACTGTTATTTAACAGACATAACCGTTGCTGGTGAAGGACCGCGTAAAAATGTCGTTGAAAGGCCGTAAAAGTTTTCTGTGAGAGTTTAATGGGTCCAACTGTTTATGTAGCCAAATTATTGAAGCTACGACGTTTGGCAGGAAGCCTTGGAGGAATCTCATATAAGACAATACCATATGATCCGATACTGTCGCACTTGATTCGTTACTGTCGTAAGAACCTCCTGTAAGTCTGGATAGGTTATCTGCCCTTAAATGAATAAATTTCGTAAATATTTTGACATTGATAGATAGAAGGGATATTTTTCAACTGTTTTGTCTCATAACATACATAATTTTAGCATTCATTTACAACAAAACAGGGTTTTTATTGAACTTGATCCGATACTGTCGTGTCCACTGTACATTGTTTTTTTTATCATCTGTTAAACGCATGTACCTTATATTTTTATCTCATGTACCTTGTGATTTTACCATTTAAGAAAGCTTGTGAAATCGAAAGTAGGTTATTTTAGTTGGCAACTAAAATGACCTAGTTATTTTTTAAAACTCTTTTTTATGAGAAACTCAAGGATCTTTTGATTTTTAAAGCCGGCCAATCACGATCATAATCAATGACGAAACTGTAGTGAGAAGCTTGTAGCGATAGAGCAATGGGGGGCCTTTAAAGACAGGATTACTCTGCCGGGGGATCTGGTTCCCATCTCACAGCATATTTACCTGTACAGGTAAAGGTGTGAAAATTTATTCAACCAATCAGTGGACCAGAATGGCCAGCTATGACCATTTATTGGCTGACTGGAGGCGTTGACATTATGTGATCAAGAGACGGGATGACATCGTTGAAGTTAATCCTCCTTGTATAGTACCACCCCTGTCTTTAAGAACTTTTGCAGAGTTTAATCATGTACATGTAGTTGTTTATTACGCACCACAAGGCGAACCGGTAATTAAGGCCTACATGCACCAGAATCTCAGGGGATGGTCGGTTGGTGCGATGGTGCTGCGTGTAACTTCCAGTGCCGGGGCGTCCTACTGAGTTGGATAATAGTAGGGCAAGGGCCAACTGAGCTTGCAGTAGGTGCGGGTGGGGTTGTTTGGATATTTTTACTCGTCTATCATTTCTCTTTTCTTTCTTTCTCTCTCTCTCCGGCAGACGCCCCGATATAGACCGAAATACTGTCTCAAAGGGCCGTTAAACCCAAATCAATCAATCGATCAATCAATCAATTAAAACCAGAATCTTAGATACTTTAGTGCATATAAACAGTAATAATTTGCTTCACGAGGAAAATAGCTTATCTATAGAAACGTATTGTTTCTTACAATCAATAATATTATAAATGAAATCGGATCTCTGTGCAGCGGACTTGCGTCACGTCAATAAAATAATGTCGAAGAGTCCTTAGCTGACGCATTTTAATCACAGTAGATACACTCGTCTGTGCAAAAATACCAGGTCCAAGCTGTTCAAGGCATCGTTAGTTTAACGAAGTCATTAATCAAGGATTCTTTAGGTGTTCTAGTACACATAGAGTCAAGAGAGCTAATAGTTTTTGCTGAAAAAAATGAAACAAGCTTATGTACTGCAAAAGCTTCTCACTTTCTCGGTAAAATAACACTGTTTTATGTACAATTACGTTTAAAAATGTAACGTCTCATTAACTAAGGACGTAATTAGTTTTGAACAACCGGGCCCAGGGTATAGAAAAAAGAATTTGCAAGTTTACCAATATACTGTACGATTCCCACAATCGTAGCTGCTGTTCCTGTAACAACGAATACCAGAATAGATGTGGGGCGCCGACCAAATCTATATAACGAGATGTTTTTACAGAAAATAATAAACGAAATAAAATTAGTATTTATAGGTTATTGAATTTATATTGGGAAATATTCGGCACGAGTTCATATGGCGAAGGACGCACGAGCTTGCGAGTGCGTCTCCGCCATATGAACGAGTGCCGAATATTTCCCAGTATAAATTCAATAACCTTTTTATTATATACCTTTGATATTAATCTGTTAGTTTCATCAGTGCTCTGTACGTGCAAAATCAAACAAAAATATCAATATATCTAACACAACTTGTTGATTGGTTGATTTGATGCTTAACGTCCACGGTAAACAACTAAGGTCATGTCGTGACGGTCAGTTAACCTAACCACACTATTCCTGGGCAGGCTTAGACCTCCTAAGCGGTTAACCAGTACTAAGTGCACATACTTTCGCCAATAACTGACAACTGCCCTTCTTGAATCAGCGGAAGGAGAAACGAAAGTATGTGGCCAGACCGGGATTCGAACCCAGGACCTCTGACTTGCGAGTCAGGTGCCCTACCGATTGCGCTACCCGGCCCGGCTAAACACAACTTGTTTTAAATCTAAAATTATATTATGCGATTTGGTGTCTTCATACACGCTAAAAGCCACGCCTGATGGCGCGAAAGTAGAAATGACGTTACGTTATCGGACGTGACGTCAGTAAACAAACGTTGACGTTTACAAGAACTGGGCGCCATTTTCGAGTCATACTGTCAGCAGCTCTGACGAAAAAATCCGTTATTATCGCAGAATATTAATTAAAAGAGTGATAGATCAAAGGTAAATTATATTTAATTGTCTTTAATGTAATTTATACACCGAAACCGACACTAGTGTCATTATTCTACTCGTTTTTGAATTGCAGTCGACGACAAAATGTCTGCCAAACTTTTCTTCTTTCAAAACAAAAGTAGTTCTTGGGAACGTGAGTCCTTAACTCCGTGCAATATGCACTTGACTCCGTGCAATATGCAGAATATATTGCACGGTTACTCTAATGTAAAGTGAATGGGGAATATTTTAGGTATATAATAAATCTATATACATGTACTCTGAACAGTCACTCTTTCTTTATAGCGTTTCGGCATAATGCCTTTATCAAAATTATGAATTATAATGTTGCTTATCCCTACATGGATTTTCTTCTTGATGAGTATATTTAGTTTATCCTATTGTCATTTAGATTTAGCAAACTGTTAGATGTGAATTTGCGACCATTCCAATGAGGTAATTCCGTTGTGTTTTATTGATGTTATTGTTTGTTGTGTCCAATACAATACAAGCTTTATTACTCTCTGGCATACAAAAGCATACAGCAAGAGAATCCTATTGCATATACTAACATAACTGATGTTGAAATACAAACAAACATGAATGCGAATGTATATTATTATCAATTTTTTGACCGTGGGTAAATTGAGTATATTTGTTTCAGTAGACAGAAATTGTAGTCACTTAATATCCCTTGGAAAGCTGGGACCAATGCAAGAAGGCTGATTTGCAGCACAAAGCCCACAGCTGCATGCGCTGCACTTGCAGCTGCGAACTTCGTGCGACAAACTCCATGTTGTATACGCCCTGAGATATTTGCCCAGCAAGCCAAGATACATGTACTTTGATGACCACAAGTCACCATGTATCCGAACTTTAAACTGTATTGTTATACATCTCTTTAGTGGGAGATGAACTATGCAGTTTTATATTTGTATGATTATCTGTCCGCTTATCTGTCTTTATACATCTCTTTAGTGGGAGATGAACTATGCAGTTTTATATTTGTATGACTATCTGTCCGCTTATCTGTCTTCATTCAGTTTCTTTGTTATATTAATGTAAAAGATTACGTATATATAGATAATAAAAATATAAATTATAGATGTTGGTTGGTCGGTTGTTTTGAGTTTAACGGCTCTTTGAGACAGTATTTCAGTCAATATTGAGCCGTCTCCTAGAGAGAGGGAAAATGAAAAGACATATAAACGGCGACAGAAAAAAACCCTAACAAACCCTTCCGCACCTACTGCAAGCACAGTAGGCCCTTGCCCTACTACAATCCAAATTTGTAGGACGCTCCTGCACTCAAAGTTACCTAGCACCATCGCCCGACCGCAACCACCCCCAGGTAAATATAGATGTTTTTGTATAACTACTAGTTTATGCTAGCGTCACCTAACTGGAAAAGAGCTGTATATATTGTTATCCGCTCGGGTTGTTATACTTCCCGTTTGGTGTCGAAGGTGGAATGTTGAATCTGATTTTTGTTCACCCTTTTATTCTAATTCCCATGCACTTTTAATTAAACCCGTATGACTCTATAGGTTCAATGTTAAAACGTCAAGAGCAACCATTTCATTACCATAAAAACATTGATAACAAAAATCGGAACATAACTCACAACTTACACTAACACGTTGTCAGATCAGTTGTACGGGCGTTATTGCACATTGCCTACTGTGCTTGCAGTATGTGCGGGAGAGGTTTGTTTGGATATTTTTCTCTCGCCTATCATACCTCTTTTCTTCTCCCTTTCTCTGGGAGACGGCTCGATATAGGCTGAAAGACTATCTCAAAGAGCCGTTGATCCGCGAAACACTCAGCCAACCAAGCTCAGCTGGCGAAAACTTAACTTCATAAAGGCCTTTATAAATGCCAAGAAACATGCAAAGAACCATTATGAGGATGCAACTTTAAGGTATATGGATTCACCTCCATGTTTCTCTGCCACACACACACATCAACTTTTTTGACAAACTGCTTGCTGTCCTGGTTGAGTAAACAATTTTAAAATGAGGTGTACTACTTAAGAAAGAACTTGCTACCTTTACGAAATGACCTGCATTGGGAGAAAATGAGCCGCGCCACGAAAAATCAACAAATGACATGTGCGCCCAGCAAAGACAGATCAGCCTGGGCATCCTCCCAGTCTGATCAGTGTCTTCACTGTACGCTGAAGGTGTACCTTATGGTCTAAGGTACCTTCATGCCGACAGCGAGGACTCTTATCAGAATGGGAGGATGCCCTTATAAGATGAAAGGATGCCAAGGCTGTTCTGAGTCTTCTTTGGGCGCACATTCCACTTTGTTGGTTTTGTCGTGTCGCGGCGCTAATGCTACATTTGCTTCTCATAAAACTGTACCTATTCACCATAAAAGTCACAAAACTCCTTTTTTATGAGAATTCGTGAAAAAATGTCAGTTGTAGTTAAACATACAAACCTGTTCTGAAGCCATATCGCAATACTTTTGGAGGGAATCTGAACGAGTTTGAAGAGAAATAAATTTAAGTAGATGCTCCCTGATAGCCTTGTTATACCAAACGTTATACCGTAAGTTATCAGTCCTAGAGCAACCCTGTGTTGACAAAATGAAATAGTACTGGACTATAAGAACATAGTAATACTCTTGTATTTTCTTGTATTTTGTATCGACTGTTATTTATCAGTCGATACAAAATACAAGAAAATTCTATATTTATCAGTCGATACAAAATACAAGAAAATTCTATATTTATCAGTCGATACAAAATACAGGTAAGTTCTGTATTTATCAGTCGATACAAAATACAGGTAAGTTCTGTATTTATCAGTCGATACAAAATACAAGTAAATTCTATATTTTTCAATCGATATAAATGAGCCGCGACACGACAAAACCAACAATGTGGTTGTGCGCCCAGCGCAGACTCAGATCAGCCTGGGCATCCGCCTACTCTGATCAGAGTCTTCGCTCGCCGCATGAAGGTACCCTCTAAGCGCACAGCGAAAAGTCTGATCAGACTGGGCAGATGCCCAGGCTGATCTGAGTCTGCACTGGCCGCACAACCACATTGTTGGTTTTCTCGCGTCGCGGCTCAAAAAGTATGTTCTAGAGTATCTAGAGGGTTACATCTCAGCAGTCTTCATTTTTGTATTCGCCTAAATGCTTGATTCACCATAAGGATATTAGAATACAGAATGTAAGTCTATAAGTAACTGTCCGACTGGCTAGCAGGCTCATTTATAGAAAGGGTACTATAGAGTTTCTAGCTGTTAAATATTTCTTTCGTCTTTTCGTACTAACTGTAGCTCATTGAATATAGATCTTTTTCTAAGAAACGTCATCGAATTTATGGTAGTACTCAGAATGCGCGACTTTTTGTCTTTCACTGTAGGTATTATGAAATGCAACGTGGAGAATTGATGACTACGGTTTCTTCATACGTGAACCCCTCTCTTAAACTGCTTTTGACCGGTGATTTAACACTGTCACCAGAAATAAACAATATTATTACTTTAAAGGTACACAAGTACATTATAGATACGCATCGTTTTTGAAAACTATTATCACCATGTGTCTAAGCACATGCGTCTTGTTCCTAGTGGAAAGTTATTGCCAAAGTCTGAAAGCCCCTAGTAACCTGCGCCCCAGCTTTTTTTTCTTCCACAGATGCTGACTTTTTTTAATTCTATTTACTTTTTTATGTCTCTTTTTTGTTTAGCAGATGTATCTTTTCTTATACATTTTGTGAAGTACTTGTAAGTAATGTTTCTGTCAAAATGTTTGCAGTGAATTAATGTTCGTGAACTGGACATCCACTTAGCTAGCATCATTGCAGTTTTACATACACTTAGAAACACTTCTAATTCTTGAGCTTTCTTCTTTCCGAATATGATTACAGTTAAGAATTCCTAGAGATTTTTTCACTTACATTTCCCTTGTAAATACATATCTAATATATAGTACAAGAAATATGTGCTTAAACAAGTTTGCTCGGACCGTTTCACTGTCTGCCTAATAGTACACAATTTATTGATGTTCAGGAGAAGAGCTATATAAGCTGTCAGCTTTCGTTCTGATCATATTGCTTTGTATAACTCTGTTATTTGTATGTTGTAATGTGCATTTACTGAAAATAAAATGTGTTTAAACCAATATTTTTTTCGAGTTAAGGGTCAAACGCAACAGCCTAGCCTGTTCCAGTGTCGTCAATGACATTAAATTTGAAGTGAAATGTAAAGGTGTGGGCCCTAGAAAAATGCATCTTACCAGTTAGCAGACAACAGTAACGTGACTTTCATAAGAAACCGGGTCTTGAAAAGATCTAAAGCTGAATACTTTCGGTCCTTTTTATGCCCTTTTGAATCCATCAGGACAAGTTGCTTCATATATGTCATATCCGGTAGAGGACGGCGGTTGACCTTTGACACTGTCGATACAACTTCCTCTGCATCATCTATTCTGTCATGCGCATAATACCAGCGAAAACTCTCCGGTATAAACCTGTAAAGGCAGTTACTTTTAGAATGAAGTTCATCCGTGGATCAAATACTAATTTCACTTGAATGTACCTTTGTTCAGCATCATGATAAAAGCTGAATCAACCAATTTAAGTCGCTCCCCGCCCTGCTCCCCTCATTCCCTTCCCCATCAAGTAGTTTATACTGCTGTCCATTCCAATACCTCTGATAAACTGACTCAGTCATGCAATCAACTTAACTGGGGGGTTAAAATGCAACTCCTGAGAATGAACAATAACAGTAACAATTATATGAACTAACAGGGATTTTGCCTGGCGCAAACCTCATTCGATAGTTTGTTTCTATATATATCTCGTGACCTACACTTCAGCCACTTCGCCATGGACGTTCTAATGATTAATACCATATGTTTAAAATAAATTTTCTCAGAATTATCATGAATAGCCCACAACCAACAACTACAGCTCTGACTTACCCTGCAACTGACTGCAGGGTAGCCATATTTTTAAGTTGAGACGTATCTATAGCGATAAGCAGACCTCGAGTGAGTCTGTTATACAGTACATTCTTCATAAACGATGAATCAAATGGTAAAGAACTCTATACATGAGTGTCAACTGTTCACCCCCGTCCGTTCTATCTACCGCGACAATAACTCGAAATTGTGCAAGAACATGCGCATGTGTCTGGCTGTTTACTTGACTGCTTTTGCTGCCAACTCTGTCCTGTCTGCTGCTTACTGCGTGATGTGTACTGCAACATCGACTTTGCAATACACAAGAACGAGTTTACAAGCTGACTACATACTGCGTAATGTGTACTATAAAATGCCTACGATGACAATGGACGTGCGCAAGCAGAAATGCATGTGCACATACTAAATTTCCACTGTTTACTTTGTAACATTTACTGTCTGCTATGTACTGCCTATGTCTACTGGTTAATTTGTACTGTCTACTGTAACACTAGCAATGTGCCAGCGCATGTCAAAAGTCAGTGTCGCAGTAGACAGTAAGAAAGGGAACATTTTAGGAATGGATTTTATTTTTGGGTATCTTTTTCCTGTGTAAACGGCGGCAAATCACTCATTGATTTAATAAAGCCATTCATATTAAGTCTGCAAGTGATTCGCCGACGTGTTGGTGAAATCCACAAAAGTAAAGTTCGTTTCTTGTAATTCCAACTCGGTCATCTATGTCTGAAAATTGTCTGATATATTGCGCACCTTAGAAATCGCAACACAGAAAATCGTTCTGAGATTCCGGTTCAAGGGCCTAACCGACGTATAAAAGTTTTTTTTCCGATCGCTCTCGACCAATCCGATAGCATATAAATTAGCATTCAAATTTTAAGTTGGAATTATTAGACATGAACATTTGCACATGGAATTTCATAGAATGGTGTTTTTGACTGCTTACCACCAAGCGGCAAGGAAGGGTATCCCGGCAATGGCAATAACAAGATGAGCATTCCGCCAGTCTTTCAGCAACCACAGAATAAGTGCAAGAACACACGACTGCATTGGCCAAGATGGAAACCCTATCAACCATGTCCTCCAGCGAGCAAGACTAAACTCAGACAGATAGCTGTATTGAATTGTCAGGAAGCACCCGGTACCGATTCCAATAAAGATTCTACATATGGTGAACATTATCCAGCTCACGGAAAAATAGGACAGGAGGTTAAAGACCATCATTATGACAAGAGACATGAAAAATGGAATTTTTCTACCAATGGCATCAGCTATGTGGCCAGCGAAGAAATTGCCAAAGAGCTGACATCCTACTTGTATCGTTAGAATAGTTGCGGGTATCCAGGCTCTATCACAAACAAAATCCCACTGAAAAGAAACAAATTCAGAAAATCTTGAGTGATTATCTAACAATAACGAAAGAAATTGAAACGCGGAAGTTAAAGTGTTCTCCTGTTCTCTGAAAATGTTCACTTAACCGACGTCCAGATAAGTTGAGACTGAGAGAGTTTCTTTTCAATCTCCATAAAAACTTATTTTGCTCCAAAGTTAAACCGTCAAATAGCAGTTCTAATTTAGGGCCATATCATTTAATTTTTCAGAGAAATAGGAAAAAATCAGTAATCAACAAGTTTATTTGTAACTCGATTCTATGTTAACGCCTTATTCTGACAAATAATAAGACGTCGCTCAGTCCGCCTATGAGTTGTTGGCTTTTCGCTAAGTTAGTGATGATCGTTCTGTGGGTCCATATAATGTATTTTGGTAGGAAATGAGATATTTATACATGTCTAACCTTAGTCGCTTTGTGTTTAACTGCAAATAATTTTACGCTTTAACTTTTTAAGAAGGTTTCTATCTGTTGACGCTCTTGGGTTGAAACAAATATTCTGACTTTGCTTTAATTGCTACGTATGCTTGCTTTTTAGCTCGCCTGAACGAAAGTTCAGGAAGAGCTATTGTTGTCACCACGGCGTCGGCGTCCGCGTCCGCGTCGGTGTTCGGATTGGATGTTTTGGTTAAAGTTTTTTAAAGACCTATATCTCCTTAACCCATGGATGGATTCTTTTGATACTTGCACTGTAGTTAGATATTGGTCTAAGGTTTAACAGGGTACCACCCCCACCCCACTCCGTGACCTTGATGTCATGGTCATGGACTTAGAAAATTTGTAGTTTTTTTGGACTGGATGTTTTGGTTACAGTTTTATAAAGCCCAATATCTCCTTAACCCATGGATTGATTCCTTTGATAATTACACTAAAGTTAGATATTGGTCTAAAGTTTTCAAAGGTACTACCCCCACCCCCCTCTGTGACCTTGATGTCAAGGTCATGGACTTAAAATATTGTCTTTTTATTGATTGGATGTTTTGGTTAAAGTTTTTTGAAGACACATATCTCCTGAACCCATAGATGAATTCTTTTTATATTTGCACTGTAGTTAGATCTACAGAGTACTCCCCCAACCCCGCTCAGTGATCTTGAGTCAAGGTCAGGGACTTAGGAAATTTTTGTCTTTTTTAAAGTTTTGTAATTGCAAACTGATTCATAATGCTTTGCAGAGATTTAGTTTATACTTGAACTGATGTTAAACTCTTTTTTGAGTTTTTACAGAACACCTTATACTTACCCCACTGGATGACCTTGAAGTCAAGGTCATCGACTTAGAATTTTGTCTTAAAGATTTTGGTTAAAGTTTTATATTTATGAAGACATAATTTCACAGTGCCACGATGATGGACTCAGTTGATACTAATACTTGGACTGATGTTAGATAATGGTTCAGGGTTTTGATATATCCTAGCCCCCCCCCCCCCTCCCCCTACCCGTCAGTTTTTTTTACCTCAAGCTCATGGACTTTGAAATTTCATTTCCTTTTTTTATTTTAATTTTATTTTAAGACTTACATGTATTTCTGAGATAGCTTTTGTTTATAAATGTGTTTTCATTATGGACATGCTTGCATGAAGTTTTATGCATAGCATTCCCAATTACCCCCCCCCCCCTTCCCCCCCCTCCCCTCCCCCGACCCGTCTGTTTTTTTACCTCAAGCTCATGGACTTTGAAATTTCATTTCATTTTTTTATTTTAATTTTATTTAAAGACATATTTCTGAAATAGCTTTTGTTTATAAATGTCTTTTCATTATGGACATGCTTGCATGAAGTTTTATGCATAGCAGTCCACACCACCATAGCGGCTGTGTGATGAGCAAGCACCAATTCAGGCGAGCTTTGCTGTCAGGCGACAGCTCTTGTTGTGTTTGTTTTGTTGTTCCTAGTATTGTCGGTGCCTTTTACTGGTTTTAGCTGTACATGAGAGCCTCCCAGCAGGAATATTTTATGGTTGCTAACAGTGCGACCATGCCAGTCTTGGCCTTGCACTTTATTGGTAGGTGTAAATACCTGGGTCTACTCCCACGCACACACGCAGTTATTAACTAACCAGAGAATACCTGGGTTTATCCTGTTTACTTAGGTTCTTTTGAACCAATATCAGAATCATTTCTGTGTTGAAATTTGAGCCGCGACACGACGCGACACGAGAAAACCAACAGAGTGGTTGTGCGCCCAGTGCAGACTCAGATCAGCCTGGTCATTTGCCTAGTGTGATCAGACTTTTTGCTAAGCGGTTAAAGGGTAGCTAAGAGTCTAAGCTACCTCCATGCGGACAGCTAAGACTCTGATCAGACTGGGCGGATGTCCAGGCTGATCTGCGTCTGCGCTGGGCACACAACATACCATGTTTTGTCGTGTCGTGGCTCATTTAAACTTTACCTCATTAATCATCGTTCGCATGTCTGTAGAAAATTCATATCTTGCACATTTGGTTCCATTTCGCGTCGTGCAAGATTTTCCGAATGGCTCCAATGACGCGTTGGCTGACCTTGTATAGTTGCCATCCAAACCGTTTATTTCGCCATCTAGACATCTCCAAGGAGGGATGGCAGTGACAAAGACCATTACAGTCAGACTCCAACAAGTGATGGTTTTCATAAGATGGACCAGTATGGCCATCCGTACTTGAAAGCGCCCACAGCCGCCTAGTTCATGGATAACGTCATCTGGACTCAGCTGAGGTTCTTGTAGGGACATTTTCACATCGACGATGGCTAATTGTTTTGCTATAGTAATAGAAATTGATGCAGGCATCATAACAATATTGGAATCAGAAATTAGTTTGTAATTCTTTTTTTTCGGCAAGGTGTTTCCAAGCCAAGCAGAATCAGTGTTGTTGTTTTAATTGGGATAATTTGATTATGTTTCTCAGAAACAGTAAATAATTATAAAAAGGATTCTCGGAAAGTGAAGGACAGCAATGCAACTTTAGTTAGAAAATGGCATACTCGATTTGACTGATTGTTGTTTATGAAGAACACTGAATGATGCTATAAAGTTCTATTTTCGAATAAATTTTATGAACTATGTACCAGTTTCGCCAAGTCATAAAAGGCACATAGGCCCTAAACACGTTGCCATATCTTTTTCACAAAGTAAACGAGTTCTGGACACGAATTACATAATTAGAAACATTCTTGGAATGTTGAAATTTAAAATCTTTTGAAATGGAGCTGAGCATATGCACATTTCGACATATTGCTTGATGTTCTCATAACACGCACCAGTTTACATTATGTCAGTGCGTCAATCTGAAAGTAGATCATGTCTTAGCATGTTTCACGACATTTACCTATATGAAAACATATGCCATCCTGTATCTTTCAGTTTTATACACAGGCACCCTATATTTTTCATAAAATTTATGATGGCATATAATAAAGACATAAAATAATAAAGACACAACAAAACCAACAAAGTGGCACCCGTTTGATCAGTCTTTGCTGTCCGCATGGAGCTACCTAAGACCCTTAGGTACCATTAAATCTCACAGCAAAGACTCTGATCAGGCTGGGCATAAATCCAGGCTGATCTAAAAAGGTAAGGAGGAAAATTCTCAGGCACTGACACAATTCAGTGCCAGATCCAACCCAAGACACCATCTGGGAAAGAGAAAACACAAAATTAGTCACCACCAAAGACAACACCAGCGGCAGCCACGTGAACAGCATTTTCCATGTAGGTGGTCGACAGGCTAGCCTGAACATCACAAACAATATATCAATAATAGACATAGCAACTAACACATAAAGCAGCCAAGAAGAACCAAAAACAGAAGTGCCGCCTCGGGATGGCCAGTAATGAATTTACTCGGGGGCTTAAAGTCTCCATATTCCTATCAGTGGCAAAAATCGTCGAAGCACAAATCCTTATAAAATTGGAACAGCCTTCAGAACTGATGATAAAATGTCGGTTGCTGTGCTTTTTGTGTCATATAACTGGCAAAAAAGAAGGAATAAGGTATTTTAAATAAAACTTGACAACTACGTTTTCAATCGGAGCACACTCGGCCAATTCCGTGAATCAGACCTCGGGCGTATGTACGGCGGAGCAATATGCAGCAAAATCCAACATTTTGTTCGGCCGAAAGTTTACGCCGAAGCCGTAGCTCTCTATGTCTACGAATGATAATTAATTCTCGACCAGCGACCTTTTTCAGCTGTTGCACGGACATTCATTTAATGCTTTGCTGTTGTTAAAATAAAATAGTCAGTTAGTCAGACAGAAAATACATTTGTTTCTTTTCATTTTATTATTTACTCGGTGCGACAGTGCGGCCATCTTTGTTTATGTCGTTGTTTCTAACAACTTCGTTTGACGTAAGTAGTCCCACGTCATACATCCGAGGTTGATTCACGGAATTGGCCGAGCGGTGTTCCGATTGCTACGTTTTTTGTTTCTGGTTCCCCTTTGGGCAATTAACCAACACAACAGAGCGACAAAGAATGAGATCCATGCCTTACATTGTATTTTTATACCCCGCCACACTTTAGTGGCGGGGTATTATGTTATACCTTTCGGTGTCCGTCCGTCCGTCTGTCCGTCCGTGCTCACCATTTCCGATCGATAACTTGAGTATTTATTCACGGAATTTTTTCAAATTTTGCATACATATTGTTATCGGCGATGAGTGGTATGGGATTGTTAATGGGCAAAATCCGTCCATTTTTAACAGAGTTACTGCCCTTTTTCGTATTGGAAAAATGGTTTCTGGCCTGTTATTCCTTTACTGTTCATGATATCTGAATGAAACTTCACAGATATGTTGCACATCAAAGGTTACATATTGTGACTAAGGACCGTCACTCTGACCTTCCCAGTTTGTGAGTTATCCGCCCTTGATAGGTCTGAAAAAAAGGTTTTTGACCTATTGTTCCTTTACTATATGGAATATCTGAATATAACTTCACAGATATGTTTCACATCAAAGGTAACATATTGTGACTAAGAACCGTCACTCTTACCTTTCCCGTTTGTGAGTTATCCGCCCTTGATTGAATTAAAAAATGTTTTTTACCCGTAGTTCCTTTACTATGTGGAATATTTAAATGAAACTTTACAGATATGTTTCACATCAAAGGTTACATACTGTGACAAAGAACCATCACTCTTACCTTTCCAGTTCATGAGTTACCTGCCCTTGATAGGTCTGAAAAATGGTTTTTGACCTGTACTTCCCTTTCTATATGGAATATCTGAATAAAACTTCACAGATATGTTTTACATCAAAGGCTTCATATAGTGACTAGGAACTGTCACTCTGATCTTTCCGGTTTGTGAGTTATCCGCCCTTGATTGATCTGAAAAACGTTTTTATATCTGTAGTTCCTTTACTATATGGAATATCTGAACGAAACTTCATAGGTATGTTTCACATCAAAGGTTACATATTGTGACAAAGAACCATCACTCTTACCTTTCCAGTTAATGAGTATTCCCACTTGATAGATCTGAAAAATGTTTTTTGACTTGTAGTTCCTATACTATATGGAATATCTGAATGAAACTTCACTGATATGTTTAACACCATAGAATAGGAAACAGAGTCTCTCAGCTCAAAGAAATGCTTTACAGCCTGATCTAAATCTACACTGGTCAGAATGCTCCACGTTGTTGGGTGGTTTATATTAATATTTATTTACAGTAAGGACACCATATCTCTGTCTATCTCAGTTCTGTGGCTCTTTAGCTATTATATATCTCAAAAAATAAGTTAGGATGCACAGCAGTGGCGGGGTATCATGCAGTGCCTGCGGTGCTTTTATTATCAACTATTAAACAACTGTACATTGCATTTTTATCTCCTGTACCTTGTATTGTTACCTCTTGTACCTCGTATTTTTACCATGTTATGAAACGTGTGAAATCGAAAGTAAAATGACCTCGATATTTTTACATCCGAGGTTGATTCACGGAATTGGCCGAGCGGTGTTCCGATTGCTACGTTTTTTGTTTCTGATTCCCCGTTGGGCAATTAACTCTTACAACAGCGCGACAAAGAATGAGATCCATGCCTTACATTGTATTTCTACCAACTATTAAACAACTGTACATTGTTTTTTTTATCTCTTGCACCTTGTATTGTTACCTCTTGTACCTTGTATTTTTACCATGTTATGAAACGTGTGATGACCTAGATATTTTTTCAAATCGTTTTTATGAGAAACTTAAGGACGTGTTAATTTTTCAAAGCCGGCCAATCACGATCATATACAACGAAGAAACTGTAGTGAGAAACCGTCAGCGATACTTCTTGATAAAATATTTCATGCTGATAGAGCAATAGGGCCTTTAACGGGTTTGTGGTCGACCAACCCTCGCCCTTTGCTCTGCCTTGTTTCATCAGATACTTAGTTGTTGTTTTAATTGGGAAAAAACAACCACCGCCCACACAACAGTCTTACAAAAAGCACCAACCCTGGCAATAAGAACCATTTATACGTAAAACATTAAACATCTATTTTTACCTATTTTCAATTTTTTAGTGGCAGAGCTAGCCTTATCATAACAAACCATATATCAAAACAGTCAAAGCGACAAACAGCACATGAAGCAACCAACAAGACAAAAATCAGAAGAGCCGCCTAGGGATGGCCAACAATGAAATTACTGGGGGACTTAACCGGTTTGCGGTCGAGCCCTTGGTCCTGCTTTAGATTATCAGACAGTTGTTTGGTTTGCGTGGTAGATATTCCTAATAGTCCAGGAGCCCAGGAGGAAAAAAAGAGGTTCGCTCTCCTTTAATAGTAGAGTTTGGCAACCTTGTGCATAAAAATATACATTTATTTTACCGTAGATTTTGGCCCGGAGACATTTCGAAAAACGCCCAGGAGACTCAAAAAATGACCATCTGCTCACCTGAGTAATTTCTACATAGAATAATCCTATCTGTTCTGTTGTGCTTCTTCCGACACTGAAACCAGCATTTTGTTCAGCGATAATCTCTTCAACTTGGGCTTTGAGTCTGTTAAAGATGACAAGCACGACTTTATTTTGAGGCTGATGGTTCTGTAGTTCTGACAGAGTTGGCTCACTTGAGGGAGCGTAGTAACCAGCGACGGAGTCATTGCGGTCGGCCACTCTTCTGTTCTTCAGGACTTTTTACAGACTTTCATGGTCTTCCTGCCTGCTTGAACAAGTTATACTGAAATATTATTAACCCCGGCAAACTTTTCCTCTTTCAGTGCAGCTACTACAATCTGAGCTACCTCGCGAAGGTAGATCTTTTTCTGAGTACCAAGTGCAGTCCAGAACTGTATTGTCACCATGACAAATGGTTGTATAGCTCTGAGCAATATTCTGTCCATCTGCTGAGAATTTGGTGCTCTTTCAGACATGTTCCAGACGAGTCCTGGATATTTGTTGATCTACCCTGTTTCCCTGAAGTTAGATCCTTCACCATCTGTTACGCTGATACTTTTGTTCAGGCAAGTTTCAATCTCCTCGCACTGTCCTCCTTTGCTTTCTTCAGGGTCTTTTGAACACTCTTGTCGGCTGTCCTGTATTCTTTCACTCGTTCTGTTTCATGCTGGCTCTTCTTCGAATCTCTCTTTCATCAGCGAGATCAAGAACATATCTGGCGACACAGGCCGTTGTCATCTGGCGCTCTTTCCTAAGTATCTCACTGGCTTTGTCAGTCAATGTTGTATTGTAGTTTGTAATCATGCTATCTATGTCTGTCATTATCCCTCAGACTGATGAATGGTGCAAATTTCCCGCCTATTGTTACTTGGAACGTGCATGTCCACATCTGGGTTTTGGAACTTCTCACGGTGAAACCTCAGTCTTGGCTGGGTTGTCTTTCTGGTCTCCTTCAGACGAACTTGAGGGGTAATCATCAACAGGTAATGTAAACTTCATATGTCTGCGCTGAAAAAGCTCCTTGTCCTCCTCGTTGGAACCGCTTCCTTACCAAGATGTAGTTACTCGTAATCTGGCCTTAATGCTTCCTGTCTCGGCTGTGCTATGTCCACCTTGTGGATGGTTTGTGGGGCCCAAGTTTTTGTCAGTACAGGTTGTTAAAGTTGCAAATGTAGGAGTTTGAGACCTCGCTCATTTGTCTCGGCATTGCAGTAGGGTCCACATACGTCTCTCCAGACTGTTTGTGATTCCCTTCCACTTGCCATTCCAATCACATTGTACAACCAGAATGTCCTTCGTAATTTACTGGAGTTACTGGTAGAAATGGTCTACCTTCTTGTCATCTTGCTCAGATCTTTATGATTGTGTTATGACATTGAAAGGAGCTGCTCGCAAACGGAGAGTTTGCTGCAGACTGGTTGGCAAACCGTGTGTCTGTCATCCGTTGACATTTCACCAACGTTCTCAATGCATATCTCAGAGCTCCAGTATGTTCCAGAAGTACCTGTCCATTTTGTGGATCAGCTCTTCAAGTTTCCCGGATGGCCTCAGAGCCCTCACATACCAGTGTTCTACTGAGATGTTCTCCCTACCTCTCATTTTCTCGACCTTAGTCACATCAGTCGCACACTTATCAACTACATGTACTTACTAACGTCAAACAGTAGGCGTGGCCATTGTTAAGCTGGGCCCCGACAGACCCAGTATTTAAGTATCATCGGGGAGGGGGGGGGGGGGGGGGGGGGGGAGGCGCGTAGCGCAGTCGGTAGCGCGTCTGACTTATAAGCCATAGGTCCCGGGCTTGATACCCGATCGGGCAACTTACTTTCATTTCCCCTTCTGCTGATTCAAGAAGGGCAGTTGTCAGTTACTGGTGAAAGTAAGTGCACTTGGTACTGGTCTAAGACTGTCCAGGAACATGGCCATAGCTGTTTGCCGTGGACGTTAAACAATAACACAACAACCAAAAGTATCCTTGGGTCTGTCTTCCAAAATGTTACTTGGGCAAATGTCAGCCTGATGGAGACCATACTTCTTCAGGCTGATTAAGTTGACCACAACCGAATTCCAAGAAAATTATATGGCCCACCTTGGTCATGAGCACGTATCGGTTGGCTAAAAGTGTTATTCCACCCCGGGAGTTGACCTCTTCTAGGAAGACGTTCACTCTTTGATGTTGAGTCTACACCAACCCAAATTGACCCCTAGGCTTGGGAGACCTAATGAGATGGAATAGGCTTCTTGGTTTCTCCAAGCAAGCCACTAAATATGATACAACAAACAGCAAGGGCCAGCTGATCAGGCCTATCCTAATCAACAGTGATCTCTGAAATCTAGCTGCTGTACCAAGCTGAGCAAGGCTCGCTCGGGTCTTGCAGCTAACACACGACTGTTGAACTCATGTTGGTGTTCTATACTGGCCGTTGACGTCTTCTAGGAAGACTTCAACCCAGTGATGCTGTTTTCACAGGTGTTCTTTAGCACGTTTTGTCCACAGACCTAGCAATGAATTCATAGGTGGACTGTCGACCAAGGCTAACGATTGCACCTACCCTTCTACATGTAGTTCTTATTTCCCTCCCAGGCTGATGAGATACATCTGCCCACACGCAACCGTTAGTTTTGGACAGCATGGTACCATGACGATTAGGTTATACTATGCACTTATACACTTTTAAGTTCGAAACAGCCCTGGTTCCACAAGTTTTTAAAATGATATTTTATCTTTATACAGTGTAATCGAATCATATTGTACTTTTTGTATAAATTGTATTTTACATATAAATTTGTCCATATAAAACGTACATAAATATGTAATATATATAAATCAGTAGCACATATTCTCCTTTAATAAGCTTCCACTTTGTAAGGGAACTTTATAAAATGTCTATTTACAACATTATTTTGATACAGATTAAACAGGGCTACGGCTTAATGAAGGGTAGCCTTTTTCTTCAGGGTTAATATAAAATTGATATTTATGACTGACATGTGTGCCAAATTTGCATCAAATTAGACGTTTATATATTTATTTAAATATTTCAGTGTTCATCAACAAAATTCCAACCAAAATGCCTTATTCCATGTCAATGAGAGACAGTTGTAGTTTAAATTTAAATAGTTTGGATTAAGAGAATTTTGCATTCATATATCTCATTTTACCGTGGCACGCCCGTTATCTCGAACAAAAATGCTGTGCTTTTAAAAACTGTCACAGGCTATATGCAAAACCTCCATACTTAAATAAAATCAAAATCTTTTAGAAGTGATTCAGAACATAACATTTTTTAAGGGTGGGGTCAAAATTACGAAAATTATACTACTGGTAATTATCCCTTCGTGGGGCCCCTTCGGTGACATTTACATCACCTTGGAAGGTCTTATTTATTAAAACGCATGTGTGGCAACATATATATGGGTGTACTTTTATACAAAATTTAGACAACCGGATTTTTTCAAAATTTAAAAAAATGAGAGTAAATAGTCATTTTTTGTCATTTTTACAAATTCACCCCTATAGCGCCCCAGAGGGATTTCTCAGAATGTCTCCGGGCTTTATTATGTCAAGAGGGGTACAGGCTATAACATCCACATGGGTGCCAAACTCTACTCTTTAGGGAGAGCGAAAGTGTTTTCTAGCGTAGATACAGATTTCGGGCCTAGCACTATAACTCATAGGTGTAATATCTCAGGAACATAGAATCAAAATTAAAACTAATATAAAACAAACATGGGGTCTCCGTACAGAAATAGCAACACTGAAATTCTGGAGCAGAAGAAACCTACCAGTTAAACCACGGTGGGCCCGACCCAAGACGTCTTCGCTTGGCACACATGCCACTTTGTTGGTTTTGTCATGTTGCGGCTCACATTTTGATTTTCAGAAAAATGAATAAACACTTACAGAAGCCAAAATGTTTGAATAGAAAAGCTATTTGTTTGCTCGCCACAGAAACTGAATAACACTCACCTATTGTAAATTCGAGAACTTTTCACCTGTGTCTAAAACGCATCCTTTTTTCTTTGGAACACAAGATTTTTTACGTACAAATATTAGAGTTCATGATAAGGTCAAGTAATAAAAACGTATGCATTATCACATTGGGAACATTATTTGCATAAATTGTTTTCAACATACATATATAATTTGTATGAGCATAGCTATTGTTCATATGAAGACGATTGTCTTGACAACACAAATGAATGGCAAAAAGAAAAAAAAATAGGAGACAAACATATTATCTTTGGATATTTTTAGGCAAACAACGGCATATCGCCGCAAATATATAGTTAGAGAACCGGTTGGCTTGTGGGCTGCATCACGCACCGATCTAGACCAGTTTTTGTATATTGTATATTTGCAGTTGCACTTTAAACCATCATGCACTTTGTCACTCGAATGAGGGCAGACATATCAACCTTTTTCCACCATTTGTCTAAAGGGAACATTTTTGTGACTTCCTATTTGCTCCCATGGGCAACGAAAGACTTCGAAAAACGCATTTATTTTTTAAGGAAAGAATTTTCTTCTCACAGAGCAAAATCTTCTCTTTAAGTGTTGACCTCTATTAAGAAGGGAGGCATAAATGAAAAGTCCTGAATGTAAAATAATATCCTCGTCAATGATGTAATGCAAATTTGCTCCGGCAAGGGTCAAATATTATTGAGGAGTATGGTTTGGCCGCCGTTTTTACAGGAGTGTAGGTGCTTCATTTGTAGATGTATCCCTATTATAAAGTCTTTTCTCTCATAAACAGATCTCATTGGGCACATAGCGTTGCAACCAGCAGTAAATCAACGTTGATTCAACATTATTGCATTGAATCAACGTTGTTTCAATGTTTATTCAACGTTGTGAGTGATACTTCCTGCTGAGACCTGTATCCTTCATCATAACGCCATCATATAATTAAGGAATGAATTTCATTTTCTGAGGTTTATCGAAGTGTAAACTACATTCGGGGTTCATGTAAACTTTGCTAGTGACCCAATGTAGTTTACACTTCGATAAACATCAGAAAAATTAAGTTCATTGCTTATATTTACATTCGTTTCAATCAAATCTTTCATGAAAAATTTTATATAAGCGCTAAAATTGAGGCAGTGAAACATGTACGCGCAGTTTTTTCTGCTAACAACAGAACGGCGTGCATGACGTCATGACGTTGCTGACGTCCAATCAAATTGTAGAGAGCCATTGTTTATTCTGACGTCATTGACGTCGCGTGTCTCAATGTAGTTATTGGAATGTAAACTACATCACGTTCCAGTGGTTTACTATAGAGCTTTTCAGTAAATACACCAAGAATGTAAATATTATCGCATCAAGTCTGCATATCAGGTGAACACAAATAAACGCGAAACAACGTCGTTTCAGCGGCTTCCGCAAGGTCATAACTTGGTATCATCTCTGGTATTTTTGGGTGCGTATTTACTGTATGGGCTATACAACAGCAGTGACTTTTTAGCTCACCTGAGAACGAAGTGCTCAGGGTGAGCTTTTGGGATACCGTGATGTCCGTCGTCCGTCATACGTGTGGACGTCCGTCCGGACGTCCGTCAACTTTTGCTTGTGTACACTCTAGCGGGCACAGTTTTGATCCAATCTTTCTGAAACTTTGTCAGAATGTTTATCTCTATAAAATCTAGGCCAAGTTTGAAACTGGGTCATGTCAGGTCAAAAACTAAGTCACTAGCTCAAATCTTAGAAAAACCTTGTGTACGCTCTAGAAGGCACAGTTTTCATCCAAAGTTCATGAAACTTTTTCAGAATGTTTATCCTTATAATATCTAGGACAAGTTCGAAACTGGGTCACGTCGGATCAAAAACTTGGTCACTAGGTCAAATCATAGAAAAACCTTGTGTACTTGATCCAAACTTTATGAAACTTTGTCAGAATGTTTATCTCCATAAACTCTAGGTCAAGTTTGAAACTGGGTCATGTTGGGTTAAAAACTAGGTCACTAGGTCAAATCTTAGAAAAAAACATTGTGTACCCTCAAGAAGGCACAGTTTTGATCCAATCTTCATGAAGCTTTGTCAGGATGTTTATCCTCATAATATGTAGGACTAGTTTGAAACTGGGTTATGTCAGGTCAAAAACTAGGTCACTAGGTCAAATCATAGAAAAACCTTGTGTACGCTCAAGATGCACAGTTTTGATCAAATCTTAATGAAACTTTGTCAGAATGTTTATCTCTATAAACTCTAGGCCAAGTTTGAAACTGGGTCATGTTGGGTCAAAAACGTGGTCATTAGGTCAAATCTTAGAAAAACCTTGTGTACACTCTAGCGGGCACAGTGTTGATCCAATCTTCATGAAACTTTGTCAGAATGTTTATCCTCATAATATGTAGGACAAATTTGAAACTGGGTCATGTCGGGTCAAAACTAGGTCAATAGGTCAGATCATAGGAAAACCTTGTGTATGCTCTAGAGGATACAGTTTTGATCCAATCTTTATGAAACTTTGTCAGAATGTTTATCTTCATAAACTCTAGGCCAAGTTTGAAAGTAGGTCATGTCAAAAACTAGGTCACTAGGTCAAATCTTAGAAAACCTTGCGTACGCACTAGAAGGCATAGTTTTGATCCAATCTTCATGAAGCTATGTCAAAATGTTCATTGTCCATATATCAAAGCCCCCTATGAAACTGAGTCACGTCGGGTCAGAAACTAGGTCACTAGGTCAAATCTTAGAAAAACTTTGTGTCACCCTAGAGGGCACAGTTTAGATCCAATCCTCATGAAACTCTGTCAGAATGTTTATCTTTATGAAATCTAGGTAAAGTTTGAAACTGGGTCGTGTCGGGTCAAAAACTAGGTCACTAGGTCAAATATAAGAACAACCTTGTATAAGCTCCAGAGGGCACAGTTTTGATCCAATCTCAATGAAACTTTGTCAGAATGTTTATTCTTACAATATCCAGGCCAAGTTTGAAACTGGGTCATGTCGGGTAAAACACTAGGTCAAATATTAGGAAAACCTTGTGTACGCTCTAGAGGTCACAGTTTTGATCCAAACCTAATGAAATTTTGTCAATGTTTATCCTCACAATATCTAGGCCAGGTTTGAAACTAGGTCATGTCGGGTCAAAAACTAGGTCAGATCTTAGAAAAACCTTTTATATGCTCTAGAGGACACAGTCTTGATCCAATCTTTTTGAAACTTTGTCGGAATGTTAATCGTCACAATATTTAGGCCAAGTTTGAAAGTAGATCATGTCGGGTCGTCACAATATTTAGGCCAAGTTTGAAAGTAGATCATGTCGGGTCAATAACTACATCACTAGGTCAGATATAAGAACAACCTTGTGTACACTCTAGAGGGCACAGTTTTGATTCAATCTTCATGAACCTTTGTCAGAATGTTTATCCTCACAATATCTAGGCCAGGTTTGAAACAAGGTCATGTCGGGTCAAAAACTAGGTCAGATCTTAGAAAAACCTTTTATATGCTCTAGAGGACATAGTCTTGATCCAATCTTTTTGAAACTTTATCGGAATGTTTATCGTCACAATATTTAGGCCAAGTTTGAAAGTAGATCATGTCGGGTCGTCACAATATTTAGGCCAAGTTTGAAAGTAGATCATGTCGGGTCAAAAACTACATCACTAGGTCAGATATAAGAACAACCTTGTGTACACTCTAGAGGGCACAGTTTTGATTCAATCTTCATGAACCTTTGTCAGAATGTTTATCCTCACAATATCCAGGCCAAGTTTGAAACTGGGTCATATTAGGTAAAAAACTATGTCACTAGGTCAAATCTTAGAAAAACTTTGTGCACATGCTAGAGGGCTTAGTGTTGATCCAATCTTCATGAAACTTTGTCAGAATGTTTATTTCCATAAAATCTAGATCAAGTTTGAAACTGGATCATGTCAGGTCAAAAGCTAGGTCACGACGTCAAATCTAAATTAAGTTACGCTGCAAGAATCAGAACTAACATTGCAAGGATGCCAGCCACAAACTCGTTGGAATACATTAGTTTCACCACAGTGAGATAATGATGCTACCATTCTATCATCTGTGTTTGCCTAGTTCAGTCTAGTTCGAATCCATCAAAGGAACTCAACATGAACAGGAACTTTTCGGAGAAGCGACTCTGCCATTTTTAGCTCACCTGAGCCTTACAGTATTGGTGTTAGCTGCCGCTGTCATCCATCCATAAACATTTTCAAACATCTCTGAAACTACTGGGCAGACTAAACTCAAATTTCAATTGGAGCCTGCTCATGGGTCAAAGGATTGAAAGTTCTTCAAACGATCTTGATCACATGACCAAGGTGGCCGCCATTCCCATGTATGGTAAAAACTCTTATACATCTTCACCAGAGGCAGTGAACGGATTAATGCTCAGGTGAGCGATTTAGGGCCACCATGGCCCTCTTGTTTAATTTTTTATCTATACATGTTTATATTCTATAACAGGACACCACGTGTCTATAAAAGAGAATTCAATACATCAGTGATAATAAAGAGAATATCACTCGCGCTTTATGTGAGTATGTTATTTGATTTGCAACTCATCTTCTTACAAAGTTAATTGTTCTCATCATGGTGCATTTTATCTTTATTTCATGACGTTATCAAACAGTTACTCGTAAATGATATTTTTTAAACCGTTCCAATCTGAAAAGTGACAAAACGCCGTTTCTAATTGCGACGTTGTAACGTTTTTTTGTTTGTTTATTTTTAGTTTGTGGGTGTAGTGACTTTCCCTGTGCCATCTTAACCCTCACCGCTTCGTCCATTTGTCACTCATGTCTGTTTTCTAATTTCTGTTCGTACTGACTGGAACTCATAACATTGATCAATGATACATTGCTATTAATATTGTCATGTTGTTCTTTCTTCGCTTTCTTGTCATCATTGTCAACGCCGATTCCCTTTGTAACCACAGTAACGTTATCAATGAAGTGTGTTACAGTTCTGGTCTCATTGAGTTTGTCGCTCAGGTTTTCATCGTTAGTCTCCGGGATCCAGCAGAAAGCTGTACCAGCCACAAGACATAGGCCTCCGCATAAGAAATACATAATTCCTGGGATGGACGTGTCCTAGAAGAGCATAGAAGTCAAATATACAAGGTTTTCATGTCATTTATTAACCTAGTATACGCACTCTGCTAGTGAGCCGCGACACGAGAAAACCAACAAAGTGGTTGTGCGCCCAGCGCAGACTCAGATCAGCCTGGGCATCCGCCCAGTCTGATCAGAGTCTTCGCTGTCCGCGTGAAGGTAGCTCAGACGCTTATCTACACTTTAAACGCTTAGAGAAGACTCTGATCAGACTAGGCCAATGTCCAGGCTGAGCTGAGTCTGCGCTGGGCGCACAACCACTTTGTTGGTTTTCTCGTGTCGCGGCTCATATCACGGGCAATGTAACGTTAAGACGTTGACACGACGCTGTTACAGCACTTTAACACTCTTGCTAAAATATCAATGACTAGTAGCAACAGGGGCAGTTCAGGCTCTGTAACTTTGTATGAAGTATCAAAATAGAAGGCGTGTTACGGTAATGGAGCCACGAACATGACAATACCAGTCATGGTCAGCAAGGGCTTACAAAGTACTTACAGGGTAATTGTAGTGAAATGTTAATAACACGACACTCGAAAATCCAAAGCTGATTTTTTCTCCTGAAAGACTTTAAATCAGTGGTTATTTTGAAAACGAAAACTAGGATCAGTCGGAGGGGGAAGTGTGATTTACCGCATGTATTTTTAGCCAAGACTTAGAGAATGATACTGGATAGCTACAATATAGTAATTACCGTAGCTTTTCTAAGTGTTGGGACATATCTGTTTGAGCAAACCAAGTAGACTCTAATCCGATTCCCCCTAAAAGAGACGTCTGATCAAGGCCCACGCTGTTTCTCCCCAATCTGCAAGATCTGGACGCAGTATTGCATTGGAAAACCAAACTGATCCATTTTGGGATTGAGGCGGTAATCATTTAAGATGTCCCAATCTTTAGAATTTTAAGAGTTAGTGTAACAAAGGCTACACTTTACTGGCTTAGTTCCCTTAATCAGCATAGATACTGGAAATAAATATGTTGCAAAGGGAGAACATCGATATAAGCAAAGCAAGGGAACAGAATTTGTGGAGGTATTAATGCCATGGCATTAATATAAAAAACTATAAGAAAATAAATCTTCGCAAAATACCTTGGTACGGAGAGTAAGTCTAGTAACCAGCCAAGAAGCTTACTTACCAAGTGCACTATTGACGGTGCAACCGCAGCACCAATCTGAGCCAAGACACAGCAGAGAGAGAAGCCAATATTTCTGGAAAATCAATCAGGGTCCGAGGTTATAAAACTGGAGTATAATCTCAAACTCAAAATAAAGCACACTGATTGCTCGGAAATCAGTGTGCTTTAATTTGAGTTTGAGAATGTACTCAGGTTTTATAACCTTCGGGCCTGGTTTCTTTAAAATGTATGTCATGTGGATCAGCCCAGACGACAATATTCAAAAGTCATCGTCTCTGCTGATTCAGGTGACATGCGTCGGTAAACTGGGAAGACCGGAACAAGTCAGTCAGGCAACTGGTAGGCATGCGCAGACTGTAGATTGCACCGCCTATGCATAGATACCGGATTCTCCATAGACTTGTTTCATAAGTTTGGTAATGATATATGTGACGATTATTCCAAATGTAAAATATTTACACTTGCCACCGACTTCCCTTGGGTAACTTATAAGAACAACTAGCTTCATACACCGATGAACGGCATTTGGTTTCAACGACATTTTATTAACTATAAATTACATACATATATAGCTCTTCTACAAATTTTAAAAACTGTTTACTCTTTCCAGTTCAGTGGTGGTAAGATCTATTCGGCGAATAAGGGATGTCAAACTTGTATGATTTACATACCCAGCATGGGCAAACAGTGCATTGTTCAAAATCATCTTACCTGGATTGTTGTGTGTATGTACATGCCTAGAAGTTGTTCTATAAAGTCAACTGCCTTAAAAAGACAGCGGAGAAAAACTTTTGGACTTAAGAATTTGAAAGCAGAGAGGAACTACTGAATGGTCACATAAGTCATTATGATGTATGGATGGATGGATGACTTGCGATTTTACGTCCTTTTCAACAGTATTTCAGTCATATCAGGACAATGGGCGGGTGATAATGAAAGGCTGTGTGCAATGGAACCCTGTTTACGATGGAAAGAACTCCGCCTCCGGCAGGGCTCGAATCCGCGACCCATTATGATGTATTGATGCCTATGCGACATCATGAGGTAATGATGTCAGTATGACGACATGTGCTGGCTATGGTGGGCCGAGACACGGCCGCTTATCTCCGTCAGCACAACACCGCCTTCAGCACCACCGATCTCCTGGATCACGAATTCCACAACAACTTTCATTATCTGGGCTGAAGGAAGGTAGCAAATTCTGTTTAGGCTCGTAACTGGTACTTATATGAGAGTCCTTTAATATACAGGTGATAGATGAAAACATAAATACTCGGCGACTTCAGGGATGCAAATTTGAAATGTTTGCATGTCAAAAAACGGCCACCTCCATGACCTCGCTCCGGGAAAAATGGAAATCTGTTGTATAACTGAGAATCTGGCTTCGATCAAGACTCGTATTCATAGAAAAACGATTGAAGGGTTGCAAGACATTTTCCTTTTCTTTTGTTTTACGCTGGAAAAGAATATATCCCTTTTAAACCGAGACACCTACCTTTCGTGACCTTTATTTTCGAATCGCCTGCAGTACCACCGGAAATCTCCACATTTTCCTATACACAACACGGTGTTGTGCTGACGGAGATAAGCGGCCGTGTCTCGGCCCACCTCAGCCAGCACGTGTCGTCATACTGACATCATTACCTCATGATGTCGCATAGATATCAATACATCACAATGGGTCGCGGGTTCGAGCCCTGCCGGAGGCGGAGTTCTTTCCATCGTAAACAGGGTTCCATTGCACACAGCCTTTCATTATCACCCGCCCATTGTCCTGATATAACTGAAATACGATTGAAGGGTTGCATGACATTTTCCTTTTCTTTTGTTTTACGCTGGAGAAGAATATATCCCTTTTAAACCGAGACACCTACCTTTCATGACCTTCATTTTCGAATCGCCTGCAGAACCACCGGAAATCTCCTGCACATTTTCCTATACACAACACGGTGTTGTGCTGACGGAGGTAAGCGGCCGTGCGAGACAAGCATCTAAGGTACTTGAAGTCTTTAACTATTTCCTCTGTCCACTGACCTCTATCAACCCATGAATGCCATCTGGATTGTTGGTCATGAGCTTGGTGGCATATTCTTTAAACCAATCTTCATACCACATAATATAGACCAATAGAAGCATGAAAACTCTATGCTTCGTACACATGCGGGTTCGCTCCATTGAGAGCAATTTCTTTCCATTGGAATTTAGTCCTGGTTTTGACGGGATCATATGAGCTGTCACACAAGAAAGCAAATTAAGTGGCACGTGCGTCCAGCGAAGACTCAGATCTGACTGGGAATCCGCCCAGTCTGATCAGAGTCTTCTCTCTCCGCATGGAGCTAACTTTGACCCTTAGTTACCCTTTAAGCGCACAGCAAAGAGTTTGATCAGACTGTGCAGATGCCCAGGCTGATCCGAGTCTTGCAGATGCTCAGGCTGATCCGAGTCTTCATTGGTTGAACATGCCACTTGGTACGTTTTGTTGTGTCGCGGCTCAAATATAGCCTTGGTCAGAAAACCCCAAATTCGTATAAACTAGTGTTTCATTGGTAAGAGATTGCATAATAACAGAGAAACTATGGCACAGTGGGGATTTGTGGGCTCACCTCCATATATTTCTGCCCTTTTTTACAAAGGGAATGCAACTTTATGACTTCCTTTTCGCTTCCCTTGGTGGCATGCGGCCCTTCATGGGGGATCTGCTTTGATGGGAAAACATTTGCACCAATGGGAGCAAGTTCTTTCCTTTGGGGGTCGGTCCTGACTTGGAGGGATGCAGAGATGGGGATGGCTGTGAGTAGCTAACCATGAAGGGGAGGCTGCTCTGGTGACTCTTGCTTCTTTCCTATAACACTTTCAAGGGGTCTGTTCTGGAGGGAGGGAAGTTGCTCAAAAGGTAGCAAATTCTTTCCTTTGAGTTGGCCCCAGTTTGGGGTCAAAGAGACTTGGGTGTCTTGCTCCCATAAGGTGTACGATTTCAAATTAAATACTGTCATGGGCAGAAAATACATCAGTTGTATGTACCCGAATGTTTTTGTATTGAATTGTATTTGTAGTATATTTGGTGTCAGTTCTGTAACTGGATTTTAGACCAAAAACTGGTCTGATTTGATATGATTTGATTTTTTACACACAATCCCCCGACAGTCCAGGGATATTAACTGCAAAGTGGAGATTTGTCATCTTGGTCTATCTGTAGCACCAGCAGTTCCCACATGTTTCTCTATGCTTCATGCATGAATGTTGGAGGGAGAGATGTAGCGAAAGAAAGCAAACATGTCTTCTGAACCTGCCATCTGCTTTTCCAATGGCAATAAGTGCATTGCTAGCACTTTCATATGATTGCTATTTGGTGAGGACTGGATTTGACTGCTGTTGTACGATCTCATGTAGTCTGCAATGATGCATGGCCTGCCAAAGGCCTTTGTGATGTCATTGAACTTACGATTTAAGCTGGCCACTTTGCATTCTGCTTTTTTATATTCTTCTTATTTTTTATTTATTATTATCTTGTAATTAAAAATATGAAATAGGTAAAACTGGCTGTTACTGTTGTTTTCAATTGGAGCAGCTGAATGACCACCTGTCTGAGAAAGACCTGTTCATTTGATTTATTGTGCCTGTCTTTTGCGAACTTTTGTCAATTTGTATGTTTGTGTGTGTACTTCTTACTCTTTTGGTTTGCAGCCAGGATGCTGGATCTGAAAGTACTGGTTCCTGATCACTGTCTATCTTTATAAGGCGCATCAGATCCGGCAATGGTGCTGTGTAAACTTCAGTGCTGGAGCGTCCAGCTAACTTTGATAATAGAAGGGCAAGGGCCTGCTGTTGTTGCAGCAGGTGCGGGATGGCGTCGCTTTGGATATTCTAAATCTCATCTGTCGTATTTGTTCCTTTTCTTTCCTCGTATCTGTGGGAGATGGTTCGGTATAAACTGAAATACTATCTAAAGAGTTGTTATCGCCAAAACAATAAACCAACCAAGCCTATCATTCTACTTCGAGTTGAAGTTACTGAGACAGAGAAACTTGCTTTCGAAAAGCAATATTCTTCTGTGTCAGACTGCAGTTCTGGCACTTCTAAATATTTCCTTTTTTAGATCAATGGTGATAGCGGCTCATCAACAGAGGGTGTTATAGTCCTGCCGCCTGCCATGTTTTGCTGCTGATTCTGGTCACCAAATCTATGATATTGTTGCTCTTATCGGGCTTAAGTTCTTCTCTTTTGTTGTCAACTGAATTTAATTATCATTCTTAATTGCTCTGACTGCAGACTCATCTTCTCTGCAAATGGAAAAGCTACCCTTTTTGCAGATGAAAAAACATTTCTAAGGTCTCAGTACAGTTTGAAGGCGTATAATTGTGGTATACATGCTGGTATATTGAATAAATCTGTCCGTTGTTTCATAATTCCATATTCTCCTGTAAGACATGTTTCTACCTTGTAGAGCTCTAAACAGATTTCTATCCATTACTTGGGGTTATATTATATTTCTTCGACCTTTTTCTAACTTGTCACAGACATTAGAGGATTGGTATTCCTTCTCAGACTATTCTATTCTGTTCCATAACATTGCAAGGTCATTGGGGTACCACAGATGACTTTCCACTTTGTCCTGTTTTCAGCTGCCCTAGTTATGCTGCCGAAGACTATCCATGATAACTCTTGAATACCATTTTTTCATTGTGCCCTTTTGAATTGTCTTTGCGACTCTCAGAGGACCTTCCGATGTGGCCAAGCCACCTTAGTTTTCCTTTTATCACCGTGGTAAGGAGTTTGTCATATTCTCCATAGCGGTTTTCATTTTTTTATGAACATCCTTTTCAGTTACATGGTTCTAATACAAATGTATGATCCATAACCTTGGTAACAACTCATTTCAAAGGGCTGCATTCTTTTGATTGAATTCAGCTGTTAAGGGTCAGAATTCAAAAGTATACAGAAATATGGAGACCACAAGGGAGCGCATCAGTTTCACTTTGATCCAAAAGATCAGTTATTATCTCTCCGAACTGGCTTCAGCTTTGTTATCCCCCGCCGAAGGCGGAGGGATATAGGTTTCTCCATGTCCGTCCGTCCGTCTGTCCGTCCGTCCGTCCAACTGTCCGTCCGGAGCCATAACTAAGTAACCACTGGACGGAATTTCATGAAACTTAAAATAAATATATATCACTATAACCCGCTGATGCACGTCAAGTTTCATCAGACTGGCTTCAGTAATGCATGAGTAATTGCCCTTGAATTGTTTTAAAATCAATAAAATCAGCCATAACTAAGTAACCACTGGACGAAATTTCATGAAACTTATAATAAATATGTGTCACTATATTCCGCTGATGTATGTCACGTTTCATTAGACTGGCTTCAGGGGTGCATGAGTTATTGCCCTTTAATTGACTTAAAACAATAAAATGAGCCATAACTAAGTAACCATTTATCAAAACTTCATACCACTGGACGGAATTTCATGAAACTTTAAATAAATATATATCACTATAACCCGCTGATGCACATCAAGTTTCATCAGACTGGCTTCATTAATGCATGAGTTATTGCCCTTGAATTGTTTTAAAATCAGTAAAATCAGCCATAACTAAGTAACCACTGGACGGAATTTCATGAAACTTATAATAAATATGTATCACTATATTCCGCTGATGTATGTCAGGTTTCATCAGACTGGCTTTAGGCTGCATGAGTTATTGCCCTTTAATTGACTGAAAACAATAAAATGAGCCATAACTAAGTAACCAATTATCAAAACTTCATGAAACTAAAACTTTATATGTATCATCATAAGGCGGTTATGCACATAAAGTCTCATCAGAATGGCATCAGAAATTCATGAGTTATTGCCCTTGAATGAATTCAAAATTGACACATTTAGCCATAACTAAGTAATCAGTGAATAGAATTGTATGAAATTTTTACTAAATACCCATCACCATAACACATTGGTGCATCTTAAGTTTTGTCAAAATTTCTTTAGTTAGCAATGAGTTATTGCCCTTGACTTGGTTTAAAATCAACAAATTGAGTCAGAATTAAGTAACCAATGAATGGAATTTCATGAAACTTCAAATAATTATGTATTGTCTTGACAGAGCAATGCACATTAAGTTTGATCTTAACTGCATCAGTAGTGCATGATTTAATGCCCTTGAATTGATTTAAACTCCACATGCATGTATTAGCTATAACTTAGATACTTGACTGAACAAACTGAATTAAAAGTGTACGTATCATCATAGTGCAGTGATGCTGAGGCTTATGCCTCACTTAAGCCTCACTTAAGCCAGAGTAATAGTCCTTGATTTGATTTACAGTCCACATGTTCAGCCCAGTGAACGAAATTATATGAAACTTAAAATAAACCATAACTAGAAATGTTTTTCAGAGAAAAACTGATGTCCCCCCACCATCCCATTTCCCATCCCCTCCAATGAATAAAAAGCCTGAACAAGTAAAATATCTAGGCAAGTTTGGAGAAATTCCATCCACTGGTTCTAAAGATACCCTACATAGATGACTATAACCTTGAAAATGAGTTCAAGGTCACCAAAATCAAATCATCTCTAAAACTTGTCAGAATGATGTATTCATGCAAGTTTGGTGAAATTCAATCCATTGGTTCAAGAGATATCACTGGTACAAGAAATTGTCATCTAAGTCCTCCAGTGACCTTGAAAATGAAGTCAAGGTCACAAAAATCTAATCGGCTCTTAAACTTGTCCCAATGATGAATCCATGCAAGATTGGTGAAATTCCATCCATTCGTTCAGGAGATATCACTGGTACAAGAAATTGTCATCTATGTCCTCCAGTGACCTTGAAAATAGGGTCAAGGTCACTAAAATCTGACCAGCTCTCTTAAACTTGTTGCAACAATGTATCCACGCAAGTTTGGACAAATTCCATTCATAGGTTCAGGAGATACAGTGGGTACAAGATATTGTCATGTAAGCTTCCAGTGACCTTGAAAATGAAGTCAAGGTCACCAAAATCCAATCAGCTTTTGAAACTTGTCACAATGATGTATCCATGCAAGTTTGGTGAAATTCCATCAATTCGTTCAGGAGATATAACGGTACAAGAAAATGTCATGTAAGTCCTCCAGTGACCTTGAAAATGAGGTCAAGGTCACGAAAACCTAATCAGCTATTAAACTTGTCCCAATAACGCATCCATGCAAGTTTGGTGAAATTCCATCCATTGGTTCAGGAGATATAGTGGGAACAAGAAATTGACATAGAAGTCATCCAGTGACCTTGAAAATAAGGCCAAAATCTAATCAGCTCTTAAACTTGTCCCAATGATGTATCCCTGCAAGTTTGGTGAAATTCCATCCATAGGTTCAATATATATCACTAGTACAAGAAATTGTCATCTAAGTCCTCCAGTGACCTTGAAAATAAGGTCAAGGTCACCAAAACATAATCACCTCTTAAACTTGTTCCAATGATGTATCCATGCCAGTTTGGTGAAATTCAATCCATTGGTTCAGGAGATATAGTGGGTACAAGAAATTGTCATCTAAGTCCTACAGTGACATTGAAAATGAGGTCAAGGTCACCAAAATCTAATCAGCTCTTGAACTTGTCCCAATGATGTATCCGTGCAAGTTTGGTGAAATTCCAACTGTTGGTTCAAGAGATATCGCGCACGCAAGAAATCTGTCACGCCGACGCCGACGCCAACGCCCGGGATCCACACTGAAAACAATATGTCCCCCCTCACCTTTGGTGGGGGGACATAATAAGTGAATCAGGGCCACTTCGGCGGGGGATATAAATTCACCGAATTTGCTTGTTAGATCTGCAGTGGCTTGTGCGATCCATGAGAGAACTTCTGGTTTTGAGTCAACATCGGTTCTTTTTTGTCAGTGGAGATTAAGGACAAGGTTCAGCAGTCTCAAGATCGGGAATATCATATAAGAGTGTATCATCAGAATCTTCTTGAGACTCCTCTTCACTTTCAGAGTCTGACTCACTGTCACTATCATCTGAGCTAAGACTAATGACTATTTTTTTTTCAGCTTGTTCCTCCACAGCAATATCCAGTTTCCAATATTTTTTCTCGGCTGTCTCAATATGCTTGACGCTGTTTAGCCACTCTTTTTCTCCAACTTCAGCAAATTTGTCCTCAGCCAATTTTTTTACATCTGAGAAATTATAACTAACATTTTTCTTTGCAATCTCATTTTTCACTATGCCCCATATCATGTATATTAGCTCAATAGCATTTAAGGTGGTGATTTGTGGTATATACAAAAATGTCAATAAAATGCTGAAAATACAACAGATCTTCCCAAAACTTAGCAGATGCCTTCTTTATGTTGTTTCCTACAGTTTAGAATACAAAAATGCAGGACATGTTGATGTTAATAAGGGTTTATATAAGAAAAGATCAAAGGGTAATTTTGTGCGAATAAATCTAAAAAATGACCATCATTATTGAAAATGTAACTAGGTCTGAACATAAATTAATGTATTATGAAGAGCGTCCTAGCAATTATTCATTCCACTTTCTTTGCACGTTATCAGGCTGCGCCGATAAAAACAGAAGCCTTTTCCTCAAATGTCTGACCATGTATATAAGTGCATGTATAGTGCTTGCATTCATTAATACAGGTAGGTCAGGTATACCTATATCATACTCACAGTATAAATATTACATTACAATGACCAAGACAGGTATATTATTGAAATCATTCAACCTTGAAAACAGACTCTGCTATGTATTTTTGAGACAAATATTTGGACACAGGCCACATCTTTTTTATCTGCGCAGCCTGATAACGAGCAAAGAAAATGGAAACAATAATTGCTAGGACGCTCTTCATAATACATTAATCTATGTTCAGACCTGGTTACATTTTCGATAATGATGGTCATTTTTTAGATTTATTCGCACAAAATTACCCTTTGATCTTTTCTTATATAAATCCTTTTAACATCAACATGTCCAGCATTTTGGGATTCTGAATTGTGAGAAACAACATAAAGAAGGCATCTGCTAAGTTTTGGGAAGATCTGTTGTATTTTCAGCATTTAATGCAGATTTTTGTCTTTGCCCCAAATCAGTGAAAATCACCACCTTAAATCAGCATGATATGGGGGCAGTCGAAGGACGTCATGACCATATTCCCGAAGCAAACTGTCACAACGAAAAATGGGAGTAGGCTTGTTTAATTTACATAATTGAAGAAGTTCAGCTTTCAGCATATTTCTATCAAATGCTATGTTTTGGCGAGTAAGCCACTCCTGGATTTCTCCTTTCCTGCTTGACTGGTTTGGGCATTTGTCAACTGAATGCTATGGTAAGAAGCATTGTCCATGATGACAACGCTTCTTTCAGGTAAGTTAGGGATCAATTTCTCCCTCAGCCACCTCTCAAAATTGACACTATTCATATCCTGGTGGTTATCACCTGTGTCTGTGAGCCTCAAACATGAGGAGTGCATTTGGAATAAAGCCTCGCCTAGTACCAGCATGTACCACAATTAGTCGCCTTCCTTTACTAAATGGGACAAATCGTGCAACTGACCCATCAGCCGACTGCCAGCATTTTGATACACCATGATTTGAATAAATGTATGTTTCATCCATATATACTATTTCTCTCCCGTCCTTTCTGTACCGAGAAATAGCCCTTAAATACTTTATTCGCAGTGCAACAACATCACTGCGTTCCATCAACAACTTCCTGTTACTTTCACATTTTTTCCAGACAAATCCCGTCTCTTTGACTGTACGCCTTAAGACATTTTTGCTATCAGGAAGATTTATCTTTGTGAATTAAAGAAATGGTAGGGAAAACTATTTTGACCATACACTTCATTGATGGTGCGACGGATGACACGCTTGTCGAAGTCGTCCACGATATACTTATTTCTGTGCGTTTTTCTTGGCATTTTTGCTTGAATTCTCCAGAAGCAGAAAAGTGCATTGCTTTAAAAACGGTAGTCCTTGACAGTTTTGTCATTTGACTTGCTCGAGCAATTCAAAGGAACCATTAGTTCACCTAGGTCAGATTCTGCCTTGCAATACTCATACACATTATGAGTATTGCAAGGCAGAAGATGTCCATAAGTTGCAAAGCTTGTTATCTAATCCCGCTGTATGTTTATTATGTTATTACATTTGTAGTTATTCATTGAATAAAATATTGTTTAAACTAACACATTATTAACCACTGCCAATGTCTCTTGCTAATAAATAGCAAATTACTGATAAGTATGGTTGTTTTCTTGCTCTGTTTGGCTGAGTATGAAATTCTCCCTGCTTATGAATATGAAAATGCCAACATTAGTTGGCATTTTCATATTTATCAGCAGAGGAAATTTCATGCTCAGCTGAGTTGAGAACGAAAAAAGTTTTATAACCTCGGGGCCTGGGTCAGACTGTTCTGGTATTGATATGTTAGCCATCCCACCCACATCTTGTGAACAATCAACTAGTTGTCATATCAGGTTTGTTTAAATTTAGGACAATTGCAGTAATGTTTAGGAATTTTGTTCATATATTGAAGGCAATTTTGGTAAGGTATGTCGACCTGGGCCCAGTTGTTCAAAGCATCGTTAGCCTAACGAGCTCGTTAAGAGATCTACTCTTTCAGTGATTTGTGACTTTATAGCCAAATATACTGGTATTTTTTGTTGAAAATATATGTGAAGCTTTTGCAATGCAAAAGCTTCTCACATTTTTACAACAAAAAATATTGGCATATTTGTGATATTAACGTTTGAAATTTTAACGTCACGTTAACTAACAACGTCGTTAGTTTTGAACAACTGGGCCCAGAGCGGTCAGCTCTATCACAATAGTTTAATAAAGTGGTGTAATGGGCAGTCAACCTAAACAAAAAGTGAACAGGACCGTCACGGTTCAGACCAGTTCTTAAAATTTGTAGAAGATCTATACTACAATACAATTTCAAAAGTATCAGGATTTGACAGTAAGCAAAATGCTTATAAAGTCATTTCCTGCATTTGATCATGTGATGCTGTCATGAAGCGACGTCTGAGGTAACAACCACCTAACGTTCGACTGATGCCACGTCATGGCGATGGCTTTTTAACGTAATGGCCGAACATGTCGTTTCTAGCTTTTCTTTGTCCCATATTTTGCATATTCTACACTAAATCACTGTGAAAATGCCACAGAAAGGGTCTAAAAATAAAGTGTAAATATAAGAATTAAGATTTGATTCTTCAATATTCATCGTGTCAGGAAGCCAGTGATTGCCGCTAAAATTCTATACGAAGCGCTTGCGCTTCGCGCTTCATGGAATTTTAGCTACGCCCACTGGCTTCATCACACGATGAACGCTGAAAAATCGAATGTTAATTCTTAAGTACATTGACCGAAACAATAAGCTTCATTACCGGTCTTAAATAAAGAGCACATAAGCATCCGGAGTCTTCATCTGTCGAGACGGACAGGCACAAACAATCATGACCACTTAACAGTTCCATAGTGTTTTATAATTGAGCCGCGACACGACAAAACCAAGAAAGTGTCATGTGCGCCCAGTGAAGACTCGGATCAGCCTGGGCATCTGCCCAATCAGATCAGAGTCTTCGCTGTCCGCATGCAGCTAGCTTAGACCCTTACAGATCAGACAGGGGGATACCCAGGCTGATCAGTGTCTACGCTGGGCGCACTGCCATTTTGTTGTTGGTTTTGGCATGTCGCGGCTTAAATCATATGGGGATTCGAAAGTATTTGACAAACTTTTCGAAAATATGTATAAACACTTAACTATGAACCTTCGGCATTGGCGCATATTTGGTATGGTTTGTTGTTTTGGGGTAAACGGCTCTTTCAGACAGTATTACAGTCCATATCAAGAGAGAGAGGATAATTGAATCGAATAAAATTCAAGACAACCCCTATCCCGCACTTACTGCAAGCACAGCCGGCCATTGCCCTACTAATATGAAATAGGCGACACGTATATTGCAAGCAACCTACATCTACATTATGACTCCAATAAAAAATATGAAACAAGGAAAATGCAGCACAGCTGCATGGACAGTTCCTTTTGTTATTTTTATATTATTTTATTTATTTATTATAACCCCCCCCGCAAACTTGTTTGAGGGGGGTATACTGTTTTCACGTTGTCCTTCCGTCCGTCTGTCCGTCCGTTCGTCCGTCCGCAACATTTGCTCCGATTTGTTTCAAATTTTGTCCATGGATGCAGCATTTGAAAAGAGTTGATACGTATTTTTCAGTTTTTCCCGGAATTGTTTTCCTGCTGAGTTATGCCCCTTTATATTTTTCGTAAAAAAAGTTTGTTATCCCAACTCCTCATAGACCGCTTGACCGATTTTCTTGAAATTAAGTATGTGAACACATATTGGAATGAAGATGTGCATTAAGGTTTCCATTTTGAAATCTGACCCCTATTTCGTGAGTTATGCCTCTTTTTGATATTTTTGGCCCTAATTTTGGGGTTTTTCAGTCGTTTTTGCTTTGACTTTATTCAAATTTGGTTCATAGATGCATCATAAGAAACTAGTTGACACGTGTTTTCCAGTTTTTCCCGGAAGTGTTTTCCTGCTAAGTTATGCCCTTTTATATTTTTCGTAAAAAAAGTTTGTTATCGCATCTCCTCATAGACCGCTTGACCCATTTTCTTGAAATTAAGTATGTGAACACATATTGGTATGAAGATATGCATTAAGGTTTCCATTTTGTAATCTGACCCCGATTTCTTGAGTTATGCCCCTTTTTGATATTTTTGGCCCTTATTTTGAGGGATTTTTAGTCGTTTTTGCTTTGATTTTATTCAAATTTGGTTCATTGATGCATCATAAGAAACTAGTTGACACGTGTTTTTCCAGTTTTTCCCGGAAGTGTTTTCCTGCTGAGTTATGCCCCTTTATATTTTTCGTAAAAAAGTTTGTTATAGCAACTCCTCCTAGACCGCTTGGCCGCTATTCTTGAAATTAAGTATTTAAACACATATTGGTATGAAGATGTGCATTAAGGTTTCCACTTTGACATCTGACCCACCTTGCGTGAGTTATGCCCCTTTCTGAATTTTTTATCCTAATTTTTTTTTTTTTTTTTGGGGGGGGGGGGGGGGTTTAGTTGTTTTTGCTTTGATTTTATTCGAATTTGGTTCATAGATGCATCATAAGAAAATAGTTGACATGTGTTTTCCATTTTTTCCCCGGAAGTATTTGCCTGCTGAGTTATTCCCCTTTGTAATTTTTGTAACAAAAATGTTTGTTATCGCTTCTCCTTCTAGACTGCTTGACCGATTTTCTTGATTTTTACTACAGGTTTTCCAGATTTGCTCTCTGAAGCCAATATTAGATAAAAGTAGACATGTTCAGCTACCTTGATAGGATTATAGGATGAGCTATATTTGTTTGTAGTTGTATGTATGCTTTGTGTTATGCCCCAGTCACACACACATATACGGATTCTGCGGATACTACGGATGGCCCGTCCGAATCTATTCGTATCTATCCATTTAATCCGTAATGGATCCGTATCGCATCCGCAGAGTCCGTTACTATTCGTATCATATCCGCAGGGTCCGCAGGAGCCGCGTCGAAATTTTGAAAAGGTTCAAAATTCGGGCGCGGATGAATAAACCGTAAAAGTCCGTAACTGAACGCATTTATCTGCATCTTTCCGTATCCAATCCGTTTATCATCCGTATCTATTCCGTATCTTATCCGTAACTGAACCCATCATTCCGCAGTCCCAAGTTGAGGACTGATACGGTTTCATACGGAGCTTTACCTTTAGTTACGGAAGTAATGGGTCATGTCAGGGTCATTGATGAGGCTCTAAAAATCGTAACCTCGAAGTATGGCACATGCTCCTTCTTTCGAATGTGTTTAGTATTCTGTGCTCATGAAGGATTAGATTTTTATTTAAATTTGTACACCTGGATTCAAACTAAAAATTGGGTAAAGGTAAAGGTTTCCTATAGCCTAATGACCGTAGGGGCGGTGGCTTGGGGGAGGAGGGGTGGGAGTAGGTGGTTAGGGTCAATGTATCTTGGGCATAGCACATGAACGGCGAAGCCCATCTCTCTCCTTTCGCTGCCTTGTCCTTCCCTGATTTGAAAAAGGTACCCATTTACTGCTTGGTTGACATAGATATTCAGTCGGCAGTTGATAAAAGTAGATACCATTCTAATCCTTCAAGAACACTGCACACATTCGAAGGAAGGTACATGGACCATACTTCGAGAATTCGGCTACTCAAACCGCATCAGTGACCTCGACATGACTTGGTTACGAAAACCAGAGAAAGCATAATGTAAGGACCTCTGACAGTATCAATGCATATTTGCCTATTTTTCGACACATTATTGCACCTTCCTCGGGCAGCAAAAGTTGAAATATTTGGCATTAATATGTAGACGTTTGTACTATAAAGACATTTTAACAGTAATTTTGAAAAATTATCATGCCTCTAGACTAACTTAAACCGATTTTATCAAGAGAGGTAGGTGAATTTTTCAGTCTCTGAAAATAAGTCCATTTTTTCTGTTTTCTGTTTTCTGTGGTTCTCTGTTGCCTGTTTTTGGTGTCAGAGTTTTTGTGATGTTTTACCTTATGTATGTTCTTATTATTTTTGGTTCGGTTTGTTTTGCTGAGTGGCCACCTTTTGGGAACAAGCTGCTCACTCGGTTGGCCATATGTTCTCTGTATCTTGATTATTTGTAATCTTAGTTGTTTCCAACTATGGTTTGAGGGCTGGATTTGGATTTTGATTGTTTCAGTTCCTGGTCTTTGCATACTTTTTACTTCTAATATACCGAAATTTTAATTGATAATTATGCTAAAACTGACGTACACACTACTGTTACTGATATCATGCAACATTATTTTCAATAATAAGGGATTTGGCCTATTTTTAGATATAAAGGGTGTAAGTACCCCACCTTTTTCAGTTTTTCAGCTGCAGACTATCTTTTCCCCCCGTGCCTCAGCAAGCCACTCACATATAATGTGTATTATGATAGTACACACATACATGCAAAGTGGCTAGCTGAGGCACGGAGAGGGGGAAGTATCTTTAAAAAACTTTTCCTGTTTCCATTACGTTTAATTATAAAATTTAGCTTTTTCCACCAAAAATTAAAGTCTATGTGCTAAAAAATCAGAAATTAAATTCATAGCCAGTTAGGGGAAGTTGAGAGCAACGAATTTCAAGAGAAATTCTTGGGTATATCAAAAATTTGATTTTGACTTATTTTATAGGCAAATTAACATTACAACCGTCAGAGGTCCTTTCTTAATTTTCATAAGGCAGTAAATTCAAAGACTGATTAGTATCATAAATGATCTAAAAGGAAAAAAATCAATAATCTAGGCTATATATCTAAACCAAACGAAAATTTCTGATTTCTCAGAATATTTTCTTGACCTCAAAGGAAAAATTTATATATAATCTGCACTATAGATGACGTACGGGGAGACGTTTTACGGTCGCCGCACGGCACGAAACCAGCGGCACTGAAGTAAAATAGAAATCTAAAAGAGTTCACATAAGAACACAGAACACAATCGAAAGAAGGAACATGGGCCAGCTTCGAAGTTTCGGCTACTCAAGCCTGACCAGTAGATATTTATTGCTTCATTTCACCATTGACCTTTGTCTTATATTGGACAACTAATTGTAATTAATAAAAGAATTACTTTGTCCTGTATTGGACAACTAATTCAAATTGATAAAAGTCAAAAAAGGTTATGAAATGATGGCCCTACTTTTGCTATTGGCAAGTTCATGAAAAGATGACCACACTAGGCTGTTACAAATAAGAAACATAACATCGCACCATAACTGCACCATACGTCACTGCCATTGCACCGACCCGGCCTCTCTGTTGTAGTAGTCCTTGAGATACAGTCTCTGTCTCTTTGCCCCCCCCCCCCCCACGTACTGGTGTTGTTGCCGTACAGCCGATTCTCCAAACCATCCTGTAGGTATCTGTCAGTATTCACAGTATCCGAACGCACTGTACCATCTCCTCCGGTTTTCATAGTGTTGAATCGAGAGTACAGAATTCGCTTATAACCAGTAGCCGGAAATCATTATATTTTGAGTTTTTATCCGGAATCTACTGCGTCATTTATAGTTATTCAGCTTCGAAAATGTAAAGGGGTAAGTTTAATATAATTTTCTCTTCGGTCTTTTACTTTATTGCCCTGTACAATGAAAAACTCCTTGCCGTCGCAGATTTTTTTTCAGAACAGCTTAATTTAACACGAGATTGTGTCGTGCAAAACTTAGCTATCATTCTTTTATCAAAACTAATAAACTGTAGATTGATAACGCCTTCCGTTTATTCTAAAGATTTTTTATAAAACATGTAAGAAAATGTTCAAAATGGTTTAAGAATCATGCCAAGGGCGATTTGAAAACTGTACTAATTACTACCCACCCATACACGACATTGTACAGGGTAATAAAGTAAAAGACCGAAGAGCAAATTATATTAAACTTACCTCTTTACATTTTCGAAGCTGAATAGCTATAAATGACGCAGCAGATTCCGGATAAAATCTCAAAACATAATGATTTCCGACTACTGGTTATAAGCGAACGTTTGTACTCTCGATTCAACGTTATGAAAACCGGAAGAGATTGTACATGTAGTTCGGATACTGTGGTATTGGAACGCAACCTTTTTGTATTGAAACGTTACTGTAGAAAACAGTCCGTTACATTACGCCGAACGAGATCCGTAACTTCCGTAACTAAAGGTAACGACCCGCTTGAAACCGTATCGGTCCTCAACATCGAGTGGGACTGCAGAATGATAGGTTCAATAACGGATAAGATACGGAATAGATACGTATGCGACACGGATTAGATACGGATAGATGAGGATATATGCGTTTAGTAACGCATCATTACGGTTTACTCATCCGCGCCCGAATTTTGAAACTTTTCAAAATTTCGACGCGGATCCTGCGGACTCTGCGGATATGATACGGACAGTTACGGACTCTGCGGATCTGATACGGATCCATTGCGGATAAAACGGATAGATACGGACGGGCCATCCGTAGTATCCGCACAATCCGTATGTGTGTGTGTGTGACTGGAGCATACAAGGAGTAGACACAGAGGTGGACGTCGCAGTGAATCTTTTCTATTCTTCTATCCGCTAGGCATGCGCAACAGTCCGCATCTGAAGGTATGTATCCGCATCTAAAGGTTATAGAAGGTAACGGAGGGTTAGTAGTTCGTACCTATCCGTATCCATACGCATCTATTGGTAACTATATCCGTAAATTCATTAAACAAAATTAGGCCACGCCCACAAATTCTGCGGATAAACTGAGGATTTTATCCGCAACTATCCGCCCTATCCGTAATGTGTGTGTGTGACTGGGGCTTTACTTTGTAAAACTTAGATGATGAAGGTCCATGCTTAACTGTTAAATGCGGGGGGTATTTAGTAAGCCATGCTTACTGCCATCTCTAGTTTATTTTTGTTTATTTATTTATTATTTTTTTTTTAGTATTTTGATGCATTTCTGTCCTAAAACAGAGAAATCGTGGATAACTTAATTACAGTAAAAAAACCCCTAAAAATTAGGACAGCTAAAATAAAGTTACGACGCTCCAATGATGCAGACGGGATGGAATATTTTTCCCTGTTATAGAATCATTGCCTCTGCCGTCCCCATCCATCCTCTATATAGCTCGCGTCGTCTAATACGAGTAAATCTTAATCACATTCGTATATGATTTATGAAATCTGGAGAATGTAAAAACTAAAAGTAAAGACTCTTGTCTAATTTAATAAAATGCGCAGGCTGTTTCGAGTGCTCGATGTATTCACATGGCTCAAGACGAATGCAAATTGGTTCCCAGTGGACACACAACATTGAAATGATTTTGTTTCGATGTAAGTGCGATGTCATAATGTCCCAAAAACGCATATGGGGCATCGTTTTGAGGTTTCGTGCTTCTCGTCAGTAGATAGGATTACCATCCTGTTGGAGAAGATGAAGTAACAGGGAAAAAGTAACCAAAAAGAAAGGACTACGTGCATTAAGGCCCAAAAATGGCCCCCAACCGAAGTGACTCATATTGGTATGAATAATAGCTGTGTTATTCCCCTAAATAAAACTGATAAGGATTTTCGTGACAGACATTATATATGGGGACAAAACGGGATCAAATGTTATGACCCTTAAGCCATTCTCTTTACCAGGAACATGACATTGTTGTGTGTATCTTTGAATCGTGTAATCATATTTTTCTTTTTGAATGAGTCTTACTACAAGTCAAGTATCTATTGCAACCAACGTCCTTCTAAAGGCGATGGTAATCTGTTACGGTCAACTGTCAGATAAAATATTCCGCCGAAAAACTGATTTCTCTTGATCCAATTATAACGGTATTAAAACCGCCCAGCTAAAGTCGCGGTAACTAGATTTGTGACGTCAGAGTCTCGCTATACTGGTCAACCTCGCGCTAACAATGTGACCGCCGCGGAAGTCGTTGATAATGTAGCTGACAGGTACCGTTAAGATAAATTTTGTGACTAGGATCAACTGAGCCGACGTCTATGAAGAAACGACTTTGATTGTCCGTCTTTTTAATATTTTGAGATAACGGAACGTTTCTGAACCTGCTCCAAAAACGACATGTTGCAGTAGTGTATTGACGCGTTGTAATTATACACCCGGCATATGAAGTATTTTAGGAATATATAAGTTTTGTCCTTTTGTCCGTGTGGTCATTTTTTAGCCTATTTGTTCAGCCATCTGTTTGTCCGTTCATCAACTTTTACTTCGAAGTTTTGTATTAAACAGTTTTAATTGTTTATATCTCTGATACTGTATAACAGTTCTTTTTCATATTTGAATCATGATATCTTTATAGCATAAGCTTTGATATGGAGTATTAAGATCCACAGTAAGCCCCTGGGACAGAGCCCAGGTCAATAATTAGAACCTAGACATTTTTGTTATGTGAAAGTTTTGCATTAAACGTTTTTGGTTGCTCATATCTCTTTAACTGCATGTCAGCTTCTTTTCATACATGGTTCATAGTATCTCTGTAGGACCTGCTTTGACAAGGGATATAAGTCCCCGGGTTCGGCCTGTGGATAAAGCAAGTGATCAATAATTAGGGCTTAGGCATCCATAATAAATGTTTGCTTATAATATAAGTATACTAGAATGAAGCCTTTTAATATGCATGTAGAGAAAAATTTACTTCCGAAAATTGAAAATAATTTTAGTTGACATCATCGTTCTGCTGCCCTAAGGTCAAGGTCACAGACATCGAAACTTATACTGGCTTTGCATTAAAGTTCTGCGTTGAGTAGGTTTTGATTAGGCAGAGGCACTGGCCGGGGTGTATGTAATCCCCTGCTCACTTGTTCTCTGCTCTACCTTCAGTCTTTATATGTTTCCATTGCTCTTGAAAGAACTTATGATTTTTATCAAATGTTAGATCATAATTACATGTATAATTTATTATCATCAGTGTCATATAAAAATAGAAATGTTTTGCTGTCCATTTCAGCCTATAGCTGTGCTGAAATGTGTCACTCATTTTTGAAAGCCTAAATAGCAACATTTCAAACTACTTGCTGGCTGACTTCAAAATCAGTCAATTTCTGCTTGCAATTTGAGGCACCTGTCAGTATGCAACAAAACAAATTATTATATTAATTTTATATGCATAATCTAATGGTTATTTACCTTAATGTAATAAACACGTAGATATACCCAACAAAATGTTAAAACTTCCAAAAACAAGGTCTGGAATAGTGGTGCCATGATCAGTAAAGCAAGCCTAACTGAAGAAAGAAAAACGTAAGCTTTTCTTAATATTGAGATAGAAATTACAAATCCTGATAAGACTGCATTTTACTAGGAACAGCCCGCTCAGAGGCTGCACTATTGTTGTTTAACAAACACACTGTCTTTATAGGATAGCTACTTTAACTGGTTAAAAGTTCCCATTTTTAGGGTAATTCAACCGATGCAACACAATTTAGAAAAGCTATAACTGTAACTCGTTAAAAAGAAGTCACATTTTTAGGGTAATTTCATTCGGGAAAGTTTACTGGAAATGGCGTTTAAATCTTAGTTCCTATGCCTTCGAATAGTCACTTACAGCAAGTTGTTCAGTTCCCCAATGCTTATTACAGGCAAATTACACCTGTCCAGAATTAAGTCAGTTTTTTTTTAAGAATTGGGTATGAGCACAATCATTAACCAACAAAATCTTTCAACATAATATGAATTGTAGCAGTATACATCATATGTTAAAAGGATTTTTTGGTTAACGCTTGTGCTCTATTCTAATTTTTAAACTGAAAGTCTAAAAATTGACCAAAAATGACAAATTCCATGATTTTAGCCTGTTTCAGCAGCCATTGTTTCATAATTAATGCACAGCAAGATTCAAATTGAAACTGAAATGAAACACTAGAGGTATTGGTCTAATGAAATCATGCAATGAAATACTCTCATCCTGACTTTTATATTTTGACCTCAGATGGGGGCCAAAAACTGGCCTTAACGCACGTAGTCCTTTTGACATCGGTATCATTTATTTATTCATTTTCTAAGATTTATTTATTTTTGATCTACTTGTTTATTAATTTTTTTTCAGTCGACATCCGTACAACATATCCGTATCATCCTTATCACATGATACCGAAAATAATAATGAAATTAGAATAAAAAATAAGTAGGCTAGGCTAGAGACGGGATGGGACAGTCGACTCTAGACGGCATTGGCATGCGAATTGTGACATGAACGCAACCAATATCAGTTTTGACGTCACTATGAAGCTGCAGCGAATAGGTTACTAGATTATTTATATAACTGATGGGAAACCGAAAGTCAATATAATGGAGGCCACAAGCTGCTTTTTAGATAGACACCGTTTTCCCGTCAGCCCATGTCGTTTCTAGAAAGTTGTAAAGCTTGCTGGCCACATCACTGTCGACCTACAAATATTTAGTTGCCATCAATAAGCAAATGCAGGGAAAGGGCAAAGCAGAGGTAAGGTTTAATTTTCTTCGAACAGGTAGTGGAAGATGGAGGCAGGGTGAACCGAGATGCCGTAAATGGTGCGCCATACTGATATTGGTTTAAATGCTCCATAGCCCATAGCTCTATAAGTGGTATGCATGCAATATTTTACCTTGCGGTATTGCTGCAAGCTTCTGTGGTTTCGCCATTGTAAATGACAGTGGTTCGGTATATTAGATTAACTGTCAACAAACGAAATATCCTTGAGTTTCACATAACTCTCTGAGCGTCAACGTATCCTCCAGATATTGATAAACGGTAGGTCAAGCGCTCACTATGCTTGAAATTGGCATGTGAGGGGCTTGAAGCTATTTGGATTATTCAGTTCTCTCAGACTACCAATCTTGGTGCCTCATAGTGCGGAGCCAAGATGCCATGTGGTAACTAGGCAGCCTACAAATATTGACTTCATGTAAGACAAGAGCTTATTGTGATTGCAGTAGCTGCAGTATATTAACTGTTCTCGTCTTAAATGTTTAAGCGACGGTGTGGTGGAGTGCAGATATCGTGAAACTCCCGGCATATGAGCGCCTACTGACAAGTGCTTTAGGTCGGCTAAGAGCATACAGTAGGTACAGGATGTGCTTGCAGTAGGTGCAGCATGTGGGCTGTTCTTCTTTCTGGGGGCGGCTGCACAGAGACTGAAATACTGACTCAAAGGGCTGTAACAAACTCAGAAGTTAATTTAAATACCTTTACTGAACTTCATTTATCGTATAAGAGCTACGTACCGTATGACCGTAGGATATAATTCAATTGTTATAGTCTGCAGAGGCCCCCAGGCTGTAGCACCACCAAGATTGGCAGTCATGGCAAATGCAAGGATCAGTGCATCCCTTTTATCTGTTTCTATGAATAAAATGATCAAAAAGTTATTTTAGACTGTTAGGACTGCGCAGATGTGCTAGCTGACTTGCGTTTTTGCTGTTCCTATATATTATTAGGTTTTTTGTATGAAGTTCGTGGTCATGTATTAACTTTATTTAAGAAACAGATCAGCTCTAACAGTGCATTGTTGAGTAACAATTCACTGTTTAGGAGGTCAGTTGTAAAGTAGATCATATTACGAGCGCGGAGCGCGAGAAATATATCTATCTATAACTGAACGACAAACAGTGAATTATTACTCAACAATTCAATGCTAGAGTTGAACTATTTCGATTCTAACTCTCAAAAACGCTGAACAAGTATTCTTTTCATTCAAACTCTCCCAACTTCTCTGCCAGCGCGTTCATGCTCCCGCCTATATTCCTAACTGTTCCGAAGGTAAATATACGTTTTTATGGCGATTTTGGAAAGAAAAAGAGATGTTACACCGTCCAACGTAGGAAAACTTCACAAAATTACGTCAGTAATGCAAGGACGTCAGCAATGAGACTCTCGCGCTCCGAGATAGTGAATTGTTGCAGAATAAAACACGGAAGCTTTCCATTGATTCTATAGGCGCACTGTGTTAGAATTTGTTTTAAAAATTTTGCCAAGTTCAGTTGAAGCTCAGGAGAGATATACGAAAGTATGCCGTTTACGGTGAAAAGATCCATCGTCACTTATTTTAAAACAACTCACGTGACGTCCTGTTTGCTACCCTAGGGCCGTGTTTATAAAACAACTTAGATGGTTACTATCTATTGTAAAGGCTAAATCTCTATGAAGGAGATTCCCAACAACTATGAAATTTGCTGTGGAGGTACAGTCTGAAAACCTAATGAAGCTACTGACACTAATATTAGAAGAGTGCCTGAGATTTAAGAATGCAAATGATGATGAAACTTTGCACATTAGAATAAGATATAGAAATATTGCATTTTGACTACAAAATATATAATATCTGAGTGATTCTGCTTACCAATATATTGCACTATTCCGACAATTAAAGCGGCAGCTCCTGTAACAAGGTAGACTAGGATGGAAGTATTTCGCCGACCAAATCTACAAGAAACACAGCATTTTTATTATGAAAAAGCTTGACAAACAGAAACATTGACTCATACATCTTTCATGTTTTAACAAACTTTGTCACGAAAGTATATAGTCTGTATTCTCTAGCTCTTGACCCTACAATCAAATTAAAGTCCCCATACACCTACGAGTGATAAAAATCATTAAAACAAGCGCTTCGACCTTCATTTTTTGCGATAAAATGTTGATAGGTGTGTTTAAATTGCGTCATATAATTAGCAAAAAGCAGGAGAATAATGTCTGTGAAAAACGACAAATCTCTACAAAACACGATTGTCCTTTTCAGGTAGCAGCCCGGTAGCTCAGTGGGTTAAGCGCTTGCCTACTGATCTAGCGGCCCGCGTTCGAATCTCGCTTGAGGCGAGAATCTTTCCAACCGTAAACGTTGTTCCATTGCACACAGCCTTTCATTATCACATTCCCATCGTCCTGATACATGTATAACTGAAATACTGTTGAAAAGGACGTAAAATCGCTAGTTATCCATCCAGCCACCCTTTTCAGGTTCCAAAGTGGGACACTGAATGGGGCCGCAAGCTTGTACTTGTAACATTTTATTCACAGTACGTAATCGAATGAAAAATGACCCCATTTATTTTTCAAACTTGTTTCATCTATAACTCAAGGAAGTTTTATTTGTATAAAATTAGTCTTTCACAGCCATTTACAATGATGAAACTATGGTGAGAAGTTTGTAGCGATACCTCACGATAAAATAGTTCATGCTGGTAGAGCAATGGGACCTTCAACAGAAATGATATATAAAATGATCAAACAAAAAAAACTCCTTTATACAGTTTTTCGTCTTTGTTTATTCATATCTTATGAAACATTTCCAAGTAGTACTCGTTTTTTAATGCCTACGAAACCCCTGCTTTCTGAAAATACGAGGAACATTTGAGCCGCGACGCGACAAAACCAACAATGTGGTAGTGCGCCCAGCACAGACTCAGATCAGCCTGGGATCCGCCCAGTCCGAGCAGACTCTTGGCTAAGCGCTTAAAGGGTAGCTGAGGGTCTAAGCTACCTCCATGCGGACAGCAAAGACTCTGATCAGACTGGGCGGATGCCCAGGTTGATCTGAGTCTTCGCTGTCCGCACAACCACTTTGTTGGTTTTCTCACGTCGCGGCTCATAGTTAAACGTTTCTTTCTTATACAATGTAAAGATGTATTCATCAAATCCTTTACTTAAACACGATCAGTAAGGCGAACCTACCTGTTTTGGAGCCAAATTCCTAAACTTTTTGCCGGTATCTGTACTACTTTATACAAGAATAAATTAAGATAAAAATTTCCTGAGAGATTTTGGACTCCGTATAAGATACCTGTATCAGCAAGACCAATGACCAGCCTGGAAGTAAACAGATCAAAGGGGTAAAACAACGAGTATTATAAGGGCGCGTTTACACGAGCAAAGTTTCTATGACAAAGTAGGTTTGTCACAGAAAAATTTGCTCGTGTATATGCCAAAATATGACAATGTTTCTTTGACAAATATATATTGTAAAGTTACTTCGATAAATTAAATTTGTCCGTGTAAACGGAGAACTTTGTTAAAGATTGTGTAACAATGAACTTTGCTATAAGCGTGGAAAATGTGACAAAGATTTTGTTTCATTGCTGCAGGTAACTTTGACGAATAATATTTGGTCGTGTGAACACTGCAGCAAATATTTCATTGCCAAAGTTTATGTGACAAAGATTCTATGGCACATTTTCTTTAACAAATAATTTGCTCCGTGTAAACGCAAAACGTTTGTCATACTTTCTTTGTTAAAGTTTCTGTGACATAGAAACTTTGCTCGTGTAAACGCGCCCTTTCATTGTACCGCGAAATTGAATCGTATATTAACTAATTTTGTCCCACATTTCATTTACTTATTCATTATACAATCACTTGAAATTGAGGTCCGAAGTAAAGTTGCATACGTTAATATATTACCCTGAACAACCGATTTTGTTATTTGGAGTTAGACTAGAACTGTCGGAGGATCTGACTATATGCCAACTTAACATTTTAATGTTAATTTAGTGCAACTGCGGAAAACGGTTTTTCTACATCGAAAATACCCTGAACCAGAATCTTGGAACTATTTTCTTTGCGGCGATCACAAGAGTACGCAGTATAACCGACAAATTTCAGATAGATGAATGGTATTCTACTTCTGTGGATTTTATCGATGTGTGATCACCGGGGAACCACTCAGAAACTGACTAAAGCCTGCTACGTGTAAACGTCAACGTCTAACTTACAAACTTATTCATTTTCTGAGTGATTCGCCGGCGTTTACAAATCGATAAAATCCACAAAAATAAAAGTCATTTCTATAATATCTTCATGAACAGTTGTTGTTTTGCTGAAGAGACAATACAGGAGCTTCATAAGAAGTCTCGAACGCAAATGTAGATTGTCTAAATATAGCCAGGGAGAACAGATACAAATGCAGGTAAAGCAGAACTATAATTGAACCGCGACACGAGAAAACCAACAAAGTGGTTGTGCGGAAAGCGCAGTTTTAGATCAGCCTGGGAATCCACCCAGTCTGATCAGACTCGTTCTTAAGCGCTTAAAGCGTAGCTACGGGTTTATGCTACCTCCATGCGGACAGTGAAGACTCTGATCAGACTGGGCGGATGCCCAAACTGATCTGAATCTGCGCTGGGCGCACAACCACTTTGTTTTGTCGTGACGCGGCTCAAATCATGGACCGTAAAGAGAGATAATGACTGATGCGAGATAGAAAGCTGGCTTTACAATCCAACAAAGCAATAAGTTCATGATCAAAATGCTATAGTATGTCAAACATGAATGTTTCTTGAACCATTTTTGTAAAATCTGCTATGAAAATGTGCAAAACTCAATACAAGAAGAATAACAATATTTACACTTTTGTCCACAGCCTACAAGTTCAAATTCTGGTGAACTTTTCAGCATGAAATTGTCTGTTTACATAGATGGCTGATAAGCAGCTGTAACTGTTGCTTAAGTGGCATCCTGCTGCCAAACAGTGGTCAAACAGTTTGATGCTAGAAATTTTACAAGCTGTATTTGAGCTTTTTGTTTTCTTATGCTATTAGAGGCTAGTTAACAAATAACCATAACGAATTTATCTGATCCTTGGCTCAAGGGACATTCCATAGGCTGGAGCATATAGTATTTAGGAGAGTACCAAAAAGGCTTATTCCCAGTCTCATGGTCAATTGTACGCAAACGTTTGGATATTTGTATACTACTTACCCGTTATATATGACGAAACTGTTCATATGATAAATTTACTTTTCATAGCCGCTCGATAACTTTGACACCAAATGAACAAGTTATAAGGTCTGTTCGTGATCAGACATAAAACGATGGCAGTTTTGCGACAGAAAATAACATTCACCGATGATTTACAACAGTGCTTACCAGTTAAACGAAAGCAGAATTGTAACTTTGATTAGGAATTTGCTTTTCAAGAGATCCAGCACAGAATACTTCTTATCTGTTTGCTTGGTTTCAAAGTTTGCAGCAACCTGTTTCATATACGTCATATCTGGAACTGGCCGACGGTTGACCTTTGATACTGTAATGATGACCTTTTCAGCATCTTCTACTCTGTCATGACTATAATACCAGCGGAAACTCTCGGGCATAAACCTGACAAAAGAAAATTCTACCTAATTACATACACTGTTAGATCCGTTAAGGTCAAAGAGCTATTACTGTGAAAGTGTCATTTTCTTGACGAACAGCCACAAAAGCACAATACTATAATAAGTGTACCCATGGTAAGTCAGCCAAAAAAACATCATGCGTTGGTTTTATTGTCTTAAATTGTGTCAGCCAAAGAAACATCATGCTTTGGTTTGATTGTCTTAAATTGTGTCAGCCAAACAAACATCATGCTTTGGTTTTATTGTTTTAAATTGTGTCAGCCAAAGAAACATCATGCGTTGGTTTCATTGTCTTAAATTGTGTCAGCCAAAGAAACGTCGTGCGTTGGTTTTATTGTTTTAAATTGTGTCAGCCAAAGAAACATCATGCGTTGGTTTTATTGTTTTAAATTGTGTCAGCCAAAGAAACGTCGTGCGTTGGTTTTATTGTCTTAAATTGTGTCAGCCAAAGAAACATCATGCTTTAGTTTTATTGTTTTAAATTGTGTCAGCCAAAGAAACATCATGCTTTGGTTTTATTGTCTTAAATTGTGTCAGCCAAAGAAACGTCATGCTTTGGTTTTATTGTCTTAAATTGTGTCAGCCAAAGAAACATCATGCGTTGGTTTTATTGTTTCAAATTGTGTCAGCCAAAGAAACATCATGCGTTGGTTTTATTGTTTTAAATTGTGTCAGCCAAAGAAACATCATGCGTTGGTTTTATTGTTTTAAATTGTGTCAGCCAATGAAACATCGTGCGTTGGTTTTATTGTCTTAAATTGTGTCAGCCAAAGAAACATCATGCGTTGGATTTATTGTTTTAAATTGTGTCAGCCAAAGAAACATCATGCGTTGGTTTTATTGTTTTAAATTGTGTCAGCCAAAGAAACATCATGCGTTGGTTTTATTGTCTTAAATTGTGTCAGCCAAAGAAACATCATGCTTTGGTTTTATTGTCTTAATTTGTGTCAGCCAAAGAAACATCATGCGTTGGTTTTATTGTCTTAAATTGTGTCAGCCAAAGAAACATCATGCTTTGGTTTTATTGTTTTAAATTGTGTCAGCCAAAGAAACATCATGCGTTGGTTTTATTGTTTTAAATTGTGTCAGCCAAAAAAACATCATGCGTTGGTTTTGTTGTTTTAAATTGTGTCAGCCAAAGAAACATCATGCGTTGGTTTTATTGTCTTAAATTGTGTCAGCCAAAGAAACGTCATGCTTTGGTTTTATTGTTTTAAATTGTGTCAGCCAAAGAAACATCATGCGTTGGTTTTATTGTCTTAAATTGTGTCAGCCAAAGAAACGTCATGCTTTGGTTTTATTGTCTTAAATTGTGTCAGCCAAAGAAACGTCATGCTTTGGTTTTATTGTCTTAAATTGTGTCAGCCAAAGAAACATCATGCGTTGGTTTTATTGTCTTAAATTGTGTCAGCCAAAGAAACGTCATGCTTTGGTTTTATTGTCTTAAATTGTGTCAGCCAAAGAAACGTCATGCTTTGGTTTTATTGTCTTAAATTGTGTCAGCCAAAGAAACGTCATGCTTTGGTTTTATTGTTTTAAATTGTGTCAGCCAAAGAAACATCATGCTTTGGTTTTATTGTCTTAAATTGTGTCAGCCAAAGAAACGTCATGCTTTGGTTTTATTGTCTTAAATTGTGTCAGCCAAAGAAACGTCATGCGTTGGTTTTATTGTTTTAAATTGTGTCAGCCAAAGAAACATCATGCGTTGGTTTTATTGTTTTAAATTGTGTCAGCCAAAAAAACATCGTGCGTTGGTTTTATTGTCTTAAATTGTGTCAGCCAAAGAAACATCATGCGTTGGTTTTATTGTTTTAAATTGTGTTAGCCAAAGAAACATCATGCGTTGGTTTTATTGTCTTAAATTGTGTCAGCCAAAGAAACATCATGCGTTGGTTTTATTGTCTTAAATTTAGTCAGCCAAAGAAACATCATGCTTTGGTTTTATTGTCTTAAATTGTGTCAGCCAAAGAAACATCATGCGTTGGTTTTATTGTCTTAAATTGTGTCAGCCAAAGAAACGTCGTGCGTTGGTTTTATTGTTTTAAATTGTGTCAGCCAAAGAAACATCATGCGTTGGTTTTATTGTTTTAAATTGTGTCAGCCAAAGAAACATCATGCGTTGGTTTTATTGTTTTAAATTGTGTCAGCCAAAGAAACATCATGCGTTGGTTTTATTGTCTTAAATTGTGTCAGCCAAAGAAACGTCATGCTTTGGTTTTATTGTCTTAAATTGTGTCAGCCAAAGAAACATCATGCGTTGGTTTTATTGTCTTAAATTGTATCAGCCAAAGAAACGTCATGCTTTGGTTTTATTGTCTTAAATTGTGTCAGCCAAAGAAACGTCATGCTTTGGTTTTATTGTTTTAAATTGTGTCAGCCAAAGAAACATCATGCGTTGGTTTTATTGTCTTAAATTGTGTCAGCCAAAGAAACGTCATGCTTTGGTTTTATTGTCTTCAATTGTGTCAGCCAAAGAAACGTCATGCTTTGGTTTTATTGTCTTAAATTGTGTCAGCCAAAGAAACGTCATGCTTTGGTTTTATTGTTTTAAATTGTGTCAGCCAAAGAAACATCATGCGTTGGTTTTATTGTCTTAAATTGTGTCAGCCAAAGAAACGTCATGCTTTGGTTTTATTGTCTTAAATTGTGTCAGCCAAAGAAACATCATGCGTTGGTTTTATTGTCTTAAATTGTGTCAGCCAAAGAAACGTCATGCTTTGGTTTTATTGTCTTAAATTGTGTCAGCCAAAGAAACGTCATGCTTTGGTTTTATTGTCTTAAATTGTGTCAGCCAAAGAAACGTCATGCTTTGGTTTTATTGTTTTAAATTGTGTCAGCCAAAGAAACATCATGCGTTGGTTTTATTGTCTTAAATTGTGTCAGCCAAAGAAACGTCATGCTTTTGTTTTATTGTTTTAAATTGTGTCAGCCAAAGAAACATCATGCGTTGGTTTTATTGTTTTAAATTGTGTCAGCCAAAGAAACATCATGCGTTGGTTTTATTGTCTTAAATTGTGTCAGCCAAAGAAACGTCGTGCGTTGGTTTTATTGTTTTAAATTGTGTCAGCCAAAGAAACATCATGCGTTGGTTTTATTGTCTTAAATTGTGTCAGCCAAAGAAACATCATGCGTTGGTTTTATTGTCTTAAATTGTGTCAGCCAAAGAAACGTCGTGCGTTGGTTTTATTGTCTTAAATTGTGTCAGCCAAAGAAACATCATGCTTTGGTTTTATTGTTTTAAATTGTGTCAGCCAAAGAAACATCATGCGTTGGTTTTATTGTCTGAAATTGTGTCAGCCAAAGAAACATCATGCTTTGGTTTTATTGTTTTAAATTGTGTCAGCCAAAGAAACATCATGCTTTGGTTTTATTGTCTTAAATTGTGTCAGCCAAAGAAACGTCGTGCGTTGGTTTTATTGTCTTAAATTGTGTCAGCCAAAGAAACATCATGCTTTGGTTTTATTGTTTTAAATTGTGTCAGCCAAAGAAACATCATGCGTTGGTTTTATTGTCTTAAATTGTGTCAGCCAAAGAAACGTCATGCTTTGGTTTTATTGTTTTAAATTGTGTTAGCCAAAGAAACATCATGCGTTGGTTTTATTGTCTTAAATTGTGTCAGCCAAAGAAACGTCATGCTTTGGTTTTATTGTCTTAAATTGTGTCAGCCAAAGAAACGTCATGCTTTGGTTTTATTGTCTTAAATTGTGTCAGCCAAAGAAACATCATGCGTTGGTTTTATTGTTTTAAATTGTGTCAGCCAAAGAAACGTCATGCTTTGGTTTTATTGTCTTAAATTGTGTCAGCCAAAGAAACATCATGCGTTGGTTTTATTGTTTTAAATTGTGTCAGCCAAAGAAACGTCGTGCGTTGGTTTTATTGTCTTAAATTGTGTCAGCCAAAGAAACATCATGCGTTGGTTTTATTGTTTTAAAATGTGCTATGCATACTTCGGCTCTCACTACAGCTTCCACAGCCAAAGCACTAAGCTCCGTTTAAGGTCAAGACACTATAGACACGTTCTTACTTAAGGTAGGCCATTCTCGGACAAAAATGGCCATTTAAACAACCATGCCAGAATCCGAGAAAAATTCACGACCATAATGCTCATTATATCTGCTTCAAAGCTTTAAAATAGTTTCAGATAATAGTTTTAGATTATGGAATACCAACCATGTTTCGAGACATACCCTAACAATTAAAAATGGCGTATTTTATGACGTTATTTAGATACGTTGAAGAACGATGTCGCATACGATTTCTTTGACATACGTAGCAATGCACATTTATTCATCTACTGACATTTGATTATTTTGGCTGGTTTCAATTCAAAATGTTTTCATTGCTTTTTTTGGAAGAAAGGGGTTTACTATGAAGCGCTGCTTAATCAAATAACGTCAACGCTTTCAAAACGTGGCCTTGGTGACGTTGTGACGTAGGTTACGTGTGACATAGGTTACAGTACACAATTTCTAACGTTTTTATACCTTGAAATCTAAGCACACCATCTCGTAGTTGTTACTAGGCAGGGTTTTGCACATAAGTTTCAGAGCAATTGCTTTGCTCAGTTTTAAAAAAAGCCCGTGACGTAAGGTTACTCTTACGGAAAAATGCATGGGTAATGTATTTTGAAGTCGAGTAAAATATACAAAATGGAGCAAATTCGCACAAATGATATAAACTATAGAGGAACACATATGAGCCATGACACGAGAAAACCAACAATGTGGTTTTGCGCCCAACGCAGACTCAGATCAGCCTGGGCATCCGCCCAGTCTGGTCAGACTCATTGTTTATTGCTCAAAGGGTAGCTAAGGGTCTAAGCCAACTCCATGCGGACAGCGACGACTCTGATCAGACTGGGCGGATGCCCAGGCTGATCTGAGTCTGAGCTGGGCGCACAACCACATTGTTGGTTTTGTTGTGTCGCGGCTCATATGTCTTCGTGTGATCTTGTAAGTTTTTATGATGCTGGGCCATTTTAGTTAATACATGTATCATGAATTTACCGCTGTGACGTAGGTTATATAATACTTGCGACATTAGTTCCCAGTCTCATTTCGTAGCAAAAACTACCCTTTAGATATCGTTTAGGCGGGGAAATATGTAAGAAATCACCTGAATTTAATAATGGAACTCAACTTTAAGCAGTGATTTATCTTTTTTAGCCGTGCGGCGTTCATATCTATGCAACGGCAATATTGCGACATTTAAAAACGTCGCCTTTTAAACCAGGGTATCATTATTTGAACCAGTGTTAAAAATGTCTAACAAAACGCATGCATGTCTTGGTACTTTGTTTTACTTCTTTCGACAGAGGGCTACTCGTTAGAGGGTAAACAGGACCGTTATTTTGTAATTTAAAGAAACGTAATACGAAAGACAAAAATAATAGCTAATGACCCAGCTTAACTGAGAACGTCTCTATAATAAGACTCTTCGAATTATCATTTCAACCCGATCTGTAAATGAGTATCCAGCCGTACAAACACAGTTTACTGTCCTGTGCATTTGTGCAGGATAAAATTCAATGGCGACAACTATGTGGGAAACGTTTTGTATATTTATGCCCTGACTTACGAAGTGTAAGGTTATATCCTGTAAAATATCTACGTCTCTCTATCCGTCCGTCCATTCGTATTAGCTGCCACAAGTCAAGTGGTTTTACCAAACATATTTAATAATACATATTTTAACGCTAACATATACATCAAAAATGCATGAAAATACTTAGTACGTTTTTTTCCCAGTCTATATCGAGCTTTTTGAGGTTGGGGCGGCTCGGTGTGGGGACGCCTCCGCTGGCGAGTTAATACGCAGGCGTCTCTTACCTGATATCTGCAGCTACTGTGTCGCGCGGAATGTGTCAGTAAGTATGGCTCGGAGTGCTGCTCGTTGCCTGCCGAGATATGCACATCACTTTTTTTTTCAAACTTTTGGGGTTAAGTTAAATACAGAAACGCGCATCTGTCGCATTAAATTCGGTGTAATTAGGTTTATATTTTTAGCTCACCTGAGCCAGAGGCTCCGGGGGAGCTTATAGTATAGGCAGGCTCCGTCGTCGTCCGTCCGTCCATCCACACTTTCAAATGGCATCTCCTATGAAACCGCTAAGCCGATTGTGACCAAATTTCATATGTGGCCTACTGGGGCCTTGGGGACGAAAAGTTGCCATGCCCATATATGGTAAAAACCTAAAAAAATCTTCTGCTCCAAAACCAATAGGCCGATGGCATTGAAACTTGGTATGTAGCATTGAGTACGCAAGTACTACCAAGATTGTTCAAATTATGACCTCGGGTTGACCTTGGCCTTTTTTACGGTAAGGTCAAATTTGCTTCCTTTTTGTTTTATATGGCAAAATGCTAGAACATAAGATATCTTGGAAACTGTTGAAGATTTTGGGCTAAAATTGGTATCTACAGTCATCTTAATGAGTACACGAAGATTTATGAGCAGAGGTCAAGGTCATTCTTTGACCTTTGACCCAGAACTCTGATATTTTGACAATTTCAAACAATCTACTCAAAAGTCACTGGGCCAATTGAAACCAAATTCCATACAGAGCCTACAGGGGTTGAGGGAACGAAAGTTCATACGGTGCAGGCCACATGACCAACATTGCCGCCACGTCCATATATGGTAAAAACCTTTAAAAATCTTCTTCTCCAGAACCAATTGACTGATGGCCTTGAAACTTGGTATGTAGCATGGAGTACTAGAGTACTATCAAGATGGTTCAAATTATGACCTCGGGTTGACCTTGACCTTTTATACGGCAAGGTCAAATATGGGAAAATGCTACAACATAAGATTTCATGGAAATTTTTGAAGATTTAGGCCTAAAAATTGGTATATACAGTCATCTTAATGAGTAAATGAAGATTTGTGGGTACAAGAGGTCAATGTCATTCTTTGACCTTTGACCCAGAACTCTCATATTTTGAAAATTTCAAACGAACTCCTCAAAGACCACGTGGCCAGTTGTAACCAGATTTCATCTGGAGCTTTCAAACGGTCCAGGTCACATGACCAACATGGCTGCCATGCCCATATATGGTAAAATCCTTAAAGAACCTTCTTCTCAAGAGCCGATTGACTGATTGCCTTGAAACTTGGTATGTGGCATCGGGTACTCGAGTACTATTAAGCTTTTTTTCAAATGATGACCTTGGGTTGACCTTGATTATTTTTTACGGCAAGGTCAAATATGGGAAAATGCTAGAACATAAGATTTCATAGAAAGTTTTGAATATTAAGGCCTAAAAATTGATAAATACAGTCATCTTAATGAGTACATGAAGGGTCATGAATACAAGGTCGTTCTTTGACCTTTGACCTTGAATTCTTATAGTTTGACAATTTCAAACTTCTTCTTAAAAGCTACTGAGCCAATCGTAACCAAATATCACATGGCAAAATGCTAGAACATAATTTTACGGCAAGGTCAAATATGGGAAAATGCTAGAACATAAGATTTCATGGAAAGTTTTGAATATTAAGGCCTAAAAATTGATAAATATAGTCATCTTAACGAGTACATGAAGAGTCATGAATACAAGAGATCAAGGTCGTTCTTTGACCTTTAACCCTGAAATCTTATAGTTTGACAATTTCAAACTTCTTCTTAAATGCTACTGAGCCAATCGTAACCAAATACCATATAGACCCTTATGGGGTTGAGATAATGAAAATTCCTTCAATTGGTCAGGATCACATGATCACCATGGCCGCCATGCCCATATATGGTAAAACCCGATTGACCGATGGCCTTGAAACTTAGTATGTAGCATTGTGTGCTCCAGTACTATCATGATTATTCAAATTATGACCTTAGGTTGACCTTGACCTTTTTTACAGCAAGGTCAAATATGGGAAAATGCTACAACAGAAGATTTCATGGGAAGTTTTGAAGAGTCTGACCTTAAAATTGGTATAAACAGTCGTCTTAATGAGGTCATGAAGAATTATGAGTACAAGAAGTCAAGGCCATTCTTTGACCTTTGACCAAGATTTCTCATATTTTACATTTCCTCAAAAGACAAAGGGCAAATTGTAAACACATTTCATATAGAGCCTCCAGGGGCTGATTGAACAAACATTTGTTCAAACGGTCTAGGTCACATGACCTGCATGGCTGCCATACCCATTTATGGTATAAACCTTTAATATTTTTCTTCTCCAGAACCAATTCATCTGACCTTGGAAGTTGGTAAGTAGCATGGAGAACTAGAGAACTATCAAGACTGTTCAAATGATAGCCTTGGGTTTACCTTGATCTTTTGTGCGGCATGGTCAAATGTGGGAAAATGCTAGAACATAAGATTTATCAAAAGTTTTGAAGATTTTGATTTTAAGAAAAAGTCACTTTGCCAGTTGTTCAGGTGAGCGATTCAGGGCCTCTTGTTTAAATCCGCTGTTGATTATCATATGTGTATATTATTCGCAATGGATAAAGCATTCGCCATGTATTTCTGATACGATTGGTTGGTTGTTTTGGAATTCTGACGGCTCTTTCAGACAGTATTTCAGTCTATATCAAGCCATCTCCCAGAGAGAGGAAGAAAGAAAAGAGATTTGAAAGCAGAGGGGGAAAATGTCTCAACAACACCACCCGCACCTACTGCAAAGTAGGCCCTTGCCCAACTATCATCCAAATTAGTAGGGCGCCCCGTCACTGTAAATTATACCTTGCACCATCGATCGACCCGACCATCCCCTTCTGATATGGGACTCATTTTTGTGAGCCAATGCGCAATATCCCGACCGACACGAAGTAATGTTTCCATGGCATTCCATGACAGCACTTTTCAGTGAATGTTTGAACACCGCCTGTAAAGTTCGTTTGTGAAACCCAAAGTACGGAACAAATGATGCCATTATTCCACCCCCTTTGCAACAGAAACACTTACCACCATGCTGCCATGAATGGTACTCCAATTGCAGCAATCACAAGCTGTACATTCTTCCAGTCTTTCATTAACCACAGAATCAGAGCCAGGATACAGCCTTGTATCGGCCATGATGGAAATCCAATGAACCACGACCGCCAGCGGGAGAGGCTGAATTCTGAGAGATAACTGTACTGAATAGTGAGGAAAAACGCAACACCGACACCGATCATCATGCGCACGACAAGAAACATAACCCAGCTGACTGAGAAGTAAGAAACAACATGAAACGCCATCATCAGAAATATTGAAAAGAAATATGGAATTTTTCTACCAAATATATCTGCCAAGTGTCCTGCAAATATAAACCCAACTGTAGTAACCACAAAATGAGCTGTAACGATCATTGGTGGAATCCAGTCTTTGTCACAAACCAAACTCCACTGAAATAGAAAGATAGAAAATGTTCATAGAAATTTGTCCTAGTTGCTGAAATAAGACACGGCCGAGATTTTTTTCAGGAACAAGAATTCTGAATCGTGCATTTATTTAAGGAATGAATTTCATCTTTCTGATGTTTATCGAAGTATAAACTACATTGGGTCGCGTGCAAAGTAAGTGAACACCGGGGTTCATGTAAACTTTGCTAGCGACCCAGCGTAGTTTATACTTCGATGAAAATCATAAAAATTAAGTTCATTGCTTATATTTACATTATTTTTTATCTATCATTTGACCACATATTTCCGTTAGGAGCTATAGTTGAAGCAGGAAAAACATTTATACGCAGTTTTTCAACTTAAAGCGGAACAGCGTCAGCAACGTAACAACGTCATAACGTCGCACACGCGCAATCAGACTGGAGAACCGGGGTTTATTTTGACGTCCCGTAACGTTGCGTGAACCGATGTACTTATTAAATTACTTATTACATTCTATTGGTTTACCATAGGTCTATTCAATAAATGTATGAATAATGTAAATATTTTATATTGTTTATTTTGCCAAAAACAATAAAACCGTCACAGCAAAGAAAATTTATATTTTATCGTAGGGACAGTTGACGATAATTACCATGTTTAATGTGCATGTATACATCTACGTGTTTTCCGCCAATTTTTTGTTTGTTTACAACTGGAATCAGCTTTTTAGACTACCTGTTCGCTACCTTGGGCGACGAAGCCCTTCCCAACAGGGGGTCTACAAATAGAGCAAGAATTGCTCACAGTCAAGCAATATATTGTTTCTATCAAGAGTTGATCCCCAGTGAGAAAAGAAACAAAATGAAAACGACAATTGCCTCCCCTGAAAGTGAACCCATGTACCTTAATTTATTTTTGAAACTGTATTTCAGTCTGTATAGAGCCGTCTTCCAGAGAGATAGAGAAAGAAAAGAGCAATGGCAGGCGAGAGAAAAATATGTAAACAACCCCCTCCCCCAGCACTTACTGCAAGCACGGTGGGCCCCTGCCCCACAATTATATCCGAATAAATAGGACGCCCTGACACTGAAAGTCACCCAGCACCGTTGTCCCACCCGACCACCCCTACTAATTTATAATAGTTTACGCTGACAACAAATAAGCTGCTGAGGCTGTATTTATAAAACCACTTAAGTGGTTGCTATGCTGTTGCTATGGCTGAATTTCTGTGAAGGAGATTCCCTACAACTATGAAATTTGCTCTGGAGGAACAGTCTGAAAAAGACCCCAGCACTTACTCACCTCACTAACAATTGTCTGCATCCCTGTATCAAATTCAAAATGTCTACACTTCTCACCCAGTACGTTCAAGCATGATTTATCGGCTGATATATTCTCTGATCCTGTGGCATTTGCATTGGTATACAGACCGCCAACATTGTCGACGCATCGCCAATTTGGCACTGCGGTAACAAAAACTAGTGAGATGGCGCTCCAGGAGCAGATTGTCTTCATCACGTGGACAAGAAGTGACATGCGCAGTTGAAAGCGTCCACAGCCGCCAAGCTCATGAATGATGTCATCTGGAGTCTGGATTGTGTTCCCTATACACTCATCTGATTTCTTTTCTGTTGGCTGTACAGACATGGTTAGGGCTAGAGCTGGTGTTTAAGCTCTCTACTTTTACCGTTCCTGAATAAGAAAATCATAAGACAATGTATTGAAATAACAAAACCGTGTACATACAATGTTATATAAATAACGTTTAAGTTATAAGCGCGTTTCTACTAGTATAAAATGAGTGACTGAACTCTGGTTTAACGTCCCACCGATCCATAGGTCATGCGGAAACGGTACATCGGTTTAAAGTCTCATCCGAAAGACTAGAGAAGCGGTGGGTCATATCTTCGACCCTTAGATTGGTAGTCTATCGCGTTATCCACTGCACTTTCGCCGCTCCTTTCCAATCAGAAAATTTTTTTTTGCGAATTTTATAAAGAACTAAAAACTAAAGGCTTCAGAAAGTATGAAAATTATTATGTTATTATTAGGTGTTCAAATAAACTGAAATAATAATAATAACAAAACAGTTTGAATTCATAGTTCAAACTTCATACTTCGTAGTGTACTAAACGGTTATATTATGTACAAAAGAGAGGGATAGGCAGTATTTCAAAGTTCATATCCTTCAGTAATAATTATGAACTGTGAACTAAGAAGTGTTAAATACAAACTGTGAAATGCGATAGGTGAGGCATGAAATGTGAAGTATAAAATTTGAACACTGAAGTGTTAAAAGTGAGCTGTGAAGTTTGAAGTATAAACTGTCATGAAGACTAAAACGCGAATAAGGAACATTTAAATATGAATTATGAAGTGTGAAGTATGGGCTGTGGGCTGTTAAATGTGAAATTCGAACGATGAAGCATGTAGTATGAGCTAATGAACTATCAAGTGTTCAAATAAGAACTGCGAGGTGTGAACACATCATAATTCATAGAGTCTGTTTGCCCCAAAGTGCAAGCGGGGTTTTGCTAATTTTCTCGAAAACGATACAAACTCCATTCAGTATTCTAATGTCTTAATAATTTTTGTTTTTTTGTAACTATACATAACTGAATATGAAAATTTCAAATATTTGGATGATTTTGTAAAATATTTTCCATGAGCAGTTATGCAAAAACTGAGCAGTTTCACTAAAGGGTGTCGTATGTTTGTTGGAACAGCCAAACTACTGTTGGTAGGCAATTGCATCAACGCGTTACTTACCACAATTGTTGGCGTATATGAATGAAATAGTAGTGTCTGCGCGGGTAATGCATGGTGTTACCGGTCAGGTGAAACAATATTGTAAATAAATATCGAATTATTATTATATAGTTTTCAGAGAAAAAAAGTGTCTTTTTCAAAATTCGATAGGAAATAGAAAAGAAAAGGACTCAGAATAGCATTTCGACTATTTATGCACATTTTGTTCTAAGGATAGCATGCGTTTGCCACATACATGTTATAATACGTTAAGAGTAAACGGGAATTCCATAAGCCAAGTAATTAAGGGGCGAAAATGACATATTTTAGGTCCTTTATGCAAAGCCTTACATTTCTACAAAATCATAATTTTGGGAATTACAATAGTCAAGGTTTACTCCCTTACTGACATTTCTACAACATCATTGTTTTGTGAATTCCAACAGCCAAGTTTTACACCCTTGTAAGTAAGAGGCGAAAATGACATAATCAGTTTAGGTCCTTTATGCAAATCTACGCGTTTCTGAAAATCATAATTTTGATATGTACAGGATAAGAAATAAGAACGAGCAATTCGAAAACCAGTTATAAGAGCCTATTGGGAACGTCGCTTGTATTTGGGAGCAAACGGATTATATCTTACACTTCACATTGAAACTTCATTATTTATTGTTCATCTCTAAATACCTAGTTAAAATTTTATTTATTTGTAGAAATTTCACATAAATACAAATACATTTTCCAAGGAGACAAACATCATACTAAAGGGATTCGGTGGAAATTTTAATGACTTTTTAAAAATCTGTCTCCTAAAAGTATTACTATGGCTTTCAGAGCCATGATTAATAGAAATAACATGAACCGCAAATTAAATAATTTACAAACGAATACACATATAGTATTTCATTTCAGTTGAATGTAGAAGAAACGCGTAAAAACAAATTTAATGTAAAAAGAACTAGAAATTTATTCATACGCCTAGTGTCCTAAGAAAGATGGTGCCTTGATTAAGGTACAGGCACTTGTAGCATAACTAGGTTCACAAAGGCAGACTTCTGTGGTACATGTTTTATTGTTGTATTGTGCTTCTTGGATCAAGATAAGTGTGTGTGTGTGTGTGGAGGGGGGGGGGGAGGGGTTGTCATGACTGATATGTGATGACATTCTGTATCTTATCGCAGGAATGGATGCCATGCAACTTTCCAAAAGAAATAGCCCAGAAACAAGTAACTTTTCAAAAACTAACAAACGGAAACCATTATTGTATGAAATGAAGTCGAAAAAGCGCCATAACTCCCACAATAATCGACGGACTTTGCCCAACATCGAACTTGACCTGTATTTTATGATTATATACTTGTGTATAAAATATGAATTCAATACACCAATGCTTTCAAAAGATATCGAACGGAAACCAGTTTTTCATACAAAATGAAGTCAAAAAGGGCCATAACTCCCACAATTATCAACAGATCTTGCCCAACATCGAATTTGACATGTATTTTATGATTAAATACCTGTGTATAAGATATGAATTCAATACACCAATGCTTTAAAAGATATCGAACGAAAACCAGTTTTTCATACAAAATGAAGTCGAAAAAGGGCCATAACTCCCAAAATAATCTATGGATTTTGCCCAACATCGAACTTGACCTGTGTTTTATAACTATATACCTGTGTATAAAATATGAATTCAATACACTAATTCTTTCAAAAGATATCAAAAGGAAATCAATTTTTCATACAAAATGAAGTCGAAAAAGGGCCATTACTCCAACAATAATCGACGGATTTTACCCAACATCGAACTTGACCTGTATTTTATGATTATATAGCTGTGTATGAAATATGAATTCAATACATCAATGCTTTCAAAAGATATTGAACGGAAACCATTTCGTACGTACGTACATACGCTACGTACGTACGCTACGTACGTACGGACAGGGGTGATACTATATGCCCCCCCCCCCCTCATTTTAAATGACAGGGCATAAAAACAAAAGTGAGAAATAAAACAGAAAGATAAAGAAAAAATAATACACATGTCGTAGTATAAACAAGAATACGAGTAAGTACGTAAATAGCTCTAGTAAAGTAAAACGATAGGCAGTGATCAGGAATTAATACAATTTAATCCCACTTCCCGCACTTAAAACCAAAAGGGAAAGAAGCACACATACAAAAAATGACAGAAGTTTACGAAAGAAACGCTCTTTCCCAAACAGGTGGTCATTCAGCTACCCTAATTGAAAAAATTACAAAACAAAACAAAACAAAACAGAAATGGGCAGCTATTCAAAACAGAAATGGACAGTTATTCAGGCGACCAGACTGCTAGAAGCCATAGACAAGCGGCCAGCAAAAGATTACTTGTGTGTGAGAGTGTGTAGTGGTGGTGGGGGCATAAACTAGTTTTACTGGATCCAACTTCGTCCTTATTTTCTGCAGTGGCTCAACTCAGTTTGGACAATAAGAATAAATTACACGAAAAACATTAAACATCAATTTTTTGCCTTTACGGGGAAAGCAGGAAAGTATCTTTATTATTATTTGATATGTAAGTATCACACATTTAGATCTGCCTTTAACATCAATAGATATATTTGGGTGCGACATACACCTAGGGATCCTTAATGGATCCGTCTTGGCGAATCCAACTGACTTTATAATGGTTTACCCTCCTAATTCATAATAAGTTTAATAATGTCATTCTTATGGCGATAGACTATTTTGACTTTGGGGGCTTAGCGACACTGAAGACATTTTCCCTTAATTTTTTATTTGAATTTGATGGAAACAAAACGAATCAAAGGAAATCAAAATCTATCAATATATTTGAAATTTTCGGTCATAAAAATAAACTTTATTACGGTTAAAAAGTTATTTTGATATAAATTGATAAATGTTGGAGAGCAAATATTAAAATCAGTGTCGCAGAGTATAATCAATAGGCGTGAAAACATGAAACAAACGGACTTACATTAGGAAGAAGTTTGCTGATCACTAAACATATAAGACATAGTATACGTATTTGAAAATACACCAATATCGGTCATCTACCCACATACTATTTTTTCAGGACACCTCTATATTGCTGCGAACGAATGCTATGCAGTTGATAAGTGGTTAATAGTGTGTAGTTAAGAGAAGTTGAATTTCGATTTAACCCTTCTAAACGAATAACTCATTAAATAAATTTAAACAATTGCTATATGGACGATTTTTTAGCTCACCTGAGCCGAAGGCTCAGAGGTGAGCTTATAGGATGGGAGTCGAGCCGTCGTCCGTCCGTCCGTGGGTGCGTGGGTGGGTGCGTCAACACTTTCAAACATAAATATCTCAGAGACCAGTGGGCCGATCGCAATCAAATTTTATCTGAAGCATCATTTGGGTGGGGGAAAGGCTGCATTAGGTTTTGGTGCCGATCAGCTCAGAACTCTGGTTTCCATGGCAACAGATAGCCCCCATAGGGTTATAATGGGGAAAACGGCGTCATCACGTTTTCTCAACTGTTTTTGATTAGATCCTTATCATACTTGCAGGTAATGATGACATACACAAGAGCTTGGATGAGTTCGAAATTTGGTCGGATTCGAGCACAGACTACGGAGTTAGCTGCCCTTGAGCGTTTGAAAAAAATCCCATAGGGTTATAATGGGGAAAATGGCGTCATCACCTTTTCTCAACTGTTTTTGTTTAGATCCTTATCATACTTGCAGGTAATGATGACATACATAAGAGCTTGGATGAGTTCGAAATTTGGCCGGATTCGAGCACAGACTACGGAGTTAGCTGCCCTTGAGCGTTTGAAAAAAATCCCATAGTGTTATAATGGAGAAAACAACGTCATCACATATTTTTAGAAAAACTTTGTCATGGCTCTATTGCCTACATTTCTCAACGGATTTTAAAATAACTTCACACAAATGTAGGGCATGACAATATCTCGAGCAAGTTCGACTTTCAGGATGCTGCGCCCAAGGTCAAGGTCACTGTGGCTAATTTTAGAAAAACTTTGTCAGCGCTCTAGCACCTACATTTCTCAATGGATTTTAAAACAACTTCACACAAATGTAGGGCATGACAATATCTCGAGCAAGTTCGACTTTCAGGGTGCTGTGCCCAAGGTCAAGGTCACTTTGGCTAATTTTAGAAAAACTTTGTCATCGCTCTAGCGCCTACATTTCTCAATGGATTTTGAAATAACTTCACACAAATGTAGGGCATGACAATATCTCGAGCAAGTTCGACTTTCAGGGTGCTGCGCCCAAGGTCAAGGTCACTGTGGCTATTTTTAGAAAAACTTTGTCATCGCTCTAGCGCCTACATTTCTCAATGGATTTTAAAATAACTTCACACAAATGTAGGGCATGACAATATCTCGAGCAAGTTTGACTTTCAGGGTGCTGTGCCCAAGGTCAAGGTCACTGTGGCTATTTTTAGAAAAACTTTGTCATCGCTCTAAGGCCTACATTTCTCAACGGATTTTGAAATAACTTCACACAAATGTAGGGCATGACAATATCTCGAGCAAGATTGACTTTCAGGGTGCTGCGCCCAAGGTCAAGGTCACTGTGGCTATTTTTAGAAAAACTTTGTCATCGCTCTAGCGCCTACATTTCTCAACGGATTTTGAAATAACTTCACACAAATGTAGGGCATGACAATATCTCAAGCAAGTTCTACTTTCAGGGTGCTGCACCCAAGGTCAAGGTCACTGTGGCTAATTTTAGAAAAACTTTGTCAGCGCTCTAGCACCTACATTTCTCAATGGATTTTGGAATAAATTCACACAAATGTAGGGTATGACAATATCTCAAGCAAGTTCGACTTTCAGGGTGCTGTGCCCAAGGTCAAGGTCACTGTGGCTATTTTTAGAAAAACTTTGTCATCGACCTAGCACCTTCATTTCTCCATGGATTTTGAAATAACTTGACACAAATGTAGGGTATGACAATATCTCAAGCAAGTTAGACTTTCAGGATGCTGTGCCCAAGGTCAAGGTCACTGTGGCTATTTTTAGAAAAACTTTGTCATGGCTCTAGCACCTACATTTCTCAACGGATTTTAAAATAAATTCACACAAATGTAGGGGATGACAATATCTCGAGCAAGTTTGACTTTTAGGGTGCTGCAATCAAGGTTTTTGATTAGATCCTTATCATACTTGCAGGTAATGATGACATACATAAGAGCTTGGATGAGTTAGAAATTTGGCCGGATTCGAGCACAGACTACGGAGTTAGCTGCCCTTGAGCGTTTGAAAAAAATCCCATAGTGTTATAATGGAGAAAACAACGTCATTACATTTTCATTTTTCATTGGATCCTCTTCATACTTGCAGGTCATGAGGATATGCATAAAAGCTTGGATTAGTTAGCATTTCGGCTAGATCCCACCACTGACTATGGAGTACCTGCCCTGAGCATCCAAAAATCAGTGTCGCCACTTTTTCTTGGTTTCTACTGATCCGATCCTTTTCAAACTTGCAGGTAATGAGGAAATGCATAATATCTTAAACAAGTTTAAATTTTGGCCAGATCAGGCCAACCACTACGAAGTTAGCTGTCCTTGACAGCTCTGTCTATTGTGCTCTTGATCGGATACTTTTTCAACTTTCATATATTAAATGAGGGCATACATAATGTTTTGGATGAGTTTAATTTTCAGCCTGATTGGACCACTAACTGTGGAGTTAGCTGCCCTTGAGCATCTTAAATATCCCTATAGGTTTACAATGTCTCTCAGGTGAGCAATTGTTGCCCTTTGGGCTACTTGTTTGGTATTTTTAAAAGCACTTTCAAAAAGTTTTCAGGCAATAGATAATAACTATGAATAATCCTAAAGCTAGAGAAGGATCGCGGTCAATTTAGTAATTAATTGGCTAGCAATAGGCTTTGGCTAACGTTCGTTTCTTTCTTTTTCTTTTTGACTCACGTTCCTTGTAAATTACTGGAATATGATGTATGTTCAGTCAATATGGTTCATCTTGATGAGCACAAACTTCTTTCATGTAAGCAATGAATGCGCGACAAAAAAGAATAGAATGAAACAAAATAAAAAAGAAAAATAAAACCATCAGAAAAACGTAGTTAGCACGGAATTAGATGACTTCAAACTTGAGGATAATTATTTGTCTGAGAAAATCTGAATGAAAGAACTTCATTTTGTCATGTCATTGAAAAAATGGCGGAGCATGGCATGCATTGAATGCCATGCTCCTATACAAATGACGTCATAATACCACAGCAACTATGGCCTTGCCAACTGTTGTTCTTAGTACTTAGGCAGAATGACGTCTTGATGGCGTCACTCTGACATCAGACTGATGGCTTAGTTGCTCTGGTAACAAATCTATGACGTCATTGGTACAGAAGCATGACATTCAATGTATGCCATGCTCCGCCAATTTTTCAATGAAATTTCAAACTGAAATTCTTTCAACAAAAACAGGTTTTCTCAAACAAATAATTATTCCGAAGTCATTTAATTCCATGTTAGTTATGAAACTAATCTGACAAGTTATAAATGACTGGGCTAAAATCTTGATCAAGTTGTCAGGCTGACACATTGATTCTCCACTTCGAAAATGCATTCTTTTTGCAAGTCAAGATGATGGCAGTACATATGATGATATTGAAATCGATGAACCAGATGATGAAATAGAAAATCTTATATTTAATTCGGAAATAACAGACGATGAAATACAGTTTTCTGGAACATCTTTGAGGGCTGGTAAATTTCCAGGACCGGATGGATTAATTCCTGAGATGTTTATAAGCATACTAGAAATCATACTTCCTATATTAAACGAGTTGTTAAATAGATTAATTTCTGAGGGTCAATTTCCTGATATCTGGCGCAAGTCTATAATGATTCCATTACACAAAAAGGGTGATATAAATTTTGGCGATAATTATCGGGGCATTTCACTGCTAGATACTTTTGGTAAAATCTACACGTCAATATTGAATAGACGTTTGACTTTTTATGTAAATATATATGGAAAAAATGCTGAATCCCAGTCAGGTTTTAGAGAAGGCAATTCTACCACTGATAATGCTTTTATTTTAATGTCTATCATTCGGAAATACTTATGTAAAAAGAAGGGCAAGATATATGTTTGCTTTGTAGATTTTCAAAAGGCCTTTGATAGTGTGCATAGAGATAAATTGTGGCAAATTCTAAAAACTGTCGGTATTAAAGGAAATCATTTTAAAGTTGTGAAAGACATGTACAAGTGTGTTAAGGCTTGCGTTAGAGTAAATAATGACTATACAGACTATTTTAATTTTCCAGTAGGTCTGAAACAAGGTTGTTTGCTAAGTCCAGTAATATTCTCCATATTTCCTGATATTATTGAAGTTTTCCTTCTGTTGTTTGCTGACGATATAGCATTATAGGTGGTTTGCAAAAACAGCTGCAAATATTGTTACAATATTGTCATGATTATAAAATGGTTGTGAATGTAAACGAAACAAAAGTTACGGTATTTAGAAGTGGTGGCATCCTATCTAGAAAAGAAAAGTGGTTTCATGAAGATAAACTATTAGAAGTTGTAAATGGTTTCCAGTATGTAGGGCATTTGTTTTCAACTAAATTGTCTTTTCATAGAATGGCTAATGAATTGTCCAGGAAAGGAAAACGGGTTACAGTGTCAATTGCTTTAAGTAAAACAGTGTTGTTGTTTTTTTAAGATTTTTGATACTAAAGTCTGTCCTATGCTCTTATATGGATCAGAAATTTGGGGTCTAGAACCCAAAGAGGAAGTGGAAAGAGTACAATATTATTTATGTAAACGTTTTTTGAATGTAAGCTTTAGAGCTAATAATTATGCAGTGCTTGGGGAGTGTAGTAGATTTCCTTTATATATCGAAACTGCCAAGAGGGCTATTAAGTATTGGAAGAAAATATTAAACATGCCAGAGCATAGATATGTATACAAGTGTTACAAAATGCTTTATTATTTTGATACTATGGGACAGCATAATTGGGCAACCGGAATTAAAATTATACTTGACAAAAATGGTTATAGCTTTATTTTGGGAACAACAGAAAATTGCAAATGAGAGAGGTTTCTTGCGGGAATTTGAGCACAAACTAAGGGACCAGTTTATACAAAAATGGTGGGAGGTAACTGAACTTAGTCATAAACTTGTACTATATAAGGGTTATAAAACTAGATTGAATTTGAAAAGTATCTGGATGTTTTGAAAATATGTAAATTTAGACATATATTATCAACTTTTAGACTATCATGTCATAACTCAGAAATAGAGACAGCTCGACATAAAGCCATAGATAGGGAACATAGAAAGTGTCCTTTTGGGTGTAATAGCATTGAAGATGAGTATCATTTTCTAATGGTTTGTGATAAATACCAAGAAATACGAATAAAATATTTGCCAGATAAATATATTAATAATCCGAATTTACACAAATTTAACATCTTAATGTCAACTACAAATGAAACACTTATATATTCTTTGTCGATGTATTTGTATCATGCATTTAAGTTAAGACATGATAGCTTAGAATTGGTCTAATTTATGTGTACAGTAACTCATACATTTACAGTCACATTGTATATACTCCTCGCCAAAAGTTTAGCATAATTATTTATGAAGTTAGTAGCAGAAATAACTGATAAAGGCGACTTCTTATAAGTAAAAAATGTGTCGTTATGGATCTTGTCCGAAGCAGTTATGTACAATAAAAACAACAACACACTTGATTTTTGAAAATCTGTAGCTGTTTGGATACACAACGACAAAAGTTAAGACCACCGTAATTAAAGTACAATTTTTGAGGCTTTTTTAAAGTGTGTCCGAAACATCATCAGCATTATTTTATAGTCTGCAGAGGATATGCTAAATCTGAACCTGGTGCATTGATTGTGTCTCATTCATTTCTAAATCAGACATAAAAGAGACTCTTGTCAATACTTGTATTCTTAATCATTAACAATGCATTTTTCCTGTGAATTCTTATCATTTTTGTCCTACTGAAAACTGTCGGTCTTTGATACTGGCACTTCAAATTTAATGTGTAACTAACTTGTTCCGTGGTATCCTGTCTGACTAGCGACATTGTTTGCTGGTACGACATTTTATATGCAGAAAATAAAAGATAAAAAAACTATTATTTTACATAAAAATGTCAATCCGCCAAAATTCTTTTACCTGATAATTTTGGACAAAAATGTCATGAGGCTTATGCATCAGTATTCTACCTTTCCAAATCCATAAATTATATCGTTGTTTATAGTTTGCTAATTTTCTGCAAAATTTGTAACAAAGGTACCATAGAGCTGAAATATGCTAAACTTTTGGCAAGGAGTTTATTATTGTATGTATATATGTTCTTTGTGTTAAGGGCCGGTGGCCAAAATCACAATAAACTACTTACTTACTTACATTCTACTCTTCTCCACATGAACTTTTGAAAACTTAACATGGGTATGGCGTAAGTGGTAAAACCCTCGACTTCCATAAATTTCTTATGAAATGACCACAAGAGTAAGATCCTGTTTATCACATGACCGTTTAGTATGTACAAACAGTAACAAGAGCTGTCGGCTGACAGCATAGCTCGCCTGAATAGGTGCTTGCCCATCACACAGTCGCTTTGGTGGTGTGGACTGCTATGCATAAAACTTCAGGCAAGCATGTCCATAATGACGACACATTTATAAACAAAAGCTATCTCAGAAGTAAGTCTTAAAATAAAATTAAAAAAAAATACACATGAAATTTCAAAGTCCATGAGCTTGAGGTCAAAGAACTAAGAGGTGGGGGTGGAGGTGGGGGGAGGGGAGGACTTGGATGTATCAAAACCTTGAACCATTACCTAAAACATCAGTCCAAGTATTAGTATCAACTGAGTCCATCGTGGCACTGTGAAATTATGTCTTCATAAATATAAAACTTTAACAAAATCTTTAAGACAAAATTCTAAGTCGATGACCTTGACTTCAAGGTCACCCAGTGGGGTAAGTATATAGTGTTTTGTAAAAACTCAAAAAGTGTCTAACATCAGTTAAAGTGTAAACTAAATCTCTGAATTATGAATCAGTATACAATTAGAAAACATTAGTATAGACCAAATTTCCTAAGTCCCTGACCTTGACATCAAGGTACCTGAGCAGGGTTGGGGTAGTACTCTGTAAAACTTTGGACTAATATCTAACTAAAGTGCAAATATAAAAATAATTCATTGCTGGGTTCAGGAGATATATGTCTTTAAAAGACTTTAACCAAAACATCCAATCAATAAAAAGAAAACTTTCTAAGTCCATGACCTTGACATCAAGGTCACTGAGGGGGGTGAGGGTAGTACCTTGGAAAACTCTGGACCAATATCTAACTACAGTGCAAGTATCAAAGGAATCCATCCATGGGTTAAGGAGATATTGGGCTTTATAAAACTTTAACCAAAACATCCAGTCAAAAAATACTCCCAATTTTCTAAGTCCATGACCTTGACATCAAGGTCACAGAGTAGGGTGGGGATGGTACCCTGTTAAACTTTGGACCAATACCTAACTACAGTGCAAGTATCAAAAGAATCCATCCATGGGTTAAGGAGATATAGGTCTTCAAAAAACTTTAACCAAAACATCCAATTCGGACGCGGATGCAGACGCCGACGCCGTGGTGACAACAATAGCTCTTCCTGAACTTTCGCTCAGGCGAGCTAAAAACCGACATCAGACTTGCTTGCTGACCAGGGTCTACACAGTTGCCATTACTGCTTCATGTTTTTGCAGGCATTACTGTATTATTCTGTTTAGAACTGGAATAACATTGTAATAACTAAAAGGACAAAGGTGCAACATAAAGGCTGTTTTTGTTTTGTGCTTGTCTGCATTTATCTTCATCTATCCTTTTTTATCCCTATGTCAAGGTGATGGCTTGACATAGACTTAATTTGTGCATAGTAGATGATAAATGATTAAGGCATTAAAGCTAATGTTTTTGTTTCAAATTTAAAGCAATAGTATACAAACTTACTTCCACATTGGAGCTTTCTTTTGTAGAAAGTGAGTTACTTTTGTTGTAGCGGTAGGTGTCTGTAATAGAAACAACATCACCCATCTTATATTCTGTTTCAGCATCTTCCCCAAACAAAGCAACTTTGACTGCTGGAGCAGATTCTTCGTCTTTGAGGGCGATAAATTTAATTGACAGCTCACCTTGACGTCTGCAATCTCTTGGAGATGTCTGAAATAATGAACAAATACTTGTCATTTTAGAGGCATACAAGCATAAGTAACTTTGCTTTTGTAGTAGACCATTTCTACACAAGTAAGGTAGTGAAAAGGTGAAAGTGATCAGTCAATGTGCTGTTATTGTTTGTCCATGTTTAAACTGCTCTCCCAGGAGTATAGTGAGACAATAACTTAATTTTCAACTTTAATACTATGTAAAGATGTGAGTTTCATAAATCATTGTAACTGTAAGATTTCATCCATCATATGACCTTTTAAAAGGAGATTTTATCACTTTCAAAATGAACATTATTTCTATATAAATATGCATTGCAAACATGGCCGTTATAAATTTTATATTTACACACCAAAATGGTATTACATGTGTGGCCATGTGATTTTTTTATGACATGAGGATATCAACTGAATAATGATGTTATAATGATGAAAGGTTTATGTTAATTTTACAAGTCTTGAGAGATTTAAGAGACAGTACCTGCTCAATTTTCCTTTTGACCATGCTTGTGCTACTACTTTGCACAGCTTGATTTAGTTTTCTTGGTGAATTAACAGGTGTGGTGGACAAAGTTTGGCTCATGATATTTTCTGGAACATTCAAAGCGACCCAGCCAATGATGTTGGTATTCTTAGTTGTCCAGAACGACTCGTCTCCAACTTTTCTTAGAATGTTGAGAAAAGCATGTGTGTTGCCAGCGTTGACAAGTGATCTACTGCGCACTTGGTAGTTCCGTATTGCCGTCACCTGTGTTTCATCAGCCACTTTCATGACATAGTAGCTTCTATCTTGGCCTTGCTGGTTTTTATACGTTACAGTATCACCCATCTCTAACACTTTTAAGGCTACAGAACATTCAGTGTTTGGCTCCATCGCCAGTGCCTCTCCCGAAGATGTAAGTGTATAGCTCATTGCTGGAAAAGAAAAATAATTTGTTTAGAACAGAACGTGTATCTACAATTTAAACTAGAGCGAACATCCAGACAGCATGAATCCTCACGACCATCTGCGGTTTCAAAAAAAAATATGACACCTGGTTGTAGTATACAAGGTAACATGACCAAGAAACCACAAAATGTAGGTTACTGACTTATACATGTGCATGATTATATTAGGTATGATTTGTGTCACACTGATACATTATTCTAAAATAAGAGGCCTATGGGTCACAAAGCTCACCAGATCTCTAGCTCAAAATTGCTATCACATTCGTATATGCTAGAAATTGCTTTCACGTTTGTACAGGCTAATGACGCTACAAAATATACAACTACAGAGTCTGAGTCTGACAGTCTGCTGTGTTGATAACCAAATATATAACCATTTTCCACATTTTGATTGCCCTGGTAACTAAAAAGGGTAACTTTCTTCAGAGGAGATAAACTTTTAACTTTTTTTTTGGTTTCCATAGCAACCAATATAAAGTGCAGTGGGCTGAAAACATGTACCTGATAAAAGACTTCTCAAAGAACATTTCTATGAAAGTTGATCAAAATATTTCCAATGGTTTAGAAGTAAATGCCACTTTTCAATTTTCCCCATTATTAGGCTATGGGAACTTTAAGTTGCCTAAACAACCAAACTAAAAGGCAAATTTTCATTACGAAACACAAACTTTCAACCTCCAGCCTAAAAATGCTATAGATGAATCAGAGGAGAACATCTTTAAGTTTTTTTTTTTGCTTTTTTTGCATTTTGATTTCCATGACAACCAATTAGAAGAGCAGTTGGCCAAATACATATGGCTAACAGAAGACTTCTCAAGGAACACTTCTGCGAAAAATTTGTAAAACTATCTGAAATGGCTTGGCAGTAAATTGTGTATTTCGATTTTCCCCATTAGAAGTTTAACATGGGAACTCTGAGTTGCCATAGCAACCAAACTAAAAGCAGATTTTTATAAGAAACACAAACTTTCAACCCCCCCCCCCCCCCCAGCCCAAGGATGCTACAGATGTAATTTGGGCCCAATCAGCCCTGTGGCTTCAGAGGAGATGTTGTTTGAAAGTGTTGACAGACAACAGACGAAGACCAACATATGATGATGACAACGGACCACTGCCTATTCTGTAGGCTCCCCTTGAGTCTTCGGCTCTGGCGAGCTAAAAATAATGTTTAAGAAATAGATCAGCTCTAGCAGTGAATTGTTGAGTAATAATTCACTGTTCGGAGGTGAGTTGTAAAGTAGATCATAGAACAAGCATGGGGCAAGAAAGATATTTCTACTTACAACTGACCAATAAACAGTGAATTATTGCTCAACAATCCAATGCTAGAGCTGTACTATTTCAATTCTAACACTCAAAACCACTGAAAAAGTATACTTTCTATCAAATCCTCCCAACGTTCCTGCCAGTGCGTTCATGCTTCTACCAGTTTTGTAAAATGTATCTAAGATAAATATACCTTTTCTTGCGATTTTAGAAAGAAACATCAATGTTACACTTACGTTTCAAAATGTCACAAAATTACTTCTGTAACTGCAAAAACGTCACCAATTAAACCACAAAATATCAGAGTAATCTATTTTATCATGAGGTAGAATATCAACTTATACAGACTGATAATCCCAAAATGAGGTTTATTTGCAAACAGTTTTAAATATATACCAAAAAATCAGTACACCATGAAATATAGATAAAAATGGTAAATACATTAATGATGCAATCTTTAACAATGCTTTTCTTTTTTTATTTCTGCCTATATTGCCAGAATAAAGTGTCCACCAACAGTACCTGCAAGTTAAATGAAGATTCGAGATAGACTTCTATGGAATCATAAACAGTTTTGCCTATTACAAATCTATGGGAGCTTTTGGTTGCCAAAGAAACCTGTTTCAATCCAATTTGACCAGACATTAAATACAACCACATAATCCAACATTAAAGTATAAAGATTGGCACATTATTCTTGGAGATGTTCTTGTTGAGAGTGTGATTGAGAGACAACATATTGTTGCAACAATACAGGCTCACAGCAACCAGTGCTGATCCTTTGGTTAAGGTGAGCAGTGATAAGTACAGAGGTATGAATACACAATCATGTATTTTAAAGCAAACTTAGCAATGGAAACTGAAATAGCATATACCTTTCCTGAAGGAAGTTGTTGACAGTCACTGGTGTTTTAGACTTTTTGTGTTTATAATATTCTGATACACAAAAGAGTAACATTTGTGAACAAAAATGAAAAATAGTGTAAAGGTATATGTTGAGGCAAACGAGGTTGTAATGAAAAGGTAATCTGCTGTAAACAATCTATAAAGAGTTACAGTTGTGAACAAATTAAAGGTGGTAGTCAAGCAAAGCAAAGTTTTAAATAAAAGGATTATGCAAAGCTAACATTTGTGAACAAATTTAAAAAAAGTGGAAAGCTATATTCAAGCAAAGAAAGTTGTAGTTAAAAGGATAATGCAAAAGTAACATTTGCGAACAAATTGAAAAATAGTGTAAAGCTATATTCAAGCAAAGGAAGTTTTTTATAAAAAGATTATGCCAAAACTAACATTTGTGAAAAAATTCAAAAATAGTGTAAAGCTATATTCAAGCAAAGGAATTTGTCATGAAAAGACAGCGTTTTTACCAAGAGGACCGTAAAGCATCGAGGAACTCACGTGAGCGAAAAGGTCGAAGGTCAACATAGTGTAATCATTTGAAGAAACAGATTGAAACTGTCAAAATATTAAAGCATTGGTTAATGGACAAAAAAACAAGATGGCCATAAGGCCCTGAATAGCTAATCTGAGTATGGAACCATGTAGGTTATATGACCTAGACTTATTAGCATCCAAAGGTTGTGCATGAAATTTGATTACAATTAGCCCAGTGACTTTTGGGATGTCTTAAATTGTAAAAATATGAAGGACCTGGCTCAGAGGTCAAAGAATGACCTTAACTTTTTGTACTTGCAAATCTTGTTTGTACTACTGGTAACTAAAACAACAGTTACTGTATATACCAACTTTTAAGCCAAAATCTTCTAAACTTGCCATGAAATCTATGTTCCAGCATTTCCCATACTTGACCTTGACTTAAACAAGAGGGCCATGATGGCCCTAAATCGGTAACCGGAGTATCCTGTGAACTTAACCTCAAAGACATCCATACTTACGACAGACATAGTTTCACAAAGATTCAACTGAAAACAAACCATTTTTTATGTACCTAAGGTTTTTATAAGATTTAACCAAATGACCTAGTTTTTTGACCTCACATGACACAATTTCAAACCTGGTCTAGATTTCTTGGTTATAAACATTCTGAAAATGTTTCATGGATGTGGGATCAAATCTGTGCCCTCTTGAGTGAACACAACTTTTTTTCTAAGGTTTGACCTAGTGACCTAGTTTTTGACCCGGCATGACAAAGTTGCACCCTTGGTCCAGATTTGTTGGAGAAAAACATTTTGACAAAGTCTCATGAAGATTGGAACAATACTGTGTCCTCTAAAGCTTCACATGTTTTTTCTAAGAACTGACCTAGTGACCTAGTTTTGACCTGACATGGTTCAGTTTCAAACCTGATCTAGATTTCATAAAAATGAACATTTAGACACAGTTCCATGTGGATTGGAATCATAACTGAGTCTTCAACAGTGTACACAAGGTTTTTCTAAGATTTGACCTAGCGACCTAGTTTTTGACCGAACAAGATTCAGATTCAAAAGCGGCCAAGGTTCATAAAGATAAAAAGGGGCATAATTCTATAAGTACATGGCAGACGGGAAAGAAAAAAGTACGGTTCATTTCATTTTTATGGTCTATCCATTTTATAAATATCAAGGCCCAAACAGTTATGGTTCTTGAGAAAACGACCACACATAATTATTTTTTATACAGATGAGAAAGGGGAATAACTCTGTCAATAATGAATGCATCATAACGCAACTAAAATCAAAATGAGTAGCACAGCAAACAGTATACCAAAAATTAGGGTTCTAGATCAAAGGGTTCAAACGTTGGAAAAATGCCAAAATCAACAAAGGGGTATAATTCAGTCATTTTTTCACGGAATTTGCCCGAAAGTAAATCAGCTAATCTACACATTCGCCCCTAGCAGTATGCTAAATACGAGCATCCTAGCTCAAAAAGTATTCCCAGGACTTCGGGAACAAACTTTCATTGAATTTTCTGAAAAAGGGGCATAACTCTGCAAGTTCAAGGCTGATGGACAAGAAAAAAATAGCTGTCCTCTGTTTTTTTATAGTCTACCCACCTATGAAATATCAAGACCCCAGCAGTTGCGGTTCTTGAGTAGATGAAGTGTTACGTACGTACGGAGGGACAGAATGACGGACGGTCAGGGCCAAACCAATATGCCCCCCTCAGCTTCTTCGAAGTTGGGGGCATAAAAAGGACGGGGGAGGGGGTACAACAAGCGCGTCAGTCTCCTTTACTCTTAATCCTAAGGGTAAGAATATATGCAGTGCATATAAATAAAACGTTTTTGCTTTAAGTAAACATATAGAACTGTTCTACAACTTTTGCAATTTAAAGTGACCCTAAAACATGAACTCAAAATATTGTTCAAATGTCCACTGACAAAGGGGTCAGTAATAGGTCATTTATGAACCCACGGCTACCTTTATCAGTCAGTCGACATTCAAACGAATATGACATCACATAGTGTAAGTTCGTGACGCGGCATATTTTATTTTCTGTATTAATGTCCCTTAGTATTGGGACAGGAGAGTCTGCACAAATACTGCTGACCCTGATCGGACTGCTCCTTAGGAGCAGTCCGATCAGGGTCAGCAATGTTTGTCATTTCACTCGCATTTTTGTATGTCTCCAGAAAGTTAAAACAACGTATTTAGATTAAAGGGTATATATAGTAATTATAGGTCAGTTGTCTTAATATGAAATTTGGGTCTTTATGGTAGTCAGAACAGTTCATATATCACTAATGGAAGAGAGTGAATGTCCGTAACTGGAAGTAGTGAGTAGAATTTTATGTTTATTGAAGCCAGTATGTAATCTCTCGACCGAGCAAATCGATTACCATACATGCAAAAAAAGGCTGTCGACCGAGATAATCGACAGAAGTATCAGCTCGCTCGACAGCCACTTACTTTTATATCATTTACCGTTGTCGGTAATGCTTATGACCGAATTCTCGATCGACAACCAATTTATATAGTACCGGATCGGTCGACAACACATGTAAGCAAGTTGTTATTACCCCCGTGTTAGTCAAGGTTTCGTTAATTCTTCTAGTACACATAAATCCAAGTGTGTTAATATAGTTTGCAGAAAAATGAGAAGAGCTTTTGCACTGCAAAGCGAAAGCTGTAAATACATTTTTCGTCGTAAAATGCATTTTTTTACGAACAATACAATTGATTTAACGCTTCAATAGCTAACGACGTCGTTAGCTATTGAACAATGTCCACTTGGGTAAAACCACTGCCGCCATGTTTGCTGCCTCCGAGACGGAATAATACAAAGTAGCTGTCGAGCGAGAATTATGGTTGCCGACCGGGCAGTGCAGCTAGCTGAAGACAGTGATTTTTGTATCGATAAAGATTCTGTCATATTTTGGGTCAGCAACACTTCTATCAAATAGACTATGGTAGGTCAATAACCCAATATTTATTACAAAAAAAAACAAGAGAACAAGTCAAACTGAAAAAAAAACATAGTTACATGTAAGTATAAACACTTGCTAAATAAATGAAATACATAGCCTTATTCAAATCAAAGGCTTGTTTTATTGCTTTTTATGTACTGTACGGGAGCCTAGTTTGTTTGTTAACCTCTTGGTTTCATTTTTGAAAGTTGCATTCCATGGGTATTTGCATATTCATTAAAAAAAAAAAAACCGCTTGTGAGACAGAACTACATAAGCCACATTCTAAAACTTTATATGTTATATTCGTCGATGAACTGAAGAAGCTGTGTTGACATCAGACTCATTTAATCGATGTCTTTTGTTTTAAATGTAATAATTGCTGTAGACAAAGCGGCATACCCTACTCTAGCATGCCTTTTAGTCAAGATTATAAGATTTCGTATAGAATTAAGAGAACTAAATAAGCCAATATTTTATTTATATAATAACATTTTTACTGCCATGAAAATAAATATGTTTAAAACCATGAGATTATAAAAGTCTTCAAGAAATGAAAACTTGCGTTTTCACAGAATCTCTTGCATTTTTTCGCACAGCGGAATGAAGACGTTTATAAACTGGACACAAAAAGAAACACAGCAACACATTTTACATAGAATAATGAAATATCTTGTTACGACTTTGCATAGATTTTTTTACGGAGGTCCTATCCTTTAATAGTGGACTCCTATTTCAGAAGGGTTTCGTCGCCCAGGGTAGCAGACAGAAAGTCTCAAAAGCTATCTCTAAAGTTCTTTCCCTTAACGGATTGGCCAGTGATTGACGTCTGTCACTAGCAATTTTAGCGATAACTGGCTTGTGACAGACAACTGGCAGTAGCAAATTTTACGAATATTGGCTAGTGACAGACATCTGTCACTATCTTCTTCCTTCACTTAAACAAATGGCGAAAAAAATACCTTCACTATAGGACAAGATACAAAATATATTTGAAAGGGAAGAAACCAGTATAGACAAGGGAAGTAATTTGTGCAAAGGGTGCAATTTAATTGCCTCCCTTTGCACAAATTACTTCCCCTTATTTGTTAAGGGAAGTAATACAACGATGACTCCTTTTAGCACCATGGCGTCAAAAGAAGAAAAAGACCATCTTAACAGAACTCCGGATGACATCATCCATGAGCTGGGTGGCTGTGGACGCTTTCAAATTCGCATGGCTCTTATTGTCCATATCATGAAGACAGTCATCTGTTGGAGTGCGATGTCCATGATCTTTGTCACTGCTACTCCAAAATGGTGGTGCGCAGATGATATTGCAGGCGGAAATATGACAGATAATGTTACTGTGTCAACTTTCAAAATGTGTTCTACTAGCAATGGATCGAAGTGTACTAAGTTTGAATTTGCTAAAGACATGCGAACGATTGTTAACGAGGTAACATTTATAAATGTTTTTTTTTATCATCTATATCTCTTTGCAAAACCTTAAAACATTTTGTATATCGTATTCAGTATTTGAGTCTACATCGAGCCGTCTCCAAGAGAGAGGGAGAAAGAAAAGAGATATGATAGAGGAGAGAAAAAATGCCCTAACAACCTCACCTGCACCTACTGCAAGCACTGTAGGCCATTGCCCTGCGATTACCCAAATTAGTAGGATGTCCCGGCACTGAACGCTACCCACAACCATCGGCCGACCACGACTACCCCGAATTTGAACTGAATAGATTGAAAAACGGTCACCTTGATATTATGTATGACTCAGGCTAAAATATGTCTCTTTAAAAGTCGGTGGTAACATATTTTTAACTCTCAAGTTCCCATACGTATTGGGGGGGTGGTGGTCGGGCGATGGTGCTGGTTATAACTTCTACTGCCGTAACGTGGCGTCCTACTTACTTGGATAAAGTAGGGCAAGGGCCTACTGTGCTTGCAGTAGGTAGGGGTGGGGCTGTTTTAATATTTTTTTTCTCTCGTCTATCATTTCTCTTTTCTTCCCCCCCCCCCCCCTCTCTGGGATACGACCCGATAGAGACTGAAATACTTCTTAAGGGGCCGTTAAACCCCAAAACAACTAACCAAATCCACACGTATTTTCAAAATATCCTCTTCCATCAAACTTGCATTACAGACTATACTCGCCTTTCGCCTTAATGTAGCAAAGGGAAATAACAAGGCGGCCTTGCCTGATAATGATTAAATCTCTTAGCGGTTGTTTGGTTGTTTAGGGTTTAACGGCTCTTTGAGGCAGTATTTCAGACTGTATCGAACCGTCTCCCAGAGAGGGAGAAAGAGAAGAAATAAATTAAGCGAGAGAAAAATTATTCAAACAACCCCACCTACTGCAAGCACTGTAGGTCAGTGTCCTACTATATTACCAAACTTAGTAGGACGCCCTTGCACTGAAAGTTACCAAGCACCATCGCCCGACCACCCAAAGTCTCCTAGCGATTTTAACTACCATCTTTCAGGTGTAATGTTAGCTTATTACCATAGCAACATAGATTTAGGAACTGATAATTTTTTTTTTTTTTTTTTTTTTTTTAAAAAGCTTACATTTCTCGCATTGCAATGAAATTTAGTTTGTATTTGTGTTTGTCTGGCTGACTGTTAAATTTCAATTGCAGTGGGAGTTGATTTGTGACAGAGCATGGATACCTGCTACGATGCTGACTATACAGATAGTATTCCAGTTGTTTGGCAATTTCTTTGCTGGACAAATAGCTGACACTATAGGGCGGAAGATTCCATTCTTCTCTTCCATTGTTGTCATCTCCTTAGCCAGCATTTTATGTTATTTCTCCGTCAGCTGGGTCATGTTTACTGTATCCAGGGTGTTTATTGGAATAGGAGCTGGGCTTTTCCTGACAACGCAGTATAGTTATCTGTCTGAATTCTCACTCGCTCGTTGGCGGACATGGCTGATTGGTTTTCCGTCTTGGCCAATGCAGACATGCTTGATGGCGCTCGTTCTTTGGCTGCTGAAAGACTGGAGGAAGATTCATCTTGTTATAGCTATTATGTGTGTCCCTTTCCTTGCTGCCTGGTGGTATGTAAACGTGGAAGTAGATGTCATATCGCAAATACGCATGTCCAATGTGCATCTGCATATGTTCTTAACATACGTTTGATGATCAGTCGTAAACTCCCAACAATAGTCGATTTGGAGCATGAAAGTCTTTCGAATGCACACATTTTATTTAAAACTGCATGTTTTTTTCGGGGAGTGGACACTGGGCGTCCCCAATTGAAGTTTAAAATATCTTATGAATAAAGAAATAATCCATAGCTAGGCTGTTGATGAATTATGCTCTTCCTGACATTCTAGAAATATGTTATTACATCTTACGATATTTTCCCAAAAAGAAAAGATATATGAAATTATGCTTGTGGCTTTGTATTCCAGGGCAAAGAGGCTGGTATATATTTACAACAAATTACTTTTCAATGTCCAGAGTATAAACAGACTTACACATGCACACAATAGTAGGGCCCGTCGCTGTTTGTATATTTCAACTTTTTTACTGCTTAAACTCAACCTAAATCATTGTTTAAACTATTTACCGGTTAAAAAGTATTAATAGCAGGCTTTGATTCTGTATAACAACTCTTCATATAATCACACATCTTAAAAAGTATCAGCAAGGCAAAATATACCTTTGTTGTAGGTTTATACCGGAAAGCTTTCGCTGGTATTACGGCCATGATAGAGTCGAAGATGCGGAGAGGGTCGTTACAGAAGTGTCAAAAGTCAATCGACGACCTGAACCAGACATGATGTTTATGAAGGAACTTGCTACAGTAGGGGCTGGAGAAATGGGTAGTGGCAGAAAATACACAGTGCTTGATCTTTTCAAATCCAAATATCTTATCAAGATAACAGTTTTGTTATCTTTAAACTGGTAAGCTTTTTATGGTTCGACACTGACAAGAAATAAAAACTCATGCTAAGAAGGCATACAACAAAGAATAGCGTCATTTACGTCCTGCCGCTGCATTGACGTGACGACGTTGCATCGGCATTGATATAGCATTTGCGCAAGGTTTGGTGCCCATGCACTAAGTACTCATTTAACCAGTGCTTATCATTGAACTATAACCTTACATGGTCCAAATAATTTTATGTCAGTAATGTTGACATTGAAGAGTATTTCGAAAAAAATGCGTTGGCTATTCTTGCTGAATATAAAAGTACAGAAGACTTACCGAAGGTTGCAGATGAAATTTCTTCTCCAACCTTCGGTAAGTCTTCTGTGCTGTTATATTCAGCAAGGGCACACTACAGCAGAGATACGGCGACATAGCCATTATGATGCATAAAGAAATTACATATCATATGTACGGTAACAGCCTGATTCGATTTAATAGTTTTCAGGTTTGCATTAATTACATTTCCAATGTCAGTCACCTTGAACTTTTATGAGAAACTGCTTTGCCATTTTCGTATAATTTGCCTCCTTTCTCAGTGAATCAATTTATAAGCCAATTCTTTCTTTTAGCATAGATACCATATTGGAAGGACTTCGTCGTCGGGGGTAGCTAACAGAAAGTCACAAAACTCGTCCTCCCTGTAGAAATGGCAGTAAACACATTTGTGGTATACCCTTACACCTTAAATTCTGTAATGGACTTCTCCAAATTCATTAATATACCTCGACACGAGAAAACCAGCAAAGTGACATGTGCGCCCAGCGAATACTCAGATCAGTCATGGCAGCAGCCCAGTTTGATTAGAGTCTTCGCTGTGCGCTGAAAAGGTAGCTAATGGTCAAAGCTAGCTCCAAGCGAATGCCCAGACTGATCTGACTCTTCACGGGGCGCACTTTGGTGGTTTTCTCGTGTCGCGGCTCATTTGTCTTATCAGTGGATGTTATATTGTTGACAAAGGTGTGAATGGATACACCTCAATGTTTTCTCCTACATTTTTACAAGAAGAAAAATGAGCCGCGACACGACAAAACCAACAATGTGGTTGTGCGCCCTGCGCAGACTCAGATCAGCCTGGGCATCCGCCCAGTCTGATCAGGGTCTTCGCTGTCTGCATGGAGGTACCTTAGATCCTTCGCTATCTTTCGAGCACTTAACGAAGAGTCTGGTCAAACTGGGTGGATGCCCAGACTTATCTGAGTCTGCACTGGGCGCACAACCACATTGTTGGTTTTGTCATGTCGCGGCTCAAATGCAGCCCTTGAAAATAGGGTGCACTCTTAGAGAAAAGAATTTGCACCTAGATGGAGTGTATCCATTCAGTTTAAGTTACACATTAACTATTTTACCGTTCTTATTCAGGGTGGGTCTCGGACTCGTGTCGTATGGCATCAGTTATGGTATACAGAAGTTATCAGGAAGCATCTACTTAAACTTATTCCTCTTCAACCTTGTACACATTCCGTCCAAAGGAATAGCTATATGGATTCAAAACAGGTTTGTCTTAACAAATTTACCTTATTGACCTCGCAGAAGTACTTCTTTTAGAGAAAAAAAACTATAGTGTGTAAACAAGTGAAGGTAACTTGCCTCTTTTGCTTGTCTTTTCCTGCCCTTATCACAGCAACCACATAGACTGAACGTATTTTTATTGGTTATTCGGCTTTAGCCGTATAACCTTAGTATTGACCTACATTTTAAGTATACTATGCAAAATATATTTAGTAAATTTTTATACTTCGCAATTATTCTCATTACTAAAGTGAAACTTTGAGCGAAATTAAATTTCATTGAAAGGAACCGTATTTAGTGCTTAAGATACCATGGGATTACAGAAGCCATCCTTAAAAACGATATTGGGGAAAAGTGATAAGCGCGGAAGGGGTCATTAGCCGAAATTCGCACCCATTGAAAAGCAACATAAACATGGCAAGCATGTGTTTTTGTACGGTCTTTCTCAACATTTTTATGCCCAGTTTTTTTGTCAACGCTATTGAATGTGTAAAAGATAGGGTTAAGCTTAACAACTGACGAATCTTAGCCTGCGCAATTGACGTTAAAACGTTATAATTCGGTCCAATGTGCACGGGTTTATGGGTGCCTCAGTTCAATGCAGAATCAAAACCCGAGAAAAACCAATAGGCTAAAATTTAAAGTCACACCATGATTAATTTAACTGTGAAGTTTCTTCGTTGAAGTATAGCGTAGCTGTGAGAAAATGATGACGTTAGTCTGAGCCTTTTAACTTATGCTCAGTAACCGGGAAGGACTTTCTTTCAGAATTGTTTACGTTATCATATTGGCAGATACCAATCAATCATTCAGTCGAAAAGGATTCAAGAAATACCGATTGGAAACAAGTTTTAAGACGATAACGTAAAAACAAGGGAAAACGTCAAATTTTGGAACTCTGTAAACCTCATACTCGTTTTCCTTTATTTTAACAGCAAACCAGTCGCCTCATTATGGTTTTGGATTTTGTACATGATAAAAAATGTCATTCAGATACAATGGTCTCAAAAACTGACGTCACGGTAGTTCAAACGCTACAACTGAGCAATCTTGAATCTTTTACCTGCCAGTCTATCTCGAATGATCGGCCTTTGTATCTTTATGCAGTAAAGTGACAATAAAATCCTTATATGGTGGATCTGACACATACAAAAAAATTGCTGTATTTATTGTGCATAGTATATTTCATTGGCCTATATAAATACGCCCGGGATTTTGATGTAAGTAGCTTACTTTCGCTTTCTGTTTCTATTTTCAGTTTTATTTGACTGTTGGCATCTACTAGATATTTCGTTCCAAATCGCTTTTTGCCAAAGAAATTTCGCCTGTTACGTCGCTCACGTAAAATACAAAACCAACAAGAAAACTTGACACAGAAATCAAAGACAAAATTAAGTTATTGTTGCTGACTTAGTTATTGGTGTTGTCTTGGAACTGCGACACTTTTAAGGTTATATGTGGGGCGGCCAATCCTCAATGTTATGTGCAACACAGACAGACCCGAATCAAAATTCAACAGCATTTACGAAATCGAAACCCCAACACCGACAACAAATATGCATATCAACATGCGCATCCGTACAATCTGATCAGCACATTTGGTATCTTACATGTACCGGACTCATACATATTACAATACACACTTCTATTTAATCTAATCCGATTATCTTTTTTAAAGATATTTCTTGTTTTTATGATGCGCGAAGCAGCAAATAGGCCCATAAGGTGTAAAAATTATGTAGCTTCCCAACCTTTTCAGATGCAGACACAAAGCATAGCATACGAGTACCATTTTAAACAGAGAAAATGCATTTTAATGGAGGTGTAGCCAGAAGGACAAAAAAATCATGTAATTTATATAAAACTACAGTTGATAAATTCCAAATATTTTGTATGATTAATATTATTTTGGTTATGTGATGGGCTTTAGATGTAGACATTCTGAATTATGTTACCTGCTCAAGTTTAAAACCCTGATAACACCGCTCATGATCGACCGAATTTCGAAAATAAAATATCTTAGCAAAAAAGTCTTGAGCTTTTCATATGTACAAACTGGAATGCCGTGACAATGGTAAAAACAAATCAATCCAGAATTTGCACGTGCAGTTTTATGCAAATTACCTGAAGCAATTATTATTTATTTCATGAACTTAGTCCAGTACCATTTATTCTGAAAAATACGTTAACTCAAACGTCATACACATGAACCAAAAGCCTCTTTTGGGTCCTTTTGTCGCGTCTCACATCAATTATGTGTAAGCCTTTAGGAGCAACAAACATGCACACAGTGATCAAAAAGGCAGATAGGAGATTCTGTTACAGGTCACGCAAGCAACCTTTCTGCAACTGAGGCCTCTACTGTTACTCTCAGACCTTATCTGATAATGAAACCTCAGAGTCTATAACAGAAGGGAGAAAATGCAACTAACAGTTTAGCAAATTAGCACACTATCAGCGGCAGCATCTCTGCAATTTTTATTTTGCTTCCCTTTCCAACGAAAGATAATGCTTAGAGATTTTACTCCACTAGGAGCTAACTCTTTCATTTATGAGTAAACCCATTTTGGAAGGGCTTCTAAATCACGGAAAGCAAAAGTAAGTCACGAATGTTATTACCTTTGTAAAATGGCGAAAAACATGGAGGTGTACTCAACACCTTAAAACATTTTACCTATTTTGTTTATCTGCTAAGTACAAGACTGAAGAGGCAATGTTTTCTTCCAGATTTGGACGCCGATTAGCTTCAATAATGTGTTTCTTAACCACAGGACTAGGGGCTCTGATAGTTGGTATTGTTCAATATATAGGTACGTATTATACTGCAGCGTTTTATGTTAAAGGTCCAACTGTTAAATTCATATAGTAGTTTATCGTTAAACATAGGGACATATGAAAGTAGCCCGAAATTCTGAGCTTATCCACATATTCTGTGCATTACTACATGTCTGATAAACATGTTTCCTCTTCTCCTTTCATACTTTTATTTATCTATTTTAATTTATTTATTTATTTATTCATCTATTTATTTCTGTTTTATTTCATTATTTTTTTTCTTTTTTCCTTCTAAATGTTTTTCTCTTTTTATTTATTCATTTATTTACTTCTTACTTGTCTGTAAATTATTCACCTTAGTTTGTTTTTACGTTGTCTTTGTTCTTTTCTTTGCAGGATCATTGTTCACAAATGTCGAACCCCCTTTAACATTTCCTCTAAGGTCCACACAGTGCTAGGGTAGTGCTTGACTAACTAGTGCAAGAGTTGCTTGCCCCTTTGCACTGGTTGGCTACGCACTACCTGACTTTTGAAAAAGAGCGTCTGTTTGGTATACCATATAGCTTACTGTGATTGACCATGCTCCTGATAGTTTATATTCTATAGTGTAGAAACTCATATGTCATATGGATGACCTGAGATTTAATAAAGTTTATGTTCTGTTCTGTTCTGTTCTGTTAAGTATCGGTACGAGTTTTTTTTTCACTCAAGTGTCGTCATTGTAAATGACCATGATTTCCCAGCAAAGCTGCTGAGAATTCTGAAAGGAGGGGTGTCTATAAGGCTGTTTTCATGGCCACTACCGATTTTCTTTAAACTTTGTAAACTCAGACTACTATGTGTTGGCTGTAATGTCATGCAATATCAAATCATTTGGTGAAGGTTTCTTTGATGTGTACGAGATGAAAGTGGGTGGGGTAATTCTGACTCGAAGAGGGTTCTGTTACGAAAATGCTAATATTTTTATTGCTACTTAGAACTGGAAGTCTACCATTTCATGACTCCTTATGTAATGCCAGATATAACAAATGATTAGAATACTTTTGTGAAATTTCTGCATGCAGTGCGTTTATACTCACTTGTATGACATACCTTAATTTTAGCCTTTTGTATTCTCCAACTTTACGCAAAACCACAACAGCTTTTTACACTCAAAGCTATTCCAACGATATTTTGTAGTTATACAGTATATTAGATTTTTGTTCCAAAATTATGCCGATAATTTTCTACAATGAATATTTTCTGAGTTATCTGCCCTTAAAACCGCTTCTTTTATTTTTTTTTTCAAAATTATTACTCAGATTTTATATCCCCCGCCACATGTTAGTGGCGGGATATTTATACCCTCGTCATGCGAAGTATGTCAGGGGGTATATAGTTTTTGTCATTCCGTCTGTTCGTCCGTCCGTCCGTCCGTCACCTTTTCGTCAAAGTTTTGCGTTAAACCTTTTGTGAATGCTCATATTTCTTTAACCTTATATCAGATTCTCTTCAGATTTACTTTGTTATATCTCTGTAGCTTTACCTTTGATCTGAAATATCAAGGCACCTGGGTCAGGCCCCTGGGAGGAGGTCAGGGGTCAATAATCATGACTCAGGCATTTTCATTATGTCAAAGTTTTGTGTTATCCCTTTTCTAATTGTTCATATTTCTGTAACCACAGGTCAGATTCTTTTCATATTTGGTTCATGATATCTCTTGAGCATTACCTTTGATGTGAAGAGTCTTTGCCCCTGGTTCAGGCCCCTGGGTGGGGCCAAGTGTCAATAATTAGGACTTTTGCCTTTTCATTATGTCAAAGTTTTGGGTTAAACCATTTTGATTGCATATATCTCTGTATAGGCCGTTTGCTGTCTATAAAACAGGTCATTTTGCTAAATATCTCTAAAACTACCACAGCAGTCACTCTGAAGTAAAGCGCATCTTTAATGTCTATCTTATACATAACTAATCTATAATTTTCCTCAAAATTATAGTTTGAAACTAAAAACTTTCTTTTGAAAACTGCCCATTTTTAGAGGATATTTTAACTGTATTTTACAGGGGAGTAAGTTTATTTATGTAACAGCCTTTGAATGGTCAGTATTTACCTATGTCAATTGTTAGTTAATTGTACATAGTTACTCAATGGCACCTGTATACCTGTTAATCTTTTCATCTGAGTAAAAATGAAGTTCATGTATTTATTGGTTGGGTAGAAAATTGATTGGTGATGAATAGGATTAATTTATCTATAGAAACATTTCTTGTTTGTAATGCAAAAATGGGCATTGCTAATAGCTTTTACATTAAATTATTGTACTCCCCCTTACTCAAGCTGACAAATTTGTAAATTTTTGTAAAGGATTTAATAGGCAAAAGCAAAAAATTGACAAGATAAAATTCTGAAAGTCAGTTTCCAGTTATGTATTAGTTTGACAATACCAGTGGAGATAAAAAATCAATTTTATCACCACTAATAAAAGAGAAAATCTGCAAAATGACCTGTTTTATAGACAGCAAATGGCCTATAAATGCATTGCAAATTTCTTCCATATTGTATTCACTGTATCTCTATAGCATTGCTTTTGATAGGGACTTTAGGGTCAGCCTCATGGGTGGGGCCAATGGTCAATAACTAGGACTCAGCCATTTGTATTTTTTGCTTGTTCTGGTATATTTTAATGGAGTCTAGTGATGTATGACCAATTTTTTTTTATACTAGTCTACTTTACATGGATGCTGCTGCTGCCCTAAGGCCCTAAGGTCAAGTCACATTTTTTGAATTTGTTCCATTTACATTTCAATTTATTTTATGTGTTAAAAGTTTGCTTTCATTAGGCGGTGGCACTGGTTGGGGGTATACGTGAGCACCTGCTCACTTGCTCTAGTTTGTTTTCTGCTGTTTGTATTTCTGTTCATCTGTTGTACGTACATTTGTCTGCCTGTCTGAGTGTCCGTATGTCAGTCTGTCATTCGTGAGACTTCGTTTCCTTTCGATACCTTGAGTATTTTTGATGGATTTTCTTCAAACATGGCATGTGCACTTGTCTTGGGTCTTTACAAGCTGCAAAATACGTTACTTAGAGTATGTGTAATAAGAAGAGACACTAGAAAGAACATGATACAATTCTGAGAAAATAAGCAAAGATATTTGACAGAGAGCATTAGTTTTATTTTATTTTAAATATTACGAAGACTCACGGATAGACAGACTGACATACGGACAAACAGACAGGCAGACAAATGTACGTACAACAGATGAACAGAAATACATACAGCAGAAAACAAACTAGAGCATGTAAGCAGGGGCTCACGTATACCCGACCAGTGCCGCCGTCAAATGAAAGCAACATTTTAACCGAAAGTTAAATGCAAATGTTAATGGAACAAATTCTAAGTCTGTGACCTTGACCTTGAGTCAGCAGCAGCATCCATGTATATGTAAATGGTAAACTAGTATATAATAGAATTAGTCATGCATCACTAGACTTCATTTAAATATTTTAGAACAAGCAAAAAAATAAACAAATGGCTGAGTCCTAGTTATTGACCCCTGGCCCCACCCATGAGCCTGACCCTGAAGTCCCTATCAAAAGCAGTGCTATAGCGATATCATGAATACAATATGGAAGATATTTGCAATGCATTTACAGAGATATATGCAATTACAAAAGGTTTAACCCAAAACTTTGACATAACGAAAAGGCAAAAGTCCTAATTATTGACCCTTGGTCCCACCCAGGGGCCTGACCCAGGGGCATTTTTGGTTGGTTGATTTGATGTTTAACGTCCACGGTAAACAACTAAGGTCATGTCGGGACGGTCAGTTAACCTAACCACACTATTCCTGGGCAGGCTTAGACCTCCTAAGCGGTTAACCAGTACTAAGTGCACTTACTTTCGCCAGTAACTGACAACTACCCTTCTTGAATCAGCGGAAGGAGAAACGAAATTATGTGGCCAGACCAGGATTCGAACCCAGGAGACCCAGGGGCAAAGACTCTTCACATCAAAGGTAATGTTCATGAGATATCATGAACCAAATATGAAAAGAATCTGACCTGTGGTTACAGAAATATGAACAATTACAAAAGGTTTAACACAAAACTTTGACATAATGACAAAGTCATAATTATTGACCCGTGAACTCCTCCCAGGGGTCTGACCCAGGTGCCTTGATATTTCTGATCAAAGGTAAAGCTACAGAGATATAACAAAGTAAATCTGAAGAGAATCTGATATAAGGTTAAAGAAATGAGCATCCACAAAAGGTTTAACGCAAAACTTTGACGTAAAGTTGACGAACGGACGGACGGACGGACAAACAGACGGAATGGCAAAAACTATATACCCCCTGACATACTTCGCATGTCGGGGTATAAATATCCCGCCACTAACATGTGGCGGGGGATATAAAATCTGAGTAATAATTTTGAAAAAAAAAAAATAAAAGAAACGGTTTTAAGGGGAGATAACTCAAAAAATAATCATTGTAGAAAATTATCGGCATAATTTTGGAACAACAATCTAATATACTGTATAACTACAAAATATCATTGGAATAGCTTTGAGTGTAAAAAGCTGTTGTGGTTTTGCGTAAAGTTGGAGAATACAAAAGGCTAAAATTTAGGTATGTCATACAAGTGAGTATAAACGCACTGCATGTAGAAATTTCACAAAAGTATTATAATCATTTGTTATATCTGGCATTACATAAGGAGTCATGAAATGGTAGACTTCCAGTTCTAAGTAGCAATAAAAATATTAGCATTTTCTTAACAGAACCCTCTTCGGGTCAGAATTACCCCACCCACTTTCATCTCGTACACACCAAAGAAACCTTCACCAAATGATTTAATATCGCATGACATTACAGCCAACACATAGTAGTCTAAGTTTACAAAGTTTAAAGAAAATCGGTAGTGGCCATGAAAACAGCCTTATAGACACCCCTCCTTTTGGATTGGTTTATACTCTTATTCTAAACCATTGTTATATATATATAATTTGGACCCCTTTTTGATACTAATCAGTCTTTGAATCGACTGTCCAATTAAGATTAAAAAATCACTATATCACTATATGCTTTTCTCTGGTTTCGTCACCAGATATTGTCAGGGTCACTGAAGAGGCTTTATTAGCCGAAACTACGTAGTCTAGCCCATGTTCCCTCTTCTGAATATATTCTCTGCTCTTGAAGGAACTCTTTAAGATTTTAATTAAACTAATGTTTATCACGTGAATAGGTTGAAATATTGTTTGGGTATTTTTTAGTTGACAATTAAAGTGATCTACTTCGGATGTCACAAACTCTAATACACGGAGAAAAGACAGTGTACAGGAGTAGTTTCTCATTCATGGTTTCAGTTATTGCTCGATGGGAAGCCAGACAAAATAGTATTTTTACAGAGATTGTCATTTTTCAGTAGTATGTTTCCCCAACATTTTGCCAGTTGCATGACACGATGTATGCACCTCAGCCTACGTGTTGTTTCCAAACGTGAATGCATGACCGCATTTTCATAGTGATTTATGTTTAGACGCATTTACCACTGGTAGAACGATGGAGACTTTTAAAGTTTGGAATAAAATCGGCGTCGAAAATAAACCAACATAAAAATGCTATATTTAATCAATAAGCTACATTTTGCACGTTTCATTCTTGTTTCAAAAGCATCTTAATCCGCACGGTTTCGTGTGCAGTAATTTTAGACTTCTGTTGTCATGCCACCGAATGTGTTTCATGTTTTTTAGCTGTTTTCTTTTTAATATTGTATAATAAAAAGATAGGCAATGATCAGGAATTAATACAATCAAATCCCACATCCCGCTCTCAAAACCAATAGGGAAAGAAACACATACACACGGAAATTGACACAAGTTTACGAAAGACATGCACAGTAAAGCGAACGAGCAGCTCTTTCCCAAACAGATGGTCATTCAGCTACCCCAATAACAACATCTATTTTTACTCATTTTTTCTTTTTAATTACAAAAGAGAATAAAACAGAAGGCAAATTTATATGTATATAAATGATGTATATTTTTTTTATAATTAACTTGTTTGAACCGAATTTAAAATTACATTTTTACTTCTTTTGAATACATGATCATTACGGCATAAAATTTAAGGACCGATTGCTTAGACCCAGTTTAAGACAACCTCGAGTTGGGTCCATATAAACTAAATTATACGGTTAGCCTTTCGCTTTACTTTAAAGATTTACTCCCTTGATAATACTAACAAAAATGATTTGATGAAATATTTCATGCAATATCTCCGACATGGTCTAACTATACACTTAACATATAGTTTACATAATAATATTTGATAAAAGTGACTTTAAACAAAAAATAAGATATTTTTAAACGATCGCGGACCGCGCTCGAAGTCGCATAATAGGACAAAAAAATCATTTATTCATACGTCACAATCACGTGCACGAATATGAAAAATACCTGTATATGATCACATGACACACGTGGTCAAAATCGATATTCTTACAGGTTGCGAGGAAATAGGTAATTTGCATTTCAACCTGGAGGTTATTTTTCATTCCACATTTATCGAAAAAGCATGCATTTTCTCAAACCTTGTACGGTTAATTATGAGACTATTACATATTGTCTAACCAAATTATGTTAAAATATTTTTTTTTCTGTAAACATGAAATAAACGAGGGAGACAATCTTTAAACTGGCCCAAAAGTTTCTCAATTTGGAGAAGATTTAGGAACGACTTAGAAATACAAATTTCATTTTAGTCAGATTTGCTCATTTAAGAATCCTTTTAGCAGATTATTCAGATCTATCTTTATTCTTTATCATATAGACACAGACAAGCGTGACTCTCTTACTAATGGATTTGCTCTTGTCGCTAATCTTGGTATGGCTACGGCCTGGGGACCCATTCAGACGATGACTATTGAAACATATCCGACAGTTGTCAGGCAAGTTCTGATATTCATCTTAGAATGCCACGATGTGAGAAGGTGTGGTTGGTACGCACGATGGTGGTGGGTAACTTTCAGCACCGGGACATCCCACTAATTTGTATAATAGTGCGGCAAGGGCCGGCTGCCCTGGCAGCAGGTGCGGAAAGGGCGTTGTTTGGAATTTCTTTACTCTCGTCTATCCTATAGTCATTTTCTTTCCCTCTCTCTTCTGAAGACGGCTCAATATATAGGCTGAAGTACTTTTCAAAGTACCGTTAAAATCAAAGCAGCCAACCAAACAACGATGTGAGAACCTGTTCCGACAATGATCAGTTAAGTATATGCTCGTTTTGTTTTGAAGGCTACGGCAGACTGTTGAATCGTAGCGAACATAAAAAGCTAATCTTTATTTAAAAACTGTTGCTGGGGGATTTTCTCGACACTGGCAATTAGTTGTAGACAAAAATTGATATTAAATCATTTCTGAAAAACAGCTGAAGCTGGCATGATAGCGTCAGACAATGACTTTTGAAAATTTTCGCTGTTTCTGTTCTAAATCCCTATTACATATTCGCGAGGTTGCTTATTTATTTCTTCTGTTATTGCAGGAATATTGGGTTTGGACTTTGTAGCGTGCTTGCAAGAGTCGGTGCTGCTTTGGGACCACAACTTGTTTATATGGTTAGTAAATGCCTACATCTTCCACTTTATAAATTTGCAAATTTAATCAATTAAAATAAAGTTTCTTTTTCTTATGCTAGTTTATTTCCAATTGTTTCTTTTATATGTCATTTGTGTGGAATCCAAACAAAAACAATTTGGCAAACAGTGAAAATCCTGATGAGACGGCTCATTATGAGCCGTCTCATCTGGAGTTTCACTGTTTGCAATGGTATATCCGAATTTACCCGCTGTCCGAAGTTACCCGACTCGACCCTACCGAGTAAAGGCCGTACCACACAGCACAACTTTCTAAAGGTCATTTTCGCCAGGGCTATACGACAGCTCCTAATGACCTCTCGTATTTGGCGTATGGACTTACATGTATGGTAAAAAAGCTTCTTTTACTCGGACAAAGAAAGTTTGCCAAACATTTTGCATTCACATGGAGCAAATTATTTTTCATAGAATAATGTAACAAACTTAATGTAAAACATGAAAACATCACTTTAAAACACTCGTTTGGAGAGGGTTTTTTTTTACCACTGAATACAGTAACGTATGCAGGGCATATTTTGAAACTTTTCTTTCATGACTTAAATTTTGCGTTTCTTTTTTTTTCTTTTTTTTTTTTGATGTTGTATATCTTTTTTTTTCTTCACTATTTCAGGATATGTACGTGCCAGGGCTGCTGTATTTCTTCTGTGGAGGGGTGGGGATGTTGTGTGTTTTTGGACTTTTATTTTTACCAGAAACAAAAGACAGAAACCTCAATGATAAACTCAATGAAAATAGGAATAGAATTATTATAAAAAGATCCATGGAATTAATAAATGGAAGTTCGTAGTTTGTATAAAGCAGACTTTATTAGTTTAAACAATACCGGTAATTAATTTAAATAAATAACGACAGTTCAAACTATTCCATACATTATTTTGATAGATTCCATCCAATTAAGCAGTTTACGAATAACCAATTTGTTTTTATTTTGTTGATCTTTGTGTATCCTATTGGCTGTGACCATATACCTTAAACGCAAACTTTGTATGCCCCGATTGGGACAAACAAAGTTTACGTTTAAGGTATATGGGTAGTCCATCTGTGAAGAACGAATATTTGAAGTTGCTGTGCAATAATTACAGTGAAGCACTGTGTAGGCTTGATGATGATGAGTATTTACGTTTCTTACTCGGTAATCGTTTGAATGTTTCTGTTGTATGTTTTGTTTTGTATGTGTGTTTTGTTATAATTCAGCCGTGGCACGAGAAAAAACAGAGTCATGAGGCCCTGAATCGCTCACCTGACAATGGGCAAAGTGGCTTTTTCTTATGTCTGACATTGTCCTAATATGAGTCTTGGGTCAAAAGTCAAAGAATGACCTTGACCTCTTGCACTCATAAATCTTCATGTACTCGTTAAGACAACCATTTTTTTTATACCATTTTTAGGCCAAAACCTTCAAAACTTTCCATGAAATCTTATGTTCTAGCATTTTCCCATATTTGACCATACCGCAAAAAAGGTCAAGGTAAACCCAAGATCATCATTTGAACAGTCTTGGTAGTACTCTAGTAGTCCATGCTATTTACCAAGTTTCAAGGCCATATGATATTGGTTCTGGCAAAGAAAAATATTAAATGTTTATACCATAAATGGGGATGGAGGCCATGTTGATCATGTGGCCTGGACGTTTGAACAAATTTTTGTTCAGTCAATCCCTGGAGGCTCTATATGAAATGTGTTAACAATTGGCCCTTTGGCTTTTGAGGAGTTGTTTGAAAATGTCAAAATATGAGAGATCTGGATCAAAGGTCAAAGAATGACCTTGACCTCTGGTACTCATAAATGTTCATGACCTCATTAAGACGACTGTATATACCAATTTTTAGTCCAAAATCTTCAAAACTTCCCAAGATATCTTATGTTCCAGCATTTTCCCATATTTGACCTTGTCGTAAAAAAGGTAACGGTCAGTCCAAGGTCATAATTTGAACATTCTTGATAGTACTCAAGTACCCAATGCTATATACCAAATTTTAAGGCCATCGGTCAATTGGTTTTTGAGAAGAAATTTTTCAAAGTTTTTTACCAAATATGGGGATGGAGGCGATGTTGGTCATGTGACCTGGACGTTTGAACAAATTTTCAGTCCCTCAACCCCTGGAGGCTCTATATGAAATTTGCTTTCAATTGGCCCGGTGGCTTTTGAGGAGATTGTTTGATATTGTCAAACTGAGAGAGTGCTGGGTCAAAGGTCATTCTTTTTCAAAGGTCAAAGAATGACCTTGGTCTATTGTACTCACAAATCTTCATATACTCATTAAGATGACTGTATATACCAATTTTTAGGCCTAAATCTTCAAAACTTCCCATGAAATCCTATGTTCTAGCATTTTCCCGTGTTTGACCTTTCAGTAAAATGGTCACGGTCAACCCGAGGTCATTATTTTAAACAATCTCGATGGTACTAGAGTACCCAATGCTGCATACCAATTTCAAGGCCATCGGTCAATTGGTTCTGGAGAAGAAGGTTTTTAAAGGTCTTCACCCTATATGGGCGTGGCGGCCATGGTGGTCACGTGACCTGGACCGTTAGAAATTTTCTCATTCCCTCAACGCCTGGAGGCTCTATATCAAATTTGGTCAAAATTAGCCCAGTGGCTTTTGAGAAGATTATTTAAAATTGTCAAAATATGAGACCTCTGGGTCAAAGGTCAGCGAATGACCTTGACCTCTTGTGCTCACAAATCTTCAGGTACTTATTAAGATGACTGCAGATACCCATTTTTAGGCCTTAATCTTAAAAAACTTCCCATGAAATCTTATGTTCTAGCATTTTCCCGCATTTGACCTTGCCGTAAGAAAGGTCAAGGTCAACCCAAGGTCATTATTTGAACAATCCCGATAGTACTTGAGTACCCAATGCTACATATCAAGTTTCAAGGCCGTCGGTCAATTAGTTCTGGAGAAGAAGATCTTAAAAGTTTTTTACCCTATATGGGCGTGGCGGACATGCCATTGGTCATGTGACCTGGACCGTATGAATAATTTTTTGTTCCCTCAACCCCTGAAGGCTCTACATGAAATTTTGTTTCAATTGGCTCAGTGGCTTTTGAGAAGATAGTTTGAAATTGTCAAAATATGAGAGTTCTAGGTCAAAGGTCAAAGAATAATCTTGACCTCTTGTACTCATAAATGTTCATGTACTCATTAAGAGGACTGTAGATACCATTTTTTCCAAGATATCTTATGTTCTAGCATTTTGCCATATAAAAGCACAAGGAAGCAAATTTGACCTTACCATAAAGAGGTCAAGGTCAACCCAAGGTCATAATTTGAACAATCTTGATAGTGCTCGCGTACCCGATGCTACATACCAAGTTTCAAGGCCATCGACCTATCGATTCTGGAGAAGAATATTTTTTAGGTTTTTACCATATATGGGCATGGCAGCCATGTTGGTCACGTGACCAGAACCGTTTGAACAACTTTTCGTTACTAAGACATCAGGTGGCTACATATGAAATTTGGTTACAATCGGCTCAGGGGTTTCAGAGAAGAAGTCGTTTGAAATTGTGGACGGACGGACGACGGCCGCTGGCTCAGGTGAGCTAAAAAGTGGCATGTGCGCCCAGTAAAGACTCAAATCAGCCTGGACACCCCTCTCAATTTGAGAAGAGTCTTCGCTGTGTGCTTTATGGCTAGCTAAGGGTCTACGCTTTCTCCATGCTGACAGCGAAGACTGAGCAGACTTGGCGGGTGATCTGAGTCTTCGCTGGGCACACATGCCACTTTGATGGTTTTGTTATGTTGCCTTTGAAAGAGGAAATATATACAGAAAGAAGAAGAAGAAACATGTTTAACTTAAAAGTTTCAACATGAAGTTACAACTTTTGAAAGTTTGAATTAGGTTAACTGACCCTGTTGTGTGCATGTGCATTTGTGTTCGTGACTAAATTTAATTGTTATTCTTTTTGTGACTGTTTCGGTGTGTATGCTGTTTTCTAGAATAAATTCAATACAGAAGGTATAGAATTTTGTTTTTCATTCAAGAATGTGTCTTCCCTTAATTCTATTTTGATTTAACACTAGTATTAAACTTTTCTTCAACATTGTCGACGTACCTACATTTGCCACTGACTTCCCCTTGGTAAACCTTTAGAGCAACTAGCTTCATACACAGATGAATGACAATTGATCATGTGACGTTGTCGTCAAACGATGTCTAAGGTAAACGAACGTCTTGATTGGTCTACGTAAGGTTCGATTGACGCCACGTTATGACAATATCATTTTAACGTAATGGCCAAACACTAAAAAAGTGTAAATATAAGAAATTTAAATTTGATTTTTCATCATTCATCGTGTGATGAAGTCAATGGTCGTCGCTAAAATTCTAAAGAAGCGCTTCGTGCTCCACCAACTGGCTTCATCACACGATGAACGCTAAAAATCTAGTTAATCCTTAAAAATTAAGTCAGTCTTGAAAGACAACAGCGCTTAAGGTGTATGGATACACCTCCTTGTTTTTCCGCCATTTTTACAAAGTAGAACAACTTTCATGGCTTCATGGTTGCTTCTCTGGAGGACGAAGGCTTTCCAAAAATGTGGTCTACGCTCCTGGAGGACCAAATTCTTTCTTTAAGAGTTGCTTTCGTCGAGAAGGGGGGCAACCTGAATTGATAATGGCAGGGTTGCTTCCCTTTGAAGTGTAACTATTCATCTTAACGCAATCCACGTAGAGGAAAGTGTCTCTCTTCGCAAAATCTTTACTGGCCTGGCCCCGAGGTTATAAACTTTTTTTCATGCTCAACACAGCTGAGCATGGAATTTTATCTGCCAATAAATAGCAAAATAAGTGTAGTTGTTTTCTTGCTCAGTTGAGCTGAGTCTGAAATGTTCTCTGCTTATGAATATGAAAATGCCAATATTACTTGGCATTTTCATATTTAGCAGCAGAGAAAATTTCATGCTTAGCTGAGTTGAGTACATAAAAAGTTTTATAACGCCGGGGCCTGGACCTGGACATGTATCGGCTCTCTGTAGCTGGATAAAATCAGTAATTCTGTCCTTTTAAGACTGTGCAACAACTACTCTTTCTTTGGTCTGCCGGCATACTTTAAATGCATGGAATAAATTTAAATAATATTTCGTATTTTAACATCTTTCTGAGTTCATTAATGAACACTGTCTTAATGAAAAATCAAAACAGTAAAAAATGAAAGAAAGAAAATAAAGGAAATCAGCTTATTCTCGACTGGCGGTATTATTTTCCATACTTTCATGTACTGTTTTTGAATATAATCCATTTATCAGGAGAGGTTAGATCCAGCGACTAAAGATGTCAGAAAAACATGGTGGCCATGTTAACCAGAGCCCGGATGACATCATCCATGAGCTGGGTGGCTGTGGACGCTTTCAAATTCAAATGGCTGTGATTGTACATACGATGAAAATTGTTTTCTGCTGGAGTTCGATGGCGATGATATTTGTTACGGCCACTCCGAAGTGGTGGTGTACAAATGAAGCTGACCAAATGAATTTGACGCTCTTCACCAACACTACAAGACTTAAAACTTGTGCGACTGGAAATGATACAACTTGCTCTACATTTGATTTTGAAACAACGGACATGCACACAGTTGTAAGTGAGGTAAGAGTGGCCGTTAATTTACTATTCAAGCATTTGGAAGAACTTCACAGATTAAGAAGATATCTCGTTATCAATGTATTTCGCTCAAATGAAAAAAAGGCAAATAGCCAAACAGTATACCACCCTTGGTTTTCGCTAATGTATTCTACAGGCAAATATTTTCAGGTCCAAGGGGGAGGACTGCGAGTGTATTACTACCTGAAGGTCTTTTTCATTTTCTTCTGTTTCACACGATTTTTATTTATTATTATTATTTATTTATTTATGTAATAAGGAATTGTGACATTGCTGTTTTAGTCAAAGAATCGAGCTCAGTGAATACTTTGCAAATGCCGCATGTAACTGCAGAACCGTTATCACTGACAACTGAGCCCGTTTGTTCAATACTAGTAACGTCTTTATTTTGCGGGACGTCACATTTTCATATTTATTGTTTGCAAAAGCAAATTTTGCGGTAAATAAAAACGTCAGGAGCTTTTGCATTGCAAGAGCTCCTCGCATTTTGTCAGAGAAAAATGTTAGCAGGGTTTGATTCTATGGGAACTAGAAGACTTAACAAATCCTTGTCTAACGATGTCGTTAAGCTAACGATGTTTTGAACAACTAAGCCTTGTGTTACTTTTTACCCAACTACTATTTCAGTGGAAGCTGGTTTGTGACAGAGCATGGATTCCGACAACTATGATGACTGTACAACTGATATTTCAACTGTTGGGTAATTTCTCCGCTGGTCAACTAGCTGATACCTTCGGCAGAAAGATTCCTTTCTTTTCCTCTCTTATCCTTGCAATTCTCTTCAACCTTCTGGTTTACTTCTCTGTTAACTGGGTCATGTTCTTGGTATGCAGAGTTTTCATCGGAATTGCTGCCGGAATCTTCATGACCATACAGTACAGCTACCTCTCGGAGTTCAGTCTGGCCCGCTGGAGGGCGTGGCTAACTGGTTTCCCATCCTGGCCTTTGCAGACTTGTTTACTGGCTTTAGTTCTGTGGTTGCTGAAGGACTGGAGAAATATACATCTACTTACAGCTTTAATTGGGATTCCTTTTATAGTCGCCTGGTGGTAAGTGATAGTTTGGGATGAAAAATATGTACTTAAATGAATAATGACAATGTTGACTTGCATTTGCTTTAGTTTTATTTGTTTTATCTACCGTTGGTAAGTTATCATTATTAACATTATTATTGTTATTTACGTACGTATGTTCATGTACGTTGCAAACATGAAAACGGAATCATGTTGACACTGTCTGCATTGACCCTTAAAGCGTAAAAAGGTAGACCCAAAATTACGTCTGCAAAATTTCAAATAAAATGTTTGGTTTAAGTAATATCACATCGAGAATCCAAAGACCAGAGGACAAATATTTTAGAGTCAGATGAGCCGCCTCATCTCAATCTACGCTGTGTGCAAATTAAACTATTTTCATTTCTGGCGCTTTTGAGCCGCGACACGAGAAAACCAACAAAGTGTTTGTGCGTCCAGCGCAGACTCAGCCTTTACATCCGCCCAGTCTGATCAGACTCTTCGTTGAGCGTTTAAAAGGTAGCTTAGGGTCAAAACTATGCTTGTATTTATTTCATAGTAATGTATAATTAAATGTTACACCACAATCTCTAGACACAATTTTAAGCATGAAATATCTTGAAAATGCAAGAGCTAAATTGATCATGGTTGGATAGTAAGCTACATCATGGTTTGTCCCCACATTCCATTCACTATTAAAGCTCGTGGCTTATCTCAGCCTTTCGGGCGGACGGACGCACAGTACTATGCTCTCTCTTCTGCTTGTATTTCAGGCTCATACCGGAAAGTTTTCGGTGGTACTACAGTCATGATAGAATAGAAGAAGCGGAGAGAGTGATAAAAACTGTCTCTAAAGTTAATAGACGACCCTCACCTGACATGGCATTTATGGAGCAACTAGCTGTAACTACTAAAGATCGCAAATACACAGCTATAGACCTCTTCAGAAGCCGATTTCTCATAAGAATAACTGTTCTTCTGTCATTAAACTGGTAGGACACAGAACAAATTTTGTTCTTTTTACTTCTAGAGTACACATTTTATCAAATTGTTGAATGGCTTGTTGACTTCAGACTATGTAATTTGTTATTAAGAAGTAAATCTTCATTTGAACATTTAAAATTGCATATTAAATAAACTGAACATCCAAAAAAGGGCATTAATTTTATCACGCCTTCATAGTTTTAGATTACATACATTTTTTTTCATTCATCTATATTTTGTAATGGCAATGATCATTAAAAGAAATCCAAACCCAGTAATGCTAGAAATGGACAAGCCAAACTGGTTAACATGTTTTCTGCACGTGCTGCACTAAAGCCTGTCGATATAAAATTCATCCCTACTTATTTACATAGCATATGAAGACATACAGTAAAAAGTAGAACAAAAACGTCTGAACATTTATTCGATCGAATTTGTTTTTGAAGCTACATGATAAATAAGACTTCCAATAAATATATGTATTGTGAAGCCATTAGTATACTGTATGACGTCATGGGGAGTTGCATGTGACCTGGGGTATCATCGCCACAAGAACACTGAATTCATCAGAAATTGTTAGAATATATTGCTCCAATAGAGGTTTAACCAGTTTCTTATTTCATTTCTTATTTCAGGTTTGTTCTTGGGATGTCAACCTATGGAATCAGTTTTGGTATCCAGAATCTTTCCTGGAACATTTATTTGAACTTATTTCTATTTAATATTGTAAATATCCCAGCCAAAGGTATATCAATCTGGCTCCAGAACAGGTATACATATCGATTTTACTGTTATATTAAGAAACGCAACTTAGAGAACGATAAGGGCAGACTTGGTTTTAATCACTCTGCTCATTAGCCGTGAGTCTGTGGAAAAAAGTGGTTAACACGAGTGCCCTTCGAGCACCGGTCTGGGTAGAACTGTATTTTAAACTGATTCTAAATGGATCCTACAGATGACCATAAAATAGTAACTATAAATACATTATTTTTTTCTTACGACTCTGAATGAGAATGAATGAGTTTATTCATAAAACAGATACATTGCAAAAGTGTTTCAATCTCATATTGCTTCGTTCAATGTCTTGTGAATTAAAAGCAGATTATTTTTTATCTGTAAGCCCACCCTAGAATATAAAGTTCCAGTTTACAATTCATTGTAAACCCAAGTTTTCTCAGTAAGTAATCTAATAGGATCAGATTAGCAGTGGTCTGTCACCGCAGTATCAGACATCCGTGCCACCAATTACCACTAACATTAGCCCTGCAACGGACAGTGAGAGTTTCAAGTGGTCATCGTCCGCACTTTCTGCCAGTAATCAACAGTGTCTGTAGATAATGATTGTTCATACATGGGAGTGGCTGGTGAAATAATTATTCCTAACCGGCAGTGGTTGTTGCCGATGATTATTCATAACTATCAGGGACAAGAAATGGCTGCCGGTAGTGAGATTGGTCTTTGCGGACAGTGAGCATGGTGAGCGGCGACTGCTGGCAGTGAACAGTAACCGTTGCTTTCTCACTGCTTACTTGACGTTCATTTAGAATGGTTGTGTAACTAATAAGTGGGTGCCCTTGCAGATATTCAGAGTTCAGGAAGCCTCTACAAATATCACGCCCGGTAAACGCGCAACTTAATTCCCACTTTGAAATGAAAAGGGCAAGTTTCTGCAAATGAATTGTCAAAATATAACAACTTTTCGACTCATATGCATGCAAGCATGTATTTTACAAAATTTCAGCTTAGCTAAAGAGCCGGGCCGGGTAGCGCAATCGGTAGGGCACCTGACTCGTAAGTCAGAGGTCCTGGGTTCGAATCCCGGTCTGGCCACATACTTCCGTTTCTCCTTCCGCTGATTCAAGAAGGGCAGTTGTCAGTTAGTGGCGAAAGTATGTGCACTTAGTACTGGTTAACCGCTTAGGAGGTCTAAGCCTGCCCAGGAATAGTGTGGTTAGGTTAACTGACCGTCCCGACATGACCTTAGTTGTTTACCGTGGACGTTAAGCATCAAATCAACCAACCAACCAACTTAGCTAAAGATCAAATGGAGTTATCACAAAACACCTGAATGTGGCCAACGTGGCCACTTTCAGGAGTTTTGTGATAACTCCACAGCGTGGCCACTTTTAGGAGTTTTGTGATAACTCCATAGCGTGGCCACTTTCAGGAGTTTTGTGATAACTCAACCACGTGGCCACTTTCTGGAGTTTTGTGATAACTCCACAGTGTGGCCACTTTCAGGAATTTTGTGATAACTCCACAGTGTGTCCACTTTAAGGAGTTTTTGTGATAACTCCACAGCGTGGCAACTTCCAGGAGTTTTGTGATAACTCCATAGCGTGACCACTTTCAGGAGTTTTGTGATAACTCCACAGCGTGGCCACTTTCAGGAGTTTTGTGATAACTCCACAGCGTGGCCACTTTCAGGAGTTTTGTGATAACTCCACAGTGTGTCCACTTTCAGGAGTTTTGTGATAACTCCACAATGTGGCCACTTTCAGGAGTTTTGTGATAACTCCACAACGTGAACACTTTCAGGAGTTTTGTGATAACTCCACAGCGTGGCCACTTTCGGGAGTTTTGTGATAACTCCACAGCGTGGCCAATTTTAGGAGTTTTGTGATGGCCACTTTCAGGAGTTTTGTGATAACTCCACAGCGTGGCCACTTTCAGGAGTTTTGTGATAACTCCACAGCGTGGCCACTTTCAGGAGTTTTGTGATAACTCCACAGCGTGGCCACTTTCAGGAGTTTTGTGATAACTCCAGAACGTGGCCACTTTAGGAGTTTTGTGATAACTCCAGAACGTGGCCACTTTCAAGAATTTTGTGATAACTCCACAGCGTGGCCACTTTCAGGAGTTTTGTGATAACTCCACAGTGTGGCCACTTTCGGGAGTTTTGTGATTACTCCACAGCGTAGCCACTTTCGGGAGTTTTGTGATAACTCCACAGCGTGGCCACTTTCAGGAGTTTTGTGATAACTCCACAGCGTGGCCACTTTCAGGAGTTTTGTGATAACTCCATAGCGTGGCCACATTCAGGAGTGTTGTGATAACTCCACAACGTGGCAACTTCCAGGAGTTTTGTGATAACTCCAGAACGTGGCCACTTTTAGGAGTTTTGTGATAACTCCAGAACGTGGACACTTTCAGGATTTTTTATGATAACTCCACAACGCGGCCACTTTTAGGAGTCTTGTGATAACTCCACCAGTTCTTTCACTTCTAAACCAATACTGTACACAAATATGCTTTACATATCTATGAGTCGAATTCTATTGCTATATTTAGGCTAACTATTTGCCGAGCCTTGAAAATTTAAATGGAATGGAATTGGGCTTTTACCAGGCGTGATACTTGCTGAGACTTCCTGAACTCTGAATATCTGCAAGTGTATCCACGTTACTTAGAGCGAAATATACTATCCAAGCTCTAACCGGCCACTTATATTTTATCATTTTTCCTCACTGCTATAAGCAATCTCACAGTTCAGTTTGCAGCCACAAATAGGCGAAACAAGTCGGTAAACCATACTAGAAGGTTTAGCATTATTCAGTTCACTGTATCCAGGAGGCACAGATGAATACAGGTACCCTCATTTTCAAAATTAACATTACTTTGCATTGAGTGGTGGGGTAAGTTTTAATACGACCACTGTTGCGCAGGAAAAGTGTTCATTTCTGCATGAATCTGTTTCTGTAGTCATTTACTTTATTAATGAAGTGGTTTTCCTCACGTAAATTGGATATTTTAAAAAAGTGAATTTTCACAAATAGTGACGAAATGCAGAATTTTGTGAATTTTGAAAATGGGGGTACTTGTGTTCATCGGCGCAGCCTGGATGTAATGTTAAGAATTTTGTCAGATATTGAGATGGCTAAGTTGACTGACACGTCTGTCTGTTTCGGGATGTAAATAGAACTGTAGAAAAGTAAGTTTTGACTAGTATACTAGTATACCCTTGTTTTGTTTTCAGATTTGGTCGTCGGATTGCATGTATGATCTGTTACTTAATTACCGGAATAACAGCACTGATTGCAGGAGCTGCACAGTATATTGGTATTTTTGTTTTTGAAAATGGTTTTGAACTATACTGTACAAAACTTCTAATTTGTCACTCCGTCCAGTTCGCTAAATTCAGTCACTCTGATTACGTTAGTTGGCTGGTTGTTTTGGGTTTAACGGCCCTATAAGACAGTATTTCAGTCTATATCGGATAGTCTCCCAAAGTGCGGGAGGAAGAAAAATTGAAATGATAGACGAGAGAAAAAAAGTCAAAACAACCCCCACCCGCATCTACTGCAAGCACAGTTGGCCTTTGTCCAACTGCTTTCCAAATAGTAGGACGCCCCGGCACTAAAGGTCCCTGATTACCAATTAAGACATAGCGGCATATATTATCAACAATATAACCACTTATTCATTTGCAAAACAGTTTTACAAATTCCATGGTGTTTGTAACTTTACACAAACCTATGATTCAATGCAATTGTTTCGAAGGAAGATGATCTGAAATGGTCAATTTTATAATTGCTTAACTGACACAAATCTTCGTAATTAAAGTTTTTCTTAAGAGACAAAATATGTACGACTTAACTGTGTTGGTGTTATATAAATTAATGGTCTCATCATGACTTTAACCGAGATGTCCTTTTAAAAATGATCCAAGCACGGTTTTTGCTTTATTCTGTTATTTTAGTATCTTTTAGTCAACATAGATTTTTTTGTGGTAATTTTTTGTATGAAATCCTCTGACAAATTTATTGCATGTATTGTAACCATTCTTGACCATTTATGAGCCGCAACTCGACAAAACCAACAAAGTGGCAGGTGCGCCCAGCGAAGACTCAAATCAGCCTGGCCCCGAGGTTATAAAACTTTTTTCATGCTCAACTCAGCTGAGCATGAAATTTTACCAGCTAATAATTAGCAAATTACTGATAAGTACAGTTGTTTTCATGCTCAGTTTAGCTGAGTATGAAATTTTCTCTGCTTATGAATATGAAAATGCCAACATTAGTTGGCATTTTCGTATTTATCAGCAGAGAAGATTTCATGCTCAGCTGAGTTGAGCATGAAAAAAGTTTTATAACCTCGGGGCCTGGGCATTCACCCAGTCTGCAGTCTGATCAGAGTCTTCACTGGGCGCTTTAATGGTAGCTAAGGGTCTAACCTAGCTCCATGCGGGCAGCGAAGACTCTGATCAGACTGGGCGGATGCCCAGGCTGATCTGAGTCTTCGCTGGGCGCACATGCGACTTTGTTGGTTTTGTCGTGTCGTGGCTCCATTTTGATAAATCTAGCGGATACACTCTGTTGTATCAACGTCGTATCAGACGTCGATACAGCATCATAACGCTGCACTGACGTAGATTCAACTTGTTTCATCGTTACATGCCAGCAGGGATTAATGTAAATGGGTACTCTTTCAGGGGAAGCAAGTCTGCCATTTCCGTTTTGCCTCCCTTATCAGTTGGGATCAACTCTTAGAAGAATAAAAAACCATCTAGGAACAAATTCTTTCTTTTACAAGTAACTCCTACTTTTGGAATGTCTTCGTCCTCCAGCCGGGTAGGAAACGGGGTTTCACGAAAGATGTTCCCCTTTGTAAAAATGGCGGAAAAAACATAGGGGTGTACCCCATTTACCTTTAAAATTGGGCCGCGACACGACAAAACCAACAATGTGGTTGTGCGCCCAGCGCAGACTCAGATCAGCCTGGGCAGCCGCCCAGTCAGATCAGAGTCTTCGCTGTCCGCATGAAGGTAGCTTAGACCCATAGCTACTTTTTGAGCACTTAACGAAAAGTCTGATCAAACTGGGCGGCTGCCCATGCTGATCTGAGTCTGCACTGGGCGCACGACCACATTGTTAGTTTTGTCGTGTCGCGGCTCATTTGACATTTACTCAACAGACACTGACAAGAAAGATGCTTTGACAAATGGCTTTGCGATGGTTGCCAACTTGGGCATGGGCATGGCCTGGGGTCCTGTTCAGACAATGACCATAGAGACGTATCCTACAGTTGTCAGGTATGATCGATTCAAGAATCTCAAAATTTTTTAAACGCGACAAATAAGGAGTATTTTAAGGATGTTGTTGTTTGTCCAGTCGTGCCTGCTTAATAAAGCCACTGTACTGTCTCTGGGTACGAAACAATGACAGGCACATTACCTTGATGCGTGTTGCAGGTTTGATAAGACGGACGCATTCGCCGACATTCAATCGCCGACACTGCAGTCACCAATCGCCACCCTAATACCACTTTTTCCAGCTCAGGGCACACTGGATGCGTATTTCCTGGCTTGAAATGTTCCGCCCGTTGGGCGTCGGACCACGATTCTCTGTGTGAAAGGTGAACGCCCAACATCTAAGCCAGGCGCTCTGGACAGCTTGTTCTAAGAAGTTAAAGGGCTAGGTTAATATCTTCTCAGATTTTTTAAATATGTTTTGATATCTTAAACATTCCTTCTAACAGTATTAACTACAATACAACAAATAGAATTAATTCTTAATCCAGCAAACCCATTAAAATCATAGGACCCTATATTTTTAGCTGATTCTCAATTTTCAGATAGATCTTCCCTGTTGCCATGGAAACGAAGAATAAATTTTGAAAACAAACATCAGTTACTAACAATGTTTATGGGTCTTAACTTATATAGCACTGTTTTATCGAAATCCCTGACTATGCGTGGCCAAGATATTTTGGTGGTTACGTGGAATTAGTCCTAACTGTTTTCATAGATATAAAACTGTAACATTTGGAAAATGCACCCTTTGTCTACAGGGTAAATTATTACATGTACTGAATTTGCGTCTTGATTTTTGCATTCCATTTTCTAGCATTATTTTCCAACAGGCACATACAGTTTGACAAAGGCAACATTTACATAAAGTGTGGTCTTCATCTTGATTTGATTGTGCATATTTTTTTTTCTTACAGAAACATCGGGTTTGGATTTGTCAGCGTTCTGACAAGGATTGGTGGCGCTTTGGGACCACAACTTGTCTATCTGGTATTTTCAATTACGAATAAATAAATAATGACATTATAAAATCTTCTGATTTCATGCTTAGTGTTGAAAATTTCCTGAGTACAATACCGCTCATGAAATCCTTTAACACTTTAAGCACGAGTGACGAAAATAGCAGAATTTGCAAACAGCGTAGATCTTGATAAGGCCTCATCTAGATCTACACTGTTTGACCTCTAGTCTTTGAATTCTCAATATGAAATGTCATGGACAAGAACATTTTTTGAATTTTTTGCAGACGTAAATTTTGTCGTCTGCTTTTTGGTTCTTAAAGAGTTAACAAACTTCGATCTCTACCTTGATTCTGTCTCTGCAGTATTAAACCGTAGATGCAACAATGGGCACCCCAGTGATTACTAAACGTTGAAATACAAAGTGATGCAGTTTTACTTTCGTAGCTTCAACACTCACAAAATGATGGCTCAAGAAAGGGTCAATTTTGTCCTGAGTGTAACACAAAAAGTGTGACATTTTTACTAAAATTGTATCTTTACCTCTTTGCATGATTAAAATGACTGTTTTAAATATATATCATTTAATTAAAAGTTACATTATTGGGCCTTCAGATTAACATATTGTTTTGCCTGTAATTTTGATATTGCATGCATGGTGTGAATTTGAATAAGGTTCGGTGCAAAAATGTCCCGAGTGTAACGAATCTGACTAAATTTGTCAAATTTCTGCAACAAATAGAAGTCAGAAAAAGTTTACCATAATTTTTTATCCCTCATATTGATATAATTGTTTGAATACCACAATCAGCTGTTTCCTTTCAAAGACCTAGGAATAATATGCATCAGAAGTTTTGTTACACTCGGGACAAATAAATTGTATGCTTTTTCACATGTTTTGTGACATAACTCTTGAGCTACTAGACCGAAATAATAAAAATTTAGACCTCCTTGTGCAGATATCATCTGGCTATCCTATGCGTGCTAGTTAGCAGTTTTTGTATTTTTCACTTTGTAAAATATAAGGGAGAGTGAACAGACCCCTAATGTCACACTTTTGACAAGACCACCAAAAACTGAAAAATGCCAGTTTCTTACCCTGAAAAGTACTCATTCACTTTGAATTAGATTCATGTAATATTAATATGCCCTGTTTCTCTTTCAGGATACTCTTATACCTGGAGTAGTGTACTTTGTCTGTGGTGGCCTGTCAGTACTGTGTGTCTTCGGAACTATAGGGATACCAGAAACAAAGGATTCGAACCTAAATGACAAATTAAACGACAACAGGATTAAAAGAGTGAAAGATGGAGTAATTTGATAATTCCAATTATTCATCTAAAAGAGTCTTAATACAAACTCAATGAACAAACTATTACAAAAAGTAGCACGCAGTTATACCAATTTCGTGTGGATTTTAAGCATTCTTAAACATTCTTAGTTACGTTGTAATAAATATGTGTATACATGTGTAAACAATACGGCGTATTTCGTTTCTTTATATTAAAATTTGTATTTCTTGTGTTTGCGTATTTTTGAAACGTATAGTACACCCAAACCATATCCGTTCTCCAAATTCGTGAGACCACGAAAGATCAATGGTAGTTCCAAGTGCCTATTGCAATCAAGGCTATATATCAACTGGTGCAAAAAACAATTCTTTTGTAGAGGCTCATGCTAGGAACAGTTGTGAACATTTTCAGCTTTTCCAGGGTTATGGATACTAAGAAGTTAACTTTTTGGACATTTCTTAATATCTTGCCACTTTCACCATTTTGGTTGCTATGGCAATTCAGCCTGAATAAGGCGCTGATACTAGAACATTTCTAATGGAGACTGTATCTGAGAGTATTCCTATAAAGGATCTGTCATTATTTTTGCACAGCATTTTTAAAGTTTCCCATTTAACGTCAACGGCAGCTTTTAGTTGCCATAGCAAGCAAAGTACAAGACCTTAACCAAGCAAAAAACAAAGAAAAGAAACAGCGTTTCTGCTGAAATCTGTGCTAACAAAAGTTTTGCAAACTTTTCCAGCATTGGAGCAGCTGAGGAGTTGCTTTTGGATATTTTGTCTTCTTCACTATTGCGATTTCTATGGCAACTAAGTCAGTTATAAAGTTGGTACCAAAGCCATATGTCTGATGTAGTACTGTCATTCTGTCAAAGGCATTCAATCAGTCTGTAATAATGTTTGTCATTATATACTAAAAAAAGAAACTCATAATTTTAGTGTCTTGTTTTGCCTCATTAAATGTAATGATATTTTACATTTAACATAATACTAGGATTTGTGTAAACGTGACCATAAGTTCTGCAGCATTTTCTTTTCACAATGCAATTCTTCGAAAAAATATGAAGATTTTTGTCAAAAAGGCAAAAATCACAAAATGCTGGCTCACAGTTGCAAAAATTAAATTATCAATACGATTTAGCTGCACGTGAGTTCAGCATGATGTAACCAACTGGAATACGGTATAAAACTTTTAAAAAATGATTTTTATACAGTTAAATTGCACCTGCAAAAGTCTGCATTTTTCCAAAGGTTATCGAAGTTTTTGAAAATCGTCTGAATCATCAAACTAATAGAAAAATCTGGTAATTTGGGATTCAAAATGAGTAAGGCTATGGGTGTAGAGCCCGTTTAAAACAAATTTTGGTTTGAAATGAGCAATAAAATTACTCATTTTCGATTTGAGTTACGAAATTTAAAAGCCGATAAAATGTTTTCCTGAAAAAAAATCTTGTCTTCCGATTCGCTTACCGTAGACTGCCTTTTATGATAAAGATGCTACATATGATTTCAATCAATTTTGCCCTGTGATTTCAAGGATCCAGCGCCCGAAAGTTAAATCTGTGGTCGCATTATTGGGAGGACGTACAGAGCTACTTCCCTTCGTTACATACTCCACTAACCCTTTTATTTAACCCGAATGGAAATGGATTTCAGTTCGGTTTGCTGAAAAATCAACAAAATTATCTTTTGCTGTCGCAACACTTGCCCACTTTACGGGTTTTGCAGAAATGGGCATAACTTTGTTTGTAACGAGTAACCAATGCTGAAAATTCTTGATGATGTTTCTGAGACATTGTAGCGACCTAGGTAAGGAGGGCATCAGTTTAGGAGCCAGGCACAACTCAGTTCAGGACACTGATTGAACTGATCAGTATATGTGAGTTTTGAGATTGACCTCTTGATTGTTTACGCTTTCATTACGCATGAATAAACAAACAAAATTTCAATCAGTTTGCGACGAAGTGTACTCCATGTTTTGATGATGTTCTCCCTGTTTTGCAAATTTCAACAAATACCAAAAGAAAAGTATTCGTTATTTTTGCTTTTGAGTGTATCTGCACGTTTAAGGCAATAAGTGCAACTTTCATTTTTCCCATTGAAGGGCAATGATATATTCAACTTCCCATAGCAATAGGGCTCTGAACAGATTTGCACGACAATCAGTCATTTGCAGAGACTTAGAATTCGAGCTTAACGACATTTCTGCAAAGTTTCAGCTTTTAAACCATTACGAATACAGAAGAGCTGGTTGGTGTTCCTTTATAAGTAGTTTTGTCATTTACTACCTTGCAGACGAAGATTTTTTTAAAAAAGTGGACATTATTTAACGACCGATTAAAAATTCTTCTTTTGCACCAAGTCAATACGATACGGACAGCCTTAAATGAGAAGTTTTGTCCGTTAGAAGCTCACTACGGGTGTAAAATAAACTACCCATACCAAATTTAGTGCGACATACGCGCGTTTCTGTATTTAATTTCTTCAGGGTCCTTCAGGACCCCCAAAAATTTGAAAGAAAAGAGATGGTGTGCAGGTCTCAACAGGCATCGGGCATCGCTCTCCGGGCCACACTTACTGTCGCATTTTGCGGGATACTTTAGCTGCAGACATCAGGGTAAGAGACATCAGACTCAACGTATTAACTCGCGAGCGCAGGCGTCCCCCATCGAGCCCCATTAACAGAGTCAACATGACAAACAAAAAGGTTAAGAGAGAAAAATAACATAGTATGAGGTATAGAAAGTGGAACGCCTCCATCCAAAATAAAAATCATCTCGCTTGACATAAATTTTAGAAGAAACAAAATCATTTGTAATAAATAAATGTAAATTAAAAATTGGGGTTTTAATATTCGGAAGAATTGGCCTTATTTTACTGATCAAGGTAAAAAGGAGTCATCATGCCTTAAATCTCAATAGTTAACAAGTCATTCAAGTAAGAAGTCGAACTCATTGTTTCTGCAACTTCAGCATGATTGTCCTCAGACAGAGACAGCATGGAGTATCTCATAGCAAGATGAAAACAAATCAGTCATTTATCTAATCTGGTCTAGTCTATCTCATAACCTTGCAAGCTCGTTGGGGCACCACAGATGACATTACAACAATTCTTATTTTCAGCTGCCCTACTTGTGCTAGCAAAGTTCATTCCTGTCCACTTTATCTTTGTATTCCCACCTCTTCTTCTGTCTACCTCTTCTTTTTTCCATTCACCTTGAGATGTGGCTGACCTCCTCAGTTTCCATTTTCTTGACTCTGGTAAGTTCCTGTAAGGGTGGGTATAGCTTTGAAAAGAAATAACGATGAAAGAGGGAACGTATTTTTAGCTGCGCAGTACTTAAGCGCTGACGTAGTTTATGGTCAGAAAAATGGTATATTAGTGGGAAAAGGGTATGTTTCACAACACTGATGAAAACGCCATGATTAGGCGTAATATTACAAACTGGATTTCACTTCAGGTCATTTATTCACATTTTATCTGCATTTAGAGCTTCCTTTGGCTACATCCAATACATATTACATATTGGAGCAGCATTAATTTGTACAAGTCATTGTTTCAGGCTTTTACTTCGACCACATTGGAAAGGGGTAGGACTGGGACGAGTTCCCGGGTACCCGAGTTCGGGTCGGGTAAACCAATTACCCGGGTACTTATTTACTACCCGTTACTCGACTGCTGTGTAGATATTCTATTTCATAAGAATTCCAAGAAATAGAGCAAAATTTAGTGTTGCTGTTCTGTATAAATTGCAATCATAAATTGCCAACAGGGTTTATTTATATATTTTTGCATCTTTCCCATGCTCACGTGTGCAAATGACAGATACTCTGTTCATTGTTTGATCTAAACTTTTTTTTAACTGTGAACATACCCAAAATGCTATGGTAACGGGTACCTGCGGGTAACAGAGGCTCGGGTACCCGGGTACAAAATCTCTACCGGGCCGTCCCAGCCCTAGAAAGGGGTACTATTTTCAAGAAAGCAGAGCAAAAAGGGGCACTTTGTAAGAGAATATAGTGAAAAGGGGTACTTTTTCAAGGGGGCACAGTAAAAATAGTATCAATTTTGATATTTTGAGCACTCTGTTTAAGACGTGTGTTCAAGCATCGATGCCAAGCTGACCAGCAAGCTTCCCCATCTCCCCCCTCCCCTCCCTATGAGCCATACGCCCTTGCAAGAAAAAGAACGATACAGCCTCTGACCAAATGATGGCATAGTACTTATACTTTCAGGCCGAGGCTTCTAAAAAAAATAATAAAAATTAATGATAATAACTTCATCGTCCCTGTATCATTCAGGTTTGATGGTTACTTCCCTTACTTCCCTTTGTACTGTGAAATAATCGTTATTAATAGTGCTCAAAAGACAGCACATCCCTGTACTCTTCAATACAACCATTCCGGTTCTACCCCGTCGACCCCTCTCCTTCCCCCTCCCCCAGCCCTACTCCTTCCTCCCTCTCTCAGATCCAAGGCCCCGATCGCCGACCCACCGAGATCACCACCCATGCAATCTGAGCCTTGCCTGCTGTATAATTAAACAAGGTTTTCAGTTATTCTGTCAGGTTAAAGTTCATGCCTATCCATGACGGACTGACGGACACTCTCGTGGAGGATCCCGTACCGTACAGCGCATTCGGTCTTTTCCGTGTTGCCTCACGGAAAATTACGGAAAACAGCGTCCTTAGATTTTACACATGGCGGGTGAAAGTGACAGCTCAATTCCCACATTCATTTATTGAAAATGTTTCTCTTTGACAGCGTAGCAGTAGATTGGACATTATAATTGTTTGAGATGTCAGTTTTGCAGGTAGGGATACGAATGTTTGTTTCATTTTCCTAGAGTTTATTGAGTTATTTAAAAGTTTAGAAAGTTGTTTTAAAATTTGCAGTTTCAGCAAGCTCAGGCATGTGATTCAGTGAAGTGTTTACTCGTGTAAGAGTTTGTTTTAGATAACACAGATCAGTGTATGATTAAAGTTTAACTTAAACAAATATGTGGACATATTAGGATTAAGTTGTATTTAGAATGAAATACTAAGTTCTATTCTGTATACGTATCTGTATATATGAAAGAAAAACTCTTAGAGAGGATATAGAGGGCATAGATCTATTATAGCTGGTGCTATAAGTTGTCTTATAGCACCAGCATGCTTCCATTTCCAGGGAACAACAGTGATACAAACAGCAGTGTACTAGTCATTTGTAGCAATACCCTTCTGCCTCCCACCCCCATCCCAGAGCAATAGGGTTGTCTATACTTATCTATAGGGTCTAAAAGTCCTGCACAACAGGGATAGTCATTTAATACAACTGCAGGCATCCCTCCCTTGAAGGAGTTCAAAGTCTCAGTACTTTCCCTGCACTGCATGGACAATCGAATTCATTGATCATAAAAGTCATTGCCTGGCACCTTCCCTCACCATACCTCTTAGATTAATTAGCAATGACTGATGCATAACAATATAAATCCATCATATATGCACTAGGAGTTCAATTTCCAATCAGGAATATTTCCTAAAGAACACCTCTGTTTAAAGGTTAATATTTCATTAGTAGCAAAGACAGAATTATTGGTCTAGAGCTAGCTGCCGCTTATATATCAAGACTTAGAAAAAATAAAAGTAAAAGGGAAAAGATTTCCCATAGCCTTATAGCCGTAGGGGCAGTGGAGGTTAGAGGCCCACTATACTTTGGGCACAGCATATGAAAGGCGGAGCCCATCCCTCTCCTTTCGCTGCTTTATCCTTCCCTGATTCAAAGCAGGTACCCATTTACTGCCGGGTTGACAGAGAGAGTTTTCCAGTCGTCATATGGCGAAACCTGAGCTCAATCTCTCAACCTAATGGCGACTTTCTGCTCCATCCCAACAGGCACATGACGTCAATATGACGTCGGACTCACATCAATGTGACGTCATTATGTCACATCAATGTCAGTGTGACGTCATTTTAAAGTCACATTCCTGCTGGGATAAGTCTCTAACCATTCGACCATGGGGCTGTAGAAAAAATGAAATGAAGACATAAATGTGAACAATAAGACCTAGCTACTATATAGTGTATTTGTTTCTTCAGCACCTTGGTTATGAAAGTAGCTATATTTTTTTACAAATTTCAAATAGTGTATTTTAACAGGTGATTTCTGGCCTTTGCCATAAATTATTTATTATTCTGATAACAGAGAGCTCTGTAAGCTAGCTCTGTTGGACATAATTAATGATTTTACATATTAAGAAACTAATTTGCAAAAGATATGCAAGGAAAAAAATCAAATCAAACCTTTTAAAAAACCTAACACTGTTTTTAAAAGGTCACCCCATTTTGTAGTTTTTATTGTAAATTTTACTATAATTGAAATTTTTTGCTCTGTCACAGATGAGTAGCAGTCGGAGCTGGCAAAGAAAATGAGTCGTCGAGAGGTATCTAGGGTTTTGTTTGAATGTTCTTAAACTGTTGATGCATGACATTGGAATTTGTTCCCCATTGCATGATGCTTTGTTTGTGTGTGACTAAAACAAGAGATGGTGAAAGTGATAGTTTACCGTAATTACCAGAAAAAAAATCTATACATTGGGACAGTCTGAGCAAACAGTGTAGACCAAGATCAGACTGCTCCTGAAGGAGCAGTCTGATCAGGGTCTACATTGTTTGCCATTCCATCTGTATCATTTAGATGCATTGCTGTATTGAAACAACAAAACAAACTTTTTGATTTTTAGGACAGTCACAGTAATTATTTTAGATGCCCCATTTTTATTTTTTTTACAGTACCCTAAATATTGGGACATCATATCCAGATACTGTAATTATCATTATTTTTTAATGCAGAGTTATTTAATTATTTGGTTTTGTGTCAGATACATGTATTACTAGCAAATAATGCAACCCCTCAGGTTAGACTGATCTGTTAGTAGATGTTTGATCTAGGTCTGCATTATTTGCTGAGGTTTTTGTGTTTTCAGTACTTAGGGTTGTCATGGTTCTGTTTTCAATTTATTGTTTAAAATCAAAAAGCATAACCAAATTTTTCAAAATTTAAACTTACTGTAGGATTTGAATTGCTCCCTGTCTGACAGTGCCTGTATTTGGAAAAGCATAAAAATGTTTGTGATTGAGGTAGGTTTTTGTTTTAAATTTTATGTTAATAGCTCATTGGGGAATAAAAGACATTTTGAGCTTAGTTGATGCTTAAACTCTTATTTATTATGCATGTGCATAGCAAATAAGGCAAGTGCAAATAATTTCATAGTGCATAATTCATACTCTATGCTGGGAAAGGATGGTTGAGGAAGGCGGTTGCATGACTTTTTGTCTAAAGATGTTTCATCTAAAGGACATTTCGTCAAAAGACCATTTCATGAAAAGGACATTTCCTCTAATAGACAGATCATCAAATGGGACATTTGGTCTAGAAAATTTCATTGGGTGTTACTTTTTGTCTAAATGTTTTATAGAAAATATTTAGACCAAGTGTTGCACTTGATATCATAGTAAATGGTTATCATGTGCAGTAATACTGCTGAAATGTATAAACTATTCAGCTCGTTAAAGAAACTACCTGTAGTCTGCATATGGGAAGTCATGCAGCTAAAAGTTTAGTCAAATTGCGTTTACTATGAGGAAGCTGGATTAAAGCAGAAAATAAAGTTAGGAGGGGTGCTGTTTATTTCAGCCTCAGTTAATGTAATAATACAGGATCTTGGACTTCTTTGGCTTTACCCTGACTGGAGACACAAGTCAGTGTGTGTGTATGTGTTTTTTTTCTGTACCTTAATTCAGAAAAAAATGTGGGTTACTAATTTCCTTTTTAGCTGGCCTGAACGAAAGTTCAGGAAGAGCTATTGTTGTCACCCTGGCGTCCGCGTCCGCGTCGGCGTCCGGATTGGATGTTTTGGTTAAAGTTTTTATATGTGATGGGCAATGCGCTGCAGGCGAGCTATCCTGTACGCGGACAGGTCTTGTTTTATTCAATTTTCTCTCTTTTTCCTAATTTAGATGAAATTTAGACATTTTTAGACAAAATTTAGACAATATGTAGACTTAATGATCTATTAGACAAAAAGACTTGCAGGAAATATTTCCTTTAGACAAAATGTCTATTAGAGGAAATGTCTTTATATGAAATGGTCTTTTAGATGAAATGTCATTTAGAGGAAATGTCTTAATATTTAGACAAAATGTCTTAAGGAATACTACACAATTTGCATGTTAGAAACTAGATATTACTGGTAGTAATTGCTCATAGCAGAGTGCAATATAAAGTATTAGTGCAGATTTTTACATTAGCGGATATATCAGTACTCAGGCAACTCTTGTGTGACCACCTGACATAATAGGAAAACATAACAAATCTGCATTTTTTCCCAGCAAATATGTCTGCAGAGCTCTACAAAATGGAAATTTTAACCCTGCAAATAATAGTAGAATTACAAATATAAACTGCAAATGTTTTAACTGAATTACAGCCATCTATAGCATGATACATCAAGTTATAAATTATTGTGATGTGCACTTCAGTCCCTGTGGCATGTAGTAAATTTATTTGGTAAACAATTTAACAGAGGTCCTGCTCCTTGGGACAGTTCATATCTTTCTGGTCAGATTATCTGTCTTAGTAGCCTTTAGATAGGATAATCCCACTCAATCCACTTCATTATTTAGTGGCGACAAGTCTTGAATTCTTGATTGAGAATGAAATTATGACAAAATAGTATCATAAGTGGTTTACTTGATGTTTCAATGCAAGTTTTACAGTGGCCAAGGTGTTAAGGTAAATGTATACTCTTTCAGGGGAAGCAACTCTGCTATTTTCATTTTTGCTGCCCTTCCTGATGGGTCCACTCATAAACACTCATAAACTAATTTGTTTCTAGAGGAGCAAATTCTTTTCTTTAAGAGTAGACCTAGCTCAATTTGGAAGGGCAATGTTATGCAGAGAAGCAAACAGGAAATCACAAAGTTTTTCCCCTTTGTTAAAATGTCAGTAAAACATAGATTGTACCCATACACCTTGAATCTCTTGTCTCATAATGATAGAGGTCATAGTCTGGCCCAGGGTATGAGTCTTCCCTTCAATCCCTTGCCTTTAGGTATTTTCATCTGTATCAGAATTATGCAGTTCCCCATTTGGCTGCAGTGAAGCAAGGGCTCTCAAACTACCAACCACCCAAAATACCATTTAAATATAGTGTTTTTAATTGTAATTCCAGCTGGAACTTTATAATCCCGTATTTTGATGCCAATTTAGTAATAATTTATTCGTTCCTGCAGTTTGATTTAACAGCTTCTGAAATAGATTATATATTAAAACACCTATGCCTTTATATCAAATGAAATATGCGATGCTGAGCGTAGATTTAATTACAGTTTTCCTGGAAATCAGGTGCAGTGATTATATTGTTACATACAGGTGTAATGATTATGTATCATTATGCCTGTATCGCCAGCTAATCAAGTATCACCTACTACTAATTTCCTTAGTTAGATTATATTGACAAATAAATCAATGTTTTTATTGGATTCTGAAGAAGAATCCTGTTAATTTGGGATCAATTATTGATATATTTTTGACATTTTAATCCTCTTGAGATTCAAGGACTGTATTAGGCATTGTTTGAGCCTGGAGAGTTCCATTCAAAATTAATTATTCTTCTGTTGAAATAGTCTCCCTAAGCTAGCTGACTTCTCCCTGTTTTGAGCTGAGGGAGAAGTGAAAATATATAGAACATATAGGGAAATCCAAAATTTGGGCCAAAACTTCTCCCTGTCTAAAAGCTGTAGGATGACACCTGATGGACACAATGTTCTATCATCAGAAGCAGCTGACATAATCCTATCCTATAATTTCCTATTTCCAAACAGAAATTAGACATGAAAAAAAGTGTTAAGTGAACTTGGCCTTGGGAACACCACCATGTTTGTTTGCTATGTTTCCAAATGGAAGCAGCCTTTAAACTGTGACTTCCTCAGTGTTTCTGTGACTTCCTCAGTGTTTACCTCTTTGTGTGATGACTTAGAGTTTCATGATTTGAGCCACGACACGACAAAACAAACAATGTGGTTGTGCGCCCAGCGCAGACTCAGAACAGCCTGCGTATCCGCCCGGTTTGACATGACTCTTCGTAAAGTGCTCAAAGGGTAGCTAAGGGTCTAAGCTACCTCCATGCGGACAGCAAAGACTCTGATCAGACTGGGCGGATGCCCAGGCTGATCTGAGTCTGCGCTGGGCACACAACCACATTGTTGGTTTTCTTGTGTCGCGGCTCATTTATGGATTGGTGCTTTCAGCTGTTCTGAACATATGAGATTTTTATATTGTCCACACTTAATTTTCTTTTCTCCATCACTCCTCCTCACACTCTCACACATAAACAAACTGACATAATATCAGTTGTACTAATCAAATCATCTTTATGCAATATATATGTGTTCTAAAGCCAATAGCCTGTTATTCCTTGTCTGGTGACATGAATATTTATGGCAATAATTTGTTCTGTTGATTAAACAATTCTGGTGTGCAGGCCAGTGAAAGTTTGGGTAGACGCATAAAAGGCAATCCAGCTTGGGTCTAAGTATCAAATATGGTGGTCTGCCAAGAAACTAACACTGTTATGGGAGCCTTGCTTGATTGGCGGAGGAGTTTATTTTCTGCTAAAAGTTCTCTTCCAAAACAGTCAAAACACTTTGGATTATTTCCAGAATTGAAAAATGAAGCAAAAATAAGACAAATATGTCTCTGAAGTTTCTTTCAGGCTGTACACTTTATGTAAGTAAGGATTAATATAATATTGTTAATACTATTGTTTTTTCATGTCTAACAGAAGAAGCATGATAGATATATGTTTCAAATAAGTGAATTAATTAGTCTTTATTCAATGATAACTTCTGTTCATCAGTTTTGACATAACATATTGTGTGTTGTTATGGCTTCTCAGACCCATCTGGTTCAGGTAACTGGCAACATTTTATATTTTTGTGGAGAAAAATCTCTACTCTATCACTAAAACTCACCTATATATATGGAGCCCCCATTTTTTATCAAAGAGCAGCATTCTTTATTTAGAAACCCATGACAATTTATATGCACCTTTAAGGTGTATGGGTAACCTGATGGATTTTCTGTCAGTTTTACTAAGGGAAATTCCTTTTAAGGCCTAGCTCCTGTTGGCTTCTCTGGATGACAAAGTCCTTCCAAAATGGGATAGGTCGATCTGTACTTTCAAAGAAAAGAATTTGCTCCAAGTCTACCCGTAAAAGAAATAATTTGCTGCTAGAGAACCCTGGGAGCATTTTCCTTTAAGAGTAGTCTAGAAGCCAATTGTTTCCTTTAAGAGTTGACCCCATTGAGAAGAGAGACAAAATGAAATTTGCTTTCTCTAATGGTTTCCTTCACCTTAACCCTATTGCACTCAGAACAGCCAAAACTTTATAGAGTTTTGGCTTTTCTGAGTGCAATAGGGTTAAGGTATTGAGAAAAGATTTTTATTCAGTTCTGTATTTTCTTTCTTCAGGTATACTTGAACTGGGCAAACTCTGTTCTGAGTGACCTAGGGGAGCTGCCATGTGAGGGTGTGTCCAGTGTTCAGGAGGGTAGATTACTATGCCAGTTAATTGACAAGTTGTGCTCAGATGCTCAGCTAATTAAGAAAGTCGAGGTAAGAAACCTGTATGCTGTTTGCAAAGGTCGAGAGAAGGAGAGTAGAAGGAGAGTACTGTCATTGTCCCATTAGTGTTTCATGGCAATTAATGCTTCATAGCAACTTAAAGCACAGGCTATAGTGATATTTAGACAGAGCATGGTAGAGTTCAGTCCTTTGGAGGTGGTGTATCCCCAGCAGTCTGTTACAGAAATAACTGAAATTCTGTCTGAACGGTGGAACATGTACACCTGGAATAATGTAGAGTTCATTTACACCTGCATATAATCCTCAAAAAAGGGCACAGCACAGTAAACGTCGACTGAAAGAAAGAAAAAATTAATTAGGCATTTAATAGTAATGTACAGTTGTGTACATTTTCTAGAAATCATTTAAAATTATCTCTTAAATATCATCAAATGCTTTAATCGTGTTCATATAATTTTTAACGCACTTGTATGTCAGGTGATGTCTTCTTGAATGTCAAAAATTTGTGACAGTATATCCTGGGATGTACTGTGGGTGACCCACCATCATTACATAATATCTCATTGGCTGTCGTCTGAATTTAAATTACGTAATTGAAAGTGCTTCCTATTGGTTCAAGGTAGTAAATTTTGAACGGTGAAAATCAAGAAAAGTGCATTAGAATGTCGATACCTGTACTGAAAATTTTAATGCAGGGAGGCAAATTGTTGGTTTTATGGTCGCAAATGGCACATACGGTCACACTGACCCCTTTGCGATAAAACACCCAAAATTTTCGACCATAAAAATGCAAAGATTTGCCTCTCCGAATGACAATTTTGAGTACAGTTGTTACCTAATTCAGATTGGTTTTTGGTATAAATGTTTGTGGTTTTGATGACTTCATATATATATCTAATGGTCAGCTTAAGTGCAAGTTCATGTGCTCCAAAATCATGATTACTTATAATGCACCATAGACTTTTGTACAGTTACAGTGCACGCCTTATCAGGACCTCGATCTTAGTCATATTGATAGTCCCCTTCCCATTTGCTGGAATAATGGCCCCTTGTTTACATTATTTGCAGTCCTTTTCTTAAAATGGTTTGCATACTGTTTGAAGGCCATATGAACTGTCTGTAATAACTTCACTTTATACATTTTTCTGTCTGTTTTCAACCATTTGAAAGTACATCATGTAAATGAATAATAATTGCATATCCATTATATGGAATGTAGGAACTTATAATTTCACAAACTTATTATTATGTGTTCTATGGAATATTAATTCAAACTTATGAGATATAGACCTAACAATTATTTGTAAGTGCAGAAATAAATCTTCAAGATTTTAGTCATAAATTTATTGGCTTTCTTTAACAACTTTGGCGTTTCATTTTACACATGTATTGTAAGTCTTGAATCAATAATTTTGACCTGCCAAAAATTGTCAGGTAAATCAATGAGCTTTGAACACATATCTCTTTCTTCCTACCTTATTTTATCAAGATGTGGGATTTATTGGCAGCCACTGATATTATCATTAGAGATTCTTTCTTGAATGAATAAAACCTCACAGAAGAATAGAAAACCACACTAAGCCATGTATTATGGAAGAGAAAGTTCTTTATAAAAATAGGTGGTGGATCCATACATCCAAGTCTCACAAAGTGAGCTTTTAGAAGCTGGTTCCCGTAGCTTTTCAGATCTCATTTTTCATAGACACAGGGTATAATCGATTCCGCCAATTTTCGCTTCCTGCAGAGACTGTCCGTCATATTTGGCTTCTGCCGAGACTGTCCACGAACTCTTGCTTCCTGCAGAGACTACTGTCCTCAACAAATTGCTTCCTGCTGAGACTAGCCGCGTGACTCTGCTTCCTGCTGTGAGCCTCGGCAGGAAGCAGAATCACACAGACAGTCTCTGCAGGAAGCCATTTATCATGTACAGAAGTCTCGGCAGGAAGCAAGTACTCGCAGACAGTCTCGGCAGAAGCCAAAAATGATGAACAGTCTCTGTAGGAAGCGAAAATTAGCGGAATCGATTATACCCTGTGATAGGCCTCATGGAAGATTAGTTAACTTGCTAAATGTTGTCACCCTCGTTAGTCTTTACTTACTTATAGAGCAAATGGCACAAATTGTTGACCTGGTCATCCCCTGGGCCCAGATTTACCATAGTCAAATTTGCCTTTCTTGCTCAGAAAAACACAAAATGAAAGACTTCAGCCCTGTTAAGATGAATTTGGATGCCATTTTTGTGATAATCTCACTTAAGTTTCTCAGATCTCACTAATACATATTTGAAAGTTTATTGTTTGACTTAAATCAAGGATACTGTAGGCAAATACTACAAACTGTGATTGCCCTACTTCTTAGGAAGATATAAATGGTACATTTTGTTTATAAAAACTATCTAAATCTGTATTGATTAAACATACCTAAAGAAAATTATTTATCCCTGATAATAGTTTATAGGTGCTGATAATAGATTTAAATTAAATTATATTTGGCAAAGGCCTATTTTTTGACAAAAAATAAATGCTAGGAAGATTATAGAAGATATCATTATGAAAATAAACTTAAAGCCTGTGTCATTTCAGTAACGCAGAAGTGGAATTTCGCGTGATAGATTTTTTTTATATTGGTGGCCCTTTCAAGAATATTTCACTTATGTCAAGCTGATCCTTAGGCAGGTGTGGAAAAAAAACCCAGAGCTCCCAGGAAAATTCACCTGACCTTCCACTTGCAGAACTTGGCTTTCTCACATGCTCAGCGAAGGCTTAAACATACAGCATTGAGAGACCTAAGTTAGGAAGTTAGGTGGGATTAGAGTTGTTTGAGTTATTTTTACTAGATGTATCACCTGAAAGGACTTGTCATGTCTCCCGGGCTTATAAATGAAAGAGCTGAGTCTTGTTTCAAAACAAGAGTCAGCGCTTTCATTTATAAGCTGCCGAAACATGACAAGTCCTTTCAGATGATACAGCTAGTGAAAACAACTGAAACGACTCCAATCCCACCTAACTTTAGAATCTCTGTCACTGCTTATTTTGCTATTATTAAGTTTAGTGCTTATATGCACTGGTTTGACAAAGTGCAAAATTTTAGAGGGCTGATCAAAAAGTCATTTTTGGTTATCCCCTCGGGGATAACCATATTAAGATAGGAATTCGTACTCGATTTGTACGCCGTTTCTTTTTGCTAAAATACAGGTCCCACTATTTCCCGGTACTTCTACATTTGGCACACCCTGCTATAGGGTTCTCGCCATCATCGCTAATGCATGAGCTTTATAGCTTATATCTTAAAACACTATACCTCCCCCTATGCAAACAGTTACCTGAAAGTTCAGTTATCATTTAACAGTACAGATCGATAACAAGTTCTGCTTGATTAACGCTAAATACAGGTTCCACTATTTACCGTATTTGCTCCCATAGTTTGGGGCACCCAGCTGCAGGGTCCCTTCCAGCATTGCTTAGACAGGAGCAGTAAAAACACTTCATCTCGCCTAATACAAGGATCTCACCTAATACATTAGCACTTACCAGAGAGCTCAGTCCACTTACGAAGAGCCATTACTAAACAGTACAGGTCATCTAACAAAAGTTAATAGCACTGAAGCTCACCTGATACAAGCAATCACTAGACAAAAAGAAAAAGCTGTCAAACTCACCACTTACCTACAGCTTCAACAAATCTAAGAATACAATAAATTAACTTTTATTGCTGCCAATTTTCTGCTTTACCACTTGCGTCCTATAGATTCATTTGCTAAGGGATAACCTCTCAAGCTTTTTCAAAAGCTAAACTTGTATTTTTTATAAGAGTCAACTTGATATGAACCACGACACGACAAAACCAACAAAGTGGTTGTACACTCAGCACAGACTCAGATCAGCCTGGGTATCCACCCAGTCTGATCAGAGACTTCGATCGCTGTCCGCATGGATGTAGCTCAGACCCTTAGCTACCCTTAAAGCACTTTGCAAAGAGTCTGATTAGACAGGGTGTATGCCCAGGCTGATCTGAGTCTTTGCTGGGTGCACAACCTTTTTGCTGGTTTTCTTGTGTCGCAGCACAATTATATCTTGTATATTTCAGACCTCGGGGACCCAAACACCACACAGCTATCTACGCGCTGCATTAGATCATATGCGTAACCATGGTATCAAGTTCCACTTTACACCTCAAGGTATGTACAGAGTTTGAAAGTCATCAGTAATAATTAGTTGGGTAAAATTTCTCACCTAAAATTTGATTTTTTTTTTATAGCAGATCACTTGTAAAGATGATAAGTACTAGTGAGCTCTTAAGTATCAAAAAGAAGGTTTTTCTATAAAGTATCAAATAGAATGTGATTCTAATGGGATACATTGGATGATATTTGTAATGGGAAACTTTGGTGAGTTTACTCCCTTTATCAGTTAATCTATATTGGTTATCTCCCACAATATAGTGATAAGTAGATATTCTTAGGTCTGTTATGACTTTTGCTTAAGATGAATGGGTACACTACCAGGCAGGGCAGTTCTTCATTGTTATTTTCGCCTCCCTTTTCAGTGGGAAGCAATTAACTTTTAAAATAAAGAGTTTTGCACTCATTCGAGCAGACTCTTTCCTTAAAGAGTTGTTCCTCTTTTGGTACGGCTTCTTTGTCCAAGAAAGCAAAGAGAAATTCACAAAAGTTGTTTCCATTAGTAAAAGTGGTGAATAAAACACTGAGGTGTACTCATTCAGCTTGATAATAAAAAGGGAAGTAAATATGTATTTTCCATATTCATAAAGGGAGGTAACTAATATTCAAACAGAGCTGCAGATAAGAAGGGGTAAAATGGATAATTTAAAGATAATTTTTTTGTTGTGACCCCCCATTTGAACCGTCTTGTTGAGACGGTTCAAACGAGGGGTCACAAAATATGTTTTAATGGAAAAATAAGGAAAATTATCCGCAAATTATCCATTTTACCCCTTCTTATCTGGAGCTCTGTTAAAGTAACAGATTGTGTGCAAAAAAAGTCAGTTGAAGAAATTGCCTCCCTTTGAAAGTTGGTTAAGGAAGGGATGTAACCTGGTAATTTCTCCTGTTGCTCTAGTATAACTACCAGAGAACATTTTCTTCAATAATCTAAAGTAATATATTAAATGTAAAGCTGACATTCTCGCTTGATCATTTATTGGTTTATAATATTTCATGCTTGTCTGACCCAATTTTGAGAAAGAAAAACTTACATTCGTACAGATCAACAGGCATGGAAAGTTGTATAGCAGGGTACCTAAATTTGCATTTGCTGGCATATCATTAAGACTACCCTTTTATGAAAAGATTATGGAAAGAATTTTAAGTAGACGCGACTATAATCACTTAATCTAGTTATTCAACATTAACACTATAATCAGGAAAGAAAACATTGCATTGAAGGCACTAGGATGACCCATTCTGCCCTTAGTATGCACAAAAGCACTCACACAAAAAGTGATGTGCTCATAAACTGTTTAGAAAACAAAATTTCAATATCTTAAGATGTTTGAAAAGTGCTAAATGTGGATTGTATATAAAGATATAACCTACTGTATAAAGGAACGTGAAATGAACTGAGTCATAATTTTCAAAGAATATGCAATCTGAGAAACCTGGACACATTTCAGAATTTTATAACACCTTTTTTTATGCAAAAAGGAATATTTCTGTAAACCTGTAAATTTTTTATCAACTTAGAGTGTCCAAAATATAATTCTGTATTCATTTATATTGTGCTAATATCTGAACTGCTGCGATTACATATTTTACTTTAATCCTCTTCATAGCTTTTGAATTTTAGAGGTTTGCTGACCTTTATGCGGTGGCAAATAGAGTTTGGGCAGCTGTGTAGCTAATAGAAATTGTCTTCTCTTCATGTGACTTGAGTTTTCACTGAGCTAAAATACCTTAAATTTTAGACTGGATAAAATGGATAAACAGTAAGTCACTGTGACCTTCTTGAGATTGGTTTGAACTTTCCTAAACAGCTTCTCCATTCATACTATTCATATTTTGTGTCAACTTGTTATCATTTGGTCTTCAAAAAGATCCATCATTTCATATTGAGCTACATGTATACTGTCATATGGAGAATAGGTAAGGTTAGCAACTCTGCCATTTTCATTTTTTGTCTCCCCTCTCAATGAGGGCCAACTCTTAAAGGAAAGAATGTTCTCCTTTGAACGTATTATTTCCTTTAAGAGCAGACTGCATTTGGAAGGGCTTCTTCCAGGAAAGTAAACAAGAAGTCACTAAAGTTGTCTCCTTTCATGATAATGGCAGACAATATGGAGGAGTTCCCAATGCCCAGACCAGCATTTACTTTATCATTTTGGAGCATTATACAGTTCTGTTTCTGAAATGTTTATGTTTGGATTTGTTGAATCAATGGAAAGTGTGTATGCTTAGATCTGACTGCATATGCACAGGGAGATATGGGTCAGATATGACTTTTGACAAGTCTCATATGCCTTAATTGTCTCATGCCATACCTCATAGTGAATCATTGGAAGAGTGATCATTTACATTTTTGTCTGTTTACATTATATGAAGAATGGTAAGAATTAAGATTGTCTATATCGGTATATAATGGATTGTACAGTTGATAAAGTCCACTTAACATATCATATATATTGTTGGTCACTGTAAATGAACATAAAGTATATAATATATAATCAAAGTAACATATTAGCCAGGTCATAAGAAATCTTACTAAAGGTATGAAGCAACACCTACTACGGTACAGTGCATGGTCAGACCCAGCTTTGAACTTGTACTGTCAAGTCAGAACATGAAGTTTGCTCAGGAAATAAATATTAGTTTAGTGCTGTTTAAAAAGTGTACTAATTAAGAGAAAACATGACAAGATCTCCAGGGAGAGTTTCAATCAAAGGTTGGTGTCGTCCTCTGACACCAAGGGGGAGGGTAGTAAAAAGAAGAAGAAAAAACACAAAGTGTTGACACACAAGTAGATGGCCAGCTCCTTTTTCCCCTGGTGAGGTGATCACAATGCTAGACAGAAGGAAAATCATCATACATTCCTTTGAAAAATATGATCATGCTTTGAAATATCATGATTACCTGTACATTGTATCTGCATCTCTGAAAAAACAACAACAACAACAAAAAAAAAAAAAAAAAAAAAAAAACAGTTGCTGTGCCTGTGCATGAATGAAACATCATCAGTACCAGATTGTATTATATATAATTATTCATGCCTTTATCTGTCTGTCCAAATCGTCATCCATATCAAATTGAATGTCTGCTAACTTATCCATTCTGAACTGAATGTCTGCCAAATTCATGCCATACAGTCATCTAATGCTTCTAAAGTCATTCATACCCTTGTCTAAATGCCTGATAAATTATTCATTGCTTTTATTTAAATGTATGAAAAATCATTGATATTTTTGTCTCATTGTGTGAAAGGCTGATCATACTTTTGTCTCAGTGTCTGAAAAACCATTCATATGTAATGTCTGAAGGTCTGAATAATCATTGTCCATAATTTCACACATCAGACAATAACCTCTGAAAGTCAGTGTTGAAGTTTTCCTACCTGGTGTTTTTGTATGGTGTTCATGGGCACTTTCAATGACTGATTTTCTGGTGATTAGCAAATGGGCACATCCTGACACTGTTGCTAACATCATGCATGTGATAATGTACAATCTAAATGTATACATAGAATTTCGTTATATTGTTTGTTCATATACAGTGCAGTCACTTTAAAATGCTATATTTGGGGTCAGTAGAAATGGACTGGGTTCTATGTGAATCATGTTACAAAGGGACATATTATCAAGGAAATACAGAAAAATGACCATTAAATGGTCAGTTTTCTATAGTTTCTTTGTAAAGTCCCATATTTTTGGAGCCAAAACTTGATCATGTTATATCCAAACCTGCTCTGTAATGAAAAGCATTTTAAGATGGCGGTACTGTATTATGCCATGTATATAATTTTTGTGGAATATTGACCTTTGTTGGGTTAAGGTTTCTATAAATTGTTAGTGGTGTCAGCACAAAGTTTGTTTCCTTAACAAATTCTTCTATTCCTGGTATACCATACCACACACCCTTTATGGCATTATCTTGGTGATTGGCAAGGTTAACTTGTCCTTTCATATCAACTGATAGTGGAATAAACTATCTGAATGCAAATTTTGTAAGTGCTTGTGAATATTTATTTGGTCATTGGCAAGAAATCGTGTCCTTGCCAAACTTTAATCAAGAACCAAAAATTGGATAGATAGTACAAAATTTCTCCATAATACAAACTTTGTAACAGGCTGTTGCAAGATTATTTTGCATGGAGTTTAACATATAAATCATTTGTGCAAGAACAGAAAGTGCTTCTATGTGTACAGAGCCGCAACACGAGAATACCAACAATGTGGTTGTGCGCCCAGCGCAGACTCAGATCAGCCTGGGCATCCGCCCAGTCTGATCAGAGTCTTCGCTGTCTGCATGGAGGTAGCTTAGACCCTTATTTACCCTTTGAGCACTTAACGAAGGGTCTGATCAAACTTGGCGGACGCCTAGGCTGATCTGATCCTGCGCAGTGCGCACAACCACACTTTTGGTTTTGTCGTGTCGCGGCTCATATGTGTAAGAAAGATGCTCTTTAATGGGTTGCAGGAGAAAGCATTGTGACTTTGAAATGCATGGCTCTGATGAAACTCGGTGATAAGAATTTGCTTGTTCACGACAGATAAGAATAATATTCTGTGGCTTTCGAGTTTTCTAAAATGAAAAATGACAAATTAGTGAAATATTGGTTTTCACATGGCATATCTGCAATACAGTTTTTTTGTTTTTTACAGCAGCAAAAACAATTTCAATTTTAAGGTATTTAGTATCTAAAAGTGCATATATGTGTGTCTTAAAGTTTTATTGTTATTAATTGTTGACTTCTTTCAAATGGGCTAAACGAAGATACAGATCTTTGAATTATTAGCATAATTAGAAAATTATTAAAAATCAATGGCAGTGGGCTGATCTGGGTAATCAATAAATTAATATGCCCTATCAATAAATATTACTATGCTAAGGTTGGTGGCTTTGTTCAATTTAATAGATTGATATCAAAGGTATTCAAGTTTACATTATATTGGTAGATGTTTATTGTTTTAAACTTTGGTATCATTTTATACAGTTCTTTGCTAAGATTTGTTTCATGTTAAAGTAGACTTATTGTCTATTTAACTTCATGAGACAAGGACATATTAATGGATTAAACTTTTTTGAAAATTTTATATTAATGGAGTAAAATTTTTGAAAATTTTGGATAAAAAATAAACAGGAAGCTGTAAGTAAGAATAATTTCTGGATATTTAATTTGCTGTTAGGTCTTCTTTGAAAAAAAAAAAAAAGAAGAAGAAAAAAAGAAGAAGAAATATTATCAACGAAACTCTATTAATGTTATACAGTACCTGTAGATGTAGAGGTTCAACATTCAGTGATACTGTAAAATATCTAAATATCGGGACACCTAAAATAGTTACAGTAATTGTCCTACAATGAAACAGTTTGGTTTGATGTAGATGGAATGGCAGACAGTGTAGGGCCTGATCAGACTGCTCTTTACAGAGCAGTCTGATCTGGGCCTGCACTGTTAGCTAAGGCCCATGTGTCCCAATATGTAGAATCTTTATGGTACATATATTTTATTAATATTCCTTTCAAAAGGATATACATATTAAACAAGTTTCAATGGCTGATTTTACAGAGAAACGTAATGATATTGAGCTGGAACTATATACTAATGATTTAGAAACAGAATTAATAAGTCTCTCAAGAGTTGACAAAATGCAGATTCTCCCTTAGCACAGAAATTCTCATTCAACTATGTAGTGCCATTACATTCATTTGAGGAATCTTTCCTATTACATTTCAGATATCTTAGATGGTGATATAAAGTCAATACTAGATGTTCTGTGGCTGATCATTCTCAACTATGGTCTACACTCCATCAGTAAGTTCATGAGTAATTTCCATTTCCTGTCTATATATGTTTGAATTTCATATTGTCTTGCCTCTGTCTAGCTGTAGGAAGCCAAACATACAAGTACTACAGGTATTCTTGCACAGTGACTCAAGAAAAGTTTACTCCAACAATGAGTCATTGTTGGCATAAACTTTCGTTGAGTTTTCTGGTTTAGCTATATGTTTAGTGACAATCCCAAGGTAGGCAAGACATCTATAGAATTTCGCTGTGTGTTTGTGTTTGCAACTGATAGCCAGTATAAGTGAGACACCTAAATACCCAATTTAAAGGAAATATAAGTACAAGGTATAGCTAGTGGTTTGAACACTCCAGACATATACTCCAAGGGCAGCAAATTCCATATGTGGCTTGTTGAACTACCTTTGTCTTTTCAGATGACTTAAAAAGAGGTTTTATAGGTAGATATGTTTGGAAGTGAGACTTTTATTCATTTTATCATAATGACACACACACCCCTTCCCCCCACCCCCCTTTCCCCTTCTCCAAAAATTCTCATGGTTTCTGCTCAGTAACTTAAGTTTAATGATTTGATTTCTTTATATTGGTATATGGTATTTGACCATAAACAAAAACAGGCTGAGTTCAAAAAAAGAGGTTATGCTTCAATTTTGACAGGAGTTATGACCCCTATTGGACCTGAAAAATGGCAAAATGTTGGTTTCCACTCAATAACTTACCGGTAAGTTTCAATGATCAAATTGCTTTGAAATTCATATGGTATAAGACGATTGACAAAATGCAGGTTGAGTTTGAAAAAGGAGGTTGTGTGTCAATTTGTTGAGGATTTATTGCCCCTTGTTGATCTGAAAATGGAAAATATTTGGTTTCTGCTCAATAACATAAATTTAAATGAATGGATGTCTTTGAAATTTATATGTACATGACCATTAGTAAAATACAGATTGGGTTCGAAAAGGGAGGTTATGCATCAAATTTGGCAAAGGTTATGGCCCCCTGATAAACCTAAAACTGGAAAAAGTTTTGGTTTCTGCTCAATGACTTAAGTTTTAATGGTAGGATTGTTTTGCAATTTATATGGTACATGACCGTTAATAAAATTCAGGTTGATGGGGAGATCTAGTAAGCGTAAGCCAGGCATATTGCCATTTCTTATTATATTCTGTTATGCCATATATGTTTTGCCATATAAATTATATTTGGATATAAGTAGCAGGCTTTGGAGCTGGTGATTAAACTGAATTTTTTCATTGAAAGTAGAAACAAAATACACAGCAATCAAAGAAATGTACAAGCAGAAAAATACAGCTCTCCAACTTCACACAAGATATCTGCACATGCACAGTCATTCACAAAATGGTCTATATAGCTGGATCTGTTGTATTGCCTGATGAAAGTGGTTCCCTTTGAATAGTAACATATCATTGGTCCATAACTAATAGTATTTAAGAATTATTAGAGAGGTCAAAAGAAAGATCAACCATCGTTTACATATTAGAGTGAATTGGAACAAAAAAATTATAATTTATTATTCTGGTAGGAAAAAATCTTTTTGTATTAAGTATGCACACCATTGATTACCCTGATAATAAACAATGCTTTGTTCTAATGTACTTGGCCAAAGGGGCATAAATAAATGGGCAAAGTTTCGTGCTGAATACACATGAGCCGCGACACGAGAAAACCAACAATGTGGTTGTGCGCCCAGCGCAGACTCAGATCAGCCTGGGCATCCGCCCAGTCTGATCAGAGTCTTCGCTGTCCGCATGAAGGTAGCTTAGACCCTTAGCTATACTTTAAGCGCTTAGCGAAGACTCTGATCAGACTGGGCGACTGCCCAGGCTGATCTGAATCTGCGCTGGGCGCACAACCACATTGTCGGTTTTCTCGCGTCGCGGCTCACATGACTCTTAATTTGACAATATTAAATGATGTTATCAAAATGATCATCTTTTTATGTGACTGATGATTCACAGAAATAACTTGAATTTATATGGCTTTTTGACTTTATCATTAAAATTTGTAAATCAACTGAGAAATTTGCTTTACGATGCAGACATGTAATTTGGCTACTCCAGTGATGAAGTTCCAGTCTGCCAATTTAAGCTGCTGCAGTTGGACAAATCATGGTTTAACTATTTTATACCACCCTTATCAGTGTAGACCTTGCTCATAGCGTAATATTTCGTGGTAAAGTTAGCGTTTTCTGGTAAGGGTGGTATAAGCTTCACATATATATAAGACCAATAGCTTTAAACAGCCTATTATTATTTTTGTACTCGGTAAATACCTTGTTTTATAGCTGACTAAAACTAAGTCCCATATGAAGCTTTGGTCATTAAGTTGGAACAAAACCTATTCCTGGCATAGGTTATGTTGGAACAAAACCTTTGTCAGGAATCCACAGAAGCAAACAGGAATTCATGCTAGTTAATTTCCAACATAACCTATGCCAGGAATAGGTTTTGTTCCAACATAATGACCAAAGCCTCATATGGGACTTAGTTTTAGTCATGTATAAAACAAGGTATTTTCCAAGTAAAAAAAAATTTCTTTAAATAGATAGTAGGCTGTTTTTATCATTTTTTGGGTATCCATTTGGAGAAAGCTACAATTTTCAATTTCCAGGTGGGAATGGAATTGTGCATTTACCAGGCATATAATATACAGGAATAGAATCATGCACAGTACTGTGAGCAGAGATCAGCCCTAACTCACCCCTGGTTAACTATGTATATACAAGGACTGGTATGAAACGAAAAAGAGCTAATACGAAACAAAAAAAGTCAAAGTTACCAAATGACCTGATTATCAGGTCATTTAGTAACTATGACATTTTTGTTTCATAACAGCTCTTTTTCATTTCATAACAGCTCTTTTTCATTTCATAACAGCTCTTTTTCGTTTCGTAACATCCTTGAAAACATAGTTAACCAGGTGTGTACCGGTAACTCATTTCATTCTGATGTTTAGTGTGTTGTTGGTACAGTAACTGCTATTGGTACAGGAGCAGTAATTAGCAACCATAATTATTTACAGACCTGTTTGAACAACGGGGTTCCCAATTTCGGACTCATTCAGGAGCAGAGGTCTGATCGGTTTTCATTATACCCCCGGTATACGAAGGATATAGGGGGTATATAGTTTTTGGTTTTTCCGTTTACATGTTTGTGTGTATGTTAACATTTTTTTCTGTCACAGATTTCTCAGGAACCACTACAGCTAGGATTTTGAAACTTGGTACAAACGTTGGGTATGACTAGTTGTACCGTGTAAGAGAGAATCAGCTTCCTGCTGCTTATCATTCCCTTTATTTGTCCATTTTTTCTTTCTCTCCAATTAATTTTCTGTCAAAAATATCTCAAAAACTTCTACAGTAAGGGTATCTGAAATTTGGTAGAAACGTTGGATATGACTAGTTGTACTGTGTAAGAGAGTATCAGCCTGCTCCAGCTTATCATTCCCTTTGTTTGTCCAGTTTTTCTTTCTATCCAATTTCTCTCCAATTAAATTTTTGTCAAAGATTTCTCAGGAACCACTACAGCTAGAATTTTGAAATTTGGTACAAACATTGAGTATGACTCGTTGTACAGTGTAAGAGAGAATCAGCCATCTGCTGCGTATCATTCCCTTTATTTGTCCATTTTTTCTTTCTCTCCAATTAATTTTCTGTCAAAGATATCTCAAAAACTTCTGCAGGAAGGGTATCTGAAATTTGGTAGAAACGTTGGGTATGACTAGTTGTACTGTGTAAGAGAGTATCAGCCTGCTCCAGCTTGTCATTCCCTTTGTTTGTCCAGTTTTTCTTTCTCTCCAATTTCTCTCCAATTAAATTTTTGTCAAAGATTTATCAGGAACCACTACAGCTAGAATTTTGAAATTTGGTACAAACGTTAAGTATGACTAGTTGCACAGTGTAAGAGAGAATCAGCCTTCTGCTGCTTACCATTCCCTTCATTTGTTCATTTTTCTTTCTCTCCAATTAAATTTCTGACAGAGATTTCTCAGGAATTACTACTGTAAGGGTATTTGAAATTTAGTACAAACCTTGGTAATGGCTAGTTGTAATGTGTATGAAAACATCAGCCTCTTCCTGCTTATTATTCCCTTTGTTTGTCCATTTTTTCTTTCTATCCAATTAAATTAACCTTTTTTTCTGTCACAGATTTCTCAGGAACCACTATAGCCAGGATTTTGAAATTTTGTACAAATGTTTGGTATAACTAGTTGTATATTGTAAGAGAACTTCAGCCTCCTTCTCTTATTGTTCCCTTTGTTTGTCCATTTTTTCTTCCTCTCCAATTATTTTTTTGTCACAGACTTCTCAGGAACCACTTTACCTAGGTTTTTTAAAATTTGTTACAAAGTTGGTTATGGCTAGTTGTATCATATAAGAGACCATCAGCCTCTATCTGCTTATCATTCCCTCTTTTTTTTCTTTCTCTCCAATTTAATTTCTGTCAAAATTTCTCAGGAACCATTACAGCTAGGATTTTGAAATTTGGTACAAATATTGGGTGTGACTAGTTGTATTGTGTAAGAGAGTATCAGCCTCCATATATGTATCATTCCCTCTTTTGTTCATATTTTCTTTCTTTCCAATTTAATTTTTGTCACAGATGTCTCAGGAATCACTATTGCTTGTATTTTGATATTTAGGCCAAACATTGGGTTTGACTAGTTGTATCAAGTAAGAGAGTATCTGAGCCTCCTTCTGCTTATCATTCATTATCATTTATTTTAAAGTTTTGTATTAAGTGTGGCAGTGTTTCTTTTAGGCGGTGGTGCTGGCCGGGGGTATACGTGAGCCTCTGCTCACATGCTCTAGTTGTGTTTGCTGTACTGCCAGTCTGGATAGCCAACAGTTTTAAACAGCCCTTGATTAAAACTGGAAGTTCATTCTTCATGCAGATATACATTATGTTGCAATAAAAAAAGTTAGATTATTTTTAGGCAAAGATTTTGTTCACACACTCTTACATATGGACCTGATATGAAAATCATGTTTCTTTTTGTTTTCTGTGAGCACTTGGATTTGTTTTCCATGGATTTACAACAGTTTGTTTCAGTTTCCCTAAAACTCTTGACATGAAAATATTGGATATATCAGAATTGCTTAGATTAGATTAAACATATTGTATTGCCTTTATATACAATGGGGTTGGGCTACAAGTTCTCGCAACATTAGTTACAGCCCTCCCCCCTAGAATTGCTTATGTACATATTAGCAAAATGCATGAATCATGTGAAATGATGGGATATTTCCATTTCAGTAGACTGATACAACTTCCTTCATCCTTTGAGCTGATATTACCTTAATTACTTTTGTCTTGTGTATGCTTTACTATTAAAGTCAAGATTCTTGTATACCTAGGTCCAGTTGTTCGAAACTAACGATATCATTAGTTAATGTTTTATTTAAATTTTAAACTTCAGTATCTCAAATATGCAAATGTTTGTTTGTTGGAAAAATGAGAGAAGCTTTTGCACTGCACTGCAAAAGCTTCTCACATTTTTTCAACAAAAATATCAGTGTATTTGGCTATAAAGTCACAATTCACTTAACGAGTTGACCTCTTAACAAGCTTGTTAGGCTAACGATACTTTGAACAACTCGGCCCTGGTAAATAAACTTTACCATAGATAAATATCCCAAAAGCCCACAAAAATTGATTGTGTTTGTATTGAAGGCAGATCATCATTAAGACTTTATAGATTTATATAGTATGATTAAAATTTTACAATAGTGGCACATATTGATTAGCTCTAATAAAGATACTTATTATATGGTAGAGTTGAATAGACACTGGACAATGCCTCACATTATTTCAGTATTTTGTGTGAATATTTTCGGATATAAATAATTGAGAGCAAGTGACTCTGTCTAAACATGATTTTTTTGGATTTGGGCTAATGATTTAAAATTGGTATGCGAGTTATATACATAAACACTTACATTATAAAAAAATAATTTTTGTGCTCTTTGATCTATCGTATTTTTTTCTTAATACATGCAACCTGAGCATGATTTGGTCGTTATATGTGCCCTTTTTTTTTGTTCAGTTTGGCCTAACTCTATAAGCTATTGGAAGATGAGAAAAAAAGTCTCTGATGGCATTGAAATCTTGACAAGGAAATCTCAGACTTGTTTCCGGAATATTTAAGTCTTACGTTCTTAAAGTCATGATATTTTCTATTTCAACAGATAGCAGTCCATATCAGCGAAGTGTTGGTATTGGCAAGAAATTGCTTCTAGACTGGTGTCAGAGAGAACTACAAGTCACCTTTGACCCTCAGAATTCTCTTACATACAAGTAAGTAGAAATTATTGTCAGTGAAAGCAGTGAAACAAGTGTAATGCAGGTATAATGATGTGGTACAATGTACCGTATTAATCATATTAAATGCCCTTGGAGCATTGCATTCTACGAAAAGAGGGCATTATTTAGAGCCTATAGTGTAGTAAATGAGCCACTGCCAAAAGCCTGTAATAACAGTCTTTTAAAGTGAGTGTGTATACTTGCTGAGGAAGTAACTGTACTCTTTTTGCCTCAGATCAAGTCGCAAATGGAAGAATTTGCTCCTCTTTTCTTTAAGAGTAGACCCGTTTCAAAAGCTTCCTTATCCAGGAATTCATGCAAGTTAATATAACATTATTTTCGGAAAAGAGGCGGAGGGTATTTAAAAGAGTAGGGGCCTTTATTAGGATTAATACGGAATGTTTTTATGGCAAAATGTCTAGAACTCTTGGTACTCAAAGTTCTTCTCATGTGTAGCTATTGTTTTAATCTCTGCCTATAATGACCAACAGTTTGTAATCTTAATTAAGTGCTTTATAATTTAATGAAAAAAAGGCAAGAATGAACTTGTACTGTGGAATATTAAGTGATTTTATGCCACATATTCAAAAATTACTTAACCTCCATATTTAGTGTACTTCTACACACATGGAATCTGGCCCCGAGGTTATAAAACTTTTTTTGTGCTCAACTCAGCTGAGCATGAAATGTTCTCTGCTGATAAATATGAAAATGCCAACTTCTGTTGGCATTTTCATATTCATAAGCAGAGAAAATTTCATACTCAGCTAAACTGAGCAAGAAAGCAACTGTACTTATCAGTAATTTGCTATTTATTAGCAGGTAAAATTTCATGCTCAGCTGAGTTGAGCATGAAAAAAGTTTTATAACCTTGGGGACTGGTCAGGGCATCACCTTGATAATGACTCTGACAGTGTTAATGCCCTGACCAAACATCACATGCATATTACTAAGGATGGTCTAGCTAGACTAGGTTGAGCATACATACTGGCAGGTCTGTGTGCATAGTTAGTATCTACACTTAGACAAGATCTTCCTGATGTATCATATTAAAGCAAAAGAAAATAATAATAACAGGCAAGGAAGTCTCCTTTCTGTATAACAGCAGTAAATTCTGCTACTCAGCAAATGTACATATCTTGCGAATAGACTTCCGATATAAACTTGTCACATATATTAAAATGAGTTCATAATTAATCAATAAATTTGATTAGGATTTTATTGTGAACCAATTCTCTGTATAGATATGCAAACAAAAGAACAGTCCCAAGTATATTTACAATTTTGATATGCAAAGCCATGACTGTTTGTTTTAGCTATACTTGGAGTAGGCTTAGTTTTATATCAGGCTGTGCATTGAGAAAAACTACAGGCTTGCAGCTAGATGCAAATAGCAAGCTATATGTATATAGTCCTGCAGAAGAAGTTCCAGAGATGGCAGTTTCGATAATATATGAGCGGCGGCACGACAACACCAACGTGGTTGTGCGCCCAGCGAAGACTCAGATCGTCCTGGGCATCTACACGGTCTGATCAGACTCTTCACTAAGCGCTTAAAGGGTAGCTAAGGGTCTAAGCTACCTCCATGCGGACAGCGAAGACTCTGATCAGACTGGGCAAATGCCCAGGCTGATCTGAGTCTGCGCTGGGTGCACAACCACATTGTTGGTTTTGTCGCGTGGCGGCTCATATATTACTTCTGGAATTATCTTACTTTTGTTTTTCATAAAATTTTATTATCTTAACCATCTGTAGGTAGTTTAAATGGGGTCACAACATGCATTTATGAAAAAAATTGTACGTGAAACCACTGCACAAATGGAAAACTTTTAATTATGCACACTGTGTCAGCATGTCAGTTGCTCTGTGCACAGCCACATGCAGCTAAAACAGCCTTGGCAGAATCTGTGCAACAAACAGACTGTGGGTGCCTGGGTGTGCTGAATGATCCTGGTCTTTGCTGTTGTATTTGTGCTTATGCACTTTTTTACTTGACATGACCTCACCTGAAATATCAATAGCACTTGTAGAAAGTTTAGATAGTTTATTCAGATTATAACATTGAGGGTTTAAATGTATGTGAAGGTCTTTCATATATGGACAAACAGTGTACAGCCAGCAGTACATCTTAGCAAGCAGTGTAGAGACCCATATCAGACTGCAGTCTGATCAAAGTCTACTTTGATTGCCATTCTGCCAGCAGTTTTGAAACAAATCAACTTCTTTAAATTTAAATTTCAAAAAGATAAAGTGAATGAATTATGTGTCCCAGTATTTATTTTGGGTAATAGTAGTAAATGTCCTGATTGGATACAGAATTTCAAGGAGTTGTAAACTTTTCTTGATTAGTATAGCTTTCACCTAATGGCATATAGACACTTTCTTGTCAACTGTGTAAAGAACCAAAGTTCAGAACTGAAATGCACTATTTTTATGACAGTCAAATTGACATTTTAAGGAATTTTGCTTGTTGACTGAATGCCGTTGACTGTACTGTACTTACAAATCCTTCCAATAATTTCTGCTATGAACAGAATTTTGACACATCAGCTTTTCTCATGGTATTTCTTAAACCTGAAGTAATGCTGGTTTCATGAAATCAGTTGTTGTATATAGAATCTTCAGTTAACACAAATCATAGGTATTTTCGAAACAGGAGCAGTTTCTCTGAGTAGCTTTAGCTCAGCATGACTTTTGGATTAAATTGAAACTAGTTCTGGAGACTGGCAACTATGAATGAAACATAAGTTTAATGCTACTTAACAAATGAGCCGCGACGCGAGAAAACCAACAATGTGGTTGTGCGCCCAGTGCAGACTCGGATCAGCCTGGGCATCCTCCCAGTATGATCAGAGACTGTGCTCAGCGCTTAAAAGGTAGCTAAGGGTCTTAGCTACTCCCATGCTGACAGTGAAGACTCTGATCAGACTGGGCGGATGCCCAGGCTGATCTGAGTCTGGGCTGGGCGCACAACCATATTGTTGGTTTTGTCGTGTCGCGGCTCAAATATTGTTGTGCACTTTTTGAATCTAGCATTTTACTTTTTACTTACAACCTTGATTGATTGCTGCTTTTATGTTGTGAGCAAAAACTTGTGCAGCCATCATAAACACTGGATGCAGAATGCTGGACAAGTCTACTTCTTAGCCATGGTCAACAGTCAGAGATGCAATTAGAGTAAATTTTTGAACTCATTGATATGAAGCAAGGGTATTCAATGTTGATAGATCTTGTGACTCAGCCCAATTGCTTTTTGTTATTTACTACAATTAAAAATTCTGTTTATGGTGTTTTATTATCATTAATCATTAACTATCATTAAATCAGTTTATCCTTAAATCTTTTTTATGTACACAAGTTGTTATCTAAACAATCAAAATTTATTTGCAATGTCACAAAAATGGTACTTGATCATAATATAGTAAAATTCTTGAAAAAAAATCAGTTTTATTTACAGGTAGCATAAGATCATTAGAGAGTTACAAACTGATTTTTAAAGCTGCAGCCTTAAAAAAAGTGCATTCAACTTCTATCTGATATGGACAATGTCCATATCAGATAGAAGTTGAATGCACTTTTTATTGTCCATATCAGATAGAAGTTGAATGCACTTTTTTTTCAAGGCTGCAGCTTTAAAAATCAGTTTGTAACTCTCTAATGATCTTATGCTACCTGTAAATAAAACTGTATTTTTTTTCAAGAATTTGACTATATTGTACTTATTCAGGTAGGTGCGTATGTTTTTGTTACAAACACAGAAACAGGTTGGATACACCATTGTTCACCAATATAAACTCTTTCAAAATGAAATATATCTAACCACTATGAAGGACTAGTAATTGTATCTGGCAAGTTTTAAATGTTGTGAATAAGTTCTAAATTTTGAAATCAGCTGTCTAGTAACATGCTAGCTGAACTTTTTAGAGTTAGGGGAATATATACAATCAATATAAAGCATATTCCCCTATTTCATTTTCTCAACCATCTTAAAGTATTTAATACATTTTCTCCTTCAGAAGGTAATCCTTATCTTATAAATGAAAAGATATCAAATTTTTCAAAGGACTTCACCATAAGTCATGAAGAGGTTACGATATGATCAAATTCTAATTTACAAACTCTTCAGTTTTATAATCAGCTCGTTTACGACCTTTAAAGAAGAAGGCAAACAAAGTCAAGTGCAAAATACATCAACATGACAAATAAGTACTTGTGTCTTATTTAAAAATATTTGATTAGCATCATCCTTGATATTTTTTACAGGTCGGCGACCTGTGTGTCCTACTGGGCATATCAGAAATTTGGAATACCCTAAAGTATTGGGACACCTAAAACCATTAATTTTCCATTTGTCCCAAATGGAAAATTGATGGTTTTTAGGTGTTCCAGTATTTAAGTACAGTGTATCACAAATACATGTACCCATAATATTTGAACACCTTAAGATTATGAGTACACATCTATAAGATATGCCTTTCTATTATAATAGTGTAACACCCCAGACACAGTGTTATAAAGGGCTGTACCTTAATTTCACTGTATTTAGCTTCAAATGTACGCTGGAAGCTCCGCTAGCTCAGTAGGCTAAGGGCTGGCCCGCTGATCTAGCGGTCGCGTGTTCCAGACCCGCTTGAGGTGAAAACTTTTTTGAACCGTAAACAGGATTCATCCTCCCTCATCTTTATATGACTGAAATACTGTCAAAAAGGACATGAAATCGCAAGTCATCCATCCATCAAATATAATCACAAAAGTCACATACTGTCAGTGTTCTCAGTGCAAGTTGTATGGGATTCTATTTTACATCAGGATAGTTTTATTGTACAACTTACTATCAAACGGGTTGATTTTTCAGTCATTATCAGCTTCATGTAATCATGTACAGGTAAAAAGTCGCAAAGCATGTGGCTGCATAAATATTTAGTGGATTTTTATCACGCAATTTCCTTGTTCAATATTGAACTTATTGATCTTTTATACGGAATGATTGTAATTATTCTGAATAGTAGCCAATTTAATGTGGGATGTAGCTAGGCAATATTAAGTGCACCCTGATAGATTTGACCCGCGACATAACAAAACTAACCAAGTGGCATATGCGCCCAGCAAAGACTCCGATCAGCCTGGGCATCCGCCCAGTCTCTAATTATACTGGGTGGTTGCCAGACTTATTTGAGTCCTAGCAGGTGCACATGCCACTTTGTTGTTTTTTTCGTGGCGTAGCTCATTTGGTTTATTATGCTTTGTCCTGGTAGCTGCAGTATACTAATCCTGTACCATGTCATGAGAAATTTTGTCTAGAAATATATAGATACTCATGGCAAGGTAGGTTTTTGCCCTTTCCCTTTGGGGCCCATGAAATAGATCGGCTGCCTGGTGCCTCTGTGGCAGAGCTGCTAGTAGCTGTTGCAGGACCTGGGGCCGTATTTATAAAACGACTTAAGTCGTTGCTATGCTGTTGCTAAGGCTGAATTTCTATAAAGGAGATTCCCTACAACTATGAAATTTGCTCTGGAGGAACAGTCTTACTGTTCCTCCAGAGCAAATTTCATAGTTGTAGGGAATCTCCTTCATAGAAATGTCCCCTTAGCAACCGCATAGCAACCACTTAAGTCGTTTTATGAATACGGCCCCAGAGTATCATTTATCTCAGGTTGGGTAAAAGTCCTACAAATTTGGAGGTAACGCCTCGAAACGGCTGAAATATTGTTTACAGGGACGTAAAACCATAACTCAACAACAAGAAAATACAAGGGAGGTCACACTGATACGGAAGTGTATGTCTCCCTTTCACAGTGGGGGCTACTCTTTATGGAAAGAATTTGCTCTCAGAGAGCAAATTCTTTTTTTAAGAGTAACCCCATAAGAGAATATATTCATATACCAGAGCAGCAATACTTTCCTGTCACAGTTGCCTCCCTTTAAAAGCCAAACAATGTATCCATACACCTAGAGGTGTTTGCAAAATGAATGTGTTTTAGATCAGCCAGTGCACTTGTGCGATGTGGTTAGAGCACATGCAGTTTTCCCAGGCAACAAATGTGTGTCTGCATGCATAATTTGGAATATTTCTGTTTTCTATTTTCAGTCTATGCACAGGGGACTGGTTTCTTAAACTGCTGTCGAAACATGCTGGAGTTCCCATCAACGAAAATGTAGTAAGTTTATGATATAAATGGCAGGACATGTTTCCTGTAGAGTAAAAGATATGCCAATCCTTTGTGAATCAAATATTGAGCATCTTTTCTCATTTTTTAAAGTGAGGCAACACTAGATTCGACTTGCCTGTAATTCCATATTTCTGTATTTTGGTAATTCCATAAGATTTTATTTTTTGAGGGGAATTAAATTGTGTCATGTTTTCTCAGGGACTATTACAGCATGGGCACCCTGGCTGGATTGCCCCTTGTGTCTTTGTCAAAATTAAGTCACTCATGCTTTAATTCAAGGTGACAGGTCGGTATGTTTGGTGAGTGCTGACTGAAAAAGGTAACAAGAAGAATTAATGAACTAGTTAAGATTTATATGACTGCTTATGGTACACAGTCACCACATCTTAAAATTCATGAAATGAGCGGCGACACGAGAAAACAAACAAAGTGGCGTGTGCGCCCAGCGAAGACTCTGATCAGCCACCAAGTCTGATCAGTCTTCACTCTGCACTAAAAAGGGTAGCTCAGGGGTCTAAGCTACCTCTAGCGGACAGCGAAACTGCTGATCAGACTGGGTGGATGCCCAGGCTGATCTGAGTCTGTGCTGGACGCACAACCACTTTGTTGGTTTTCCAGTGTCATGGCTCAAATATCAAATTGCTTGTATTTTTCAAAATCACGGAAAGTAATTTGAGTATTGATCAATACTAATGACATTACATACTTTTGGTACAGTTTATGATAACAAAACATTTATGGTGTTGGAGAAATTGTCTTTTTGTAATTAATTGATCTCCAAAATCACCACATATGCAAGGAATGAGAAAATTGGTCAAATTATGCATAGATTGATATTTTAATGTGTATATTCTCACTACTGTAAAAGGGGTGAATTACATTGCTATTTTGAATCACAGTATAGGTTAATTTGAACTGGTCACTCTTTTGTTAGTTGTAGTGATTGTGGAGAGAAGCAACCATAATTTAACCTGAATGAGGGGAAATTCAAAAATCTTTATTTGCATTGCACAATTTCATTTTAAAGAGGCTATTTTCATGTTTTCCATTTCTTATAGGATCGAGAAGAAAATCTCAAGCTCATACTTTCTGCTGTTGAGAGATCACTGGGGATAAAACAAGATATTATCAAGTAAGCAATCTAATTGAAACATTAATGACAAACTGTGGAGACACAGATCAGAATTAGTCTGAGGAGCACTTTACTTTAAGAGTAGACCCCCTTTTTGGAAGGGTTTGGTGATCTAGGAAGGCAAACAGGATTTCAGGAAAGCTTGGCCCCTCTGTAAAAATGGCAAATTTAGAAACCCCACAAAACATGATGGTGTACTCATAAACCATAATTGGAATGAAAATACACTGCATATTTTTATTGTCTCCCTTTGACCAATATTATTTCATAGCAGAAGTAAATGGTCATTTGGTTGAAGGACCTTGGAAACTTTTTGTACAGCACGACAACAGGAAAGGGCAATTTTAATATTGTCTTGAATAATTTCTATGGTTTATTGGCCTTGGCAAGTTAGTCCTATTAAGGGGACACAATGTAAAGAAATATATAAATTTTCTAGTGTCACCAAAAGACCATTTTGTTTGCAGATTTGTTTATCAGTGTTGGGTGTATATGTGCAAGTAATAAAAAATATTTCTTCCAAAAACACAATATGCTTAAGCTAGACCTGCTTTTAGATGGTTTCTTTAAGCATGTCTACAGATATCAGTTCTTAAATCTTCATGGAGATGATGGTTATCACCATTACATGTTTGATATCAGGGCCGGTCACTATACAATTTTTTTTGCTTCTTCTACATTTTAAATTTATGAAGGAACCTTATTTAAAAACATATCTGCAATTTTGAACTAAAAATCATATTATAGTATTAATAACATCTTTGTTTATATTATTTCAGCCCCAATGATATAACAGAGGGAACAGTTGATGAGCACAATTTGATGATCTATGTTTCACTACTCAGGCTCAAAGTAAGGACATTGAATTACATGGAAACTTCAGAGTTAAACCATCATAGCACCAAAAGAGCAGATAACAAAATCTATGTCTGCAAAATTTCAAAAATATGTTTTATCCAAGCTATATCATATTGAAAGACTTGCGGTCAAACATTGTAGACCCATATGAGGCAGCTTATAATGAGCTGCCTCATCTGCATCTACACTGTTTGCAAATTCAACTTAAGATTTTCATTCCTGGTGGTTAAAGTGTTAAAATGATGTATTCTTTAGTTGAGCATAATTGATAATTTGCATCTCTGTGAAAACAGAAAAGAATTAAGCTACAGCAATGAACTAAAATTTCAACACTATATAAAACTTATTTGCTGATGTGGGTTTGTGACATGCCTTTTAAATATTGAGCAATGATAAATTTAGAGAAAATAACTTATGAAATTTCAAACATTACCCTTGTTGTGTACAAAAATGTACCAAGTGAATAACCTATTGGAGGTGAAAGTTCAGGTTTTTGCAGACAGTTTAGACCAACATTGGACTAGCTGCTAACCCTTTATTCCCATAAAAAACCCTGCTAAGCATGATTGATAGACCAGTCCAAATTTAACCTAGCAGGCACATGACATTGAAATGATGTTGTACTGATGTCAGTGTGACATAATGACGTCGCAGTGACATCAGTATGATGTCAGTTCGATGGCGTGCCCACTTGGAAGGCAGATCATACAAGGACAGAAACTCTAGTTAAATGTTAGGGTGTATCCATACACCTTTATGCTTTTTGGCAAGTTTTACAAAGGGAAATTACTTTAATGACTTCTGTTTGCCTCCCTGCACAACAAATCCCTAGTCAAATGGGGTCCTCTCTTAAAGGAAAGATTTTTTCCTTAGGATCAGCAAACTACCCAGCAGGCTCATGACATTGAAATGACGTCAAACTGATGTCAATGTGACATAATGACGTCACATCAACCTCAGCACGGCCTAATTTCAAAGTCATGTGCCCGCTGGGTATTATCTTTAGTTTAAACTTTATTTTATTTGTATAAACATAAATACATTTACAAACATTTCTGAAACACAATATTTTATACAAATGGGATTCAGAAGAAAGTCAATTGACTTTTTTTCAAATCTGTGTCCCAATCTTGCTATAAAAGTAATGCTTATATAAAAAGTGATTTGAAATTACAATATACACAGTTAATACAAATATGAAGAATCTTATGGTTTGACTACTATACAATATGAAATTTTGGGTATTATCTTTAAGAGTTGACCCCACTGAGAGGGGAGACACAAATGAAGATGGCAGTTGCTTTCCCTGAAAGGTATATTGATGTACTGTAATGTGCTTATGTATTGGGACACCTTAAATAATGAATTTTCCATTTGGTACAAATGGAAAATTTATTATTTTAGGTGTCCCAATACTTAAGCACATTACGGTATTTCATTTTGTCTAAAATATCTGTTCCTGTACCTAATTGCAGGTAGGTGATGATGTTGACGTTCCTTTGACGTCACCCAGTGATATCTCCTTTCAGGTAGGATATTCATGTTCAGTTGTTATCTCGCATAGAATTTGCAGAAAAAAGCAAGACATGGTTATAACTGTAACAGAGTTCCGACGGACAAGAAATAGCACTGTGTGGAATTCTTATGACACTTGTTGTTTCTCTTTCACTTCAGTATTTACCCAGGGGACACATGACATTGAAATGATGTCATACTGATGTCAATGCGACATCATCATGTCACATTGACGTCAGTACAACAGCATTTCGACGTCATGTACCTGTTGTGAAGTGCAGTCACTTGTAAACATACCTGCTTATGAATTTGGATATCCTAAAAAAATTTTCATGTGGAAAGTCTGACTGCGACAGTGTCATGAGAAAAAGTGACTTAATAAGGATGTGCCTGACCATTTCCTAAGTTGTCAGGCTTCCGTGTCCATTAGCAGACTGCATGGATGTGTGGCTTAGCTGTATTTTTATTGTTGATGTTATAAGGCACCATACATTGCATTGAGGCCATGTAAGCATTTCATGATGAAAATACATGTAATGTAAACTCATTTTCAACAGACTTAAATTATGCTTAGAATTCAGGAAGTTTGTTCTCCAATAAAAGAAAAAAAAATTGAAGTTGTAGTTGTATAAAATGTATGTCTGCAAGTCAGAGTTCTTGATTTAGATGATTATAGATAAATATACACTGTTTGGTGTTTCTTAGTTAATAACTCTTTCTAGTTTCTGTTTATTTCCATGATTTAAGGTGAATTGGTATACTTTCAGGGAAAGCAACTCTGCCATTTTAATTTCTGCCTCCCTTCTCAATTGGTGGCAACTCTTAAAGGAAAGAATTTCTCCTTTATGAGCTAATTCTTTCTTTTATGTGAAGACCCCTTTTTAGAGCAACTTTGTCCAACAGGGACTTTAACAGGAAGTCACAAAAGTTGTTCCCCTTCGTAAAATGGCTAAAATACATGATGGTATACCCATGCCCCTTAAGTTCTTGCATGTTGAGTATAAAAATACAATATAAGTGTAGGACAAACTGCTTTGTAATAACAGTATTTAATATCATTTTCAGTCTTCCAAGAGTCCTTTTGTTGAGGAAAGCCCCAAAGAGGTTCCTGCAATAGTATTATCTCAGGTTCAGGAGGACCGTCCACCCACCCCAGAAGCTGTAACAGTTGTCTACCCTGACAATTCTCCCAAGTCAGGATCCTCAGGAGAGTCAGCAGACAGATCACAGGGCAGCAAGCATTCACTGGAGGGTACTGGCTCAGAGACCTCTGACTGGCTGTCTCAGAGTTCTAACTCTCCTATCTCATCAGTGCATGATAAAAATATGGACAGTAAATCTGATAACGCCAGTGCAGCTGACAATTTAATCAAGGACACTATAAGTCAACACGTTGAAGAGGTTATTACACCTAGTGAAGAAATGAAAGCTCATTCTAGAATACCTGTAAGAATTAGGTCTAGTTCAGATGAAAATGATGTTCATGGACAAGCAGTGACAAGGAAAATATCAGTAAAAGTTCAGAGGCCAAGGAGTCCTAATAGTATTATGGCAGAGGCAAGAATTAAGCAGGAACAAGAAAGAGAGAGAAGAAAAAGGGAGAGAGAAGATAGTCAGAAAGCAAGAAAGGAGGAAGAGACAGAGGAACCTGTATTAACAGGGAGTGCCAGTGAAGCTGGTGAAGCATCAGAATCTGGTAGGGCTCTAAGAAAAACACCAGATGTTGAAACAGAGCCACTTAGGTCAGACGAGGATGATTCAGAAAAATTACCACCTAGGCGCTCCATTAGTCCAATACAAGCTGCACTGGGTAGTCTTAATGGTGAAGTGAAGGAAGGTGTGCCTGTATTTATAATGCCAGATGGTCAGAAACATGACATGTCTGTCCTCCTAGAGGCCTTAAGGCATGCAAGAACTGAAGCTAGTATTCAAGACCAGAAGATACAAAATGGTGCTGCAGAGTCTTCCAGTATACAGCAAGTTGTTGATAAGGATATTGAAGAGTTAGAGGCTCAGTTACAAGCTGTGAAAGCTCAGTCTAAAGAACTGTTTGAACATAAACCAAGAGATGAACCTGAAGCAAAACCATCAAGAGGTAGGGTGCCTGTCAGGGAACCCCATGTCATGCGTAGAGGTGAGAGAAGAAGCCCTCCTAGAGGTATTCTTGATGTGATGGCAAATCAGGATGTTGATGCTGAGCTGACTGTTCCAAAATACAGCAGTGAACTGCCATCAACCAGAATAACTAGGGATGGTTCTGAAAGACATACACCAACAAGTATTCTTAGGAATCGAGTAGAAGTGAGGTCACCATCTGACTTCAGTCGGCAACAAAGATTTGAAGACTTTCAAGAGGATGTAATAAGAGATAGGTCTCAAACTCCAGAAAGAAGAGTAACAACACCACTATCAAGTGGGAAGGATTCTAGCGAAGATGAACAAGATCCTGATAAAAGATTAATTAAGTTCTTAACTAAAGAAATAGAGAACTTAAAACTAAAAATGGCTATTCTGGAAAAGAGCAAGCACAGATCCCAAAGTCCATATGGAATGGGTCCAAGAGTCACAGGTGGGATTCCAGAAAGAGAGCGAAGTCCAGGCCAAATAAGTTCAAGAGCACGGGCAAGATTCAGTGACCTGGAATCAGAAGGAAGTGTTTCAAGCTATTCCCCAAACAGATTTAGATCACCTAGTCTTCCAGAAGAGAGATCAGCAAGACTGAGATCGGAGCATAGCCCTGTCAGGTCATTGTCACCGGGAAGGGTATGTTCTAGGTCACCTGCAAGACTAGATGGAAGCCCACTTAGGTCAAGGTCACCCTCAAGATTAGATGGAAGCCCAGTAAGGTCAAGGTCACCAGGAAGCACACTTTCAAGATCACCAGGTAGAACAGCTTCAAGGTCACCCATCAGTATGTACCATTCTAGGACACCAGAAAATCTGTCTGGAGAAAGAATTTCTAGGCCATTTACACCTAGAGTGTTAAGTTTGCAAGATCTGTCTACCTCTATAATGGATGATCTTGATGGTAAAGTTATATTTTCCCCAGCAAGTGGTGCAAAGCCAGTTGATCTTGGCTACAGTAGTCCAATACGCAAAGTAACACAAGAAATATGGGGTTATGATCAAACTGAAGATGAATATTTTAGTGACACTGCAAAATATGAACAGTGGAAAAGATTAATTTCACATGATATGGTAACTGATGAAGATATGCTTGAATTGAAGCAAGCTCTGGCTTCATGCTTAGTAGAATTAGACATTGTTTCAGCTAAACTTAAAAATGCTAATAGTGACATTAAACAAAAGATGGCTAAAACATCGGAAGTTCTAAATGATTGTAGAGCACATCTTACTAAGTCTCAAGCAGAAAATGCAGAATTAAGGTCACAAAATGAGAAGGAGAAAACTCGAGCAGATGCTGTGGAACTGCGGATGAAAGATATGGAGGAAAATCTACACAGTGCTAAGACTAACCAAGATGACCTAACACAAGAACTGGAGGAGTCTGTAATAACTTTGAAAGGTGGGTATATTATTAAGAAGAAAACTCATTTTTCTGGTGTTCATGAAAGTATGAATGACAATTGGTCACTTGCAAGTTAAGGCTTCACGTAAACTTAAACCAGTTGTAAACCACTTTGAGCAACCAGCCTGTGATAATTTTTGTCCGCCTCATTGAGCCTTGTAGTCATGTAAATGAGACAGAAACATTGTGGTTTGTTTAGAAAACAACCAAAAATTCAAATTCTGATTTACAGCAAAATTGTTTAGTCCAGTATGGTGTATGTGCAAAAGGGCAAAATAGGTGTGTAAGTAGTGGCGCTAGTTAAGCATTTCATTTAGTAAGTTTATCATACCACGTTATTGTACTTTAAGTAAGAATAATCAGCCAGAATTTCAGACCTAAGCAGTGAAAAATAAGAATGATGTGGGCATTTTTGAAAGTGTATACTTTCTTTTGCCTCTGAGTATATTTACATAATTTATCTCCCATAAATTTGCAAAATTTTTGCACAGAAGACTTAATTTGATACACAAAAAATTCAATAACAGAAATGAAAGATAAAAAGAGGTTATGTTTCATATTGTAAGAATTTATTTGAGTTTAAAACTATTCGTTTGAAGGCAATGAACCTTATGACATTTGATCTGATGTTCATAATTAGGCTATACATTGTAATACAGAGTATAAAAAAAGGTTAAGTGTAAAGGCACTTGTAAATGCTAAATAGTAAACAAGATAGTGTCAAACAGTAAACAAGAAATGTGCAAACAAACAGCTTTAAGAACAAAATAGTTTATTTAATATTAAAGTAGCTCTAGAGATTTTGGTACAGCTTTTGAAATAGATGTTACATTCTAGAATAGGAGAGAGAAGCTCTGAAAAAGAGATGTCATATTACAGTTCTTGTATATTGAAAATGATACATTCTCCATATAAAAAGAAAACAGAGTGATTATTGGGAGAAATTATTTCAGTGTGACATTATTTTGTGTCTTAGCTAATTGTATGGAATATATGACTATATGAATACATGTTAAGTCATATACCTGTTAACTTTTTGAAAATCTAGTGAGGCAGAGTTTTCAAGCAAAGATCTGCACACCCTAAAATAATGACAGAATCCATGGGGATTTTTTTTTTTTGTATTTTTTGTAAATTTTCCAATTATTTACATTGGGAAGGTCAAAATACAAATTAGGTAAAAACCTTCTGGGTAGAGAAAGTTGGCCATTTTTTGGCAAATTAGGGAAAAAGCATGGGGATTCCTTTAGTTTTGAGAGACCCACTGTTTATTGGGGAAATAACTGGTATGTTTATGAAAGTAACTGCATGATTATTTGGTTATTTGCATTGCATATTTGCTGTAGGTTTATTTTCTAAACAAGAAGAATGAGTCTTTAAATCTGGCTTTTAAAAATTGTCATGATCAGCATTTTGACAAACTTGCCAATTTTACAAAATTATATGCTAACTTTATGGTTAATCTTTTTATTCCCTGAACAATATTTTCTTTACAGCCCTACCTTCTTAAACAATTTCATATTGTTGCAGTTATCTTTTCCGCATCAGAGCTTTAATGTATCGGAAAAATGACTTTATAATTGAAAACAATGCACAATGTATAGTTTTAAAACAAGCAGGTACTAACTTGTTTGAAGAATTTTAAACATACCTTGTTCACTCTAAATGTTTCGACATAAATATCTTTGCAAAAAGTGTAGACCCAGATCAGACTCCTCCTCAGGAGGAGTCTGATCTTGGTCTCATTTTCTGACAACAATTGTATTATACAATCTGACTGGACAAAAGAAATAATCTAAAATGTAGACAGCAGGTTCAGTTACCAAAAATGTTGCGATGTCCAGACATTTATGGCAGAATTGGTAATTAAAGGATCATTTTGCTGGTCTTAGTCTCAAATGTCAAGTAGCACTTCATTAAAGTTGATAATTATTATATGACTGGATTTTGAATGTTTACTACTGTGAGAGAAAGTTATTTATTTAGGGAAGGCTTTAAAACCACTTCAGAATTATTTGCCTTGTTAGGCAGAAATGAAATGAGTTATTGTAATAACTGGGGTAGATTTAGTATGGGTTTACAGTCTGGAGGAAGGGGATCATGTTCGGATGGGGAAATTGACAAGGGAAACATGGAATTTTGGTATTGGAGGAGGAGATATAGACAGGAAAATATTTTTGGGAAAGGTATATATATGTTTAAAGGTAGCAAAGATTTTCTTTGAACATGGTTGTAGAAAATAGTTGAATATTAAACCAAGCTGTTGGCTGCAGTGAAAATTTCTTAGGTTTGTTTTGCATAATTATGTTTAATGTTGGTGCATTGTTGATATCTTTACCTACACTGGTGATGTTATATGTTTGTTACATTTTAAGGGGAAGGTATTAGAAAGCAAATCTATCATTTACATTTATGCCTCTCTTGCCAATGGGTGTTTTTATGTGTGTTTCTGTTGGGTGGGATGGGGGGAGGGTTAGCATGTCCTTTAAGAATAGATTCTTTCCTTCATAAATACACCCAATTTTGGAAATGTTTCTCTGCCCAGAAAAAGCAAATGAAAAGTCATAAAATTGTTCCTCTTTGTAAAAATGGCTGAAAAATATGGGGGTATACCCCCACGCCTTAAGTCTGATGCCAAAATAATTAAATTTGTAAGCCAACACTTAGTTTTGTTAGAAAGGTAGGGTCAATTAAGGTAAACCCGGACAGTTTTTGCAGGGTTGTCACGATTCTTATTGCCAGTGCTTTATGTGACCCTAAAACACTGTTTCAGTGTTCCGTAAGGCTAGAGGCATCTCAGCTGAGCTATTTTCTGTCAACTTTTGATTGGTTACTAGCATTTTTATGATAAAACAGTCATTTAAAGAGCACTACCGTTGAGTAAGGCAAACCCGGACATGGAGAAGGTAAACCTGGACAGCTGATTCTTTGTTAAATATATCGCCTATGTAGAGCTTTGGCACGCAGATACACTAAATTTAGTAATTGTTAACACATTTCATGGTAGGACTAATATAGTATAAGACATAACTTTCATTTATTAATGTTAAATCGTCTATTAAAAAGTTATGGGTGGGAAGTTCTCTCAGTCTGCAAGGGGTCACCATACAAACTAAACTATGTACAACTTATTATCGTGGTATAACATAAGTGTCATATTTTAACTGCAAAGAAGAATACACCAATATTGTATTTCTAATTTCAAACCATAAAAACATCTTATATTCAATTTCTTATAATCATATAGTGCCCCAAAATAGTTGATGTCCGGGTTTACCTTACACTGCATTTTGGCGGAAGGTAAACCTGGACATGTCACATTTTTGATAAAATATTGTCCAATATTTATTTTATTCAATACATAAACATAGATCATGAAACTTGTATTATACCTGCATTAGCTAGAAACAAAACTTTATATAATTTAAAGTAACATTTACGTTTGGCATGAATTATGCGGGGCCTGGTTCACCATTGCTTGAAGCTAATTTTGAATTTGTTGCCCTGAAAACTTAAACAGACTTGCGCAAGGACTACACTCGGAGGCTGTAGAAAAATGATAAGTGTTCATATAAAAAAAGAAATCACTGAAAACATGTAAATTAAGCTCTTTTCTAGTGGAAAACCAGTGAGTGTCCGGGTTTTCCTTCTGTCCGGGTTTACCTTAATAGACCCTATTCTGTTAGGTAAGTATGAATTGTATGATCTGCTTAAATACAGAGTAAGTGATACTGAGGCTGAGTCTTTTTATATACACCAACAGAATCTGGTCAAACCCTTCACTGTTCTAGGGTTATTTCTTGCTTATATTTTGACATCTTATTTGTAGGTATTGTTGGGTTGGACAAGAACAACTTGGCCAAGCTAGGTGACGAGAATGACAAACTGAGACAGAAAGTGTCGGAAACCCAGAGAGAGAATATCAAGCTCAAAGAGGTAGGTCTTCTTTTGAATTAATTGAGTTATACCATTGGGAAAAGTGGATTAGGCCATATGCAAACAGGGAAACCTCTAATCAGACTGCACATCTGTGCAGTCTGATTATAGTTTTCCCTGTTTGCATCAATATCCAATGTATCCTGACAGTGCTGGCCATGATACAAAAAGTGAAAGTAAATCTGTGTCTCAGATTTTTAGACTGATTAGAGTTTTATATTCATTTGAAAATAGGTTTGAGTAGCTTTACTACTAAGGAAAGTCTTTTATCATCTATGGATCAGTGATTTAGAGCACTACAGCAGTTCAGTCATTTTGAGTCTATAGAATGGTGAATATGCTAAGACTTGGAAATGAATAGGAAGTGAAGTGACTTGGCGGTATGAGAAGACTTCATCCCAGACCTCAGTTTGGATCTGGGTTACTTCTTAGTATTCTTCAACTTAAAATTTTGCATAGACCTTAGACCTTGAAAATTTCTTGTAGAATATAACACCTATCTATGTATGCAGCAGAGTTCCTGAAAAATGAAAAAAATAAATGTTCATAAAAGATTTCTTCAACAAAATTCATATCTACTGGTATTGCATAATATTTTATTTTGTCAGTTAAATTGTATTAGTGCATCAAATTGTGTGTCAAATTTGTTTTGTGTTGTATTGCTTGAAAATGGTGTGATGTACCAGTTGCCATATTGTTTTTGTATTTGCCAGGCATATAGCTGTGTGGCAAGTGTAAGTGTAGAAAGTTCTCATGCCATATGGTGTCACACCTTCACTTATTGCTTGCACACACAAATGAGCCGCGACACGACAAAACCAACAATGTGGTTGTGCGCCCAGCGCAGACTCAGATCAGCCTGGGCATCCGGCCAGTCTGAGCAGAGTCTTCGCTGTTCGCATGGAGGTAACTTAGACCCTTAGTTACCCTTTAAGCACTTAGCGAAGACTCTGATCAGCCTGGGCATCCGATCAGACCGGGCGGATGCCCAGGCTGATCTGAGTCTGCGCTGGGCGCACAACCACATTGTTGGTTTTCTCGTGTCGCGGCTCAAATATATATTCAGATCCCATTTCAGTTACATGTATATGGTTCACAACACTAACACCTCATTTAATTTGTGTGTCATGCAGCTCAGCACAGTGACTGGATTGGCTGCTCATGGACTGCATATTGTGTCAAGCTCAAGCAGAAAAGTAAAAAAACAAGAGGACCAATGGTCCTGTAGCTCACCTGACATCTTACTGTCAACAGACACATTTTGTCACTTCACTAATTTGTTACAAATTTTAAACCAGTGGTTTTAGAAGAGTGCAGATTTTGATGTCGAACAAATCCAATATAGCTGTGAAGTTATACTGGTAACAAAACTGGTTAATAAAGGAAGTCACTAGAGCACCTTGCCCTAAAGTATATAGAGATAAATATTCGGAACAAAGATTGGACCAAAACTTTTCTCATATCTGATTTAGTGACCTAGTTTTTGACCTGACATGACCCACTTACAAACCTGCCCTAGATTTCATAAAAATAAACAGTCTGACTAAGTTTCATGAATTGGATAAAAACAGTGCCCTCTAGAGTGTACACAGGATTGTTCTAAGATTTTCTAAGATTTGACCAAGTGACCTAATTTTTGACCTGCACCGCTTTCATCTGAATAGTGCCGCTACTTACGCCTAGGGCTTCTACATGAACACGGATAAACGTTAACGGTTCTTGTGTATGTGATGAATGTTTATAAAATTTACATATCGTTTAACCGAACTTGAACACGTGCTAGACCCCCATCATAGTGAAATATCTTAGAGTCGTCAGTAGTAGTCTATTTTAATGTACTTGAAGGCGTCCTCAGAAACATCTAAATCTTTATACTCTAAATTCTGCACATTCTTATGCAAACCAATATCAAGTTCATATTATACGAGAATATTGTTTCATCACAATCGGCAACTTGTTTTATATTGCTGATCAAAGACAAAGGAAACTTTGCGGACAGCACATACGGTGTAATTGAAAAATTCAGCCTGTCTGTTTGTCACAGAATAAGCTCACGAGGAAGGTGAGATAATTGCACTGACAGTAAAAATAGCCCCTGTGCCCTTGACTTAGCCCTAGAACGCTGAAATGAAAACTTGTCAAAGATAATGTCATACTAAACATTTTTGCAAAGTTGAATGAAAATTGGTCCATAAATGAAGGCGCTAGAGCGATGACAGAGTTTTTCTAAAAACAGCCACTGTGACCTTGACCTTAGAATGCTGAAAAGGGAACTTGTTCAAGATATTGTCGTACTAAACATTAGTGTGAAGTTAAATCAAAATCGGTCCATAAATGAAGTCGTCAGAGCGATGACAAAGTTTTTCTAAAAACAGCAACTGTGACCTTGACCGTAGAATGCAGAATCGCAAACTTTTTCCAAGATATTGTCATTATATTACTAAAAATTTGTGTGAAGTTAAATCAAAATCGGTCCATAAATGAAGTTGCCAGAGGGATGACAAAGTTTTTCTAAAAATAGCAACTGTGACCTTGACCTTAAAACATTGAAACACAAACTTGTTCAAGATATTGTCATACTAAGCATTAATGTGAAGTTAAATCAAAATTGGTCCATAAATGAAGTCGCCAGAGGGACGCAAAGTTTTTCTAAAAACAGCAACTATGACCTTGACCATAGAATGCAGAAATGCAAACTTGTTCAAGATATTGTCATACTAAACATTTGTGTAAAGTTAAAACAAAATCGGTCCATAAATGAAGGCGCTAGAGCGATGACAAAGTTTTTCTAAAAATAGTTACTGTGACCATGACCTTGACCTTACAACGTTGAAACGCGAACTTGTCTAAGATATTGTCATACTAATAAAATTAAATTTGGTCCACAAATGAAGGCTCTAGAGCGATGACAAAGTTTTTCTAAAAACAGCCACTGTGACCTTGACCTTGACCCCAGAATGCTGAAACGAGTTCTTATCAAAGATATTGCCATACTTATCACTTATGTGAAGTACAGTTGAAATTGGTCCATAAATGAAGTCACCAGAGCGATGACAAAACTTTTTTTTCTAAAAATAGCCACTATGACCTTGACATTGACCTTAGGGCGCTGAAACACGAACTTATTCAAGATATTGTCATACTAAACATTTGTGTGAAATTAAATCGAATTTGGTCCACAAATCAAGGCGCTTCAGCAATGACAAAGTTTTTCTATAAATAGCCACTGTGACCTTGACCTTGCCCCAGAATGCTAAAAAGCGACCTTGTCAAAGATATTGTCGTACTAAACATTAGTGGGAAGTTAAATTGAAATCGGTCCACAAATGAAGACGCTAGAGTGATGACAAAGTTTTTGCTAAAAATAGCCACTCTGATTGTGACCTTGACCCCGTCATGCTGAAACGTGAACTCGTTCAAGGTAATGTCATACCCAATACTTGTGTAAAGTTACATCAAAATCGGTTAATAAATGAGGTAGCTACATGTAGAGCGATGACAAAAGGTTAACAAATGTACATACATACATACGTACGGGACAGACCCTATATCCCCTCAAACTTCCTTGTGCAAGGGGATAATAATCCAACCTTGCCCACAGTAGAAAAGGTCTGAGATGTTTTGGCTGTCCTGGATACCTGCAAGTTTCAAGGAGCTGAGATAAAAAATAATGGAGCTTGTAGCCTGGACAACATTTTCCCATTATATGTTGATGGGAAAATATTTTATTGCTCACGGGCAAGTAACTCTGAAAAGAATGATCCAGCATGGCCCAAATTCGAACTGGTCCGAGATGTTTTGGCTGTCTTGAATACCTGCAAGTTTCAAGGAGTTGCGATCATAAATGAAGAAGCTAGGGCCCGAGTTGCGATCATAAATGAAGAAGCTAGGGCCCGGACAACATTTTCCCCATTATAAGTCTATGGGAAAATATTTTATCGCTCAAGGGCAAGTAACTCTGACAAGAATAATCCAACCTGGCCCAAATTCGAACTGGTCTGAGATGTTTTGACTGTCCTAGATATCTGCAAGTTACAAGAAGTTGTGATCAAAAATGAAGAAGCTAGAGCCCGGACAACATTTTCCCCATTATAAGTCTATGGGAAAATATTTTATCGCTCAAGGGCAAGTAACTCTGAAAAGAATGATCCAACCTGACCCAAATTTGAACTGGTCCGAGATTTTTTAGCTGTCTTGGATACCTGCAAGTTTCAAGGAGTTGCGATCATAAATGAAGAAGCTAGGGCCCGGACAACATTTTCCCCATTATAAGTCTATGGGAAAATATTTTATCACTCAAGGGCAAGTAACTCTGACAACAATGATCCAACCTGGCCCAAATTCGAACTGGTCCGAGATGGTTTGACTGTCCTATATACCTGCAAGTTGCAAGAAGTTGCGATCAAAAATGAAGAAGCTAGAGCCCGGACAACATTTTCTCCATTATAAGTCTGGGAAAATATTTTATCGCTCAAGGGCAAGTAACTCTGACAAGAATGATCCAACCTGACCCAAATTCTATCTGGTCTGAGATGTTTTAGCTGTCTTGGATACCTGCAAGTTACAAGAAGTTGCAATCAAATTTGAAGAAGCTAGAGCCCGGACAACATTTTCTCCATTGTGAGTCTATAGGACCTTTTTGTTGCCATGGTAACCACAATTATAAACCAATCTGTCCCAAAACTATATGCAATCAATCCTCCACCCCAACAATGCTACACATAAAATTTGATCAAGATTTGCCAGCTACTTTAGCAGATATTAATGTTTAAAAGTGTGGACGTACGACGCAGGACTGACCAAGCCTATAGTATAAGCCCACCTTGTGAGCCTTTGGCTCAGGTGAGCTAAAAATGCACAATGAAATGTCTTTCTTTTAGTTAGCACATTGATATTTTGTGATGGTTACTTTCCATGCAGGCACACTTGAAAGGGTTTTTGGAATTTATGGTGAATGGCTACACTTTCGCTGTCATTTTCATATTTGCCTGCCTTTTCAGTGGGGTCAGCTCTTAATGGAAAGAATTGCAGCAAAGGGAGCATATTCTTTTCTCTAATAGTACACTGATTTTTAATGGGGGGCTTTTCTTACAGGGAAGCCAGTAATAAGCCCCAAAAGTTGTCTGTCTTTGAAGCAAAAGAGGTGTACCGTAATGACTCTAAATATTCAGACATACAGGTCTAAGCAAACATTGTAGACCCAGATCAAACTGCTCCTCAAGGAGCAGTTTGATCAGGGCCTACAATGTTTGCCATTCACTAAGCATCATTTTGATGCATTAACGTATCCCTTGCGAAAAAAACCCAGCTTTTCTACAGCTTTAGCGCAGCTTTGAAAGCTGCACAGAAGCTTCGCAAAAGCCGGCGGTATTGGCACCTGCGTATTTAAGCTGTAGAAAAGCTAGCTTTTCCGCAGAGCTGCAGAAAAGCCGGCTTTAACGCAGCTTTATACAAACCTGCAGAAAAGCCGGCTTTTACGCAGCTTTAGCGAAGCTCTAACGCAGCTTTAACGCAGAGGTACATAAAAGCTGCGTCAAACTCAAAAGCTGCGTTTAAGCTGCAGAAACGCACCTTTTCCGCAGGTGCCAATACCGCCGGCTTTTGCGAAGCTTCTGCGCAGCTTTTCTACAGCTCTGATTCAGACCTGCGTTAAAGCTGCGTTTCCACAGCTAAAATGCAGCTTTATGACAAAGCTGCGTTATAGCCGCGTAAAAGCTGCGTTTCCGCAGCTTCAACGCAGCTTTAGGCCAAAGCCGCGTAAAAGCTGCATTTCCGCAGCTTCAACGCAGCTTTAAGTCAAAGCTGCGTTTCTACTGCTTGAAAAGCAAACCTGTGTAAAAGCTGCGTATCTGTCAGAAACCTGCGTCTTTAAAAGTTCTGGATGAGGACAGAAAAACAGAAATGTCAAAAATAAAAACAAATAGAATTTAATATAATAAAACAGTGCTATACAAACACCTTTAAAAGGTACCAACTTTGATATGGTAAATTATCAGATAGCTGACTAGAAATCATGCAGTAACAAAAATACAAACTGAGCATAAAACTATTAAATTTCAGTGTTTATCCCATTCCCTTGACTTTTACTCACAGATAATGATGAATTTAGGGGGAAAACAATCAAAAGGAATTCAAATTCAAGTCTTTCCCATTTTGTGTGTGTGTGTGGGAGGTCATTGGGGGGGGGGAGGGGGGGGGTTGCCTGCATGCATGCCTGCCTGTCTGTCTGTCTGCTTGTATGTCAATGTCAGTTTATCTATCTGCCTGTGGTCTTAAATAATGCAAAATTTATAAGATTAAGAACAAAATGAAATTCTAGAAAAATTAAATCTTACCAGAATCCAAATCCAGTGGAAATGAACAAGTTACAAACATTATCTCCACATGTTTAGCCTTAAAGTCACTGTTTTCTTTTTACTTGACTCTTTATAAATGATGATTTAAAAAGTTTTTTGGAAAGATTTTTATGCCACATGGCCCCCTCAGGGAAAATTGCCATAGCAACAAGGTAGTATTGCTTAATATTACATAATACCAGATTAATGTTGATGAATTTACGCAGCTCTTCAGAGCTGCGCAAAAGCTGCGTTTCTTTATTTTCCTTATAAAATATGCACCCAGTCAATTCAAATTATTAAGCAAACAAATGTAGCTAGGCCCCTGTGTCCATGTGTGACGCTAATGTTCAGATATTCATTTTTCCGTAATTTAAACCAAACATGTTGATCTTCATGCAATTTCAATTTGTAGAACAAATTTTCCCTTTGTGCTCAAAATCATTAGAAACAAAAGATAGAAAATTAACAAAAATATACCGTACCCAACCGACATGCAACAACCCTAGATATTGTATATAGTCCAAGATGGCAAAACAAAATCTCAGTTTTAGGTGAGGCAATTGTTGAAAATTTAAATACGCAGCTTTTAAAAGCTGTAGAATAGCTGCGTCTTTATGTTTAAGATGGTTTGGACTTAAATTTAAGTAATACGCAGCTTTTCTACAGCTCTCAGGAGCTGCAGATTTTATCTTTATGATTTATTTGTTCAATAAAAAATAATATTCAGCTTTTCTACAGCTTTTAGACTTAAAGACGCAGCTTTCTGAAATTAACCAAATTAAATATCCAGCTTCTGCGCAGCTCACACAAAAAAGTACAGCTTTTGCACAGCTATTTGAAAAAAAGTACAGCTTTTCCGCAGGTCTGAAAAGAAACGCAGCTTTTATACAGCTTTTTAAAAAATACGCAGAAAAGCTGCAGAAAAGCCGGCTTTTGCGCAGCTTTTATACAGAGCTGCGTTTAATTTTCGCAAGGGATGTAAAATCCACTTTCGAAGAATTTTGGAACAATAATTGTCCAACTTCTGCATGTCCAAAATTTTAGGATCATTACAGTACCCATACACCTTAAACATTGATATGAATTGATTTAAACATTTGTTATGGCCTCTTATTAGCCTCTGGGTACACTTTCAGGGGAAGCAACTCTGTCATTTAATGGTTTGATATTATCACAAGAGCTGTTTATAATTCCACAGTAGTTTCAGAGACAAAATTTCTTCTTGAATATACTCCATTTGAGTAAGCTTGAATAGTCATGGCCAAGGAATCAGTGTTTCTTTTTTCCAGTTCATGAAATATTCTAATTCAGATTGACCAGATACATATCAGTTAGACATAATTTCATTAATTTATATGACATGACTTGAGAACAGCAGTTTTAATTAACAAGCTAATATTTGTTTTGTCATGAGCATTCAACAAAATAAATGATTGTCAGCATTCCTAGAGTGCATTTTATGTTTAGATATACGAGGGATGATCAAAAAGTTCCCGGAAAAGTGCTGTACGCCCTTTATTATTTTACTTTCTTCGATAAAATTTTATACCAGGCAACCTTAATGTAATTGTGATTCATATCATACAAAACAACTAACATATGTCTAACCAGTTTATTGCACGCGCCACCAACGTAAAGACCGGTAACGTGACCCGGCCCAGCTAACGTTACGTTTCATTTTATCTTTTCTAATAGCAAATTCGAACGTTGCTTACTCACAAATTATTAATGTAAACATAAATTACTTTACATAAACTTAAAAATATATATCTTATCTTGATGTTCATTACAAATTTTGTAAGCTGTTTTGATTTTTTCTACGAAATGATTGCTAAGTCAAACGTGACCTTTAATAAGTAAATATGTGGGTGGGGTAATTCAAGGGCAGATAACTTACTTTACCTTATAATACGGAAGTGTTATGATAAGGTTTCATAAACTAGAGATAATGGCAATTCGTTAGATATATGATTTATGCCTTTCAGTTGAACCATTCCAGCAATACGGCAACACAACCTGAAATCGGCAGCATAATGAACTTCCAGCAAATGCCCATCTCACCCAGCAGCAACGATGTATCAGCCATCTTTGTCATAATTAAGATCATATTAATTTATTACTATGTGCAGCATTTAGAAGAGTGTGGTATATGAAGCTACTTATACAAAAGGACTTATCTTAAGACTATGGCTGAATTTTGGCAAAGCTTGCTGATGTAGCCTTGCTGCTGCTTGATTTAAGACTTTTGAAAGACAGCTAATGCTGCTGCAGATATCAGACTGCGTTGTCGCATTGCTGGAATAGTTCGACTGAAAGGGTACATCACATATATAATGAATTGCCATTATCTAAGGTTCATGAAACTTGATCATAACAATTCCATTTTATAACGTAATGCAAATTATCTGCCCTTGAATTACCCCATCCCCACACATTTAATTTTTAAAGGACACGTTGGAATTAGACATCATTTCGTTAAAAAGATCAAAACAACTTACAAAAAAAGTTATGAACATAAAGATAAGATACATATTTCTAAGTTTAGGTGAATGAATTAACGTTACTACATACATTTCATAGATAAACAACGTTCAGAAATTGTTATTAGAAACGATAAAAATGCAACGTAACATTAGCTGGGCCGGGTCACGTTACCGGTCGTTACGTTGGTGGCGCGTGCATGAAACTGGTCAGACATATGTCAATTGTTTTGTATGATATGAATCACAATTACATTAAAGTCGGATAGTGTGAAATTTCATTGAAGAAAGTAAAACAGTAAAGAGAATACAGAACTTTTCCGGGAACTTTTTGATCATCCCTCGTACATTTGTACTGAAAAAAATGTGCATTTTTTATGTTTAAGATATTCATTTTGTAGTGAAAAAGAAAAGGGTGTGATAAAGCATGTCTTTCAGACAGTGATATACCATGGGTGAATCAGTTTACTATTTGAGCCGTGATACGAGAAAACCAACAATTTGGTTTTGCGCCCAGCACAGACTCAGATCAGCCTGGGCATCCGCCCATTCTGATCAGAATCTTCGCTGTCCGCATGGAACTAGCTAAGACCCTACGATACCCTTTAAGTGCTTAGGAAAGACTCTGCTCAGACTAGGCAGATGCCCAGGCTGATCTGAGTCTGCGCTGGGCGCACAACCACATTATTGGTTTTCTCGTGTCACAGCTCATTTTTATATCCCTTTCAGGATTTTAATGAGCTGAAGATGTACAATGATAAAGCACAGACCACCATCAAAGACCTGAAAACTTGCCTGGAGGATGCCAGATCCGAACGGAAACAACTGGTAGATGAAATAAAGAACCTTCAAAATCAGGGAAAGAACAATCAGATATCAAGTATTGTTAATCATTATTTGGAGAAAGGTCTGTATGAAGAACCAGAGAAGGTCATGCCAAGGTCAAGGTCCCCATCTCCAAGGCGACCAGTTGAAAATGTGGGGCGATCACGCAGTGTATCTCCAGTAAGATCAAGAATTGCAACACCAGTGATGTCTAGCAGTCCTGTCAAACCAACTGCCTCTTACCAAAGGTCAGACTATATTTCTTCAAGGTCACAGACTCCAACAAACTTCCAAACTGCCTACAACTATGAAGATATTTCTCCAGCTATCATGTCAGATGGTCATGAAATCTATCCGCATCGTAGAACAAGGTCCTATATTCAGAAGTATGGAGAACAGAATGAGGAAAGAACAAATCTGGTTGATCTTGATGACCCTGAATTACAAGAACTGTTAAAACCTAAGGTTAAACTAACATATGATGTTGATCTCAATGATAGCTATCCCAAATTAAGTAAATCTGAACCATATAATGGCGGACAGATATTTAGTGCCAAAAGACAGTTGAAGTATAGTCCATATATGGATAAAGACTTTGTTCCAAAATCTAGACAATTTGCAGATTATGATAAAACTGATATTCCAAAGAAAACTCCAGTTAGAGTGCAGCAAGTTAATTATAAGACTGAAGATAACTTTAATGAAGCTGATATGGATGACATAGATGATAATAAGTTTATTGAAGCATTAGATTCTGCTGTGAGAGAAAGTGCTGTGCAGAGGGCACAGAGACAGTTTTTAGAAGAAGTAAATCGCACTTCCTTAGATGAAGATTTTGAACAAAGAATTAGCCAGGCAAAGGGAATTTTGAAATCAAAAAAGAGTTCTCAAAATTTATCCATTAAAGAAAACATCCCCACCAAGAGGTCTGTAGAATCTAGATCATATTCCCCATCTGTAAGAAATACATTATCTAGGTCACATTCTGTGAATACTCCTGGGTCAAGGTCATTTTCTCCTGGCACAAGGCTACAGACAGCAGGGAGATCTCATTCATCAGGCAATCCTCAGTCTCCTAGCAACAGAGCTTCAAGGTCAGTGTCCCCTGGTGTGTCAAGGTCATTCTCACCAGGAGATAGACTTCATGGTACAAGAGATAGTGGGTACAGCACACCAACAAATGGAACTTCAGGAAGACAGAGACAAGCAACATCAAGAACTGCTCAACCACGCAGCAAGTTTGGGTAAGTGAAATTATCTTTTGAGGTACTTTAATGCTTTTAAATTAATCTGACAAGTATTTTCTAAATATATGAAGTTTATCTGCTATTATTTTTTGTGACTTTCACAGTGAAGAAAATTTCATGAAAATAAATTGCCTTGAAATTTTAATTTTGCGATGTTAACAAATGAGACAAGAAAGAATTGTTTGAAAATTTATCACACCCAAATCTGGTGTCATCAGCAAAATGCAAAAATTAAAAGCTGCAAAAATAAATAGGTTTACAGTGTACTGTGTGCAAAATACTAGTCTTGATGTCTGTTAGTTGATAACTAGACCTTTCAAATGATCATATTTCTATATTTATTTATGCTTGATGATTATTATTTTATAACTAGACTTGACCTCTGTATAGCGTGATGGTTGTGATTCAAGTAAATTTTATTATTAGTTAAAAATAACTTGTTCAATATCTAAACAAAAATGTCAATAGTTCCATAAGATGATGAAAATTTGTAATTCAGTCATTGTTTGATAGTATATGGTGTAAAAACAAGCAAAACATTTGTCTTTTTGCAGTGCACAAAGTTCAGGAAAGTCACTGCTGTCAGATGATGAGAGAAGATATGCAGACTTATTGATAGACAAATATACAAGGCAACCACTCATTGGTGTTTCCCTTACCTCTAGCTAACACCCACCCACCCATGTAGTAAGTTAATACTTTACCCACGCACTTACTAACTGAAGTATTATCTGTTTTACTGTTCCACTTGTACTTGGTTATTCACATAGCTTTGTTTTTGTGGGCTCATTAATACTTACAGATGACATAACTATATTTCCCATGTAGTGGACACTAATGCAGTCATCATGTTTACAACAGTTAGTCAAAATTGATTCTGTAATACTGATCTGCTGAGTATCATGTCCATGAGCGATACCATTTGGGTTTTAATTCAGTAGATAGAAAAGGCCATTAAAATCAAATTGTTAGTCAGCAATATTATTTTAGTAGTGAGTAATACAATGAATATTGATTCAGTAGTGATTCCACAATTATCATTTCAGTAGTGAGTGATACCATGATATCATGAAAATTAGTCCAGTAGTGTCTGTGAATACAGTACCTGTATCAGTCACCATTATTCACTTCCTTAGTATTCAGTATAGTTATGGTTAACATTAACAGTCCAGTAGTTACCAATACAGTAATAAAGTATACCTGGAATATCAGCTTATGATTGAGTGGTACCATGAAAATTTAAAGAGTAACTGAAACATGAAAATTGATTCAGTATCAATTAGTAGTGAGTGATGCCTTGCATGTCAGTTCAGTAGTGAGCAGTTTTATGGATATTATTCATTAGTGAGCATTGAATTTCAGCTCAATAGTGAGTGATACAGTAGTACTGATACCAAGGATCAGTTTGTTAGCAAGTCATCCATGAATATTAGTTAAGTAGTGAGTGATTCTATATGAATATCAATTTGTAGTGAGTGATTCAGTTATGTGTGATACCAAGAATCACTTCACAATTGTGTGATACCATGAATAATAGTTCAGCAGTGAGTAAGATCATTAATATTGATTCAGTAGTGAGTGATACCTTGAATGGCAGTTCATTTGTAGATGATACCTTCAATATTAATTCAGTAGAGTGTGCTGCTTTGAGTATCAAGTCACAGCAGAACAAAAGTAAACCATTACAGAAATGGTGACACTTTCTGAATACACCATACCATATTAATCCTGTGAAATGGGTTTGGCCATATACTTTCGTTTCTCCTTCCGCTGATTAATTCAAGAAGGGCAGTTGTCAGTTACTGGCGAAAGTATGTGCACTTAGTACTGGTTAACCGCTTAGGAGGTCTAAGCCTGCCCAGGAATAGTGTTGTTAGGGTAACTGACCATCCGGACATGATCATAGCTGTTTACCGAGGACGTTAAGCATCAAATCAGTCAATCAAAAATCCTATGAAATGCCCCACGGGTATTGCATTTTATGAAAGGGGGGCATTATTTAGAGCCTATATTGTAGTAGATCAGCCACTGCCAAAATTCCTCCGATAAACAGTATTAATGTAGGTGGGTATACTTTCAGAGGAAGCAGCTAAACTATTTTTTGCCTCCTTCTCAGTAGTGTGGGGTAAACTCTTATAGGAAAGAATTTTTTTACTAGGAGCAAATTCGTTTCTTGAAGAGGATAGAAGACCCCATTTCAAAGAGATACCTCATCCAGAAAGTTAAACAGGTATCTATTTGCAAGTTAACTCACTTATAGGATCTAATTAATATAGAAGCAAGGGGCATTTATTAGAACAGGGGCATTTAATGGATTAATATGGTAAGTTAAGTAAAGTAGTATATTCATAAGGTCTTATCAGTAATGCACATATAAGGAAGCATCTTTCTAACATGTTTCAGATTGGATTTTTGTATTATTATCTTTTCTGGTCTGGCATGATTTGTGACAAAATTGCTTTTTGCAATATAGTAAAAAGAAAGGTGATCCTGGGAGATTTTTATCCCAGTAAAAACCAAGTGCAGAAATCCTTTGCTTGAACTTCAAAAAGCTCTGATGAAATTATTTCTGGTATTCAATAACATTTAAAATGTGCTTGTATGGTTTCTAAACATGATATCATTTTTCTTAGAGCAGCATTGCAGCACTTTCTAGGAGGTAATACAGAAAACTCACATGTAGGTTTTCTGAACTAAAACTGTACATGTATCAGTCACCATTGTATTATTTACATATTCACTTTCTTTGTGTTGGGTATAGTAATGGTTAGCGTCCACAGAATTTACCATTTTAAAATTCTTAATTTTCTGAAAACCAGGCATTATTATCTAAGTCTTAAGCAATACAGTGTACAATAACTCAAAATTTTTTTAGATATATGATAGTTGATAAAAGTTATACCCCCATTCCACTGGATGACCCTTTCACTGTGCTCTTGGCGATCATGGCGCTTCTTCAAAATTTTCGAAATCGCAGCAGAAGTGAAGGCATTTGCCAAAACTTGGAATTTGTGTATAATATAACAATTCCAGTGGCTATGATCCAGCTGGGAATCATAAAATAGTGACTTCGAACAACTCGTCTTGTTCTTCTTGCTGTTCAGGCTCAACTGGGGCCTCTGCTTGGCATTCTGAAGGGCCAGTCTGGCTCAGTTAAGAGAGCAAGAGCCTGCCCCTCCCCCACCTCTTGTCAAATGCAGAAGGCAAAATATACACCCAGGTCTGGTCAGGAGACTATTTTCACGCAGCCTGTACCGCAGGAGAGGGTATTCCAACTCCTTGTTAGAGCATATTAAATGAAACGTGAGAATCGAGTTATGAAACATCGTGGAAATGCGGCGTTTTCGTGCCCAGATTGCCATAAGAGCAGGGGAAAAGCAGATAAAGCGCCAAGAGCGCTGCGGAAGCGTCGTGGTTGCGCTATTCATAAATAAAAGAGTCGCAGCAGAAGCGGCAAGAGTGCAACGGGAGCGCAAAGAGCGTAGCAGAAGCGTAGCTGGGTCGCAGACGAATCTCACGGCGCTGTCGGCGCGATCCCGCTGCACGTGTGCTGCGTTGCTCCCGTTGCTGCTGCTTTCATGAATTTCGAGCTACGTTCTTACTACGCTTTCGTTGCGCTTTGAGTCTACGGCGCTATCGCTACGTAAATTTTGAGCAGAGTCAAAACAAGCGCTGTGACTTGGCGATCATGTCGCTTCTGATACGCTTTCACTGCTAGAAGCTTCTTCCGCGCTGCTGTCGCTTCTGCTACAATTCATGGCACTTTGTCAAAAATTTTGGAGCACAGTGGAAGTGCCGTCGGGTGAGTCTAAATACCACAGACCACCACAGACCACTACAGACCACCACAGACCACCACAGACCTCGCCACAGACCACCACAGACCTCAATAAATATTATCATACACCCTCAGAAATAACATTTTAAAGAGTAGAATATAAAAAAATTACAAAATTTGACAAAATTTTAGAAAGTGTTTTGTTATAATTTGGTGTTCTATATTATGTACCACAGACCACCACAGACTACCACAGACCACCACAGACCTCTATCAAATATCTTCAAATATAGCATTGTATAGAACAGAATATAATAAAGTATAAAATTTGACACTTTTTTGGGAAAATTTTATGCTATATTTTACGTACATATATATGTAATGAGTAAGTAGACAGAATTAACAATAACACAATTTTCCCTGTCCTTAGAAAAGTTTTTGGATGCTTTAATATGGCATTTTTTTACATTTTGTTTTTCAAAATGTTATTTTAGAGGGTGTATGATAATTTGTATTATTATCTATGGTAGTCTGTGGTAAGGTCTGTGGTGGTCTGTGGTAGTCTGTGGTGGTCTGTGGTAGTCTGTGGTGGTCTGTGGTATTTAGACTCACCCGTGCCGTCTAGTGGAATGGGGATATAAGTAGGTGCAGGAATCAGAATATATTACTAAATAGAAATATTATGTATTTTAGAATGGATACATTTCCATCCACAGCCTGTCTTGATGATTCCACTTACATAGGCTACCTTTCATGGGTTTCTATGTCAGAATAGTTCTTTTTCAATCATATCTTGTTAGAATACAAAATAATTGCCCCGTTACTGTCAGTTTTCATGATTTACATCTGAGTTCGTCAGATTTTTTTTTTCAAAATTATTTCACTCCAGACATACAACTAAGTTTGCCCTCCAATCATAATAAGCATGTTGATCTGGATAGTTTAAATCAAGTAAAAATTATTTCTTAGTATTATCATCTATTATTAGAAAAATGACATGAAAATAATTCTTTTCAATTTCAGTTCGGAGCTGATGGACATGGGCTATTTATTAGAGGACTTATATGAAACTGGAGAATGATTCCTGTGATTGTCTGTGATAACAATAACTTTCTGTCCACTCAGGAACTTAAGAACATCAAGCAAAGTAATCTGTGATAAATTACTGTAATCCGTCCATTTAATTTATTTACATATAGTAATAGTAGACAGTAATAATTGAGCTGAGACAGGACAAAAGCAACAAAGTGACATGTGCGCCACACGAAGACTCAGATCAGCCTGGGCATCTGCTGTGCCCTTTAAGGGTATCTAAGTGTCTAAGCTGCCTCAGTGCTGACAGCAAAGACTCTGATCAGACTGGGCTCATGCCACTTTGTTGGTTTTATCATGTCCCCGCTCATATGCTAGTAGAGGACATAATGATAGAAGTAAAAGCACAAGGAAACACCTGAAGGTGAATGGGTACACCTTCAGTTTTGCAACTCTGTATACACATAGAATTTAGTACCCATAAAAACTAAAGCATTATGTGAACACCTAAATTGAGCCGCGACACGACAAAACCAACAATGTGGTTGTGGGCCCGGCGAAGACTCAGATCAGCCTGGAAATCTTCCCAGTTTGATCAGACTCTTCGTTAAGTGCCCAAAGGGTAACTAAGGGTCTAAGCTACCTCCATGCGGACAGCGAAGACTCTGATCAGACTGGGCGTATGCCCAGGCTGATCTGAGTCTGCACTGGGCACACAACCACATTGTTGGTTTTCTAGCGTCGCGGCTCAAATAATTTTTTGACGTAAACATACCATACCGAGGTAAAATTATTTTACAGTTTGAGTTTTTTGTTCATTTTCATGTTAAAACTCTGCTCTTTAGGTGTGCTGAAATGTATTTTCCACTAAGTCTTGAAATATTGATAAAGTATTGTTCTTCTCCCAGTTTGTATTATTTTTTTGTGCTAGGAGGGTTAGGGAAGGGATATGTTTGGGGGTGGGGGAGTGGGACTGGCAAGCTTTAGTAATTTAGCACTTGTTATTTCCTTGTTTGGTTTAAATGTGGGATTTTCCCAGAACAGAATTTCAGATACCCCAGAATACTGGAATGTTCTTTTTTTGTCCCCGAATTTACACGATGCTTCTAGGTGTTTGGGTTTTACCATCCTTAGATCCACAATGGCTCAGACCCTGTGACCTGTATTTTATTGTTCACATGCTTTCTGATACTTATTTTACCTGCATGGTTTGAAATTATGATAGTTTGTAGGTATGAGAATTGAGCTGCCGTTAGGTGAGCTTGAGCTAAATTTGTATTCTTCTGACAACTCCGTGTTTTAATGGCGCATGTTTTGTTTTTTTATTTAAGGAATGAATTTCATTTTTTTCTGAGGTTTATAGAAGTGTAAACTACATTGGGGTCATGTGAAAAATGAAATCCCAGAAGGGGCTCATGCAAACTTTGCTAGTGACCCAGTGTAGTTTACATTTCAATAGACATCAGAAAAATTAAGTTTATTGCTTATATTTACATTCGTTTCAGTCAAACCCTTGATGAAAAGTCTTATTTAAGCACTAAAATTGAAGCAGTAAAACATTTACACACAGTTTTTCTGCTAACAGTGGAATAGCGAAAATGATGTCATGATGGTCCAATCTGTTTGTAGAGAGCCATGGTTTATTTTGACGTCATTTAAAATGTAATTATTTGAATGTAAACTGCATTTTGTTCCAATGGTTTATTGTAGAGCTTTTCAGGAAATACACCAAGAACTTAAATGAGCTGCAACATGAGAAAATCAGCAAAATGGCATGTGCCCCCAGGGAAGACTCAGATCAGTCCGGGCCTTCCCCCAGATTGAACAGAGTCTTCGCTCTGTGCATGCAGGTGGCTTAGACCCTTAGCTACCTTTAAGCGCATAGCGAAGACTCTGATCAGACTGGGCAGATACCCAGGCTGGTCTGAGTCTTCGCTGGGCACACATGCCACTTTGTTGGTTTTGTTGTGTTGCTGCCCAAATATACCGAAATCCCATTCTTTCATCCCTGTAATTTGATCCCATCTGTAGCTCTGCCATAATTATGACATATATAATAGTGACATTTTTAGCTCACCAGAGCCGAAGGCTCCGGGGGAGCTTATAGGATAGGCTATCGTCGTCTGTCGTCGTCTGTCTGGCGTCATCGTCCGTCAACACTTTTAAACGACATCTCCTCTGAAGCTATCAGATCGATTGGGCCCAAATTTCATCTGTAGCATCCTTGGGCTGGGGGATTGAAAGTTTGTGTTTTTTTATGAAAATCTGCCCTTTAGTTTGGTTGCTATGGCAACTTAGAGCTCCCATAGACTTATAATGGGGAAAATTGAAAAATTGCATTTTCTGCCAAGCCATAGCAGCTATGACAAAACTTTTATAGAAATGTTCCTTGAGAAGTTTTCTATCAACTACATGTTTTTTTGGCCCACTGCTCCTTTGATTGCGGTTGCCATGGAAACCAAAATGCAAAAATATGGATAAAAATACTTAAAAAATTATCTCCTCTGAAGCCACTGGGTCGATAAGGCCCAGATTTCATCTGCAGTATCCTTAGGCTGGGGGATTGAAAGTTTGTGTTTTTTCTGAAAATCAGCTCTTTAGTTAGGTTGCTATGGCAACTTAAGAGTTGCATTGACTTATAATGGGAAAATTGAAAAACGGCATTTACTGCCAAGCCATTGCAGATGTGTTGACAAAACTTTTATAGAAATGTTTCTTGAGAAGTTTTCTATCAGCTGTATGTTTTTTTGGCCCACTGCTCCTTTTATTGGTTGCCATGGAAACAAAATACAAAAAATGGAAATGAACTACTTAAAAATTATCTCCTCAGAAGCCACTAGGCAGATATGGCCCAGATTCCATCTGTAGTAGCCTTAGGCTGGGGGATTGAAAGTTTGGTGTTTTTTTTATGAAAATCGGCTCTTTAGTTTGGATGCTATGGCAACTTAGAATTGTATTGATTTATAATGGGGAAAACTGAAAATGGCTTTTACTGATAAGCCATTGCAGATATGTTGACAAAACTTTTATAGAAATGCTCCTTGAGCTTACTGCACTTTTTAGCTCACCTGGCCCGAAGGGCCATAGTGAGCTATTGTCATACCAATGCGTCCGACGTCCGGCGTCCGGCGTGCGTCGTCCCGAAATTTGTCCGTCAACACCTGAAAACAAATATTCAAACATCTTCTTCTGTAAAACTACTGGTCCCATGGTTCTCAAATTTCACATGGAGCATGACCTGACTCCAGGGTCTCAGAACTGTAAAATTGGGTCAGGTTGAAAATCCAAGATGGCCGTCGTTACTAAAAATAGCAAAAACAACAAAATAAACTTCTTCTCCAGAACCACTGGGTATATTTGTCTGAATTTTGGCATGGAACATCAGTGAAACGGTGGTATTCAAAATTGTAAAAATGAAAAAAATCTGTAACGGAGTTTTGTCACAGTGACCTACTTTCTGTTTACAAGTGTAATTTTGCTCAAATGCCAATGTCAAAAAAGGACTTATTCAAACGACTTCAAACAACTTCTTCTCTAAAACCACTCCACCCATGGGTCTCAAATTTCACATGGAGCATGACCAGACTGCAGGGTTTCAAAATTATAAAATTAGGTCAGGTCAAGAATCCAATATGGCCACCGTTACTAAAAATAGCAGAAACAACAAAATCAACTTCTCCTCAAGAACCATTTAGTATATTTGGTTGAAAGTTTGCATGGAATATTAATGGGACCTTGGGATTAAAAATTGTAAAAATGAAAAAAATCTATAGCGGAATTAGGTCACAGTGACCTACTTAGCGTTTACAAGACCGATTTGGCTCAAATATCAGTATCTCAAGAAAACTCAATCAATTGTGGTCAGATTTGGTCAGAAATGGTCCTTGAAAGGAATTATTTCAATTTTGTGCCAGTTGACTATCCAAGATGGCCACCATGGGGGCTGTTACTAAAAATAGCACAAACATAAAAATGAAAATTACTCAAGAACCCTTGAATGGAATTCGACCAATTTTGTGTCAGAATGTTCCTTGCATGAAGCCATTTCGATAAATTGCAATTTGGCTTTCCAAGATGGCCGACATCTGCCGTTACTAAAAATAGCACAAACATAAAAATGACAATTACTCAAGAACCCTTGGATGGAATTCGACCAATTTCTGTCAGAATGTTCCTTGCATGAAGCCGTTTCGATTAATTGCAATTTGGCTTTCCAAGATGGCCGACATCTGCCGTTACTAAAAATAGCACAAACATAACATGACAATTAGTCAAGAACCCTTGAATGGAATTGGACCAATTTTGTGTCAGAATGTTCCTTACATGAAGCCATTTCGATTAATTGCAATTTGGCTTTCCAAGATGGCCGACATCTGCCGTTACTAAAAATAGCACAAACATAACATGACAATTAGTCAAGAACCCTTGAATGGAATTGGACCAATTTTGTGTCAGAATGTTCCTTACATGAAGCCATTTCGATTAATTGCAATTTGGCATTCCAAGATGGCCACCATCTGCCGTTACTAAAAATAGCACAAAACACGAAAATGAAAATATCTCAGCAACCGCTGAATAGATTTTGACGAAATTTGTGTCTAAATGATTTTTGCATTGAGATGTTTCAAAAGTAACTAAATATAGACAAGTTTTAATGGCCTTTGTTACTAGAAATAGAAAAATGTGAAAATAAAAAAATCTCAGTGAAATTGGACTAATTTTCTGTCAGAATGGTCCTTTCATTAAGCTTTTTCGATTTTCTGCATTTTGGCATTCCAAGATGGCTGCCATTTGCCGTTACTAAAAATAGCACAAAACATGAAAATGACAACATCTCATTAACAGCTGAAGCGATTGAGATGAAATTTGTGGCAAAAATGATTCTTGCTTTGACGTGTTTCAAAAATTAACAAATATTGACCTGTCAAGTTGGCCTCTGTTACTTAAAATAGCAAAATATGAAAATTAGAAAATTACAATGGAACTGGACCAATTTTGTATCAAAATGGTCCTTGCATGAAAGCTTTTCAATTTTTTGCATTTTGGCATTCTAAGATGGTCGCCATCTGCCGTTACTAAAAATAGCACAAAACATGAAACTGACAATATCTCAGTAACCCCTGAATGGAATTTGTTGAAATTTGTGGCAAAATGATTCTTGCATTGAGGTGTTTCAAAAGTAAATATATAAAGACCAGACAATTTGGCCTCTGTTACTAAAAGTAGCAAAATGTGAAAATCTCTGGAATTGGACCAATTTTGTATCAGAATGGTCCCGTTGCACAAAAGCCAGGTGAGCGATATCAGGCCCATTTGGGCCTCTTGTTATTGGATGTCATGGAAGCCATAAAGCAAAAAAATGGGAAAAAAAACACTTTAAAGAAATATCTCTTCTGAAACCAACTAGGCAAATCAGGCTCAGACTTTATCATTAGTATCCTTAGGCTGGGGAATTTAAAATTTGTTTTTGTTTTTTTGTGTTTTTTTCTGAAAATCGGCTCTTTCATTTGATTGCTATGGCAAATTAGAGTTGCAATGACTTGTGATGGGAAAAATAAAAAAATGGCATTTACTACAATCGAAATAAGGAAAATAGTTACATATTTTTTTATCAACTCAACAGACTGTCAGAGTGACTTTGTAGATGTATATTTTGTATAAGCATGTACAAATGTGACAGCAATTTTGAGCCTATTCAAATTCAACAGCAAGTTTGAGCTAGAGATCTGGTGAGCTTTGTGGCCCGTGGGCCTCTTGTTAGTGAACCCATTAATGTCTATATTTATATATTTATTATCATTTTTATAGAAATTGTTGTAAACTTTATGAAAACAGTATAGAACCTGATCAGACGCCGCATTACTATATTATGTAGCATCTGATCTGGGTCTGCAGTGTTTGCCTGTGTCCATTTTATGGTATGCTAGGCATTTATGGGTTAATAAAAGATATAAATCATAATGCATGTTTATTTATGATTGATTTATGACAGTTTTTGTCTCGCCTGCGAAGCAGAGGCGAGACATATGTATTGCTTTTCCGGTGTCGTCGTTGTCGTCGTCGTCGGCGGCGTAAACTTTGTCGATGTTTGGTGTTTAGGTCATTTTCTCAGAAACTATAAGGGCTAGAGCCATGAAACTTGGGTCATGCATACATCTGGAAGAGTACAGCTGAAAGCCATCATCAATGTTGAGTCTTGACCTAGATTTTACGGTTGACTGACTTCGCAATTTTTTGTCAAGTTTTAGGGCTTAGGTCATTTTCTTAGAAACTTTAAGGGCTAGAGCCATGAAACTTAGGTCGTGCCTACATCTGGAAGAGTGCAGCTGAAAGCAATCATCAATGTTGAGTCTTGACCTACATTTTACGGTTGACTGACTTAGCAATTTTTTGTCGAGTTTTCGGGTTTAGGTCATTTTTTCAGAAACTATAAGGGCTAGAGCCATGAAACTTGGGTCATGCATACATCTGGAAGAGTAGATCTCAAAGTCATCATCAATATTGAGTCTTGACCTAGATTTTACGGTTGACTGACTTTGCAGTTTTTTGGTCAAATTTTCGGGTCTAGGTCATTTTCTCAGAAACTAAAGGCGCTAAGGCCATGAAACTTGGTTCATTCGTACATCTGGAAGAGTGAATGTCAAAACCATCATCAATATTGAGTCTTGACCTACATTTTATGGTTGACTGACTTTGCAATTTTTTGTCGTGTTTTTGCATTTAGGTCATTTTGTCAGAAACTATAAGGGCTAGAGCCATGAAACTTGGTTCATGCATACATCTCGAAGAGTAAATTTCAAAGCCATCATTAAGATCAAGTCTTGACCTACATTTTACGGTAGACTGACTTTGCAATTTTTTTGTCAAGCTTTGCAATATTTTTGTGAAGCTTTAGGTCTTTCTCAGAAACTTTAAGGGCTAGAGCCATGATACTTGGTTCATGCATTCATCTGGAAGAGAACTCAAGTCATCATCAATATTGAGTCTTTACCAACATTTTGTGGTTGACTGACTTTGCAGGTTTTTGTAAAGTTTTCTCAGAAACTGTTAGGGCTAGTAGAGCCAAGAAACTTGGTTCATGCATACATCTTTGCTGATTTAGCTCTGTTTTGTGACACAGCGCCAGCAGGCGAGACACCGCATTCCGCGGAATTCTTGTTTTGTTGCTTTAATATATACTAAAATACAGTTGAAGATTAACAGAATATACATAAAACTTTTTTTGGCTTGTAATTATTTATTAAAGATGTGAAATATATATTGTTATTATATTCTTTTTGTCCTAAATACACAGAAGCTCACTTGTTAGCTCCCTAGGATAGGCAGTGGTCAGGGGTCCTTCAGAAACATGTTCAAAGCACATATTCGTGGAAACTGTAAGGCCCTTTATAATCACATTTCAGGGGGACAATAAAAACTGTGCCAGTATTTTAAATGCCCATTTTGAAAAAAACGGACGTATTATGGCATGGGGCTGTCCGTCCATCCATCTGTTAACATTCTTGTGCCTACCATAACTCAGTAACCATTTGGGATATCTTCATGAATTATGTAGGAATATATATTAGGTTGGGGCAAAGTGTCAGTAATGGTTGCTCCCCCTTTCTTTGTTTTCAAGTTATGCCCCTTTGATTATTTTTTTCCTGACTAGTCTTGTGCGCTGCATAACTAGATAACTGCTTGGGGTATATTGATGAAATTTCATAGCAGAGTCTATGAAGGTCCAATGATGTGTTGCGTAAAACAATGGTTGCTCTCCCTTCATTCATTTTGGAGTTGCATCCCTTTAATTATATTTTCAGGCTATTTGTGTGTGTACTAATCCTGTGCATACCATAACTTGGTAACCATTTGGAATATCTTGATGAAACTTCATAGCAATGTGCATGATCACAAGACGGTGTATCTCATATAAGAATGGTTGTCCCCCATTACTTAATTTTGAAGTAACTTCCCTTTGATTAGTTTTTAGGCTAGTCCCATTCACTCCATAACTCCTGAACCCTTTGAAGTATTATAATGAAACTTTGTAGGAATGTGTATAATAATGGGGCAATGTATCATGAGCATGAACCACAACTCTGGCTTACTTCCTGAATTATCTGCCCTTGAATCAATTTCTGTTTTACTCTGTAACTCCTTAACCATTTGAAATATTTTAACAAAACTTTATGGTGCTATTATATTGTCAAGGGAATGTATTAAGATCAAGATTGGTAACTGTAGTTTACTTAATTTATGAATTATTTCCTTTCTTTGACTATGGCATTTCTCAGCTTCTGAGCTGCTTCACCTTGGAAGCTGATTTTTGGTATACATGTACTTATAGTATTTGATGTGTTGGATGTTTTAATGACATTGCAGTCATTAATTACAGACTTGTTTCCCCCTATTCTGTAACTCCTTCATGACACTGAAACGGGCGTATTATGCGCCGCTTGCGAAGCTCTTGTTTGTTTTTTTTTGTTTTTTTTATGATAAGTTTTACAGAACTGTTCCTTCTGTCAAACATGCTGTTTGTGTGTACCAGTTGTTAGGTTGTTTACAATAACAACCGAAATGCTGAAAATGGAAAACAGAAAGAAAGAAAGAAGCAGTCATAAAGCTGAAAAAGTTGAAAATATGCTAGAAATGTTCCCCTTCAAACACAATTAACCTCTACAAAAAACCTATTTTCATGCCAGCCGGTCCATAGCATTTGTTGTTGTTCAAACATAAATTCTTCGAGGTGTGTCTTTAGTGGGAAAACGAATTCAGGCTCTTATGCCTGCCTGTAGCAGTGCTGGTATCTTAGCAAATCTTTTACAGAAATTTTCCTCAACAAGGTAATCAGGCCTTAACAAAACAGTTTTTTTTGCCAATTGTTTTATTAGATACGTTACACTGGGTGGTTGCTTAGTCCCGGTAGGCGGTGATTTTTTCTGACAATCGTCAACGATTTTTTCTGACAATTTATGTCTCATAAGCGTAACGGACCAATAAGGTAAGTAAACAAACTTATTTTCAATACTTTCTTGGGATCTTTCGCAACCAGGCTGTTTGCTGGAGCATTTTATAGGCGTATTTAGTCGTTTGTCATATTTTTTGGTGAAACTAGAAAAGAGCCCGCGCAAGCGCGGAAATATTTCATGATGGTCAAGTTTATATAAAAATGTGAGTTTTAATTTTTCAATGTAAATGGCCTTAGGCCCAGGTGAAGATATGACCTTTACCATGAATACTCACTAAAGCTTCATTTACCTAATTAGTTGTCTGCATCTACAAACTTTCAGGTAGCAGACTGCATTGTTTCTATAAAAAAAATCAACTTTTTTCACCTTTTCCTATAGAAAAACCTACGTGACTCAAAAGTTGACCTTGCCGCAAACAGATCAAGGTCATCCCAGGGTCATCATTTATATAAATTTTGTTGAGCTTTTGAGTCCTTGATGCGACATGCTAAGTTTCAAGATCATAGGATTTGTGGTTCTGGGGGAGAATTGGTTGATTTGATGCTTAACGTCCACGGTAAACAGCTAAGGTCATGTCGGGACGGTCAGTTAACCTAACCACACTATTCCTGGGCAGGCTTAGACCTCCTAAGCGGTTAACCAGTACTAAGTGCACAGACTTTCGCCAGTAACTGACAACTGCCCTTCTTGAATCAGTGGAAGGCGAAACGAAAGTATATGGCCAGACCGGGTTTCGAACCCAGGACCTCTGACTTATGTCAGGTGCCCTACCGATTGCGCTACGCGGCCCGGCGTGGTTCTGGGGGAGAAGATTTTTTATTTTTTTTACCATAATAAATGTTTGCCATCTTGGTTATGTGACCTGTCCTGGGTATTTTTTTTTCTGAAAAAAAAATGGGTCCGGGAACGTTTTGGGGGAAAATATTCAAGCCCTCTGAAGACTAAAGGCTGAATCATTGAAATTGATTTGTCTGCTTCGCTGGAAAAAATGCCCTTTCTTACCTGGCGCATGTGTGTTAACCATAGACATTTTTTATTTTTGTCTTTTCGAAAGTTCAGTTCAGTTTGAATTATCCAAACGACGTTACCCAAGTGGCTCAGCGGTACGTAACCATAGCCGCGCACACTTGGCGCCGTGTGTCCGTCCAACTTTTCGAAAGACCATGTGCGTTGAGCTTTATTCTTCAATGGGCGAGTTCGATTGGCTACTCGTATTGACTATCGTTCTGGAAGAAAATGGGTCGTTTCGAGCCAGGGCCGTCGGGACTATGACCATTTAGTTCTTCATCCGTTTAGACATATGAGCAAAAATACAAAATAAATCGTTATTTATGGGGAATGACGTACGTTCATGGGTCGGATTTTTGCATTAGAACCTGCTAAATTTGGACTTGCTAAGCAGCGCGCCGATATAACGACGCAGAACCATCATCATCATCATATTTCAATTCTCATATCGACGTTACCCCCGCACCTCAGCGGAACGAATCCATAGCCGCAGTAACGGGGCGCTGAGCGTCCGTCCATTAACCGAAACGACCGGATTAATTCAAAACGTGTATTCGGGTCCTACTAAAGACAGAAAAGGACTTTTGCCACCGAAAAGGACCGAAAAGAACTTTCGGGCACCGAAAAGGACTTTTTAAATGCCATTTTATGCTATAAAAACGCTTGAAATCTATCAAGGGTAAAATATTTTATTTCTAAACATAATTTTCTAGTACATTAAGTGAAAAATGCCCTTTTCGGTGCCCGAAATTCGGCATTTGCGATGTCCTTTTCGGTACATGGCGTCTCTTCACTCACCAGAAGTGGAAGTCTTTTTCGGTGCTGTTTTTTTGTTGTAAAATTTTAGGATGAAGATACTACAATTCACAAACTCATTATTCAAGCGCTGATTACTATCATGATGATATTAAAATTTCTAAAACATATGTTTTATATGACATTTAACGGCAAATAAAAGTCCTTTTCGGTGCCCGAAAGTTCTTTTCGGTGGGGTAAGTCCTTTTCTGTTTTTAGTAGGACCGCGTGTATTCGAGTACACGATAATTTCACTCGAACGCACCCATTGTTGACAAAAAACCAATAGTCGAAGTTTCTAGAAAAATACTTGGGAGAATTTAAAATGAAAGACGAATTTAATTGCCAAATTCTTTAAATCTACGTGAAACTAAAACACACGCTAACCGAAATTTATTTTTTTTACCATAATAAATGTTTGCCATCTTGGTTATGTGACCTGTCCTGGGTATTTTTTTTTCTGAAAAAAAAATGGGTCCGGGAACGTTTTGGGGGAAAATATTCAAGCCCTCTGAAGACTAAAGGCTGAATCATTGAAATTGATTTGTCTGCTTCGCTGGAAAAAATGCCCTTTCTTACCTGGCGCATGTGTGTTAACCATAGACATTTTTTATTTTTGTCTTTTCGAAAGTTCAGTTCAGTTTGAATTATCCAAACGACGTTACCCAAGTGGCTCAGCGGTACGTAACCATAGCCGCGCACACTTGGCGCCGTGTGTCCGTCCAACTTTTCGAAAGACCATGTGCGTTGAGCTTTATTCTTCAATGGGCGAGTTCGATTGGCTACTCGTATTGACTATCGTTCTGGAAGAAAATGGGTCGTTTCGAGCCAGGGCCGTCGGGACTATGACCATTTAGTTCTTCATCCGTTTAGACATATGAGCAAAAATACAAAATAAATCGTTATTTATGGGGAATGACGTACGTTCATGGGTCGGATTTTTGCATTAGAACCTGCTAAATTTGGACTTGCTAAGCAGCGCGCCGATATAACGACGCAGAACCATCATCATCATCATATTTCAATTCTCATATCGACGTTACCCCCGCACCTCAGCGGAACGAATCCATAGCCGCAGTAACGGGGCGCTGAGCGTCCGTCCATTAACCGAAACGACCGGATTAATTCAAAACGTGTATTCGGGTCCTACTAAAGACAGAAAAGGACTTTTGCCACCGAAAAGGACCGAAAAGAACTTTCGGGCACCGAAAAGGACTTTTTAAATGCCATTTTATGCTATAAAAACGCTTGAAATCTATCAAGGGTAAAATATTTTATTTCTAAACATAATTTTCTAGTACATTAAGTGAAAAATGCCCTTTTCGGTGCCCGAAATTCGGCATTTGCGATGTCCTTTTCGGTACATGGCGTCTCTTCACTCACCAGAAGTGGAAGTCTTTTTCGGTGCTGTTTTTTTGTTGTAAAATTTTAGGATGAAGATACTACAATTCACAAACTCATTATTCAAGCGCTGATTACTATCATGATGATATTAAAATTTCTAAAACATATGTTTTATATGACATTTAACGGCAAATAAAAGTCCTTTTCGGTGCCCGAAAGTTCTTTTCGGTGGGGTAAGTCCTTTTCTGTTTTTAGTAGGACCGCGTGTATTCGAGTACACGATAATTTCACTCGAACGCACCCATTGTTGACAAAAAACCAATAGTCGAAGTTTCTAGAAAAATACTTGGGAGAATTTAAAATGAAAGACGAATTTAATTGCCAAATTCTTTAAATCTACGTGAAACTAAAACACACGCTAACCGAAATTATCAATGATAGCAATATGCGAAAGAATCAGTATAGAAATTACACTTGAAAATTCCACCAATTTTGCAGTTTATGCGTTACTTCGTTTATTTAGTATTATAGATAGCCTCGGCAAACCAAGGACGAAAATAACTGCAAATGTCAATGATTTTTTCCTACAACGACTTTAGTGTCCCGGATTTTTTCCCACAGTGTCCCGGATTTTTTCCTACCACATATACTGTATTTCAGAGTCTAAAACTAGCAGTATAATAAAAGCAATTAGATTTTTATAAGTGTGGGAACTAATTTTACTTCACCGAATGAACATCAAAAGCATTTCTGTCATGTATGCCTTATCATGATGATGAAATCGAAAATATGGACCCTTTAGAAGTAAGGAATACGTAAAAGACATAACATCAGAAGTCTTTGTTTACTTCAGTCCTCTTTTCAAGTGCAGACTCAATAAACAGAGTCTGCTTTTTTCATTCTTTCGGACCATTTCTTGCTTCCGAAAATTCTAACATTTCAAATCTTATTTAACTTCACAGGATGCTGGAGGTGTTGTGCGGCGGCCGTTTAGTCTCCACGTTCTCCATCATAATGCAGATTATATAATTTCTAGTCCTTTCGAATCAATGATTTCATTTCGAGTCATTCTGAAAATAGAATAGCCCAGCTGTTGCTTGGGTCATGGCTGGATTTGCACATTTTATTGAAACTTCACTGAAACTGGTGTTAGGTACCGTGTGACGGCCCTTAATCGTGCCTAGGTATTCAGTCATAGTGTAGATTGTATAAGTTCTGGTCCTTTGGAATCACTTATTTCATTTCGACTCATTTTAATAATGCAGTAACCGCTACTAGGTGCATGGCCGGAGTTGCACATTTCGAGACTGGTCATGAACAGGCGCAGTTAAACTGAGTCTGCTGTTTTCATTTCTTTGGTGTTTTCCTTGCTTTCAAAGGATCCGACTTTGCAGAACCTTTTCTATTCAAGTTTTGCAGTGCAGTATACAAAACTGCACAGGCCCTCAAGAGAAGTACTGGCTGGATGGATGGATGAATGACTTGCGATTTTATGTCCGTTTCAACATTATTTCAGTCATATCAGGACGATAGGAGGGTGATAATGAAAGGCTGTCTGCAATGGAACCCCGTTTACGTTTGAAAAGATTCTCACCTCAAGCGGGGATCGAACTCAGCAAGCCAGCGTTTAACCTACTGAGCACCGGTGCTGCAGCACCGGCTGGAAATGTGAACTGCTTTCAGAATTATCAAATCTAACATAAACTACGCTACAGTGAGGAACGGGTAGCTGTTGCACACAAGGATAGTACAAATGGAAAGATTGATGCTACACACACACACACACACACACACACACACACACACACACACACACAGAGACGCAGGCATGCACGCACGCAGGCATGCACGCACAATTTTGAAGAAAACATATAAATCTTCTACCTCGCCTGAGCGAGAAAAACACCCTGGCCGCGGCGGAACTCGAATCTTCAACCTTCTCGATACTACTGAGTAAAAAGTTAGACAATGATCAAGACAGCTCTGCCGTATGAGCTATCGGTACTCGGACAAAACGGACCATGGACAAAACGGACCAGACAAAACGGACCACGGTTCAGGACAAAACGGACCACGTTTCAGGACAAAACGGACCACGTTTCAGGACAAAACGGACCACGTTTCAGGACCAGACGGACCACGCTAGAAGACAAACCAGCCCATTTATTTGGTGTCAATTAAAAGATCAAGGAGTATGTAATTACCAAAGAAATGTTAAATGGTCAAAATTATTTGACTACTGTTCATGATCTCAACTATCTTTGGTTGTCCCAACTAATTAATTTCATTAATTGATTTAATGGTAATATCTTTATCTTTTAAGCATGCAAATTTCTTTATTAGTGTTGCAACTAAAATAAAACATGCTTTCTCAAGATTAACGGAAGGTCTGAACGTGGTCCGTTTTGACCTTAAACGTGGTCCGTTTTGTCCTGAACGTGGTCCGTTTCGTCCTGAACGTGGTCCGTTTTGTCCCAAGCGTGGTCCATTATGTCCGTGGTCCGTTTTGTCCGTGGTCCGTTATGTCCCTAATTCGAGCTATCCTGGCATTGGACGACCATGTGGCCACGTCGTTCAGTTGGTATAGTTAGAAAAGCAGTCTCGCCTGCATTGGGAAGGCCTGTAAATTTTGTTTTAATCTCACTAAGGTTACTCAGGTCTTTACCACATGATATTCCAAATTTGTACATTTTATATATGGAGCAATAGAATGGTCTGTATATAATGAAAAGGCTGGTCCTTTTATGACCACAAAGTATTTCGTCTTCCATTTATGCACCACAATAAAAGTTTGGGGCATGCTTAGATCTTGCTACTAACAACCTGTAAGCAATAAAGTGTCATACTGACTACCCATTTTGCAGTTTGCGTTGTCAGAAAAAATCAGGCGTTTAAAATCTATTGTAGGAGCGAATCCGGGACTTGTAGGAAAGAATCAGGGACTTATGAAAAATTAAAATCAGCTGATAGACCCATTTATATTATTGTAAAGTGTCAAAAAGTAATATAATATGTTTCCCAACACCGATTTATGATTAAAAATAGCTTTTCCCTATGGTAGACTTCGAAGACATAGACATAGCAGACAGTTGATCGAGTTGTACCCTAAATGAAAATTTCCGGGTTAAATTTGTCTGTTGACAACGTTAAACTTTGTATTGTATCTAATCTGCTTAAGATCTACCAGGAATACGCTTAAGATTGTAAAACTAATGGTTTAATTAACAAAATTCACCATTTTGTCGCATCAGTTTTCTATTATGACGTCACGGAGAAAAAATCATTGACAATTTGGAATAAATCCGGGACCATTGTCAGAAAAAATCGTTGACGATTGTCAGAAAAAATCACCGCTTACCGGGACTAAGCAACCACCCAGTGTGTTACCACGGCACGAAATCTCAGTGAATGCCATATTTTAAAAACGAAATATCCGACCATAAAACTGACGATTTACCTCCCCCAATGACAATTTTGAGTACAGTTATCTCCTAAATCATCATCCCTTTTGATCCAGCTCCAAAATAATAATAATAATAATAATAATTAAATAAAGCTGACAGTACATGTGCATAGAGGCCACGCATCAGTGAAAAGTCACAGTAAAGCTTATTTCCTTGAAAATATTAGGCAACGGTTCACGCAGGTACAGTAAATTAAGTTGAAAAAATATGTGCTTTTTACCACGGCGCTTCTTTTTTTTTGTCCGTTGAAACAATGCCATTGCATTAGTGATTGTAGTGATTGATTATCGACATATTTCCGTTTGATGGATCTTTATTGCCTGCTTAAATTATTGAGCATCCCAGAGATATTAGTCGCCTTTGATGGATTCGTGAAAGACCAGTATCCGTCAATATCTCTCACTTGCGTGCACAGTTGCGCGTTCTGTATCAGTTTCAGGACTTTTATTTTATTTCGTCTCCCTTAAAATGATAGTAGTAAAATCTTATAAGGCAGGAAAGAAATTCTGCTACCATTTAATGAAAACACTGCATGGTCTATCTGAAAGTTTTAAAATCGTGTTAACTGTGCGAGGCTAAAGCCATCATACAACAGCTGTACTATCAGAAATTATACGCCGTTGTAGTTCACTCCGAAAACGAGGTCGGTCAGTCCAATCATATGTGCACTTCATTTTTCACGTCGCAGACGCGTATAATTTCGATATTGTTCCACATTTCACAAGATTTCATTGGTCAAATAACGCGTATGTCAAAATTTAGCCAATATTGTCAAAGGTCAGTGAATATTTAATCTTCGTTTTTTCCCGTCGCATGCACTGTAAATACTAGCACTCTGTCATATATATACTGAACGCCAAAAGAAACGCATACAAGTTTAGGTTCAGTTTTCTTCTGTCAACTGATTTATGGTTCTAAATCATATATAGCAGAAAACACAACTGACGTCTGCCAAGAATATAAACTTATCTTCTTGCAAAATTAAACTTTGATTAAAGAGTTATCTCAATTTATCATGAAACATTCAAAGTTGTTGTAAGAGTTGTCTTTTCTTTGGCGGCATAACAAATTGTTTCCAAAACACGACTCTGATGTGTGGTTATGAACAAAACGTCGGTTTTATTACCATGGTATTCTTCTTAGGGACATGACAGTAGTTTGAAGTTGAACACTTGTAAAATTATCTCCCTTGCAATTAAACAAATAGCAAAATGAGAAGTCCAATAACACCAAAAGTTCTGCAGTGCTGCGAAAACTTTCTTTGCAAACCTTTTTATTTTACTCTTGTTAATTCATTTAACCTCTTCGTATAAATGGTTTCTGTACTTTTCAAGAAATACAGGGTGTGAAAAGGTCTATGGAAATCCAATGGTAAGCCAGTGTTACTGTTTCTACTGCCAACTTTCACCTGATTGTTTCTCTAAAACGCAAGGCTCGACTGCTTTGATTTTTTCGCTGTTTCTTACTCATGCCGCGGACATTATGTCTGGAGAAAATAATCAGCTGAGCATTATAAGGAAATTAAAATTCAGCTTCTGAAAGTATGGTGACTTTAAGTTTAACCCCCATCACAAAAGCAAGCGTTCTGGTCTCTAAAGTCAATGGAACATCGATGCGTTAAGGTGCTCATTCTGTCGGAATATCATAAACAAAGAAACTCAAAATGTCTAAATGAGTGTATATACCCATACCTTCAAATAAATTGGGCGTATACATTGTATGCGTTTCTTTTGACGTTCAGTATATTAATTTTAAAATATTTCTCTTGTTTGTAATTATCGAAAAAAGACGCAGATATTCAAAACTTTTTTTCCGACGAAGATTTACTTCGTTTTACAGTCCATGGGAAATACATGTAATATGAGTCAATAACGGTAATATACAAAATCAGTTTTGTGGAACACAGGCTGTATGGTTCACATGCACACTCAAACATACACATACTTACAGAGAGAGAGAGAGAGAGAGAGAGAGAGAGAGAGGGGGGGGGGAGAGAGATTCTATTCATGTACAACATATTGAACTACATAATTATTAAGCCCTAAAATGTTCAATGAACGTTTATCATTTTTCTTTTTCCTATTATTAATATAGATATGAGGCAGCAAGTTAACCCAGCAGGCACACGGCGCAAAACAGCGGCGCATCAACGTCGATGCAACGTCAGAATTAGGCAAATTTTTGCATTGTAGGGTATCTAGTTTGTGTAATCAAGTCCTCCCACAGTTTTCAATGGATCTTTTTAAAACCTTGCAAACATGTTGTAGACATAATGAAAATGTGCATGCATGTTTTTGTTGGAGCTAGAATTAATTTTGACAGAATTATAGCCTTTTGAACTTAGTCATTTTATGCAAATTTTTGCATTGTAGGGTATGGAGTTTGTGTCATCAACTCGTCCCACAGTTTTAAATGGATCTCTACAAACCTTGTGTACATATTGTGGAAATATTGAAGATGTGCATGTGGCTTTTTGATAGACTTAGAATTAATTTTGACAGAATTACGGCCTTTTGAACTTAGTCATTTTAGGCAAATTTTTGCATTGTAGGGTATGGAGTTTGTGTAATTTACTTCCCAAACAGTTCTGGGAAATCTAAAATTTGAGATCGATTTAGACTCTTATTCTAGATCATCGTCTTTTATATTATTTGGATCCTTTTGAAACTAATCAGTCTTTGAATCGACTGCCCAATTAAAATTAAGAAATTACAGTATGCTTTTTTCTGGTTTCGTCTTCAGATACTGTCAGGGTCACTGACGAGGCTTTATTAGCCGAAACTACGTAGTCAGGCCCATGTTTCTACTTCTGTATGTATTCTCTGCTCTTGAAGGAACTTTTTTAAGATTTTAATTTAATGGATTTTTCCAAGCCTTGCATACATATAGTGGACATATTGAAGATGTGCATGTGGGGTTTTGTTGGAGCTAGAATTTATTTTGACAGAATCACTTATGCCCCCGTGGCGATAGTCAGGGGACATTAAGATTTGCCCCTGTCTGTCTGTCCATCCGTCTGTCTGTTCGTCACACTTTATGGTATAGGGTTGGTGTAATCAACTACTCCCACAGTTTTCAATGGATCTTTTTCAAAATATTGTGGATATATTGAAGATGTTCTTGTGGATTTTTAATGGAGCTGTAATTTATTTTGACAGAATTACGGTCTTTTGAACTTAGTCATTTTAGGCATTTTTTTTGCTTTGTAGGGTACGGAGTTTGTGTAATCAACTCCTTCCACAGTTTTTCAGTGGATCTTTTTCAAATCTTGCATACATGTTGTGGACATCATGAAAATGTCCATATGTGTTTTTGATGGAGCTAGAATTAATTTTGACAGAATTAAGCCTTTTGAACTTAGTCATTTTATGCAAATTTTTGCATTGTAGGGTAAGAAGTTTGTGTGGGACCGCATGGAAGACTGGTCTCTTATTTTTGTCAAAAGAGGGTTTCTCAGTTCGTGTTCCTGTCTTAGTACTAGCTTTACCTGAGTAGGAGCACTTTCAGAGGAAGCATCTTTTCCTGTTTACCAGTTTCATTTTTTGCCTCCCGACTTCTCAGTAGGGTTCATCTTTTATAGGAAAGAATTTTCATGCGGCCAAACATGGGTCTTGTCATACCAGATCCTGTTGCACTGCTACATTTGAAATTAAACGATATTTATTTGTAGAAAATACATAATATGAGCCGCGACACGACAAAATCAAGAATGTGGTTGTGCGCCCAGCGCAGACTCAGATCAGCCTGGGCATCCGCCCAGTCTGATCAGAGTCTTCGCTGTCCGCATGGAGGTAGCTTAGACCCTTAGTTACCCTTTAAGCGCTTAGCGAAAAGCCTGAGCGGACCAGGCAGATGTCCAGGCTGATCTGAGTCTACACTGGGCGAACAACCACATTGTTGGTTTTGTCGTGTCGCTGCTCATATAATGTAAATACGCACAATGGCAGAGGATCTGACAGTAAGCCACACGCTTTTATATAAGCCGTCTTCTTAGATTTAATTATCTAGTTTAATAAGTTATATTTCAATATTGATTTTTTTTCTTTCTTTCTTTATGGTGATGTACCTTTTATCATGATAATTTCATGTCTTGCTCATCACCAAAAAAGTAAATAAAATAAATAAATAAATAAAATAAGATATATAAATAAATAATAAAACAAAATAAAATGTATATTTGGAAATCGCGTGTTAGTCAATTGGAATTGGGACTTTGATTAAATACAATTTGAAAGTCATGAAAGTAACTGGAGATCATCGACCCAAAAGTTCAAGATGGCGTTCCCAACCGTGCTTGAATCATTGTAAATATTTTTCCGAATTATTAGAAAAAAGACAATATTCTGTCGCTTTATTGACAAGTAAATAGCTAATTGCTCATTGATACCTGTTTTATTGATTAATTATTGATTGTTTACATGTTATCAAGGATCTGAATTTCGTCGTAAAAGGACGTCTTAACGCCAATCCCATACCTCAAATATGCCTTAAACGATGACGTTCGTACCGTATTGACACAAAAGATGAGGCGGCAGTGCCTGAGTAAACACTGTTGACCTAGATTAGACTGCAACATGCAGTCTAATCTAGTTCTACACTGTTTGAAGCGGTCGTTTTATAGAGACATCGTTTTATAGTAAAATCAACTTGTTCATTTTTTTAGTATAATTGTTGTAAATTGGGGCGGTGTTTCAGTTATTAGCGTTGTTATGGTAACCCTTAAAACAATGACCGTCAATAAGTCAAGGAACCTCAGCACTTATATAAACGCAAAAACACAAAATATAAACATATTAAGATGTAAACTGAAGCCACAGAATTAATTTGATTCACGAAAACGGAAGTACGTTAAAGTTCTGAAAAGAAGATAGTGTTATTGACACGGATAACTTTCAAAATGATGGAATCCATGCTTTTTATGTTCTTACTAACTTTGCTAGTGTGTGTTAATGCGCAGCAGCCGCCCTCGCCAGTACTGCCTTTTGGCTATTCAAATACATACACGCAGTGGTTGAATCAAAATCAGAGGGGCACCAATGATATTCCAAGGATACCAAATTATGCAGTAGCGAACAATCAAGAACAGAGGACAACAGCACAACTTTGGGCTCCAGGCGAACCCGACCGGGTTTATCCGAGTAGCCCCGAAGCTTGGCTCAGCTCATGCATAAGAACGTAAGTATAACTGTCCGGTGGCATGGAGCAAATGCCTTGGAACCAAATAGGCACATGGCGTTGAAACAACGTCATATGTCACCGAATGAACACTAAAAGCAGTATAGTCACTCCACCACGTGTAAATATACTGCTTTTGATGTTCATTCGGTGAAATAAAATTTGAGATCTTAAACTGAAAATCTCAAATGTCCAACACTCAAAGTATTAAATAGTAGCTGAAATCTTGGTCAGACTGCAGATATAGAGCTGTTCTGCTTGCTAGTGCTTATTTACCCACCCTTACTCTTTGGGCATAGATTGCCCCCGCGTCTCCGGTCTTTTGGACGAGACTTTAAACCGAGGTCCCGTCTCCAGATGACCTCGTTATTAGTGGGACGTGAAACCCGAGTTCACTCAATCACTTTGGCATAGATTGATAGACTCTGTGATGGGTTGAGGCCGAGACCAGGAAATCTCGGGCTATTTTTTAGATTATTTGGTCTCATGCAAGACTTGCCGAGCATGAGACTTGAATAATCTGAAAACGAGCCGGATTTGTTAATATCAATTATGTAACATGTTTCGACTGTACCTAGCAATTACTGACAAAACTAAGACAACTTTCAGAACTAAGGCCTAAGTAAGACAGCAGACCGAGACAGAAAAATTAGAAAAGGACATCCTTGTCTGATGGATGAAAAATCTTTTTCAAGGAAACAGCTGAGGTGTTAAATATATCAGTGTTGCGGAAAGGATTGATTGCACTTCCAAAACTGAGAAGCAAAAACTTGATACTGGTTCAAAACTATCAGGCGGCACTTGGGTGAAAGTATAATTAAGCCGCGACACGACAAAAACCAGTAAAGTGGTCGTGTGCCCAGCGCAGACTCAGATCAGCCTGGGAATCCGCCCAGTCTGATCAGAGTCTTCGCTGTCCGCATGGAGGTAGCTTAGACCCTTAGCAACCCTTTAAGTCTCTAGCACAGCGTCTGAGCAGACTGGGCGGATTAGAATGATCTGAGTCTGCGCTGGGCACACAGCCACTGTGTTGGTTTTCTCGTGTCGCGGTTCAATGTACGTTCGTACTGCCCCGAGTGCAAATTTTTCTCGTTCCCATTCAGCTACACACCTCCGCAATATTTCATATGTACATTAGATTTAAACTATTATCATTCTGTTGAGGCTATTTAAAAATACCATCGCTGATCTATTTCATACCATAAGAAAGAATTGGACAATTAGGGGGCGTCAATGGATTGACAGACTAATGAACCGATGAAAGATAGTAGTAGGTGGATAACAGATACACGAGCGATTGACTTTGAAAAAGTGTGGGTGGAAGGGTTACAGATCTTTTTATTTACATTCCCGATTTATTGATTGTAATATATATGATTATTTTTACTACTGCTGAACCGTAAGTTTGGTGAATTGAACACCTATTAACAAATTTCGCCATTTTCCGAGCCGTATGCAATTCGTGGACAATTTCATTGTTATGCACCGCTAGCAAAGCGGGGAACATAGGGAAGATGCAGGTTACTCTCGTTTCTAGTCTATACATCCTTTAAATTACTGATACTATATGGTTGGAGGCAGCGTGTTGTGAATAGGAATGACAACTCTTTTCCTCACAATTATTGAATTTATTAATTTGTATTCTTGGCTTAACTTTCCTTTCCGGTCTGCAAGACATCGCAGTTTTATACCATTTGAGCTCGTGGAGATAAGCTCTGAGTAGATTACTCTCTTAGATAATTTTTGGAGTACAGTGACGACGAGACAAGTTATGCAGAACAGGTGACGTTGTGCCTTTAAGAATGACATGAACTGCTGTATAGTTTTGCATAAATTGCCCGTCACTTTTCCAGTTTAGCGGCATGTCTGCGCAGTGTGTGAGTTGCCAGGTGTGTCCGCTGTCTGATATTTGGCCACTGAATGTAGGAGGGTGTCTCATATTGCATCGTACATGAGCTTTCTAATTAACTTAGTTTTGTTTGGAGACCATACCGTACTTTTGGTTTTGTCTTAAGATCTGGGGCCGTATTCATGAAACGATTTAAGTGGTTGCTATGCTGTTGCTAAGGCTAAATTTTTTTGAAGCAGATTCCCTACAACTATGAAATTTGCTCTGGAGGAACAGTCTTACAAAGACTGTTCCTCCAGACCAAACTTCATAGTTGTGGGGAATCTCCTTTTTAGATATTTAGCCTTAGCAACGGCATAGCAACGACTTAAGTGGCTTTATGAATACGGCCCCTGGACTCCAAACTAGATCGAGCCATGGTATGATTCCTGTCGGTTCTCCGTGGAGGCGGAACCCAAGATTGGAGTCTCCCTGGGTTGGTCCTAATGGGACACCACAGTGTGTTGTAGAGAATTTCTCTTCTGGGTCTCTCTTGTTCACTAAGCGCTTGGCCCGTCTCATACAGGTGGACGAACCATGCTCTAATATATGTATACAAATGCAGCCAACTGGTGAATGTCATTACAATGATGTTTGGCTCTTTTCCGCCTATGTCTTCTCAGCTGCAGATCATTAAATTGAAATAACCTGAGTGTACTATTCCTCAACTGCTGTATTTTTCTTTTTGTTTTTGTTTTGTCAAATAAATTTAAATATTTTATGCTCCCATCTTCGGAGAAGTTGAGGAGGCATATTGGTTTGGGCCTGTCCGTCAGTATGTCCGTCCGTCCGTAACGCATTTTGGCAGCTGGGAAACTAATGAACTGCTTATGCTAGGATCTTGAAATTTTATGTGGCATGTACATGGAAGATAAGCGGACCCATATTTTCCCCTCCGCCGGTCTTGTCGTTCAGGAATTATGCCCCTTGTTTGACTTTGGCATTATATACTGGACATCAAAAGAAACGCATACAATGCATACGCCCAATTTATTTGAAGGTATAGGTAAATGTTCTTATTTAGACATTTGAAGTTACTTTGTTTATGATATTCCGACAGAATGAGCACCTCAACGCATCGATATTCCATATAACGCTTTCTTTTGTGATGGGGTTAAACTTAAAGTCACCATAATTTCAGAAGCTGAATTTATAGTTCCATAAAAAGCTCAGCCAATTATTTTCTCCAGACATAATGCCCGCAGCAAGGGTAAGAAACAGCGAAAAAAAATCAAAGCAATCGAGCCTTGCGTTTTAGAGAAAAAATCAGGTGAAAGTTGGCAGTAGAAACAGTAACACTGGCTTACCATTGGATTTCCATAGACCTTTTAACACCCTGTATTTCTTGAACAGAACAGAAACCATTCAAACGAAGAGATTAAATAAATTAACAAGAGTAAAATAAAAAGATTTGCAAAGAAATTTTTCGTAGCACTGCAGAACTTTTAATGTTATTGGACTTCCCAATTTACTATTTGTTTAATTGCAAGGGAGATAATTTGACATGTGTTCGACTTCAAACTGCTGTCATGTTCCTAAGAAGAATACCATGGTAATAAAACCGACGTTTTTTCATAACCACACATTAGAATCGCGTTTTGGAAACAATTTGTTATACTGCCAAAGGAAAGACAACTCTTACAACAACTTTTAATGTTTCACGATGAATTGAGATAACTCTTTAATCACGGTTTAATTTTGCAAGAAGCAAAGTTTATATTGTTGGCAGACGTCTGTAGTGTTTTCTGCTATATGTGATTTACAATCATAAATCAGCTGACTGAAGAAAACTGAATCTAAACTTGTAGGCATTTCTTTTGCTGTTCAGTATATATATACATGTATATATATATAGGAACAACATTCTGACCAAAATATCTGAAAAACCGCTTAAGCTAGCATGTTTATATCTGGCATGCAGTTACAGACCAAAGTGTAAATGAATTCATTAACTTTTGAGAATATTTCGTAAATTTTTGGTTGAGTTATTCCCCTTTTTCGAATAGGGGCGTTTTATATAGGAATAACCTTGTGATCAACATATCTGAAGAACCGCTTAAGCTAGGATTCTGATGTTTGGCATACAATTACAGACCAAGGTGTAGATGAATTGATTAATTTTTGAGCATATTTCTTTTTGGTTGATTTATTCCCCTTGCATCTTATAGAGGAATAACCTTGTGACCAAAACATCTGAAAAACCGCTTAACTAGCTTGTTTATATTTGGTATACAGTTACACGCCAAGGTGTAAATAAACTGATTAACTTTGAGCATATTTCGTAAAAATTATTCCCCTGTTTCGGACATAGGCATCTTATATAGGAATAACCTTGTGACCAAAATATCTTAAGAACCGCTTAAGCTAGCTTGTTTATATTAAGCATACAGTAACAGACCAAAGTGTAAATAAACTGATTAACTTTTGAGCATATTTCGTAAATGGTTGTTGAGTTATTCCCCTTTTTCTGACATGGGCATTTTATTTAAGGAATGAATTTCATTTTTCTGAGGTTTATCGAAGTGTAAACTACATTGGGTCACGTGCAAAGTGAATGAACCCCGAAGGGGTTCATGTAAACTTTGCTAGTGACCCAATGTAGTTTACATTTCGATAAATCTCAGAAAAATTAAGTTCATTGCTTATATTTACATTCATTTCAATTAAATCTTTCATGAAAAATCTTATATAAGCGCTAAAATTGAAGCAGTAAAACATGTAAACGCAGTTTTTCTGCTAACAGCAGAACGGCATGCATGACGTCATGACGTTGCTGACGTCCAATCAGGTTGTACAGAGCCATTGTTTATCTTTACGTCACTGACGTCGCGTGTCCCAATGTAATTATTGGAATGTAAACTACATTACGTTCCATCGGTTTACTATAGGCCTACAGGCCTGGTAAACTATCACAGGTACCTCCGGCGGAGGTACCGATAAAAAGTTGTGACAGGCACATGGAGCTGCCTGTGACTGTTCAAAAAATGACAATAAACGGTAGATTCTTAGAAATCTAAAAGTTGAGATCGATTTAGACTATTATTCTAGATCATCGTCTTTTATATTATTTGGATCCTTTTGAAACTAATCAGTCTTTGAATCGACTGTCCAATTAAAGTTAAGAAATTACAGTATAATGCTTTTTTCTGGTTTCGTCACCAGATATTGTCAGGGTCACTGACGAGGCTTTATTAGCCGAAACTACGTAGTCTACTTCTGTATGTATTCTCTGCTCTTGAAGGAACTTTTTAAGATTTTAATTCTTCTTTTTTGACAAAATATAAAATAACCAGGGATTTTATTAAAAATCAAAAAGTGCTATTCGACCCTTATAGACATAAAGTTTTGCCACACATTATATCCCCCTGAACTTTCCATATTAACCAAAGATACGACTTTTGAAGTGGCTTTGATGTCAGCCAACGGTACTCAAAACATAAAGAATTCGGCCGTTTTTGGTCTTAAATGCAGTGATCTTGCATACGAATCTGTTTTTCTCGGCACACTGGTGTTATGGTAACCTCCTTGCTCAAATATAAATGTCGATTGACTACAAATAAGGCTTGATTTTTCAACACAACAGCTGGAGGTGCCTGCAATGGTGTGGAGGTGCCTGTGATGTAAGCAAATATAGTGAAAATCTGAATAGTTATTGCAGCTGGAAATATTGACATCTTCTCTAAACCACTGCCTGGAAAGAATCATCCATTCAACGTCCCATTAAGTATCATGATGCGTATGTCATGAAATTCCATGTTAAAATTTCTAAAACACCATCTCAAAGAGTTATGGCCCAATTTGTTTCCGCTTCTGTTAGTCAAACATTGACGAATTTCACATAGTTGCCGAAAATTAACTGCCTAATTCAGTGTTAGAATCGTTATGAAATGTGCGCTTAAAAATAGGAGACAACATTTTTGTGACTGGTGATGAATGTGATCGGGAGGTGCTGGCTGTGAGTCATTCCAACTTGTCAGGAATTGTCGAGGTCACACGTCATGCCAGCTACACTTGTGGTATGTCAAATTGTCAAAATTGCTGATACCCGTCAACAGGCATACACGTACAGGTATCTATAGTGTTGATCCTTTTGGTACCTCATATGTGTCACTCGCATGTGTCGTATGACGTTCGCTTATGCGTTAACTGGAGTGATAGGTGCTGCAAGTGATTCAGTCTGCATGACTAGTTTTGAATTGTTGGCGCTAGAATCCAAATACATCCGTACGGCCTACAGATTACATCATCGGCAGGTGACATGTTCTCAATATTACACCTTTTAGTATATTGAAGTGATCGGAATCTTAATGTAAATAACGGATAATTCAAAGTCTCCGAATAGCCACTGCATCAAATTTGGTAACAAAAGAGCACTTTTAGTACATAAAAGTCATCTTCCGAAACTTTGTTTTTGCAAACGTTTCAAGTAGCTAGCATTGCGTGTGACCTCGACAATTTCTAACGATTTGGAATGACTAACAGGCAGTCATCACCATTCACAAAAACGCTGCCTCTTATTTAAGCGCATTTCATAACTATTCAAACACTGAATTAGGCAGTAAATTTTCAACAGCTACGTACAACTCGTCAATGTTTGACTAACAGACATGGAAACAAAACGGGCAATAACTCTTTGAGATGATCTGCTTTGGATTTCTGGTCTGAAGCATCAATGTTACGTGTTCTTATGTCCGCTTGTCTGTAGTCTTCTGGCAATAAGGTCACCTGTACAGCTGCCCACTTTGCTTTCTGGTTTGTTTTGTAATTTAAAATATAAAATAGGTAAAACAGAAGTTAGCGTTGTTTTCATTTGGGGTAGGTGAATTTCCACCTGTCTGGGAAAGAGCTCTTTATTCGGTTTACCATGCGTGTATTTTACGAACTATTGTCAATGTATACTTACTTCCATCTTGGTTTTGAGAGCAGGATGTCGAAACTGATTGTATAAGTTCATGATCATTGTCTGTCGTGTTAACAAAAATATGCTTGATATTCGCATTATGATAGATTAAATTGCGACGCTGAATGAACGATTCTCTCAAGGCAGTAGTCTAGAGATGAAGAATATTAGTATTTGCAACCGCTATAAATCTTCAGATTTTCGCTATATTTTCTTACATCACAGGCACCTCCATTCCGTCACAGGCACCTCCAGTTGTTTTTTTTTACCGATCCAGCCTTATTCGGAGTTTATCAGCATTTATATTTGGGCAAGGAGGTTTACTTTACGTCAGTGTATCCAGATCAACAGATTCTTATACAAGAAAAGTGCATTTAGGACCTAAAACAACCGATTTGTTCTTCTTTTGAGTACTTTCGACTGACCTTAAAGCCACTTCAAAAGTCATATCTTCTGTATATATGTAAAGTTCCCGGGGATATACTGTGTGACAAAACTTAATGTATATAAGGGTCGAATAGCATTCTTTGATTTTCAATAAACTCTCTGGTTATAATGTATTTTATCAAAAAAGACGAATATCTACCGTTTTTTGTTTACTTTTGGTCCGTCACAGGTAGCTCCGGATGCCTGTCACAACTTTTTATCGGTACCTCCGCGGAGGTACCTGTGATAGTTTACCAGGCGTGATAGTGCTTTTCAGTAAATACACCAAGTATGTAAATATATAGGAATAACCTTGTGACCAAAATATCTGAAGAACCTCTTAAGCTAGGATCCTGCTATTTGACATATAATTACATACCAATATGTAGATGACTGATTAAACTTTTGAGTATAGTTCGTGAATTTTGGTTGAGTTATTCCTTTTTTTGGACATAGGCATTTTATGTAGGAATAACATTGTGTGGCAAAATATCTGAAGAAACGCTTAAGCTAGCATGATTACTATTTGACATACAGTTACATGCTAAGGTGAAAATTACCTGATTAGCTTTTTAACCAATTCTATAGTTACTTTGGTTGTGTTATACCCCTTTCAGACTTATACATTATGGGATGAATCGTCTTTAGTACAAGCATACGGCTGGGAGCATAGTGTTTCATAAACACATTTTCTTGTTCTAACAAAGAGCTTTTTACAGAACTAACTGAGCCACATCTTCAAACACCGCAAGCGAAAAGCGTCGGTTGGAAGTTGTGTTTGGTTCCGCGATTTATAAATATATATTTTTTATTTATTTGCATCTGGAGCTCTAATATATATACTTGCGCAGTGAATGCATTGACCAGCTCCTGTACTCATCCAGCCAGATCAGTTCATTCACCTAATCTACCAGCATGACTGATTAAGTAAATAAGTAAGTAAGTAAGTAAGTAAGTAAGTTACTAAGTAGATTTTTATTAGTGTGTCATATGTTATCAATATATAAAACAATAGCACAGCATAAAACATAAAATAATTCATAACATCCAGCCAGATTGACTTATGAGGCACACAATTGTATACACGATGAGCAAGAACTATCAAAGTTAAAACAAACCCCATTATATCTGCAGTTTAGATGTAAATAAAAAGGGCCTTAACTTTAAATATGCTTCATAATACTATATGACATAAATAAGATTCATGTTTTTAAGGTCTAAAAAAGTATTCTAAACTGTTCTCTTTTCGCAAAGTTGTGGTATTTACCGATAATGATAGTATGACAATTGGTTTAAAAGGTGAATAGTAATTGAAAAATTACTGAAAAAGAATTCTTCCGCGAAATATTTGGAGTAACGTTGAGGTCAAAGCATGCTGCATATTGACGTAATTCATGACGAATATAAACTTCTCTTGTAAAGATAAAGATACAAATTCAGTGTGATAAAGATACAAATTCAGTGTAATATCTTTGGGCTTTGAGCAATAAGGCACGTCGTATAAAAATCACAACCGAATGAAAATCACATCCGAAAAAAAAAACAAGTGAGCAACGACGTGAGAAAACCAACAAAGTGGTTGTGCACCCAGCGCAAACCCAGATCAGCCTGGGCATCCACCCAGTCTGATCAGAGTTTTCTCTGTCCGCATGAAGGTAGTTTAGTCCCTTAGCTACCCTTTACGCTCTTAGCAAAGAGTCTGATCAGACTGAGCGGATGCCCAGGTCGATCTGAGTCTTCCTTGGGCGCATAACCACATTGTTGGTTTTCTCGTGTCGTGGCTCATATCCAAATAAAAATCACAACCCAGCAAAATGCATTTCATCCTCTAATACAGATGCGACCTTGCTATTTGGAAGTTAGTACCATTTCCCACGGGCAGCTACTCATGTGATATGACATCATTTTTTTCTATTACCAGATGAACCCCAATACATCATATTTTTTTTTCTATTAAACGAAGAAGTAAACATTATAATTGATTACCCTCATCAGTTTAATTCTTGTGGTCTATGTTTTAACAAACCGCGATGACGTGTCAAAACATGGAATATTTAGGAAGTAACTATCTTAATATTATCATCGTGGTATAATTAGCATAATATTCTGCAATAAAAATTAAAAATGCCAAATATCAGTGTATTTGGTTATTAAGTCATAATATTCTGCAATAAAAATTAAAAATGCCAGATACTTTATTTTTCCTTTTCGTTTTTTTTCCTTTCAATTTTCATTTCTACCTTTTTATTTTTATCCATTTTCTTAGGATTATTTAACAGAATAGGAATAAGATGCCAAAAGTATCAGGCGTCGCTGGAAAAAGAAAACGCATCGACATGACTGAAACACAACTCACACACTCGAATATTCTTCAGTAAAACATCAAAATATCAGATCCTGTATTTTCTTTTCCTATCCATTTATTCTTTCAATTTCCATTTTCTACTCCCACCCCCTCTCCCCACCCCGCCGCCCTCTTTATTTAGGATTATTTAACAGAATAGGAATTACCGCCAAAAGTACCCAGACATGATTGAAATACAACTCACACCTGGCTTTTTCTATCTATCTAGTTGTACCTCATTTCTGCCGCATTGTAAGGACTTCTATGCTTAAGGCGAGGGTTTTTTCCATTAGACCGGTTCGAATTTTCAAAAGTTCAAAGTGCGCATAATTTCCTTGGCAGAGCTTCCACAAATATGTAAATCGTATGAAATCAGATTATTTAGGATTTAGACCCACAGACATGGGGAGATAATCCAGACTGACCTGACCTACCCTTATTTCATGGTTTTCTCATACCTCCTTTTTTGAGGTAATGAAAATATAGGAAGAAGTGATACATTTCATTTTTTTGTCATAAATGCATGTTTAATGGATGTATGTCAAAACATATAGCAATGATTTTCTTCTTGTTACGCTTGATTGGCATTTAAACTTGCAAAACCATAGGTACACTTCCGGTCAAAGCGGCCCAAAGGGAACGCTTCACTATAATTAAAATCAAAGTACGTCCCCCCACCCCGTGACCCAGGATTTCCTTTCTGCTGCAGACTCATGCATGGCAACTATACGCAATATATATGAGTGGGAAGCTGGGTCAAAGGGGAGGGGGGAGGGGCGATACTCAGTAAGCCAAAGAAGAAGGATAGTCAAAAGAAGCACTGTGATCTCAAAGAATTATATTTCCACCAGGACATTGAAATGCGGTCAAGGTCACATACGTTTAGTCAAAACTATCCAGTTTTCCAGTTTTATCTGTTATGTAACTTATGTAAGTCAAAAGTATGGTAATGGATACAATAAATCAGCATTTCAACGTGCAGTTTCAACTTAATTTACAATTAATCTCAACAATAACATCAACGTCAATGTATGGTTTTACGTGTTAAACACAGACACAAACATATGAAAATTCATTTGTCATGCAAGCTCCCGCCATAGTCATAAATGCAAGACAAAACTCAGTGATCCGTAATTTTTTTTAATTAAGGGAAAAATTTACACCTTAAGCATAGAAGTCCTTTATATACTCGTCTGCAACAGCCGCTTTATCGCAAACCTTAGTAACAAACGCAGCACACCAATAAATCTTTTAACAGCAAATAGTTCTATTTTCTGTATAATTTAGCTTTTATTTTTCTTTTCACTTTTGTTGAGAGACTTTGCCTTCGGCTAAGATATATCAGTCATTCTGTTTTTGTTTTTCTTACCCTTCTTTAATGGGCTACATGTAGAAGTCATTATCTTGTAATGTACAAAAACCTAGTTAACGGTCACAGATTTATCATGCTAGTAACACAGTTTGATACAAATACTCACATGAGAGATTGTTTACATCTGCATTCATATTTTACAGAAAAGGCATTTTACAGGACTTTCCAGACGAAATGACCGCTCCATTCACCTAAAACTCTGTTTCTGTATGGAAATCAAGAATACAAACAAGAATGAAAATCGGAGTTTCGGTTCTATACAAAATTCGTCATGTAACGGCAGCGTTATTTGCAAGGCTGCATACGCTTACCCCTCCTCCTCATCCAAGCCGCTCCTTCCGACCGCCGACTGCGCTACTCGATTTCCAATGTTACCAGAAAGAACAAACTGAACCAAAATGAAATGAATGATTATTACTATTATGAAATGCAGCCCGGATCCAGGGGGTGGGCTTTGGGGCTTCAGCCCCGCCACTTGGGTTTGGTTAGATTAAAATTTATGTTGTGACATCTCATTAGAATCGCCTCGGCGAGGCGATTCTTATGTGATATCACAACATATATTTCAAGGCAAAAAAAACTTTATAAAAAAATCTCATCAAATTTATCCTTTTTTATGTCATTTTCAACGCCCCACCCCCACCTCCCCTTCCCAAATACATATCGACACCTCCCAGCCCCACCAGTATGTGGTGGTCTGGATCCGGGCCTGAAATGCTGGGAGACTTGTACATGGCCAGACGGTACTCAACACCAGCTGCAAAGAAGTCAAATAAAAATCTATAGCTTAACTTAAAACATATTTTATTGCCACATAACAGAAGCAAACTGGGACGGTCCATAAGTTCGTTAGGTCTTTCCAACAAAGAACACACATAGGAAAATGAAAAGCGAAGCCTCGGTTCATTATCAGTATGGTCATTAGTATATATAGCAGCAATAAAGGGGGAGTTCCACCCTATAGGAAATTTACATAGGGTTCTGCCCACGCACCGAATTCCATAATATTATGCATAGTGATTGTCTAGGACATTACTATTGCCTTTATGAAAAATTTGCTGATCCATCTGTTCTAATTGTTAAATTACAACATTTTAATTGGATGGGATGCAAAAAATAGGGGCACCCCAATTTCTAAAGCTGTAGGATTTTTTAATTTCTGACCCGTTTTATTCTAAAAATGATTCCTAGTTATTCTTGATTATGTATGTACCTCTTTTGTATTCAAATGTATACCATAAAACTTTCCATATCAACTTTTGTTTACAGATGCCCCCAAATTTCAGCTCCATAAAATTTTTTGAACAAATTAAATTTTCGATTTGACTATGTTGCGGTTCTTGTCAACCTTTCAAATTGACATGAAATAAGGCCATACATGTGTAAATTATAATTATAAATTTTCTTGAAAATTGAAAACCGGTAACATGATTTTTTTGGAATGTTGAATGTTAACAGATGAAAAAAAAAAAATACACAAAATTTAGGAATGCATATACATGTAGTTTTGTAATTATTTTTATGCTAATTATTTTAAGTTTTAGTGAATTTTATCGTCTGTTTGCGTCACCAAATCTTTTATTGTTGAGCCGCTTGCGGTGAGTGAGACATAGTTGTTACAACTTCAGCTCGGTGTATGTGCGAATGCGCGTTAGTGCGTGTGTGCATGCATTTGTGCATCCGTCCGGATTTGTCCGGGCCATAACTTTTACATTTATGGATGGATTTCAAAATAAGTCGGCACAATTGTTCTCCTTGATAAGTAAAAGTGCCATTTGAAGTATTTGATCAGGTAGGTCGAAGGTCAAGGTCACACTTGAAGGTCAAATGATAAGATGGTCATAAATTGAGCTTGTCCGGGCCATAACTTCTACATTTATGGATGGATTTCAAAATAATTTGGAACAATTGTTCTCCTTGATAAGTAGAAGTGCTATTTGAAACATTTGGTCAGGTAGGTCCAAGGTCTATTTCACACTTGAAGGTCAAATGATATAATTGTCATTAATTAAGCTTGTACGGGCCATAACTTCTACATTGAAAGGATGGATTTCAAAATAATTTGGCACAATTGTTCTCCTTGATGAGTAAAAGTGCCAATTGAAACATTTGGTCAGGTAGGTCCAAGGTCAAGGTCACACTTGATGGTCAAATAATAAAATTGTCATAAATTGAGCTTGTCCGGGCCCTACCTTCTACACTTATGGATGGAATTTAAGATTATTGGGCACAATTGTTCTCCTTGATGAGTAAAAGTGCCATTTGAAACAATTGGTTAGGTAGGTGCAAGGTCTATTTCACACTTGAAGGTCAAATGATATAATGGTCATAAATTGAGCTTGTCCGGGCCATAACTTCTGCACTTATGTATGTATTTCAAAATAAGTGGGCACAATTGTTCTCCTTGATCAGTAGAAGTACCATTTGAAATATTTAGTCAGGTCCAAGGCCAAGGTCACACTTGAAGGTCAAATGATATAATGATCATAAATTGAGCTTGTCCGGGGCATTTCTGCTACATTTATGCATGGATTTCAAAAGAATTGGGCACAGTTGTTCCCCTTCTTAATGAGTAGAAGTGCTATTCGAAACATTTGTTAAGGTAGGTTGAAGGTCAAGGTCATTTTTGAAGGTCAAATGATACAATGGTTATAAATAGAGCTTGTCCAGACAAGTTCTTCTATATTTACGGATGAATTTCAAAATAATTTGGCACAGTTGTCCTCCTTGATGAGAGAAGTGTCTTGTGAAGCATTTATTCTGGTAGGTCCAAGGTCAAGGTCACAATAGAAGGTTAAATTATAAAACTGTTGAGCATGTCCCAGCTATTAATTTTACATTTATGTATGGATTTCAAAATAAAAGTAAAAAGTATGCAAAGACCAGGAACTGAAACAATCAAAATCCAAATCCAGCCCTCAAACCATAGTTGGAACAATTGGCAATTGCACATCCGGCACAATTGGTCTCCCTGATGAGTAAAAATGTCATGTGAAATATTTATTCTGGTAGGTCCAATGTTGTATTTTTTTTCTTTATACACTGTCGAGTGGTCGGAGTTAATTTAGTTTTCAATTTTTTCCTCAGACAAAGTAGATCAATATATCTGCATATGGAGCTTTCTATTATGATTTTAGTTTAGGTTACTATTAATATTACTAGAAAATGAAGTGTTTCTATGAACATATCAACACTTAAATGTGACATGCATTATTGTCAAACAAATCACCTTCATCTATATCATGCATTATGTGACCATGTTACCGGTTTCCAAATTTCATGAAATTCCTCTGGTATAAAGAGGAGACATATGGCCTATTTTTCAGGAAATTTCATAGGTTGACACTGACTGGAACATACAAAAATTTTCGGATGCTTTTCGTTTTTTAATAGTTTTAGTGTCGCTTTTAGGTAGTAAAATAGCCCTTTTACTATTGTAGTTCACATTTTATGAAATTTAATAAAGATGAGGATTTAAGATTGATAAATTATAAGGCTGGTATCACAAAAAACGGGAGTACTTCAGGGTGCTCTCCTGAGACCTTTTAGTCTTTACTGAGATAGATAAATGCATATTTTTAGTTGTAAGGTCGAAGATAGTAAACATGCAAAGTAACAAGAAAATCCATGCGTGGGCAGATTTGGACCCCCCCCCCCCCCCCTTTTACACACATAAACCACCGCGTAAATGACTTTAGTGTACATGGCACACGAATGAACATGCCTCATGGCAGTCTGATCACAGTTTTCACTTTCCTTCTGTATAAATTCATTAGATTCTTTAGGAGCCATGAATTGTCGATGTGATCAGACTGCACATCCGCACAGCCTGACATCAGTCCTCTTTGTTCGCAAATGCCATCAGAGTAGTAAAGGGTGGCACTATGGCCTCATCCGTCCGGAGACTAAGTCCACAGCCTGGGGGAGTCTCCGGCCGGGATGAGGCCATAGATGACACCGCTTTAGTAAGCTTGAAAAGGCTAGTTTGAAATAACTTAGTCTTTTTTCAGGGTAAAAGTCTATGTTAAATGGCATAGGAGATGTCTTAAGAGGCTATACAGTAATATGCGTCTGCTATGAGTCTCTTGGCCCTGTATCTCAAGACCTCACTATACCAGAGGCATAACTCTATAGCTTCCTTAGTATTAGGGCAATCAGTAGGGTATTCTTTCTGATGTAATTGGTAGTCCTGAAAAGGACTGTTTGTGTGGTTATAGCTAAGAAGAATCTATTGTTTCTTCTTTCTTTTTGAATTATCTATGTTCTTGCTATGCGACCCAAGTCCATTTTGAGTTGGTACGGTCACAGACGATTCTGGTGTCATTACTTCTATAGTTAATGGTATTCTGATCGGATTTAATTCCATGGGACGTTGTTGCTTTTGGTCCTCTAACTGCTGTACTCTTTTCTTGAGATCATTGAGTTCTTTGAGCAAGACTTCTACAGCTCCCGTCTTTGGCTGTGACACCTGTGGCTGTGTTTGTTGCAGTTGTGATTGCTGTGGGTGGTAGTAATAGGTCTGCACGTTCGGTTGTTGTTGTTGAGTTAACGATGCATCAGTAGCAATTGAGTTAATTGCCGTCGATAGAAGGTCTGGTTCTTTCATAAGATCGTCTAAGGTCAGTAGTTGCTCCATGACTGAAGTTGTAAGTAGGTCAGTGCCATTTTATACTCCCAAGACCGGATTGACCTACTTAGAAAAGTGCTTTCTTTCACGTCGGTGTTGAGAGAATAAATACTGGAACACTGACCCACTTCGTCACATTGTCTTTATGCTATACACAGAGAAGATGTTGAGCGACGAATATCTCGATGCTTTGGAGACACAGACTAGGTCTGTAATGGAGAGTGCAGAGAGGCTCGTAGAGCTGATAGGCATCGTAAGAAGGATGGTGACGGTCGACAGACAGATGGCTGTGGTGAAGCAAGAGCCCGAAGAAGTGAAGCAAGAGCCTGAAGAACGTCCATCCGGTGAAGATTGGGAGAGGGAGGCGGACCAGCCACCATTCTATCTGCCGGCAGAGAGGACTGTGACCTACACGAGCTGGTCAGTACGCTGTCCAGCTTGTGGTGGCAGGCCCTCGCGGTGTCCCTGCTCATAGAAAGGTTTATTAAAACCTCAAAACGGCCCTTTTCAGGGCCACCACAACTTATCAGAAAGAAATACTTTGTTGATTGTTGCATAAAACCCCATAACTACTTTGCATAGTTTTGATTGGTTAAGAGACTATGCTCTCTTTCACGTCCGCCATGAGTCAATATATATATTTAACTGCCTTTAACAACTTCATTCTCAAATATGGGTTTGTCAAAGTATATCCCTTTTGATCTCAGCCGACTGTGTAAAGCTTTTAAGAAGAAAGACTGGAAAGAAGTTGAAAGGCAGCAAAATAAGATGGGATTTGAAGTATTTATGAGGAGGAGAGGGATCGACTTATCAAAGACGAATCCTGTTGTGGGGATTGTAAAACCTTTGTCTAAGTCTTCACAGTAAGTGAAGACTTAGAACACCCAAACAGCCCTTTTCAGGGCTACCCAACTCTTTCGTTTAAAGAGTAACCTTATGAAATAACAAAAAACAAATACTTTAAAAACAATTTTATTGAATACAACCTTACATGTAACTATGAAAACTAATCCATTATGAACACAATAGTAGTCACTGTCCAGTAGACACACAATATCGTTTAGATATTGTCTATCCACTAGGTCTCTTATCTAGTCACTAGTTTTTCACTATTTCAGGACAGTTTTTCATCATATGAGTGTCTTCTTTGCACACAACACAGTATTTCTTCTTCTTATGTTGTCTAGCAGTAGGTTTTGTCGGTTCTGGTGAAGCCGTTCTTGACTTCTTTTTACTGGGTACATCAGAGTCATCATCAGTATGGCGTCTTTTCCTCGTAGTTTCTGACTTCTCGGCCGGTTGTGGTGATCCCGAGCTTTCATCTTGTAAGTCGGTATGAGGACATGAGGGTAGCCAGTGATCAGGCGAGCCACAGTTGTAACAAGTCCCATACGGTGGCTTCTTTGTAGTTTTCTTCTTCTCCTCGGTACATGAGGCAGTCCAATGATCAGGTGAACCACAGTTGTAACAATTCCCATTGGGTGGTTTATTTGTAGTAGATTTCTTCTTCTCCTCGGTACACGAGGCAGTCCAATGATCCACCGACCCACAATTGTAGCAATAACCATAGGGTGGTTTCAACAGGCCTTGTTCTTTTAGTGAAATTTCCAATGGCTGAATTAATTTTCTGTCATTCTCTTTCAAAAGTTTCTTCAATGCTGTGCAGTGATAATAAATACTGTTGGCATCACTGTATTTATTAAGTCTTGGATCCACAGGTTTACTTTCCATCTTGACAGTTTGAAAGTCAGAGCTGAAATGACTCGCAGATCTAGTTGTAGTCCTTATATACGCCTTGTCTTCGACTGTAGATAGTCAATCACTTTTGAATTGTTGGCCACATGAAGTTTCCAGTTGTCAAATGTAAAGACCGTCTCCTCTGATAATTCCTGTTTCGCACACGAACACCAGAGTCTTTTAAAATCTTTGAAATATTCTTCTGTGTTTAATTTCATCTGAATTTCATCTAAAGTAATGTTCTCATGTGAATGTAGTATGTAAACACAAACTAGTAATTTTCTGTAAGGTCTAAATCTCAGAATTTGTGTCAGAGGAATTTCAAACCACTTTGTCTCCATGCTTGCCGTAAGATAAATGATTTTGCAAGAGACAAACAGTTCCACTTTATAGTGTCAAAGCTTCAAATTTTGCAGTCAATTCATCCATATCAATATCCATTGGTTCTTCCTGTGATGCCTGTTCAATTTCCATATTTTCTGTTGTTGTTGTTGTTGAGTCGATATCCATAGATTGTTCTCTCGAAGCCTCTTCAACATCTTTGAGTACATTGCAAAGGTAAGTAATCACGTCCTCGTTGTTTGCCACATGAAGTAGCCATTGCCTATACTTCACAGGCGATGCGTCTAAAATAGTGTTCATTATCAAAGCTGTTTCACACATGGCTTGTCGAAAGGTCATGAATGTTTCATATCGTCCCAACCACGTTCTGAGTCCATCTTTTGACTTCAGAAATTCTGAACTTGTAGGTTGTAAGGACAGTGTGTGTTCAAGTGACCCTCGATAAATGTCAAACTGTAAAATTCGACCTAACGATACTGGAGGAGATTTCTTGATCACGTTCATTGTTTTATTCCAAGTAGCAGGTCTGAATAGACTGTTGGAAAACGTAATGGTAATAATCTCTCTTCACTCTCGATAACTTGTTCATATGCGTCTCTGTTTCCAAATGACACATCACGACCATGCAAACTGTTTATATGCTCTTCCCAGGTTGATAATAACAAATCGTTCATAGGTGTAGGAAAATTTAACTGGTAAAGAAATGGTAAGTAGTAAAAAAATGCTAAACTCTGAAAGAATACTAGAAGCCCAGTCAGATGTCCATTCACGAGTTTTCCATGTACGTAAATGTCATAATGGAAAGGAAACAAGTTTTCAAAAAACTGTTCACATGTTTCCTTGTTGAAATTGTAAATCGTAAAGATCCATCGGTCATGTCTAGAATGAGTATCCTTCAACACTTCCATCATGCGTTTGTGAAAGTATAATCTCATGTTCTGGTCAAGATTCGATATTCCATCGATGTCATATAATAGCTGTGCTAGGCTCTGGTAAAAATTGTTGCAAGACAGAGCTCTTTGAAAACACATGTTAAACCACGTCAGTTGAAGTTCGTCTCTAAACTTTTTACTTTTCCTCGAAATATTGACGAGCCTTGAGTAGATTATACTTCTAATTTCAGTTGGTAACACACCCAGATCGACTAGTTCTTCAGACATCTTGAAACTTTATGAACTGAAAAAATGAAATGTACACATTATATATGTCTTGATTCTCTGCATGCACATTGTGGTTAATTATTTTGAAATATTTTTTGCTAGGCCTTGACCAGTTCTTTTAAATAAAAAAAGAATTTTGAAAATCCATCAAGGCAAAATGGAGTTATTACAGTTTTCTTACCCTCTATATTCCGCGCATGCGCAGTGTGACAATTTATTTTAATTTCATTTGGTAGGTGTTGACTTGTTCTTTCAAATAAAAAAAGAATTTTGAAAATCCATCAAGGCAAAATGGAGTTATTACAGTTTTCTTACCCTCTATATTCCACGCATGCGTAGTTTGACAATTTATTTTAATTTCATTTGGTAGGTGGTGACCTGTTCTTTCCAATAAAAAAGGAATTATGAAAATCCGTCAAGGCAATCTGGAGTTATTACAGTTTTCTTACCCTGCAAATTCCGCGCATGCGCAGTGCATGCTCGACATTTTTTTGTTGTTTTGGGTTGTTTCAATAGTTTATTAGTTAACATATAATAATACTCATAACAGAAGTGATTCACATATGCACGTATTCGCCTTTCATTTGTATTATTTTTTCTGAAAGCTATTACTTGAATAATCTATTTATAGAATAAAAGAAAGTCAATCCAGATTTACCTCCCTTGTAATAACACCATAATATGAAAAATTGAATAACTTTGTTATTTTTCGGCCGATTTTGATAAAATAAACACCAAAATGTAGATTTTATTATTCTCTATCTATTTTTTATATTCTAAAATGTGTTACTATAAAAAGTAACATGATCTTTTATTAAAATCAGATATACATGATATGCAAATGTCCAATCTTGTTTCAAGTAAACTGGTTTATGTATATGTATATATATTGGGAACTAACATATTAATATTGCTGGTTTGCCGGTCACCGCTGGACTGGAACTGGTGTGCACAACGGTTATACCGCCTGGGCCCGCAGATGCGAAGTCTATCGATTACATGTGAAACAGTAGAAGCCTATGGCTTAAGGGGTCGGGACACTATCCCAGTAAACTGAACCTCCGCTGGCAGGTCTCTGGTCCACAGTGACATTCAGGACTTGTGATCATGTAGATATGGCTTCAAATCGCCAGGGCTTCCCAGGCATAGGGTAACCGACCGGGGAAGAACAAGGTGCTGAACAGCACACTCTTCTTGCACTTCTTTTCAAAATAACAAAAATTCCGTAAAGCTCAGTGTCTCGCCTGTAGCACAAAACTTCTAAGTGTCTCGCCTGGTGATAAGAATTCCATATAGCATGTAGTCTCGCCTGTTAGTGAATAAAAATTCCTTAAGACTGTTGTCTCGCCTTACCACAAAAATTCCGTAAAGCCCATGTCTCGCCTGTACCACAAAAGTTCCTTAAGACTGTTGTCTCGCCTGTTAAAGCAAATACTATGTATCTTGCCTGTATCACAAGAATTCCATAGAACATGTAGTCTAACCTGATAAGTCATGTACTATGTATCTCGCCTGCCTGATCTTGTATGAATTGATGATAGATATATAAGTCAATTATTCAGATTTTCTGACATTCTGAGTTTGAACAGTGACAAGACAACATGCCAAAGAGACATTGGAAGAGAATACGTACCCCACCCACTTCATCAGACTCTGAGGAGGACGAGTTACCATCGCCAAAGAAGGTGAAACTTGTGGATTATTCCGACAGTGAAGAATCTGAAGATGAGGTGTCACCACCAAGAAAAAGACCTATGGTGATTTATTCGGACGATGAAGAAGATGATTACCAACAGTACTATGTGATCAAGCCTGTCAGAGAACGTGAGTCGAGACGTTTTAGAACAAGAGCTAATGTGTACAATGTGGATGTCAATAAATTTCCAGAAGATGTATCACCGCTGGAATTTGTACCTCGGATGTTTCAACAGCTGGTGGATGACATCAAGACCCATTCTCAAGCTCAAGGCAATGACAGGATTCGAATGAGCATTTACCATCCCGGACTGAAATTAGGAATCTTTGTACCATTCACGGATGTGACGAGTCTGACTGGGGAATCTTTGACTCAAGAAATCGAGAAAGTGTTGCAATCCAATGAAGATTTTAAAATCAATGATGGACAGATGAGCTTGGAAGTGACACACACCAAGTTACCAACTGGAAGTGGAAGAAAGGCATTACACCACGGACTTTACTTTGAATCACGCAATATGAGAAAGATGAAACATAGTATCGTTCAAATCAATAACACCAAAGATGTCATGTGTATGGCTAGAGCTGTTGTGGTAGGAAAACATCATGCCGACAAAGATGCATCTGACTCATGGAAGAAGACTTGGCATTACATCAGAAATTCTGACAGACCGCTACAAACTAGAGAAGCCATGAAATTATTAGATCGTGCTAAGATTCCTCACAATCAACCTTGTGGATTTGAAGAATACAAGAAAATTCAAACTGTGTTAGCTCCTGATTATTTGATCAAAGTTCATTCACAGCATCCTAAAGACGGATTATTGTTTCCACTTGGATTTAAACCTAGTGACAAAACAAAAGTAATTCATATCTATTACAATGGCACAGATCACTATGACACTATCACCAATGTCAAAGGATTTCAAGGATGTAGTTATTATTGTGAGTTTTGTGACAAGGGATTTAGCAATAGAGAGGATCATGCTTGTTCAAATGGATGTACTAGTTGTTATAGTGCAACGCCATGTCTTCACGAACAAAACCAGTACTGTACAAAATGTAAGAGAACTTTTCATAGTGCATCTTGTTTTGCTAATCATACATTAGTCAAGCCAGGACAGAAAAAATCTATTTGTCAACTTGTGCATAATTGTGAGAAATGTGGAAATAGGATTATAGGAAATAAAAGAAATCACGTGTGTCCAGGACAGAAGAAATGTAAATTTTGTAAACTGATTGTTGGAGCCGAACATCAATGTTATATTCAACCTTACGTGTGCAAACCCAAGACCGAAGTGTTGGAAGAAGATGCCGAGAAGGACGATATCATCGATGAAGAGAAAGGTACCGTTATTCAACCTCAATTCATATTTTTTGACTTTGAATCCAAGCAAGACTCTGGCGAACATATTGTCAACTTTTGTATTGCACATAGAGCTTGTGATCAGTGTATGGATTTACCTATTGAACAGCCATGTAAAATTTGTAATAAGTTCACAAACAAAGCGTGTGACCATTGCGTTAATTTACCTGTAGATCAGTATTGTGACAATTGCAGTCAGTTTGGACGAGAAATGATCTTTGAAGGTGAAAATACTTTGTCAGATTTCTGTTCCTGGTTATTTAGAAAAGAAAATGAAGGAGTGACTGTTATTGCACATAATTTTGGAGGATACGATGGACAATTTATTCTACGCTACATACTAGAAAATGGAACTTTTAAGCCCGATGTGATTATGAATGGAAATACTATCGTGACGATGACTGCTGCCAAAGTCAAGTTCTTGGACTCGTATCATTTTCTGCATATGAGATTAGCCAATTTTCCAGATACCTTTGGATTGACAGAGATGAAGAAAGGCTATTTCCCACATTTGGCCAATACTGATGCCAACCAGAATTACGTGGGACCTTACTTTCCCGTGGAGATGTACAATCCTGGACAGATGTCGGTCAAAGACAGAGAAACTTTCCTGGAATGGCACAAGCAGAAAGTGGAATCCAATGCCATCTTTGACTTCAGAAGTGAAATGGAAGAATACTGTCGCAGCGATGTGGATATCCTGAGGAGAGGTTGTTCATGTTTTAGAAAACAATCGATAGATATCAGCGACTTGGATCCTTTTTCTAATGCATGCACGATCGCTCAAGCTTGTTCCCAAGTATGGAGGAAGAATCACATGCCTGAAAACTCTGTGGCCATCATTCCACCAGAAGGCTATCCCAACCAAAAGAAGTATTCTATCAAAGCTGTGCGCTGGATTCAAGCCGTGGCTAGAAAGAATCACATCCAAATTCGTCACGCTTTGAATGGTGGTGAACAGAAAGTTTTTGGACATTATGTGGATGGGTACGATCCAGAAAAAGAAACAGTGTACGAGTTCCATGGATGTTACTGGCACGGGTGTCCCAAACATTTCCCCGACAGAACTAAGATCAATACTTACAACTGCCAGACGATGTACCAGCTATACAAACAGACTGTGGAGAAGACCGAGAAATTGAAAAGAGCTGGGTATCAAGTGATAGAAATGTGGGAATGCGATTACGACCAATATTATCAAGACGACAAAGATTTTAGGGAGATGGTGGATGCAGAATTTACCAACTTAGATCCACTCAAACCCAGAGATGCGCTATTTGGAGGACGTACGAATTCTACAAGACTGTTTTACGAAATTGAAGGAGACGAGGAAATTAAGTATATCGATGTGTGTTCACTTTATCCATACATCTGCAAGTACGGAATCTTCCCTATTGGACATCCAGAAATTTATTCACAAGAAGACATCGACAGAGACAATATACATCAATATTTTGGACTGATCAAATGTAAAGTGTTACCACCCAGAAACTTGTATCATCCGGTATTGCCGTACAAATGCAACAACAAATTACTGTTTCCACTCTGTAGAAGTTGTGCAGAGACGTCTGACAATTCGAAATTATGTACTCACGACAGAGAAGAAGACAGAGAATTAGTGGGAACTTGGGTGAGCATCGAATTGTTTGAGGCGATGAAACTGGGTTACCAGCTGAAAGATGTTTACGAAATATGGCATTTTCCCCAATCTTCACAGTACGACAAGTCAACTGGACAAGGTGGAATCTTTGCTGGATATATCGATACTTTCCTGAAGATTAAACAAGAGTCAAGTGGCTATCCCGACTGGTGCAAGACAGAATTGGACAAGATCAAATTCAAACAGGACTATTTCGAAGCAGAAGGTATCAGACTAGAGAAGGTGGAAAAGAACAAAGGTCGACGTGGAATCAGCAAAATCAGTTTAAACAGTTTGTGGGGAAAATTAGCACAGAGAGACAACATGACCAAAACAGAATATGTGTCAGATCCATCTGACTACTTTGAACTGGTGACTAATCCATTGAAGAAAGTGAAGAATGTCGAAGTGTTTGGAGAAGAGTTTTTGTTAGTCAACTGGGAAGATCTGGAATCGATTGTAGAACCTCATGCTTGCAGCAACGTGGTGGTAGGATCCTTTGTGACAGCACAAGCCAGACTGAAGTTATACAGTGTCCTGCATCAACTTGACAAACGTGTGTTGTACTTCGATACGGATTCTGTCATCTACATTCACAAACCAGAATTATGGAATCCAGAGATCATCAACAACAGACTCGGCGAATGGACAGACGAACTGCCTACTGCGAAAATCACCAAGTTTGTGGGTATGGGACCGAAGAATTATGGCTACGAGTATGTGGAGCACGATACAGGGAAACGCAAGTCTACCTGTAAAGTCAAAGGACTGACCCTGGATTACAATACTTCACAAGTAATCCATTTCTACAACATGATGGAATGGGCCCATAGTGAGAAGAGGGACTTTCAAGAATCTGTGGAATATCAGCACCGTATAAGAAAACATAAAGACAGAAAAATTACTACTGAGAGACAATCTAAGACATATAGATTTACTTATGACAAACGTGTGATTTTAAAAAGTGGAGAAACTGTTCCGTATGGATATGTACTGTAAACAAAGAAAATCAGATCAGAGACTGTTGTGAAACAGTTAGTAAAATATGTTGTTTGTAAAAAATAAAAATATGTTATATATACACATGTCTTTCATTATTCTTTCTCATTTTATCTTTCAATCATGTCGGTAACAGTTCAAGACGAAAATATTGGTAGTTTGTTTTTTAAACATCCTGCTAATATTTTTATATCGGGTCCAAGTGGATCGGGAAAAACTGAATTTGTTAAAAAACTGATTCAGTACAAAGAAGACTTGTTTGATATTTTACCACAACGTATCGTGTGGTGTTACAAAGAATGGCAACCTGTGTACAATATCTTGCAAGAACGCAAAGATTTAAACATCAGATTTATTTTAGGAATTCCAAATGACGACGACGATATTGTCACAGACACGAGTGAAACTCACTTGATTGTCTTTGACGATATGTTGGGCGATAAAGACGAAGAAAAAATTAAACTTTGGTTCACGAGGAAAGGTCATCACAGAAATGCAAGTGTTGTGTACATCACACAAAACTTGTTTCAGCAGAGTAAATCGACACGTACCATCAGTTTGAATGCCCATTACTTGATTTTGTTTCAAAGTCCAAGAGACAAAATGCAAATTAAAGTTTTGGCACAACAACTTCAAGCTCCACACTTGATGTCTGCCTTCAACGATGCCACTTCTAAGCCACATGGTTATTTACTGATTGATTTAAAACCAGACACACCAAATCATTTGAGGTTTAGAACAGATATTTTTACAAACTGGTATACAAAATCGGATCAACAAGGTCCAGTTGTGTATTTTCCAGTATAAAATGGTGTGTTTGGTCTTACATGGATCAGAATGAAACCAGACATGGCTCAAAAAGCATCGGCAAACTTGATCAGGGCTCTCTACAATTTGAGTAGAGAGCATGATTCGAACAAAAGAAAAACTTTGCTTAATGCCGGGTTGATGGAAATGATCAAATGGTTTTCTTTAGCAGCTAGAAAAATAGCTGAAAATAAAATGAAATTACCAAAACAAACTCAAAAATTCATGGACAAACGCAAAGACGATGTTAGAAAACTAGCAAGTCCTTTGGTAAATGCAGATACAAAACGAGAAATCATTCTAAAACCTGGTGGCGGTGGGTTTTTTGGTGGGGTGATAATCAGATCTCTCATTCGTTGGGACGGTAATAAAATACTTAGACGGTTTTCTCAGAAAAAGAAAGTGGGTAGAAAAGGTCCTAAAAAGTCTAAGAAAAAAACTGGCAAGAAAAAATCTCCAAAGAAAAAAACTCAGAGGAAAAAATCCCCTAAGACTAAATCAAGGAGAAAAATAAAAGTGAACGATAAGTTTGTCACTGTAAGAATTAAGAAACCTAGAAAACCTCCATCTCCTGTTGCAGGACCGTCAACTGCAAGAACTCCAAGTCCATTTACTCCTTCTACTCCAAACTCTAGTCTAAGAACTCCAAGTCCATTTTCTACTCGATTTTCTACTCCAAGTTCAAGTATCAGAAAAATAGGTGAAAGATTCACTCCTGCAAAAACACCTTCTCCATTTTCTACTCAGTTTTCTACTCCAAACTCTAGTCTCAGAAAAATTGGTGAAAGACGCACTGCTGCAAAATCACCTGCTCTAGAAATTTCTAGATTTTCTCCTCTAAGGGCTTCTCCTCGAAGGAGTTCTTCTCCTGCAAACGAATATCTTCGTACTGCCAGAAAACATGGATTTGAAGCTGCCATGAAACAGATGTTGGCTAAACGTAAACTTTCACTATAAAAGGACTTGGTTAACATGATATTTTACTAGTTTAATTCTTGACTGCTATCATGGCTGCACGTAAGAAAAGAACACAAATCAAAAAGAAAAGAGGTTCACTGATTAAAAAGTATGGTCCTTTTCTGGAAGGACTATGTAACATTCCATATCGGTTTCGTCAAAAAATTGTCAATGATTGTCCAAAAGAGATATTAGACTGTGTAGGGGAATGTTGTTTAAATCTTATAAAAGGCAATGTCAAACTCACAAAAGCTCAGAAAGAACAATTACGTTCTAGGAAGAATGATATTCGATTATTGTCTACAAAACGTGTTGCACTAGCAAACAAGAAAAAAATTCTCAATCAGAAAGGTGGTGCACTCCTGGGTTTACTTTTAAAACCTTTGCTTGGTTCAGTCTTAGGATCTATTCTTGGTCAGTAAAAAAAAATTGCAATGGAAGGGCGTAAAATGGCCGTGGTACCATTTAAACTTTGGGAAGACATGAAACGCTGGAAAGAAGAACAAATTCAAAAACCAAGACTTCCACCCGATCCAAATGTTTCTGCGACGGCCAGTCTTCAAAGAGACTTGTCTTCGGTCATGGCCAACGAAGATTTGTCAGAGGCAGAAAAATCTCAATTGTTTGGTCAAACTTTACATAAATTTAAAACGGCACATCGCAAAGCACTGACAGAAACAAAACTTTCTCTTCCAGTAGAGCCTGAATCGAAAATTAATCAACGTATTTTTGATAGTGTTCCTACCACGATGCGAAAGAAAGCTAAATTATTGATATCTTGGTTAGAAAATAATCCTAACTTATCTTGGGACGAAGACGGAACGGTTAAGATGTATGGCAAACCGGTTGCAGGGTCTAATATCATAGATTTAGTCAATGATGTTTTAAGACAGAGAAAAGACACTGAGCCCAGGGGTTGGGAACCTTTTGCTGAGGCTCTTAGAGACATGAACGTGCCTCAAGATTTTGTGGGAAATAAGAAACGATGGGAATGGATGCATCGTACTCCTCTTCAGCACGAAGATGAAGAAGAGTATGTCACTCCTAAAACCAAACATCGACGCATGCCTACTCTTAAAAAAAGAACAAGTCCCGTTACACAATCGGTTAGAAAACACATCAAGAAAGACTTATCTCAAAGTTTGTCTGCCACTAGAAAACATATCAGAGACGAACTGTTTACACCCAGTTCTATCAAACCTATAAAAGAAGAACTGTTTGAATCACCCAGAAAATGGTTATCTTATGATGAACAATGAATAAATTATTATCAAAACTTTATTACGATCCTAAAAGTCCAGTGGGATATACGGGGTTGCAAGCTTTGTATAAAGCAGCAAAGAAAATTTCAAAGAAAATCAAACTTGACGATGTGAAAACTTGGTTGAGAAAACAACAAACTTACACTTTGCACAAACCCATACGTAGAAAATTTGTGCGTCGCAAAACTGTGGTGGCAGGAATAGATTATCAATGGCAGGGAGATTTGGCGGACGTATCTAGTATGGCAAAATATAACGACAAATATCGTTACTTGCTCTGTTTGATAGACGTATTTTCAAAATACGCCTGGGTTGTACCGATCAAAGACAAATCTGGAAAAACTTTGGTGGAAGCTTTTAAATCTGTTTTGAAACATGGACGTATTCCAAAAAGTTTGCAAACTGATAAAGGTACGGAATTCAAAAATAAAGAGTTTCAAAAGTTCTTGAAATCTAAAAATATTCATTTTTTCACGACAGAAAATCCAGAAACAAAAGCAAGTATTGTAGAAAGGTTTCAAAGAACTCTGAAAAGTCGCATGTGGAAATATTTTACTCATAATCGTACACTGAAATATGTCGATGTACTTCCAAAATTAGTTCACGGGTACAATCATGCTTATCATCGCAGCATTAAACGTACGCCTGCATCTGTCGATGTCAAAAATGAAGTTCAAGTATCCCAAATTTTGTACGGCAAAAAGCAAAAAGTTGCAAGTCCTGAATTAAGAGTGGGTGATTTTGTGCGCATCAACAAAACAAAACGCACTTTTGAAAAAGGTTATTTACCAAACTGGACGCAAGAATTGTTTAAGGTTAGGGGTGTCATACAAAGTCAGAGTCCCGTTACCTATAAAATAGAAGATCTAGACGGGGAACTCATAAAAGGTACTTTTTATTCGCAAGAATTACAACGTGTGGACAAAGATCAAATTTACGAAATAGAATCTGTCTTAGATCGTCGTAAACGAAAAGTTGGGAAAAAGTGGGTCAAAGAAATTAAAGTTCACTGGAAAGGTTATCCATCCAAATTTGACAGTTGGATTTTGGAATCCGATCTTGTATAAAAACACGAACATGAATTTTAAATCTTCAGTCATAAGAAGGGACACGGATTCTTTGCAATCTTCTGAAAGTTTAGCCAAGTTACCCAAAAATAGATTGACATTTTTATCTCAAATCATTATCGTTTATGCCATCATCATCACTTCTCTAGTTCAAATCAGTCTTCAAAGTCCAGATAAAGAATTGTGGTTGATTTTATTGAGCAGCTCTGTCGGTTATATTCTTCCTTCCCCAGGGTTAAAATTCAGAAAACGTAGTGGTTTTGAAGAAACTTCCAAACAAGCACCATGACAGGGTTTTATTTGACATTGTTAAGTGACAGTTCAATGACGACTTTTCCTGACAATACACAAAGTTCTTTTACTGTCAGATTAGATCATCCCATCAACATCGAAAAAGAAAAGTGGGAAGTTGCTTTGGTAGAAATGATTACACCAACTCAAATCATGAATATTTCGGATGAAACCAATTTTTTCTACTTGAGATTTTACGATAAAGTCTTAGCTCAAGAATTCGGAGTAGAAAATATGAGCGAGGATTGTACGGAAGACAACACCTGCGCAGAATACGAGTTGAAAATTCCCAAAGGAAATTACAGCAGTCCACAACATTTGGTGGAAGAAATACAAGGCATCATCGATACACGTTTCGGAAATGCTTTGAGAAGTGTTAATGCTTCGATAGAAATGAGTTATGGCAATAACAGTAAACGTGTCAAAATATTTTACAACAATCCAAAAGTCGTCAGACTGATATTCCCAAAACTACTTGGGGAGAAATTAGGGGTAAATCCAAAAATGTCAGAAAGACCCATCGGAAACGAAAGACATGCTTTTAGATACGAAGTAGATTTAAACACGGCTAATAATCAACTGTACGTTTACTCGGATATTGCCAGTTACACTTACGTAGGTGACATAACTGCTCCTATTTTGCGAGTTGTTCCATTTGAGATTTCAAAACGCTCTCATCATTCTCATCAAGAGTTTGTCAACTTGCATTACGTTCCGGTGGCAAAATCATTCATAGATCAAGTTCACGTGAGTATAAAAGGCGATACGGGAATAGATATTCCATTTATCACGGGAAAGTCTTTGATCAAGTTACATTTCAGACTCAAAGATAATTAGCCAAAAAATGTATTTCCAAACTCGTGGTGTAGTGTGTCAACAAGGGTCGGGTGGAAATAACTTTCCAGTTTACAGAGGTGTATCGAGACAGTACGGTTATGGTTTAGGGTCCATGTTTAAAACTGCCTTGAGAACGGTCATGCCAATCTTAAAACCTGTTGCAAAAGCAGGTTTACAAAGTATCAAACATGTAGCCAAAGATCAAGGAATTCATACACTTCGCGACATCTTGGATGGTCAAAATATCAAACAAGTTTTAAAAAGTAGAGGTAAATCAGCTTTAAAATCTTTGGGAAAATCTGCTTTGGATCATTTGGCTTCGGGAGGTATAAAATCAAGTCAGAAACGTAGAAAAACTCAGTCTAAGACAAATCGTCGAACTGTTCACAACAAACTGCAAAAGGGTAGAGGCAGAAAGAATTCTGTAAACAGAGCCATTAGGAAAAAATATTCAAATCTAAAATTTGACCGCGATATTTTTGACTAAGAAAATGATGCAAAGTGGATCTTGTGAATGTAGCAAGTCTGAAATAGACATGCAAACTGTTCCTCCAACTCTGACCACCATGCAAGATTCTCAGTGGATAGATTATCATCCCATAGCTTCTCTAGACAGTTATCATGCACCCATCGAATTTGTGGTACCAGGCCATACGGAATATTACACTGATTTATCACAAACTTATTTGTACTTGAAATTCAGGATTTTGAGAGCAAACGGTGACAATCTTGAGAACGATAAAAAAGTTGCTCCCATCAACAACTTCTTTCACAGTATGTTTAGTGGAATTGATCTATATCTTAACAATAAACTGGTGACCAGTAATATGGATACGTATCCCTACAGGGCTTACATTGAAAACTTATTTTCTTTTGGATCTGATGTGAAAGACAATCAACTTAAAGCTGCAGAATTTTGGTACGAAGATGAACCTGGTCACTTTGAAGATTTTGCTCATGGCAATGTAACAGCCCGTATAACCCCTTTTGAACTAAGTAACCCTAAGGAACTTCAAGGGCGTTTACATCTAGATTTGGCCATGCAGGAAAAATATTTACCTAATGGAATAGAATTAAGACTTCGTCTCAATCGTGCTTCTCCTCAATTTTGTATCATGTCTAAGGATGAGTACCCTGTTATGGTTAAGATCGATGCAGCAGTCTTATCAGTTCGCAATGTTCAACTTTTGCCAGCCATAGCCAATGATCTCAATCAAACTATTGCACATCACAATGCCAAATTTCCCATACGGCGTGTAGAAGTTAAGACATTTACCATAGGCACCGGTCTTAGATCAAAAGTCGAGGACCACTTGTTTCAGGGACAACTTCCAAAACGATTATTCATTGGCATGGTAGATAATGCAACATTCAATGGATCGTTCGCCACAAATCCTTTCAACTTCAAACATTTCGGTCTCAGCAAACTTGAAGTGAGTTGTGACGGTCACAGCATTTATGGAAAACCATTTGAACCGAAATTTAACTTGGATCAATATCTCAGATCTTACATGTCTCTGTATCAAGCTTTGGGCAGTCAAAATCAGATTCAGAATTGTAACATCGACTACGACGACTACAAAGGTGGATACTGCTTCTGGGGATACGATTTCACGCCAGACCAAGGAGCCGATCAGAGCCATCTACATCCTATAAAAACCGGCAACCTGCGAGTGGAACTTCAGTTTGCTAGAGCACTCGGCAAGACCATCAACGTCATAGTATATGCAGAGTTTGACAACCTGGTAGAAATCAACGGTTTGAGAGAAGTCATCACAGACTACTGAGACCATGAACAAAGGATACTTTGTAGAACAAGAACTAAAGTTTAGAGTGGAATGCTACGAACAACTACATGGATCCTACTCTGACGAAATTGGTTCCTTGGAGGACGAACTTGAACAGCTGTTACACCCAAAGATCAGATCTGTGTGTGATAAAAATGGAGAACTGCTAGAACAATTTGATGTGCCACCACCAAAAACATTTATTGGCAAGGACAAGACTGCTTTGATATTTGCAATGCTAAAGAACCTGAGAATAGCTGTCAGAGAATATGCTCAACACGAGTGTGAAGGTTGCAGAATAGATCATCCCAGCCAGAAAAATCACATGCTCTGTCTAGGAGCCGGAGATGATTGGATGAGAGACTTACACTATCACGAACCGGCATTAGAATGTCTCAACATCTACGATGTCATCAAAGACTGGAACAATGAACTGTGCCTAAAATTTGGCTTAAAAGACACTGGAGATGCAAGAGGCATGAGTCATCTCACGCCGGAAGAAGCCGTGGAAGCCTATAAAAACTGGATGTTTCTGAAGAAAAACCAATACTGCTCTCCACTGAATGAAGACTGGAAAAAATACTGGGAACTGAGAATCTTAGACTCCTACAACAGAGATGAATACGCTAGAACTGACGGCCCTTCTGACCAAGGCGTCTCAACTTATGCATTTGAACGCCAAAGTTGTCTCGAAGGATCTCCTGCCACAGAAGAAGCCATTGGATGTGAAAGCATACATCATTAATACAGATGACTCGGACCAACCAGGAGAACATTGGGTGGCCTTATACTTCAAAGATGACAAGGCGATTTACTTCGATTCATATGGACAACCACCATTAGAAGACTACATTCTACCATTCATACAAAGAAATACCAAGACGTGGATAGAAAATACAGAGATGCTTCAGAGTCCATGGAGTAAAGTGTGTGGAATGTATTGTATCTACATATTACATCAGCTAAGCAGAGGACTAGATCTGAAGACGGCCATTCACGAGAACCTGATGGGAACAGGAGAAGATCCATACCAAAATGACAGAGACATTGAAATGTGGTTCAGTTTGAATTATGGAAGACTATACTTATCAGTGAAAAAGACAATATCGTCACCAGACCAGTTCTTTGAACATAGGATTCAAAGTTGTAAATGCTTAAGATATACCAATTGTTTATCAAAGAAATATCCAATGTATACGATGTTGTAAATATGTTTGTAAACGATGGCAGAGGGACGACCCTAATCCTTTGTCAATCGTCAGTTAGTTCGTTAGCGGGGTAATTAAAGTTCTGTTATTGAAAAAATACAGTCGTTGTTATTTTTTCAGGTAAACTTTAGAAGGCTAGTAAGAAATAATTTCAGTCCAGAACATTAAAATCTTGAGATACAAGATTTTATAATCCCCAAGGAACAAGTACTGACGCTATAGAGTTATGCCTCTGGTATAGTGAGGCCCTGAGATACAGGACCAAGAGACTGATAGCAGACGCATATTACTGTAAAGCCTCAGAAATTGAACAGAATGAACAAGAGTATGCCACAGCAACTCATACCATCAACTGACGCTATAGAGTTATGCCTCTGGTATAGTGAGGTCTTGAGATACAGGGCCAAGAGACTCATAGCAGACGCATATTACTGTATAGCCTCTTAAGACATCTCCTATGCCATTTAACATAGACTTTTACCCTGAAAAAAGACTAAGTTATTTCAAACTAGCCTTTTCAAGCTTACTAAAGCGGTGTCATCTATGGCCTCATCCCGGCCGGAGACTCCCCCAGGCTGTGGACTTAGTCTCCGGACGGATGAGGCCATAGTGCCACCCTTTACTACTCATCAGACGCCGGATGATTTGACTCAAGGATCAGATTGGTACAACAAGGGCTTGACATTTAGTACTCTCTTCAAAAACCACAAATTAATCATTTTTTTTAAAATAATCATTAAAAACAGCGTAAGTCATGTTCATTTGTAATGCAATACACGGCTCTTCGGCGGTTGACAGTTTTAGTCCCGCCTGTGACCAGTACAAGCGACACATAGCCTAGGTATTACTTTTCTGGTGTCGGCGTCGGTGTCGTAAACTTTGCGTCGACTTTTCTGGTTTAGCTCAGTTTTATATCATTGCGCAGACAGGCGAGACATCGTATTTCGTGGAATTCTTGTGTAAATATTTAATCGTATAGGGTGAAGTCTGGTAACTTCGGACAGCGGGTAAATTCGGACTTCCCATTGCAAACAGTGGAGATCTAGATGAGACGGCTCATGATGAGCCGTCTCATCAGGATTTTCACTGTTTGCCCAGTTAATTTTGTTTTAATTCCAATTTACTGACATAAATAAAAAAAAAGCATAAGGAAACAATGTCATTGTGCGAATTTACCCGCTGTCCGAACTTACCTGACTTTACCTATCACATTTTCGTTTGTTTCATTGGCTGTCCGCTAGGGTCAAGTCATGTAAATTCGGACAGCAGGTAAATTTGGACAGAGACAATGTTTCCTTTATATGTCAGTCGTTTGGAATTAAAACAATATCAACTGGGCAAACAGTAAAAATACAGATGTGAGACGACTCATAATATGGGCAAACAGTAAAAATCCTGATGTGACGGCTCATTAGGAGCCGTCTCGCCTGGATTTTCACTGTTTGCAATGGTATGTCCGAATTTACACGCTGTCCGAAGTGACCCGACTCGACCCTAATAGTATATTACATATTCATTTTCATTTGTTTCAGTGGCTGTCCGCTAGTTGGTACTCATTGTGTATTCTTTGGAAGCTTCTGTCCTCGGTCAGTTCGTGGAGTTCCCTGCTCATGTCAAAGAGGTATGCGTTCCTGGCAATTCCTGGGAAAAAGGTCAAAGAGGGAGGGGCGTTTATTAGGATTAATATGGAAGTTGCAATTTAAGGTGTACATAGCAAAGTACAGTTTCAGCTCGTTTCAGTTCAGATTAACATGTTACACATGATGTTGTAACTTTGTAACAATGACATTCTTGTGCTTACTAAGCTTGTAACAATTTTTTTTAATTACTAAGTTTGTAACAACCATTCTATTCTTCTTATTACCAATTTCAGGCTGCAGGGTTGAAAACGTCTTCATACCAATAGGAGAAACTCGCCTTGTGGACGACTGTAACAATGTTTGTTTCTGCAGATCTATGGAAGGCAGGGTACGTATAATGACGATTTATTTTATTTATTTACTTATTTATTTGGTGGTGGAAAGTTAGCCTTATCAAAACATGTATAGATTAAGCATAGAAAGATGCTGTTTCTTATTTCATTTTTTTACATATGCAAACCATGCATCTAAATATAAAAGAACAAATAGAACAAAAATCCTGATTTTTAAAGTATAACTGGTAACGGACACAACAAATACTAACGTCGATAAATCACAACTGAAGCCGCGAGAATACATTTCAATCAGATGACGCTACTTTTGCCAAAAACCATTTTTTTTGTTTCACTCTGTATTAATTTTTTTTTATTTCCAGGCCACCTGTACGAGACGGCGCTGTTGAAGTTAAAACAAGATACAATTAGAAATCGACTATGGCAGTTTTGTTGTTGCATATTATTTTTTCGTTTTTATGTTTCTAATAAAACTAGTTAGAAAATATCTTTGCTTTATCGAGTTTTAGTGACTAGCGTATCATAAATGAAAGTGGTCAAAGTACCCATATCATAAGTCCGAACTCGTAAGTCATTCTAATATCGACAATTCCGAAATATTCTAGATACACAGACATGGACCCCAAAACAGAAGTGTGTTCAGATGCCCGCGGGATAGTAAGCATCACCTGCCTATTATAATACGCCCGCCATATCTGTGTATCAGTGGAAAAAGTGAGCCTAAGCTTCGGCTGAGGCTATTGAAAAGAAACCTTAGAAAACAGAAAACAGTGTAGACAAACATCAAATGCCGCAGAACCTACACGTTGACATTAAATGAAGCAATTTCTGAAAACTATTCATATAACTAAAAATGTTTTGGAGAAAAAATGCAATTGTCCGCACACTAGAGCATCTCCCGCAGTGTCAGTTTCCCAATTACCATGCTAAGTTGGCATTTCACCTTGAAAATACGTGTACAGTCGAAGTCTCCAAAATCATACCATTGACTTTTCCTAACTATCTTGGCCCAGTTGTTCAATGCATCGTTAGCTTAACGAATTCGTTTGTCTTTCCTGATGCCCTTGTCGGTCGCTTTCTCGATTCTATTCTTTATTACTATAGGTTAACAGAAGTTAACAAGAGAGGCAGTTTTTAGAACATAATATGATGTGGAAATCAAGGGTTCCCTTCACATTTCATCCAGGAACACAACAGATGCAATCAGCGGAAAATAAATTCTTCAAAGAAAAAATACTTTAATATATATTGTGTATGTGATTGAGTTTACTAAATATTATTTCAATTATCATTACTATTTTTTTCCTTCTTCTTCTTACCTATAAGCATACACTGTACTTGAACGACTTAACGCCATAGGATTAAGCGACTCGACAATACAGAAGGGCAGGCAGGGGACTGAGGTGGCTCGATGGGGGACGCCTGCGCTCGCGAGTTAATACGTAAGCGTCTCAGCTTACCTGATGTCTGCAGCTGATGTGTCCCGCGGAATACGACAGTAAGTGTGGTTCGGAGAGGGATGCCCGTTGCTTGCCGAGACCTGCGCATCATCTCTTTCCTTTCAAACTTTTGGGGCTTAGCGAAACTGAAGAAATTAAATGCAGAAACGCGCGTCTGTCGCACTAAATTTGGTATGGATACGTTTATATTTCAGGATTCATTAAATCTTATAGTATTCACAAAACCAATTGTAGTAATATTTTGCTGAAAAATTGAGAGGAGCTTTTGCAAAAGCTCATCACATTTTTCCGGCAAATATGGCAGTGTTTGTTGTGTATAATTAGTTTTAAAATGTAACGTCTTGTTAACTTACGATGTCGTTTGTTTTTGAACAACTGGACCCTGATTTATAAACAAGAGGACCATTGGTCCTGTAGATCACCCGAGTCCATTCAGCCTCAGTACTCTAGGGCAAATTACTCTAAGGCCATCGGTCAGCTGGTTCTGGTGAAAAAGATTTTTAAAGGTTTTAACCATATATGGGCATGGAGGACATGTTGGTCATGTGACCTGGACATTTGAAAAAAAATCTTTCCCTCAACCCCCTGGAGGCTCTATATGAAGTTTGGTTTCAAAACTGGCCCAGAGGCTTTTGAGGAGATGGTTTGATATTGTCAAAATGACAGAGTTCTGGGTCAAAAGTCAAAGAATGACCTTGATCTCTTGTACTCATAAATTTTCATGTACTCATTAAGATGACTGTAGATATCAATTTTTAGGCATAAATCTTCAAAACTTTCTATGAAATCTTATGTTCTAACATTTTCCCACATTTGACCTTGCCGTAAAATAGTCATGGTCAAACCAAGGTCATCATTTTGAACAATCTTGATAGTACTGAAGATCCCAATGCTACATACCAAGCTTCAAGGCCATCGGTCAGTTGGTTCTGGAGAAGAAGATTTTTAAAGGTTTTTGTCTCGCCTGCGAAGCAGAAGCGAGGCATAGGTATTGCTTTTCCGGTGTCGTCGGCGGCGTCGGCGGCGTAAACTTTCATCGTTTTTTTGCGTTTAGGTGTTTCTCAGAAACTACAAGGGCTAGAGCCATGAAACTGATTCATGTATACATCTGGAAGAGTAAATCTCAAAGCCATCATCAATACTGAGTCTTGACCTACATTTTACGGTTGACTGACTTTGCAATTTTTCATCGGGTTTTTGCGTTTGGGTCATTTTCTCAGGAACTATAATGGTCAGAGCCATGAAACTTGGTTCATGCATACATCTGGAAGAGTAGAGCTGAAAGCTATCATTAATACTGAGTCTTGACCTACATTTTACGGTTGACTGACTTTGCAATTTTTCATCGGGTTTTTGCGTTCAGGTCATTTTCTCAGGAACTATAAGGGCTAGAGCCATGAAACTTGGTTCATGCAAACATCTGGAAGAGTAGATCTCAAAGCCATCATCACTATTGAGTCTTGACCTACATTTTACGGTTGACTGATTTTGCTATTTTTTGTCAAGTTTCCGTGTTTAGATCATTTTCTCAGAAACTATAAGGGCTAGAGCCATGAAACTTGGTTCATGCTTACGTCTGGAATCTCTAAACCATCATCAATATTGAGTCTTGATCTACATTTTACGGTTGACTGACTTTGCAATTTTTCGTCAAGTTTTCGCATTAAGGTCTGTTTCTCAGAAACTATAAGGGCTAGAGCCATTAAACTTGGGTCATGCATTCAACTGGAAGAGTAGAGCTCAGAGTCATCATCAGTATTGAGTCTTTACCAACATTTTACGGTTGACTGACTTTGCAATTTTTTGTCAAGTTTTCACGTTTAGGTCTGTTTCTCAGAAACTATTAGGGCTAGAGCCAAGAAACTTGGTTCATGCATACATCTTTGCTGATTTAGCTCTGTTTTGTGACAAAGCGCTAGCAGGCGAGACACCGTATTCTGCGGAATTCTTGTTACCATATATGGGCCTGGCGGCCATGTTGGTCATGTGACCTGGACCGTTTGAACTAATTTTCATTCCCTCAAACCCATGGAGGCTCTATATGAAATTTGGTTACAATTGGCCCAGTTGTTTTTTGAGGAGATTGTTTGATATTTTCAAAATATGAGAGTTCTGGGTCAAAGGTCAAAGAATGACCTTGACCTCTTGTACTAACAAATCTTCATGTACTCATTAAGATAACTGTATATACCAATTTTTAGGCTCAAATCTTCAGAACTTTCCATAAAATCTTATGTTCTAGCATTTTCCCATATTTGACCTTGCCGTAAAAAAGATCAAGGTCAACCAAAGGTCATAATTTGAACAATCTTGATAGTACTCGAGTACCTAAAGCTACATATCAAGTTTCAAGGTCATCGGTGTCTGGAGAAGAAGATTTTTAAAGGTTTTTTCCATATATGGGCGTGGCAGCCATATTGGTCATATGAATAAGTTTTTGTTCCCTCAACTCCTGGAGGCTCTATAGGAAATTTTGTGTCGATTGGCCCAGAGACTTTTGAGGAGATTGTTTGGAATAGTCCAAATATGAGATTTCTGGATCAAAGGTCATAGAATGACCTTGACCTCTTGTACTCATAAATCTTCATGTACTAATTAAGATGACTGTAGATACCAATTTTTAGCCCAAAATTTTCAACAGTTTCCAAGATATCTTATGTTCTAGCATTTTGCCATATAAAAGCACAAGGAAGAAAATTTGACCTTACCGTAAAAAAGGTCAAGGTCAACCTAAGGTCATAATTTGAACAATCTTGGTAGTACTTGCGTACCTGATGCCTCATAACAAGTTTCAAGGCCATCGGCCAACTGGTTCTGGAGAAGAAGACTTTTTTTTAGGTTTTTACCATATATGGGCATGGCGGCCATGTTGACGGTCATGTGACCAGGACCGTTTGAACAACTTTTCGTTCCTAAGGTCCCAGGAGGCTACATATGAAATTTGGTTACACTTGGCCCAGTGGTTTCAGAGGAGAAGTCGTTTGAAATTGTTGACGGACGGACGACGAGCCTGACCATACTATAAGCTCCCCCGGAGCCTCTTGCTCTGGTGAGCTAAAAAAAGGCCAAAATCTGTCGTAAGATAATGGTGCATGCATACATTATGATGCAGAAAATTTAACACTAAGAATTCTCCTGTGACTTGAATAGGGTCAGGTTCACCAAAATATCTTTGGTTCATCACAGCGATGTATATATACAAGATTTGTGAACCTCCACACAATGGTTAAAAATGTATAGTGCATAGAAGAAAGTGACATTTTAAGTCCTCATTTGACATTGATCACCGAAACAAAAATCAGCTCTGTATCTTTTCCAAATGATATATTCGTGCAATTATGATAAAAACCGCCCATTGTTTCAATGTTTTCCTCAATTTTAAAATGCAACTGAAAAAGTATAGGCCAACGGGTACACCTTCGTATGTCTCCGCCATCTTTTTTAAAAAAAATGGAACACGTTTCGCGACTTCCTGGTTGCTTCCCTTCAGTTACAAAATTCTTCCAAACTGGCTACTATATACTCTTTAAGAGTAGAATTTGCTCCTAGAATAGGATTTTTGTTCCTTTAAGTGCTGACCCCAATTGACAAGGACGCAAAAATGGTAGACTTACTTCCCCTGACAATGTAACCATTCACCTTCGGTATATAATTCTAAAACCGACACTGGAATACTGTCTCAAAGGGCCGCTAAACCCAAAACAATCAACCAAACAACCAACTAAAACCAACAGAAATTATCACCAAATACTTTTCTTTTCTTGAAGTTGTACAAATATACGAATAAAGGACGAGCAATCAGTTCCAAACGGAGTCAGAAAAACAGATGTCAGTTCCCTGGGAATTAGCAGTATTTGCATCAAATATAGGAATCATCTGTCCATATTCTGAAATTTCGGCCAAATATTCCAGTTAAAGAGCATTGGGGTTAGAACACAGTCAAGGCCATTGGCGTGGGGTTGGGGGTATAATTCCAAAAGTTGCTGTTCTTAAAAATGAATCTCAGTTTTGTATAATTTCTGGTTTCGAGAAAAAAAAAAGGATTGTGATTGTACGAGACAGACACGATTATAGCAGTAATTAATCTATTCATTTCCAATTGTTACGCAGAAGGTTTTACACACGGTCGACACGGGTGTAGAGCCTTATGCGTCGCCAGGACGGCGGAGGGTGACTTCCGGTTAAAGGGTTATCTACTAGTGTAATACACTAACAAGGAAACTCTAACAACGTTAGAATTTTTTAAGTTTATATATAATGTAAATTCTATATACAACAATACAATTTACAACTGTCACAATTACAATAATATACAACACATATCAGTTCATGTCGCTGGCCCAAGTAAGGTGTTTGTTTCAAATCTGTAATCGATTTGCGTACAATACGCAAATAGATTACCGTCTGACGTCAACACCGTACTCGGCTCAGCGCCATGAACTAAAGGAAAACACAAAGAACAAAAAAAACGTTAGTTTGAGCTCATACAAAATAAACAAGGCCTTATGTTGGTAGACTTCAATTCGTCGTTCCCTGGATCATGTCATGGGCCAGTCCATATATCATGAGGAACACCAACTTATAATTACACGTGCACGATTATATACTGGTCGCTCCCTGGATCGTACCAGGGACCAGTCTATATATATTAACACACCTTAGTGGACGAACACTGTCCCACACTTGATGTGACCTTCAGATCTTATCACAGAATCTGGCAAAACTGTGCTAACCACTTCCGCCTACATTTTGTGCTTCCCGCCTCTGCTTGGGAACCCTGCACAAACGGCGTTGTAACTGCCTCTACCCGGGTTGGTATTAACCTGGAGACGTTTATCGAATCTCCAGGTGAGACGTGGCTCTAAGCCCTAACAGCTGACTGCCGGACTTGATGTGCCTAAAAATAACGAACTTACACTTAATACATTGTAACTACATAATAACAATACGTAAGACTTGGGCCTGTCTTGGAAATACCATACAACGCCCTCGGCGAATGCCGAGCATAACGTGCACACGCCAGCCGTGTCACTAGACACGACTCGCGCTCACGATGTAAAGCTAAAAGTGTGCTTACCACTTCCGCCAATGAAGAAACGTAGATCCTACCACGCATGTGCTTCAAAGGATCTGACGTCAAACATTGTCAAGAAGTATACTGACGTCAACAGGCATTACCATGACATACCCCACATAAAACATGAATAATCTAAACAATGACCTATTTACATTAAATTGATCGACCAAAATCTAACTTGCATATTTATTAATTCATTCCTTTAAACTAAGCGTAATACCATTTGCCATTGAATATAATAACTGAATAAGCGTTTCTAACACATTTGGGATCATAACGTTTGATCTGACATCATGACATCAATGATGTTATACCATATGACGCCGTCTAATGAAGGCAAATCAAACGCATGATGACCAAATGCTACCCTTATAACTTATGGAAAAAACCCTTAATGCGGTGCATGCAATGGCGTCAATTGACGTCACGAGTATATAAATTAGTTCCATTACAAATCAATCTACTTCTATAGGCCACGTATACGTGAAACTAATATAAAAAGTGTTGACGTCGCAATAAAATGAATGCAACTGACGTCACATGAATAACATGAATGCAACTGACGTCACATGAATAACATGAATACAACTGACGTCACTGGACGTCAAATAGACGCGCACCAGTGAAACTAATGTAAAAAGTGCTGACGTCGCAATAACATGAATGCAACTGACGTCACATGAATAACAAGAATGCAACTGACGTCACTGGGCGTCAAATAGACGCACACCATTGCAACCAACATCAGTGATATAAACTATTTCCGAAATTTACAAAACTTCCTAATATACAAATATTATGCGCAGCATGCTTACTAACAAAATCGGTCGACACATGCGCAGCCTGATCACTGCCAACAAAATCAATCAGTCGACACATATAATCATACCATATCAATCAGAAGTCACATTTTTCATTCTTAGCCAAACTATTCTAAATAAATATAAAATCTTACCCTTCTAGGTCTTAACACAGAATCTGGGCACACAACAATATAACATCCATCAAGAATTAAACAGCCACGTCTAACTTTTCATTAAAAGATAGGCGTATAAATACTATGCGTCTCACATTAAAATCATGCAAAGCGCTTTCCACAATCAAAAGACTCGTGCAGGTATTCACCTTAAAATCATGCAATATGCTGTCCACGAGAGGTATTCACAAACAACCCATGCATAACGTAGCCACAATTTCCGTAAATGTTTTATTACCACAGTTACCCTAAAAACTGTAGCCTTACTGATTGAAAGGATTAAAATAATCTCGACGACATAGTGGACGATTAGATCCATTTCGTAACACCAATACTTTTGATGGTTAAATGACCTAACTACAAATGATGACCCTTTGATATAATTAATGTTTCATTTCACGTTATAGTTATGCAGTTAGATACATTAATCTTACCACAAAACAAGCTTTTAAATATCTCCGAACTTTTAATAATAACAAGCAAATTCGGTGAATTTATATCCCCCGCCGAAGTGGCCTTGATTTGTTTATTATTATGTTTTTTTAAGTTTCATATAATTTTGTTCACTGGGCTTAAAGAACTATTACTCTGGCATAAGTGAGGCATAAGCTGAAGCTGTTCTTAAACACTTGCCTCAGCATCACTGCACTATGATGATACATTTTTAATTCAGTTTCAAGAAATTTTGTTCAGTCCAGTATCTAAGTTCTGGCTAAATCAATTCAAAGGCATTAAATCATGCACTACTGATGCAATTATGATCAAACTTAATGTGCACTGTTATATCAAGACAATACATAAATATTTTAAGTTTCATGAAATTCCATTCATTGGTTACTTAGTTATGACTCAATTTGTTGATTTTAAACCAAGTCAAGGGCAATAACTCATTGCTAACTGAAGCAATTTCGACAAAACGTAAGATGCACCAATGTGTTACAGTGATACATATTTGTTAAAATGTTCATAGAATTCTATTCATTGATTACTTAGTTATGGCTAATTTTGTCAATTTTAAATTGATTCAAGGGCAATAACTCATGCATTTCTGATGAAACTTTATATGCACAACCACCTTACAGTGATACATATTAAATTTAAGTTTCATGAAGTTTCGATAGTTGGTTACTTAGTTATGGCTCATTTTATTGAATTTAAATCAATTCAAGGGCAATAACTCATGCACTCCTGAAGCCACTATAATGAAATTTGATATGCATCAGCAGCTTATAGTGATATATATTTATTTTAAGTTTCATGAAATTCCGTCCAGTGGTTACTCCGTTATGGCTCATTTTATTGATTTTAAAACAATTCAAGGGCAATAACTCCTGCATTACTAAAGCCAGTCTGATGAAACTTGACGTGCATCAGCGGATTATAGTGATATATATGTAATTTAAGTTTCATGAAATTCTGTCCAGGGGTTACTTAGTAAAGGCTCATTTTACTGATTTTAAACCAATTCAAGGGCAATAACTCATGCATTCCTGAAACCAGATTGATGAAACTTGACCCGTATCAGCAGATTATAGTGATATATATTTAATTTAAGTTTCATGAAATTCTGTCCAGAGGTTACTTAGTAAAGGCTTATTTTACTGATTTTAAACCAATTCAAGGGCAATAACTCATGCATTGCTAAAGCCAGTCTGATGAAACTTGACGTGCATGCTTCATTTCCCTGATTTTAAGTCAATTCAAGGGCAATAACTCATGCATTCCTGAAACCAGATTGATGAAACTTGACATGCATCAGCGGATTATAGTGATATATATTTAATTTAAGTTTCATGAAATTCTGTCCAGAGGTTACTTAGTAAAGGCTCATTTTACTGATTTTAAACCAATTCAAGGGCAATAACTCATGCATTGCTAAAGCCAGTCTGATGAAACTTGACGTGCATCAGCGGGTTATCAAGATATATATTTATTTTAAGTTTCAAGAAATTCCGTCCAGCGGTTACTTAGTTACGGATCCGGACGGACAGACGGACGGACGGACGGAGTCAATTCAAGGGCAATAACTCATGCATTCCTGAAACCAGATTGATGAAACTTGACACGTATCAGCAGATTATAGTGATATATATTTAATTTAAGTTTCATGAAATTCTGTCCAGAGGTTACTTAGTAAAGGCTTATTTTACTGATTTTAAACCAATTCAAGGGCAATAACTCATGCATTGCTAAAGCCAGTCTGATGAAACTTGACGTGCATCAGCGGGTTATCAAGATATATATTTACTTTAAGTTTCAAGAAATTCCGTCCAGCGGTTACTTAGTTACGGATCCGGACGGACAGACGGACGGACGGACGGAAGGAAGGAAGGACGGACGGACGGACGGACGGACGGACATGGAGAAAACTATATCCCTCCGCCTTCGGCGGGGGATAATAATAATAATAATAATAATAATAATAATAATAATAATAATGATAATAATAATAATAAAACAACAACACAAAATGTGATAAATCTCTTCATATCATCAGTACCATATTTTGTCTTTCCAACTTTAAAAAATGACTAAATAGAATGACTTGTCATTCATTCTTATATAATGAACTACATTCAAAAACAGTGTTGCTGGAAAAAAATCAATCTGGATTTTTCGAGGCGCAGCCTCGTATGATTTCGATATTGTTCCACATTTCACAAGATTTCATTGGTCAAATAATGCGTATGTCAAAATTTAGCCAGTAATATCAAAGGTAAATAAATATTTAATCTTCGTTTTTTCCCGTCGTACTGCACTGTGAATACTAGCACTCTGTCTTAATTTAATTCAAAACGTTTCTCTTGTTTGTAATTTTACAATAGAAATGTTATCGAAAACAGACGCAGATATTCAAAACTTTCTATTTTTCGTCGTAGATCTACTTTCGATTTCTACTTTCGGTTTAATACACACAAACAAACAAACAGTGCAACATTTTGATAACTATTTTGAAATCGGGTCAATTTCAAGATTGGCCGCGGTCCATTTGGGAATTCCAAATTGGACAGCTCACTTTTGAGGTTGCTACCCAGTGTCAAAATTACGGTTGTGGGTGCCTACCGACGTAGCTTACTTATTCATGGAAGTTATTGTCAAATCTTCAACAAAAGAGATATAACAAAACACATTTCCATTTAATCTGCGCCGATTATCTTTTTTTTAAAGATTTTTCTTACAGCTCTTCTCTATATCAGTTTGCATGTCATGTAACACACACACACTGTATTTCTGCCATCAAAGTGCCACAGCTTTAACGTATATAACACTGAAAACTATGTTTGCAAAAAGGCCATCGATCATTCGGTTCTAGAGAAGAAGATTTGTAAAGGTTTTTGCCATATATGGGTATGGCGGCCATGTTGGTCATGTGACTAGGACCGTTTAAACAAATTTTCGTTCCTTCAGCCTCTAGAGGCTCTATATGAAATTTGGTTTCAATTGGCCCATTGGCCTTTGAGGAGATGTGAGAAATCGTCAAAATATGACATTGACCTCTTGTATTTTCAAGTACTCATTAAGATGACTGTGTATACCAATTTTCAGGTCCAAATCTTCAACAGTTTCCAAGACAACTTATGTTCTAGCATTTTCCCATATAAAAGCTACAGAAAGCAAAATTGACCTTACCGTAAACATGAAATATCTTTAGAAAAAGATAATCGGCTTAGATTTAAATAGAAGTGTGCGTTAATATGTATGAGTCAGGTAAATGTAAGATATCTAATGTGCTGATCAGATTGTATCGATGCGCATGTTGATATGCATATTTGTTTTTTGAACTGGGGTTTCGATTTCGGAAATGCTTTTGACTTTTAATGAGGGTCTGTCTGTGTTGAGGAGGCCCTACCAGGGGGTTGGGGGGGGGGGGGGGGGGGTGAGGGAGGGAGGGTCAGTGCGTCCAAGCTCCCTGAAAATAATGCCCAAATCTTCCCAGCTCCCTTAGAATATTTCCCCGTGTTTCCTACAATCATTTTGCCCCTGCTCCCCAAATCTCTAAAAGTAATACAGCGTCTCCCCAGCTCCCTAAAATATTCAAGCATGCTCCCAAAAATGTTCAACACTTTTCATCAGTTGATCAGAGCTACATTCCATAAAATTTCGATCAGATATAAGGTGCAGTAACTATACTCAGAGGCCAAAGAAAGTACACACTTTCTGTATGCCCGCATATTTTACTATCTTTTACTGCTCATACAGGTTTCTCAAGGCTAACTGCTAACTCAACTAGGGCAGCTGAAAACAGGATTAGGCGGAGAGGGATTGTTGTAAAGTCATCTTTGGTGCCCAAACAACCTCGCAAGGTTATGGGATAGGCTAGACTAGACTAGACTAGACAAGGTTAACTGATTTACTTGTCGAACCGCTTGACTAATGACTAGCTGCATTATAATATATCATGTACATGTTATTTTGCATGTTCTTCACATGCAGCAAACTGGAGATCATGATTTTGCTGTTAATCTGTATTTGAATTTTTGGAAGTTTTCCTAATCAAACTTACAACAATACGTTCTTTACATAAAGAAAGGGCTCTCCGAGGCAGACAGAAATCACATACTCAGAGGGGAAAGCATGTATACACCCTTTAAAAAATGCACGTATTGGCCTTATTTACCAGAAAATTTACAAAACGGTCTCTTCGCAGAACAGGTTATCTACAACTGTTTTGGGACAAGTATTTCTACTGGGTCCCGCTCTCAGTATAGGGCTGTCCATTTTTTCAAATGACATATTGGCCCTTTGTAATCTAAATGTAACATTTGTGGGATGGGGGAGCAATAAGTTCTGTTTCATGCCAATTGCTATGGTGCTTTGGTTGCTTTAGGAGTGATGCTAAAATTGTTTTTGGCTTTTTGTTCTTACAGAGGCTCAAGTCGAAAGTCTTGACAAAACCTGCACAAGGTATAAAATGGAGACCAGGCTAATGACAAACAGCGCCAGTGCCATCCCGAGGGAGATCAAGGTTAAACGACAGAAGATTCGAACAGTTACAAGCTTCAAGTACCTTGGAGTAATTGTCTCAGATGAAGGCTCAAAACCCGGAGGATCTCTCAAGGATTGCACAAGCCACTGCAGCTCTGACAAAGTTGAAGCCAATATGGAGAAACATAGCAACCTATCTCTTGGATCAATGGTAAAACTGATGCACTCCCTTGTCATATACATTTTTTCTGTATGCCTCTGAGTCACGGCCCTTGACAGCAGAGTTAGAGGAAAGAACCCAAGAATTTGAGATGAGATGCTACCAAAGGATACTGAAAATTTCATACAAGGACCATGTAACCATTGAAGAGGTTTGCAGAAAGATCCAAGCAGCCATTGGCGAATATGATGAACTCCTGAACTTGGTCAAGAAATGGAAAATGAGGTGGTTTTGGCCATGTCTGAAGGTCTTTTGGTTTTAGCAAAGAAAATTCTACAGGGCACAGTGAAAGGAAAGAGAGATAGACAGAAGAGGGGGAAGACAATATTAAGGAATAGACATGGATGGATTTCGCTACCTCAGCTAGGGCAGATGAAGACAGGATTAGGTGGAAAGGGATTGTTGTAGAGTCATCTGTGTTGCCCCAACAACCACACAAGATTATGGGATAGACTAGACTAGACTAGCTCTTACAGCCTTTGTATTGCAGATATCGTACTAAATAAATGTTCCTTCAGTAGTTCCATATCAACAAATGTTTTTGTTTGTTTTTTTCATTCTTTTTTCTTCTTCTTTTTTCGTGCCAACAGCCTGTTTGTCTTGGTTGCAAGGACAACCCAAAATGATAAAAACTTCAGCTGCCATGAAAGTAAAAAGTATGCAAAGACCAGGAACTGAAACAATCAAAATCCAAATCCAGCCCTCAAACCATAGTTGGAAACAACTAAGATTACAAATAATCAAGATACAGAGAACATTTGGCCAACCGAGTGAGCAGCTTGTTCCCAAAAGGTGGCCACTCAGCAACCCAAACCGAACCAAAAATAATAATAACATACATAAGGTAAAACATCACAGAAACTCTGACACCAAAAACAGGCAACAAAGAACCACAACAGAACTACCGCCTTGGAACGGTCAGTAATGAATTACTGGGGGGCTTAAATCGATTTTACAGGCCCAACCTCACCCCCAGTTTCTGAAGTGGTACAAAACATTTAGTTGGTTGTTCGGTTCGCATGATAACCCTCTAACTCGAAGCTGGAAAAGCAAAAGCTTCACAGAAATTTCGAGAAGTATAGCATAAGCCTCAGCAAACATACTTTTACTAATGCAACCCCGGGAGTGCAACTTAGACCAGAACTTTGCTTCTTTGCTTGTGCAACGTGATCCAAAACTCAGCCTGCTTTGCTTGTGAAACTTTGTCCAGAATTTTGCTTGCTTTGGGAACTCGAAGCCCCTTTTGACTTCCAGTAGGGCTTTTACGCGTATGGGCAGCGCAGACTAATTGCAACTATTGATTTACAAACACACATCCTAATTCAAAATCAGTTTACCAGGTACATGTAGTACGTATCTCATTCTCAGGGGAGGGAAAGACAAACTGTAAGAAAAGGGCAACTTTCTGTTGCTTATGTACAATATCAGCAAGCAATGATCGATTAATTGATATAGCAAAATATGCTGCTAGCAGAAAAATTAAGAGGGTCCCTAACTTTCTAAGTTGGTACAACATGTGTTGCACATGCCTTTACTGCAAACCAATTTCTATAACAGAGAATATATTTAGGATGGATATTGAGATTCTGTTTTAGTCAAGGTATTTTTTCCAGGTGTCTGGTGTGCATGCCAATTAGAGAGTTTATGTCACTAGGACAGATGAATGTCTAATAACGGATGTTAATAATTTATATGAATGAAGGGGGGTCGTTGGGGGTCGGAAGTCGAAACAATTAAGAAAATCACAGACAGTGCTCCCCAGCTCCCTAAAATTTAGAGCTTGCTCTCCAGTTCCCTAAAAATAATTGCAAGTGGTCCCCAGCTCCCTGAAAATAAATTACCTTTCGCTCAAGCTCCAAAACCCCTGAGAGGGCATTTGTGCTGCACATAACAATGAGGACTGGTTGACTGACCGCCCCACATATAACCTTAAAAGTGTTGCAGTTCCAACACTACATCAACAACTAAGCCAGCAACGATTACTTATAATTTCGTCTTCGATTTCTGTGTCAGGTTGGTTTTATATTTCACATGAGCGACATAACAGGCAAAATGAGTTTTTTGGCAAAAAGCGATTTGGACCGAAATGTCTAGATTCGTCACGACACGGTTTATAGGCCAACGGTCAAATGAAACTGAAAGTAGAAAGAAAAAGCGAAAGTAAGCTACTTACATCAAAGTCCCGGGTGTATTTATATCGGCCAATGAAATACTTAAAATGTAGGTCAGTACTAAGGTTATACGGCTAAAGCCGAAAAAGGTCGTCACACCAAGGTCATAATTTGAACAATTTTGGTAGTCCTTGTGTACTCAGTTCTACATACCAAGTTTCAAGGCCATCGGTATATTGGTTCTGGAGAAGAAGATTTTTATAGGTTCTTACCATATATGGGCATTGTGGTCATGTTGGTTAAGTGACTAGGACCGTTTGAACAAACTTATCGTTCCCCCGTCCCCTAGAGGCTCTTCATGAAATTTGTTACAATTGGCCCAGTGACGTTTTGAGGAGATGTGTGAAATTGTCAATATATGAGAGACCAGGCTCAAAGGTCAAAGAATGACCTTGACCTCTTGTAGGCATACATTTTATGTACTCATTAAGATGACTGTATATATAAACTTTTAGGTCAAAATCTTCAACAGTTTCCAAGAAATCTTATGTTCTAGCATTTTCCCATATAAAAAACTATAGAAAGCAAATTTGACCTTGCTGTAAAAAAGGTCAAGGTCACACCAAGGTGATAATTTGAACAATCTTGGTAGTACTCGCATACTCAATGCTTCATACCAAGTTTCAAGGCCATCAGCCTATTGGTTCTGGAGAAAATTTTTAAGGTTTTTACCATATATGGGCGTGCCGGCCACGTTGGTCATGTGACCAGGACCGTTTGAACAACTTTTCGTTCCCCCACCACCTAGAGGCTGTACATGAAATTTGGTTACTATCGGCCCAGTGGTTTCAGAGGATAAGTCGTTTGAAATGTTGATTGACGGACGGACGGACGGACGACAGACGACGGACGACGGAGCCTTACCATCCTATAAGCTACCCCGGAGCCGCTGGCTTAGGTGGGCTAAAAATTGTTCAAAATCTGCAGATTCCTCAATGCAAAAGTTCGCCTCGTTGCAATATATCAAACATATTTCAAAATAATAAGGCGTATGAGATTCCGCAATAAAAATCAGTGTCTGAAAATTCGTCTAAAGTTGAACGTTATGCGTTCGTACCGTTCTGAAAATCAAATCTTGAATCGTAGTCACTGAAGTAACTCAGAAATTGATTTCGAAATGATAACGGCATTTCATTCAGATTTATCAAAGAAGGTTTTCTTCTATGTCAGGACAAAATTAGCCGCGCCACGACAAACCCAACAAAGTGGCATGTGCGCCAAGCAAAGACTCAGATCAGACTGGGCATCTGCCCAGTCTGATCAGTCTTCGCCGTGCGCAAGGAGCTAGATTAGACCCTTAGCTACCCTGCAAGCAGGAAGCGACGACTTCGATGATAAACGTGATGATTTTGATTTCGACATTGTTAATTTTCCGTTTTCGGATGGTGATGTTCCCCGCACCACTTCTTATGGTGTTTACATTTCTCAACTTATACGCTTCGCTAGGGTGTCTAGTCATTTGGATGATTTCAATGCTCGTAATAAAAGTTTGACTGCCAAGCTTTTACAGCAGGGGTATCAGTATCATAAACTTCGGAAAGCTTTTTCTTAATTTTATCGTAGACACTTTGAATTGGTTTCTAAATTATAATACAGGGTTAAGGTCACTTTTGCAACAAGGCCTATCGGAACCTGAATTTTATGGTGACTTAGTATATGAATGCCGCAAAATCGTAGGGAAAACAGAATTTCCTGATCAATTATGCGATTTAAGGTGAGGTGGGAGTAATTGACAAAACACATGATTTTATTCATACTTCCTTATATTGTACATTTTGAGTCCCTCTTTCAGAAAATGTAATAAAAAGGGGGGTCGCCGATATCGTTTTCAAGATATCTGACCTCGAAAACGTCAAATTTTCCACTTTTTCGAGCCGACGTTATAACGGCTTTCTATGGAAAACGCACTTTTTTGCTCGTCACTCTTGGATAAAAACCTGCATTCTGAGAAAACAAAACACATATTTTTCTTCAAAAACTAACACAGTATGGCCCAATGATGTAAGTTTACATTAAAGCAATAAAAACAGTAGGTCGCCGACTCAATTTTCGAGCTAATGTGCATAAAATGCCCGGCTTGCCGTCTCTTTAGACTGAAATCTTAACGTTGCGCATGGTGAGGTTAACGTAACTTAACTTTTCGCGCCACATATCAACTATCGTTTTTTGTAGGCTGTCGGCAAATTTGTCTGGGACTTTCATCACTCATAATTGTCATCGTCGGGAAAGTGCAAGATGAAGGCAGATGTAATACTTTTCTCTCAATCTCTGCATAAGCCGTCTTAATCAACTATTTTTTCATTGAAAAAAAAACGAAAACATTGCCATTATGCCCTCCCATACAGCTGACGCGCACCCGAGTTGACAAACTCTCAGAAACGACGGCTTTAGGACAGGCTTCCGCGTATTGTGACATTTGAACAATTCCCTTGTCCACTCGTCGTTTGTACAGTGTAAGCGAGTCAAGTTTTCCAGTTCCTGACCCGACCCAAGAAAGGACCTATTATATTTTGCAGCGTTCCAACCACTGGACTTTGGCGACTTTCTCTCTGTAAAAATAATAGGCAGCTTGGATTCACTTTCGTGTCTAGGAGAAACAATAAAACGACTCTTTTATATACACTTGAAACAGAAAGAATAAGTGAAAGACAGAAAAGTGAAAGAAATGCAAGGAAAAAGAAACGCCACATTGTCTTTAGCTTATTGACAAAACAGATCGTTGAATTATCGTATAAACGGCGATAAAAGATTCTGACGACATTGCATCGCAGGCCCGTCGCCGTGTAGTGAAAACTGGTCCGGCGGGGGATATCAGCGAGTGCCGAAGGCACGAGGGGGGAGAGCACGAGAGGGGGAGGCCCACCCTCTCGTAAGGGGGTTCGGGGGACCTCCCCCGAGAATTTTTTTGATTTATGGGCGTCTCTATGTGCGTTTTAGATGCATTTTTGGATACGTTTGTGGCCAAATTTCAGTCGTTTTGGTCACGAAGTTTTGCTAGTTAAATACGAAAAAGAACAAACGTAAGACTCAGAAGATCTTTGACAACTATTTCGACCCCTCCGCGAGTCTCATCAGGCGCTGGCATCAATGTCTGCGTTCAAGCAAAATTTAGCCTGATACAGATATAATCCCCACTATATAGTTTTTTTATTTATTTTTTTTTTTATTTGTTATTGGCTAGCCACGGCCTACTGTCAAACCACGACGGCTGAAAACTTATCTACTCCGGCTTTTTTTTTACACCAAATGAATGTTGTTATTCCATTATTGATATACAAGTGCCACCTGTTCCAAATCAGCCCAAGACTTTTCGGTTCCCACAACGTACACACGGAACTTTCGGTACAGTCTCAGGACTTAGAATGCTCATACATGTACATTCAAAATGTTTTATATACTTTGGCGCCCGAAATGTTCTTTGATTTAGAATAATTAGAAAAATACGTAGAGGGATTAAAACTTTCTTCTGTTGCGTCGAGAAAAAACATGCCGCTGTATTTTGTTTTCATACCATTGTTGGCATACACAAATCAAAACGAAGAAGTTCTTTAATACATTCTGGATCAAAGAGTTTATCATGTCTTTGATAAGTCGTCCACTGAAAGTAATCCTTTAACGATTGAAATGTCTTTGATAAGTCGTCCACTGAAAGTAATCCTTTAACGATTGAAATTAATCAAGCAGGTGTTATTATAATAACTGCATTCTTTTGCACGGTGTGTGACTGCATGTTTTCACACCTTGGCCAGGTTTATTGATGACACGAGCAACGAGCGTCATTGATAATTTCATCGATAAAGTGCGGCACTTTTGATGATGCGCTTCACTAAAATCACAGGTAAGCACGAAAGAAAAATTGGCTGAAAAGATAAAAGTGGTACGGCAGATAGCATACTCGGCCAAAAAAAGTGGTCCGGCGCTCGCCGGACCTGCCGGACCGGCGACGACGGCCTTGCATCGGCGTTGATACGGCAAGCTAGGGACAGTCTAAGAACGTTTAATATAACTGAAATTTGGCATAACTTTTGGTGATTAGTATTTTAAGTGTGGGTGATATGAAAACGACTCTCTATGGCTGCTACCATGTTAACTGTAAAGTGCGTGGTCGAAGTGTAGACAGTGATCTGACTACTCATTGTTCGATTCTGGATTCAATTTCGCGAGGCTTTGTTGTCGTACGAAAATTTGTAATAGAATAATAGCAACTAAACAGCTGCAAACTCAGTCTAACAAACTGATGAGAAACTGTCAGAAAACAGCTTCCTCCCCACGGAAAACTAGCTATACTTTTTTTTTTAGTTTCTTCTCTACGACACTATCTGTTCGTATGAAATTTGTAATAAAATTATTGCAACTCAACAGCTGCGAACTCCGTCTTATAAACCGATAAGAAACTATCAGCTATCCCACAAATAGTCTTCCGCACGGAAAACTAACTTTACTTTTTTCAGTTTCTTCTCCACGGCACTTTCTATTTCCTTTAAATTTCACCCAGCGCTCAGACTCCTTGCATTTTGTGAGCACACCATGTAGTGATCACATAGGCAACTAACGTTGACGCCATCTTGTTTTTATCAAACGGAACGTTTGACGTCATTACGTAACGTTGCAACAGAAACTGCCGCATTGGCTATAACATAGATGTAATGCGACAGTCTGCATGCTTAGTGGTTAACCCAATCACGGTTGACAACTTTGCTGTCATCTTTAATTACACGCCGGTGGGTCGGGGTTCAGACTCTATGATAGCCCCTACATAAAGCTATATATTAGTTGGTTGGGACCGGATGTTTGTCTGTTTCTTGGCCCACCGGGGTTCAACTGGTGGTCTTCTTTTGCTCCAGTGTTCCAGTGGTGTTGCTGACGCCCCAGGGATCTCCAAGTGTCTCAACACGTTTTGGCTGTCGAGTCCTCATCCTAGCTTCATCACAGTCTTTTCTTGATTTTAATTGTTGCCCGTGATGACTCTATGATGAGTTAGGGGACGTCCATACGAACCGAACTACCAACTAATTGTGTGCACCGCGGCGGAGGGTGAGGACGAAGGTTTGGGCCAGTAAAACCGGTTTAACCCCCCCAGTAGTTATTACTGACCGTCCTAAGGCGGTACTTTCGTTGCGGTTGCATTTGTTTTGTGTTCGGTGCTGTTTGATTTATTGTGTTCTCATTTTAACCCTTCTATAATAAAAATAGAAAATAGGTAAAATAGTTGTTAAATGTTTTTCGTATAATTGCTTAGTCTGTTGTAACCCTTCTGTTGGTCTAAATTATTTAGTTTAGTAAAGATAGCTGAGTTGTCACCTATCTGGGAAAGAGCTGCTGACTCGGCTTATCACTGGTAATTTATTGTTTTTTGGGATGTCTTTGTCAATCTTTCCCTTTGATGTTAGGGTTTGGGATCTGATTCAGTCAGTTCCTGAAGTGTAGTTACTCTTTAAATTCGACCAGACTGAGTAAATACCCTAGATGATGTGAGTGTTTGTATGGCGCAATGCCACTTTGTTGGTTTGGTCGTGTCGCGGCTCAATTGTCAGAATTGCATGTCAGGTAAATAATAATGATATTACTGTATTTCTGCCTCAGTAGGCTACAAACTTATACCAGATTACTATTTACGATTCGTAATAAAATATTCATCAAATGATTATCTTTTCAAACTGATCGACTGATAAAAGCTGAACTCTGTGTTAGCTTACCTGAGCCGAAGGCTCCGGGAGAGCTTATAGGATAGGTAGACTCCGTCGTCCGTCGCCCGCCCGTATGTACGGTCCGTCCGTCCACAAGTTCAAACGACTTTTTTTCTGAAACTACTTGGCTGATTGTATTCAAGTTTCGGATGTAGCATCCAGGGGTCGAGGGAACGAAAAGCTGTTCAAATGGTCCTGGTTACATGACCAACGGTGCCACCATGCCCATATATTGTCAATCATCCTCTCTAGAACCAAAAGGCCGATAGGTTTTAAACTTGGTATGTATCGTCAAGAACTCAAGTACTACCAACTTTGTTCAAACATGAATTTGGGTTGACCTTGACCGTTTTACGGCAATGTCAAATTTGCTGCCTGGTGCTTTTATATGGGGAAATGCTGTAGCATAAGATTTCATGGAACTGTAAAAGATTTAATAAAGAGAGCTATAGAGGTCAAAGTCATTCTTTGACCCTTGACTAAGGTCCTTCATACTTCAGCAATTTTAAACATCTCTGTAAATGCAACTGGGACAAATGAAACCAAATTTTATATGGAGTCTTCAGAGGTTGAGGAGGAGGGAGTGGGGGGGGGGGGGGGCAAAAAACGAAACTCAAAACGGTTCTCGTCACATGACCAACTTCGCCACCACGCCCTTATATGGTAAAAACATATAAAAATCTTTCTCTCCAGAATCAATTGTCCAATGGCCTTGAAACTTAGTGTGTAGCATTGAGTACTCGAGATTTACCAATACTGTTCAAACGTTGACCTTGGGTTTACCTTGTCCTTTTTTTACGGCATGGTCAAATTTGCTTTCTGGTGCTTTTATATATATGTGAAAATGCTAGAACATAGGAGTTCATTGAAATTATAGAAGATTTTTGTGTAAAAGTTAATATATACAGTGTTCTTAATGAATACATGAAGATTTCTGAGTACAAGAGGGCAAGGTCATTCTTTGATCTTTAACCAAGATTTCTCATATTGCCACAATTACAACATGTCTCAAAAGCAAGCGGGCCAACTGAAACAATTTTATAGGGCTTCCAGGGCTTGGGAAATGAAAGTTTGTTCAAATGGTCCCGATCACATGACCAATATGGCCACCACGCCTATATATGGCAAAACCTTGGATTGGATTTGACATTTTTTACATACAGCAAGGTCACATTTGCTTATGAGAAAATGCTGTAACATATTTTTGAAGACTTTGGTATATCCAATTTTGCAAATGAGTGCTTTAAGATCTCGAAGAACCAGCGGTCAAGGTCATTCTTTGTCTTCACATACGTAACCTTTCTGATCCCAAGACAATAAGTCAGAGTTAGTAAAATGTTATTCTGTTGTTTTTAAAAGTCTTAAAAAACTGAACTCAACCATTTTAATTCGTTATGGACATTGTTTTGGTTAAGTCAAAACTGTATTTTAACCTTTGGTTTTTCGTCATGTGAAACTTACGATAAAAAGACCTATTCGTTATAATTAAAAAGCTTTCAGCCTTCCTTTATACAATTAATTGTGTGAAAAGGAATAAGATTAGATGAATATAACATATTACATGCTAAACAATACTATCATTTCACATACACTATTCACTGAAATTTAAACTGCCAGAATCCTGGTGGAGCAGGAGCATGATTTTCTATCATCATGTCCCAACCACCCTGCTCCGTATGACACCCTAAGACCCAACCGACACATGTTTCGCATATTACATCTCAAATATACAAGCGAAATTCTGTTTTAAGACTACAATATAGCGTGAGAACTATATTATATAGTTTGGCTATACATGATACTGTTCCTCTCATTTAAAGCTTTAAAAGTAAATATAGATAGATTTCTTAAATCTTGAATCTTGCACGTTTTCTGATGAGAATAATTGTATTAACTTAAACATACTAGGTCGATTTATATAATATTTATCAATGTAAGTTTTTCTCAGATTAAGGTAAGCGGGGCATTCGAAAAGAAAATGATATCCATCTTCTAACGTATTACACAATTTACGCTTGCGATTTTCATACTGGATTCGCACTGGTCTAACCCATCTCCAAATTTCAACCTCTAAACGATGTGATGATAAACGAAGTCTTGATAATGCTATTCTAAATTTTTCTATAGTTACAATATCTAGGTAGGACTGAAAACCAAAGTGAGAAATATTTTTGTAAAAGATAGCCCTTGTTGATTCGTTTATTTCTGTATTCCATTTCTGTAACAAAATTGTCATGTAATCTTTGCTTAACTAATGGCAGAAAATATTTGGATTACCTACGTTCTTTTGAAATGAGCCGCGACACGACATACCAACAAAGTGGCTGTGCGCCGAGCGCAGACTCAGTTCAGCCTGGGCAGCTGCCCAGTCTGATCAGATTCTTCACTAAGCGCCTAAATGGTAGCTAGGGGTCGAAGCTACCTCCATGCGGACAACAAAGACTCTTATCAGACTGGGCGGATGCCCAGGCTGATCTGAGTCTGCGCTGGATGCACAAGCACTTTGTTGGTTTTGTCGTGTCGCGGCTCAAATTAGTAATTGCAGTGTTTGCGGCATTTCGTGTCACGTTATTGGTGGACGGAGGTGTGGGATTTTTACAACCGACATAATGATACATAAAGCTCTGTCTGTTGACGTCCTAGCCTGGCTGGCCGTGTGGTAAGAGTGCTTGGCTTCAGAGACGAAGTTTGCAGATTCGAATCAGGACGGGGTGAGACCAGGATGTTTTCTGACCATAGCTAAAAACCAGCCATCCCGAGTCGACTGACCCAGTGTCGGTTATGAAGAAGCCTGCGTGGCGCTCGGTAACAGGCAGCGTTACCAAGAATCCCTGGAACGTAAACCACGAAAAGCAATGCCATACAGATACTTGCATCACTTACACATGCACCGAGATAATGTGACTACTGCTATGATTTCGTACCCTTGGGCTGTAGACTCGTTAAATATACACGACTGGACAAACAAACATATTTCTAACTAAACAAGAGCTTCGCAAGCGGCGCATAGTACGCCCGTTCTAGCGTCATGAAATGAGCAGGAAATTTATGCAGACTGTTTGCAGAAGGATGGACAGGCAGACAAATAATTGGGGCAACCACTCTGTAATAAATGACTGCACCTTTATTAAAACATTCAACACATCAAATACTTAAAGTATACCAAAAATTAACTTCCGAGGTGAATTAGCAGCTCAGAAGACGAGAAATGCAAAAGTCAAACAAGGCAAATAGCTCATATTCTAAGTAAACCAGAGTTACCATTCTGGGTTCTCGTCTATTCCCTTGACAATATACACGTCACCATTAAGTTTCGTTAAAGTGTTCGAAATGGTTTAGGAGTTACACAGTGAACGGAAAATTCATGCAAGGGCAGATAATTCAGGAAGTAAGTAAACCAGAGTCATATGGCTCTTGCTCAGGATACAGTGGCCAATTATCATACACAATCCTACAAAGTTTCATTAAATATATCAAAGGGCTAAGGACTTATGGAGTAAATGAGAACTGCCAAAAAAAATAATAATCGAAGGGAAATAACTTCAAAATTAAGTAAGGGAGAGCAAGCATTCTTAAATGTGACACACCATCTTCAGAGTAACCACGTTGCTATAAAGCTTCATCGAGATATTCTGAACCGTTACCAAGATATTGCATGCACAAGATAAATATACACAAAAATAGCCTAAAAACTAATCAAAGGGACGTAACTCCAAAACGATGTCAGGGAGAGCAGCCATTGTAACACACGACACATACACACTGCTATGAAGTTTCATCAAGATATCCCAGCCGGTTATCTCGTTATGGCGCTCACAAGACTAAGTCTGGAAATAATAATCAAAGGGGCATAAGTTGGAAACTAAGAAACAGGGAGCAACCACTTTTATACGCAACACGTCGCCCCGACTTAATACATATTCCTATAAAATTTCATCAAGATATCCCAAACGATTACTGAGTTACTGCGCACACAAGAATGTTTACGGACGGACGGACAGCGCCATGACATAATACGTCCGTTTTTTTTTTTTGTTTTTTTTTTGTTATTTTTTAAACGGGCGTATAGAAATGCGACAAGATATCATTTAGTTTTAGCACATCTTCGTTTAACCTTTTTTGACTTGAAGGGAGTTTTCATGTCGCTCTGTTTCAGTGTGGTGGCATTTTTATGTGTCGATGATAATCGGTGACATTGTTTACGTCTGTGGAACTGTAGATCATGGAGCCTGCCATTAATAAGATCAGTGATATAACATTACTTATCACATGAATATTATTGTTCCAAAGAATCACAAATTTCAAATTTTCCTTTGAAATTTTATCAAAGTTATAGTCGACAAACCTACAATTTGTTCTTCAAAATTCATCTGTGGACTGATTAATTCCTTCCGATTCTAATCAGGAAGTAAAAATTTTACAGAGAAGTGGTTGAACGTCACACTAGTGTCGATAGTACGTTTAATACCACATAAAATACATGACGCAAGAAGCCGCAAGTTTCTTATTCAGCAGGTAATGATGATATGCACACGCGATCATGCCTTCTATCTATCATGACGTTGGCAGATTATTTTATCAATTTTGTTGTTCTGCTATGAAAAAAGAAATATAACTTTTGAAATTGGCCCGTTTAGAGAATATTTGCAAAAATATCTTAGTAGTAGTAGTAGTAGTAATAATAATAATAATAAAGACTTTATTTTCAACAAACTACTCTTCCTTGAGGCCCAATTAACAATGTCCAACATGCATAAATGCAATTATTAAAACAAGATGAATTTTAACGCCACGTTGCTAGGAAGTGAACCTTATAGCGTCGATACCATGACTTCTGCCGTCTGTAATTTTTAATAGTGGGACAGATATGCCTGGGCAAACAGCGTAGACTCGGATCAGGCTCTACACTATTTGCATTTCCACAGAAAACTTTTGACATACCGTCGCATTGTAAAAATGTATGTACTCACATTTTAGGATAACTTACTACGATGATTATTTGAGGTGTCCGTCCGTTCGTCCGTCGTCGTCCGACTGCATATTTTAGACACAATGTCGGATAGGAAAAATGTTAGTGTTCACATTTAAGGATACACACGATTAGTTAAGGTGAATGCGCACACTTTCAGGGGAAGCAACATTGTCATTTATATTTTTACGTACCTTCTAAATTTGAGTCAACTCTTAAAGAAAAGAATTTGCTCCCCTAGGTACTGTTAAAGAAAAGAATTTGCTCCCCTAGGTACTCTTAAAGAAAAGAATTTGCTCCACTAGGTACTCTTAAAGAAAAGAATTTACTCCCCTAGGTATTCTTAAAGAAAATGATTTGCTCCTCTAGGTACTCTTAAAGAAAAGAATTTGCTCCCCTAGCTACTCTTAAAGAAAAGAATTTGCCCTCTATGTACTCTTAAAGAAAAGAATTTGCTCCCCTAGCTACTCTTAAAGAAAAGAATTTGCTCCCCTAGGTACTCTTAAAGAAAAGAATTTGCTCCCCTAGGTAATCCCTATTTTGGAAAGGACTTTGTTGTCCATGGAAGTAAACAGAAAGTCGCAAAAGTTGATTCCCTTTGTTAAAGTGGCGTAAAACATGATGGTGGTCCCAATATAGTTAAGGCGTTCCAATATATAGGGTCACTACAGTAATTTGAATATTGTAACGTCTCCAGTAGCGTGTAATTAGCTATTGTCTTAGTTTGATTGATGTTCGAACGAGCTGAGAATTGAATATAGCGTTATTTGCTGTTACGTTACGTCATTTGTTATATTTTCAATGTTTATATAAATACCAGAAATTAATGAAGCGCCTCAGTGGGTCACGAAAAACTTTAATGACAACAACAACGCCGAGGTAGCACAAAAAGTGGCCCGGGATTTCTTTTCTTTCGTTTCGAATTTGGATAAAACTCTAACCATACTAGTCATAACAGACACAAAATTTATTGGATACTGTGTTACATATTTGAACGGTTCATCAAGGAATATGATTCGCCTGTACCTTGTATTTATTTGTTTGGGTCATACTGCTGTAAATGGCCAGACCACAGACAGTTCAGTTCCACTTGGTGGACTAGACCATGGTCATCCTCACGCAGATCCGGGAGGAGTTCCAGATTTAGACGCCGTTCTTGGCACTGGTCCTGCCGGGGCACCAACTAACCTCGTATCTGACACTCGATCAGATGGACTTGCAGCTGGCGCGGGCGCAGCTACCGGTGCTGGGGCAGCGGGCGGCGTGCCAGACCTAAACACTATTCTCCGTACTGAAAGCTCAGGGGGAGCGGCAAGAGGCTTCGTAAGAAGACGGACTGGAGCTGGAGTAGGAGCACCTGCTGGACGAGGGCTTGGCCCGGAGCCAAGATTACCTGGCCCTGGTGCAAGACTCAGCCAAACCACGCTAACAGACCGAGGAGCTGGGCGAATGGATTTACGATTCCCGGCCGGAGGAGGAGGAAGGATCCCTGGAATTGACGGTAGAATGCCTGGAGGAGTCGGAGTAGGTGGGGATGCCGGACTACCTGGAGGTGCTGGCTCTTTGAGACTCCCCAGTGGAAGCTTGCCTTCCAGAGGTATAACTGGCGCTGGTAGTATAGGCACTGGCATAGTTTCTGATCTGAGTCTGGGAGCTGGACTGCGGCCAGGAGTCAGAGGCTTACCTATGGATACTGGAATAAGGCGGGTTGACCTACCTGGAGGCCCACGATTTGGAGGTGGCGGAGCTGCACCTCCTATTGGTGTCCCAGGAAGAATCGCCCCTGGAAGAGACCCAAGATTTGGACCGGCACGTCTGGATATGGCAGGTGCTAGAATAGGTATGATGGACCCGAGAGCAAGAGGCATGATCACAATGAGAGGTGCAAGACCTGCTCTGGGAGACGGCACTATGATACGTGGTGATATAAGACCTTCATTTCTAGTCGGCGCTACATCAGCTGCGAGACCTGGGATGGTTGGCAGAACAGAATCTACTCTAGGTTTAAGGACTACTGGACTTTCGGATCGCGGCTTAGGTCCAGTGTTTGGACCTGGTGTAATCGAAAGTGGAGTAGGTCCATTAGTTAGAATCGATCCTATGACAGGAAGAAGACTTGATTTCGTTGGAAGGCGTGGTGTTAGAGATTTAGGCCTTCCAGGGGCAGGCTCAGCAAGTATTGACAGATCTGGGGGCCTAGATTTTACCGGTGGTGCTGTTGTACGTCCATTTGATGGTGGTTTGGCCAGAGTAGGCGACTTAAGAGGTCCAGCTGGCGGTGGTCGTCTAATAGACACTGGTTTTCGTACACTGGACGGAAGAATAATCGATTCAAGAAGTTTAGGTATGAGTGGAGAAATTGTTCGCCCCGGGGGCATACGTGGAGCTGACTTACGACCACTGGACCCTAGAAGTGGTATTATGAACAGTAGAATTGTTGGGGGAGGTACAGGTGCCGCCATGAGGGGAGCTGATATGGGAAGTACTTCAATAACAGATGGGGCTACAGGAGTAGCTTCCGGTTCAGGGCCATCGGTACCGACCGGCGCCGGAGCTAGTGGTGGCAACGTTAGCTCATCAGCCGGTGAAGCCATTGGAATCCCAGGGCCCGGTGCAGACATGGCTGGGCCTGCAGGAGTCGTAAGACCAAGCAGAGACCTTCGCGGAAGTGCAGTAGTCTTTGGTCCGCGTGCCCCTGGTTTAACATCTCGACGTGAGCTTCTACCTGCTGCACCCTACTTCACGGACTATAGAGGAGTTTCTTATCCCACTATCTCATCACCGATGTTTATGTCTGGGACTTCGATGTATCCATTTGGTGCTCCAACCGGCTTCAGAACAGGTAATTTTAGATATAAGGTATATGGGTATACCTGAACGTTTTCCGCCATTTTTGCATGTGACTTCCTATTTGATTCCCTGGATATCTTAGTCCTTCCTACATGGGGTATACTTTTAAAGTATATATAACTTGCTCCTAGGGCAGCAAATTCCATGGTCGCCTTTTATTCTCACTTCTAAATTCCCTGATTTTTATCTGACATTTTAGTTTTCCATACCCATTGTACAGATCGAAAAGTTTATTTACTTTTTACTTCAACAGTGGTTGCCACCTATCATCCATTTTAAAAAATCTCAGACTTTTTCCTGATTTTCTCAGACATTTTACACTTTACCATATCTTTTTTACAGATCCATAAATTAATTTTACTCTTTACTTTTAGAAAACATCCGTAACGAAACGAAAAGTACATTTTCTGAAGACAGTAAGATCGCATGATAAGGCCACGTAAGGTCACCTTCGATGACAGCATAAAGATAAAGCAACATTTATTATGGACAACTAATGACTGTCTGAATCAACGACTATAGACTGTCTACGTCAATAGGAACAGACAATGACTATTTTTTTTTTTCAAATCTGAACTAGAGCAAGTGAGCAGAGGCTCACGTATACCCACAACCAGTGCCAACGCCTATTGAAAGCAAATTATTAACACAAACTTTTAATGCAAATGTTATAAAGGAACAAATTCAAAGTCTGTGACCTTGACCTTATGTCAGCAGCAGCATCCATATAATGTAAACTAGTGTAAAATAAAATTAGTCATGCATCACTCGACTCCATTTAAATATATTAGAACAAGCAAACAATACAACAAATGGCTGAGTCCTAGGTCATTAAATACCGTTATCAAAGTCATGCGCCTTCAGGCAATATATTTTCAGAACTAGAAATGTGTCCATAGGACACGGATGCCCCCGCCTAGTGCCTTGAGTAAGATGGCGTCTTGATTGGTGCTGACACTCGTATGATAACTAGGTTTATAGAGGCAGATTTGTATAATATAAAAGGGAAACTCAAGGGACTATGAAATATAGGTCAAAGTGACTTACATTTATTTTGCAGTCAAACCTCCAACACCAATATGACAAAAACATGTTTTCATTATAGCCTGTTCACATGATTTATGTGGACACTGTGACATAGACCTTTTAGGTACCAGTAGTGACATGGTCCTTGTAGGCAACAAATCCTCTTGCAAAATAATTTTGAAATCCCACCATGCAGGACAAAATTATGGGCCAGATACGTACAGCTTTTCACTGAAGCCTAAACACAAAGTTTGTGAATTAACTGTGACCTTGACCAAGCTAGCAACATGGTTCTTGTACGGGACACATCCTCTTGTCGTGATAATTATCTGTGGCAAATAATTTTGAAGTCAGACCATGCATGTCAAAGTTATGGGCTGAACACGAACTTGTTTTCACTATAGCCTATGCACAAAGTTCACGTATGCTGTGTCTCCTTGACATTCAAGCTAGCAACATAATTCTTGCACATGACATATTGTCTTGTCATGATGATCATTTGTGCCAAATAATTTTGAAATCCCACTATGCAGGAGAAAGACGTTATGAGCCAGACTGTAGCCTAGGCACAAAGTTTAAGCTCGGACTGTGACCTTGACATCTATGCTAGCAACATGGTTCTTGCACGGGACATATTGTCTTATCATGATAATTTTTTGTAGCTTATGATTTTGAAATCCCACCATGCAACACAAAGTTATGGGCCGGACACGAACGTGTTTTCACTATAGCCTATGCACAAAGTTCACGTACGCAGTGTGACCTTGACCTTCAAACTAGCGACGTAATTCTTGAAATCATGCGACACATCGCCTTGTCATGATAATCATTTGTGCCAAATAATTTTGAAATTCCACCACGCAGGACAAAATTATGCATCGGACACGAAAATGTTTCACTTTAGCCTATGCACAAAGTTTAAAGGTAGGTTCCTTAACTAGCGATAACAATTATGTTCACAAAATAATTTTGTCTTTTTCTGGGTAGTATTGAATTCTTTTATTTTTCTGAATCTGTTGCTACTAAGAAAATCGTCAGATGTTGAAGAAAATAGTCGTTTTCCCTTTTGGTTTATTTTCCTTCGATGGAATTCCAGTGCTAAAAATAGATATGTTATATGTCTATAAGTGCGCGATTTCTGATGCCATTCTCCACTTTTAAGTGAAGCTATTCATACCCTTTTTATAAGTGCTTTCCAACAACTTGAATGAAAGATCATCAAAATTATGATGCATTCCAAAGTACAGGAACCTACCTTTAAGTGCGGACTGTGACCTTGCCTTCAAGCTTGCGATGTAATTCTTGCACGCGACACATCGACTTGTCATAATGATCATTTGTGCTAAATAATTTTGAAATCCCACCATGCAGGACAAAGTTATGCATCGGACACGATTCTGGAACACACAAACGAAAAAACAAACAAACTAACAAACGCACACACGGACAGGGTAGAACACTATAAGCCCTTCCGCCATTTCATGGCGGGGGCATAATTATCAATCGAAATTACACACGGCTTCTCCTGTGTAGTGTCTGCTTTGTACTGCCTACTGTCATATTTATAATGACTGATTCTATCAGTCATTCAATGCTGTCACAAGCGTATTTTGGAAAGTGGCTTTCACAGCTGTATTCTTCCGCTCAGAAATGAAGTGATCGTAAGGTCATTTCGCTGAAAAACGTCTGGAATTTTTGAAAATAAGTTTTGTACAAAGTTGAATGAGAACTTATATAACGTATTCTTGTGCAGGTATAATTATATAAGTAGTTTTGTAAAATAAGAAGTATCCAACTAATGACATCAGCGGTCAAAAAATATAACGAATACAAACTGAATATTAAAAATCAATCCGCCAATTACCGTATTCGCCCCCTCTTCAAGCGCCCCTCATACATTAGTAAGAAACATTAATCAGCTGCCGCTGAAAAAAAAAATGTTTTACAGTTGTAAACCTGCCTAAAACAGTATTCCGAGCACGTCTATCATTACAGAGAATGTAATGTAAAAGAAATTCTGTAGGTTTATCCACTTATCTCGCAAGTGTTATACTGGACATCATACGGTTATTGTGTGTTTATCGGAGGCTATTATTGTAAACATTGGAGTGGACATCCTCGTGGTCCATAGGTAATGCGAAATACCGCAAACACTGAGTGCTTTAATGTCAGAATGCAAATATTACTTGTGTACAAGAGATAGAATTTTGCAGGTGCATGAAGTGATTTGCGCTGAATGAGTTATTTACATTAATGGAGCTGGATCATTAACAACAGGACTGAAGTTTGAAATTATTTTGAGCCGATGTACCATGACTTTATCCTGATAGAATATGTCATTTCAGGGCTGTTGGCCCTTTGATTTCAATAGCATGAACATATTCTGACAATATACTGCCTACTGTATACTGCTTACCGTTTGCTGATGCTGTTCTGTATACTGTATACTGCGCACTGGCTACTGCAATAGTGGCATTGCGCATATGCAAGAATCCTTAATACAAACCGGTTGCAGGCGCACATGCCTATGCGCATGCGCAAAACTGTATTACACAGTAAGCAGTAGGCCTATAAACAAACATTAGACAAGAAACAGTAAATCAATAGACTGGAGGTCGTAAACAGTAAATGAGCCGCGACACGACAAAACCAACAAAGTGGCATGTGCTCCCAGGAAACATTCAGATCAGCCTGGGTTTCTGCCCAGTCCGATCGGACTCAATGCTGTGCGCTTAAAGGGTAGCTCAGGGTCTAAGCTAGCTCCATGCGGAGAGCTAAGACTCTGACTAGACTGGGCGGACGCCCAGGCTGATCTGAGTCTACGCTGGGCATACATGCCATGTCACTTTGTTGGTTTTGTCGTGTCGCGGCTCAAATACTACCACGTATACATGTACAGACAGTGAAGAGGAGGGAGTTTTCAGATAGCATGTTTCTGTGCTCTTGCGCACGTGTTAATTTAATAGCGCAGGAGACAGTAAGCGGGGCACTCGTATATGAATTCCTTACATGAACTTTTGTTTAGTTCTTGACGGTGTGCTGCCTGCTGCAATATACTGATATTGCGCATGCCCTTATATCCTGATCGTATACCGTCAACTCGTCACTACCTATCATTTTTTTTATATCCCCGCCATTAAAAGTGGGGGTTGGGGGGCATATAGTATCGCCGCTGTTCGTACGTACGTCCTCTCCTGTCCTGTCCTGTACGTACGCCCTGTACGTCCGTACGAAAATGGTTTCCGTTTGATATCTTTTGAAAACATTGATGTATTGCTTTCATATTTTATACACAGGTATATAATCATAAAATACCGGTCAAGTTCGATGTCGGGTAAAATCCATCTATTATTGTGGGAGTTATGGCCCTTTTTCGACTTCATTTTGTATGAAAAACTGGTTTCTGTTCATTATCTTGTGAAAACATCGGCGTATTTGATTCATATTATAATTATAAAATACAGGTCAAGTTCGATTAAGGATAAAATCCGTCTATTATTGTGGAAGTTATGGCCTTTTCTCGACTTCATTATGTATGAAAAAATTGTTTCCATACATTATCTTTTGAAAAGATTAGTGTATTGGATTCCTATTTTACACACAGGTATATAATCATAAAATAAAGGTCATGTTCGATTAAGGGTAAATTCCGTCAATTATTATGAGAGTTATGGCTCTTTTTCTACTTTATTTTGTAAAAAATGGTTTCCGTTCATTATCTTTTGAAAAGGTTAATGTATTGGATTTATATTTTATACACTGATATATAATTATAAAATACAGGTCAGGTTTAATTAAGGGTAAAATCCGCTCATCACTTTTGGAGTTATGGCCCTTTTTCAACTTCATTTCATATAAAAATGGTTTCGGTTTGTTAGTCTTTGAAAAGTAACTTGTTTCCGGGCTATTTCCTTTGGAAAGTTGCATGGCATCCATTTCTGTGATAAGATACAGAATGTTATCACATATCACAGTCATGACATCCCCCTCCAACCCCCCCTCCCCCAACACACACACACTTCTCTTGGTCCGAGAAGCACAATACATCTGCCTAAGGAAAACAATAAAACATGTACCACACAAGTCTACCTTTGTGAACCTAGTTGTCCTACAAGTGCCAGTACCTTAAATAAGGCGCCATCTTACTTAGGGCACTAGGCGGGGTCGTCCGTGTCCTATGGACACATTCTAGTTCATACTATGTGATTTCAGTAAGTAGGGCGTAAATAGAAAGGGCGCAGTAGAAAGTAAACAGCTATAACAGTATATAATTGGGGTGGTTGGGTGGTGCGATGGTGCTGGGCGTAACTTCTAGTGCCGCCCCGGCCTAGTGATTTGGATATTTGGATAATAATAGGGAAAGGGCCTACTGTGCTTGCAATGGGTGCGGGTGGGGTTGTTTGGACATTTTTCTTTCATCTATCATTTCTCTCTTCTTTCTCCCTCTCGTTGGGAGACGGCCCGATATATATTGAAATAATGTCTCAAAAGGCCGTTAAACCCAAAACAACCAACCAACCAAAAATCATTCACACTTCACGCTCTATACCGTTAATGGATGGTCGGGTCGGTCGATGGTGCTGGGTAATTTTCAGTGCGGGGGCGTCCTACTGATTTGGAAAATAGTCGGGCAAGGGCCTACTGCGCTTGCAGTAGGGGCGGTGGGGTTGTTTTGACATTTTTTCTCTCGCCTATCATTTCTCTTTTCTGGAAGACGGCTCGATACACCCCTAGTTAACTATGTATATACAAGGGCTTTCACCGGAATCGGGTACTGGAAACAACATTATTCCTCTTAAGGCTATCCATAGTTTTATAAAATCTTCAAAGCGGGTTTAAAACTAGTTACAACTATATACATAGTTGGTTTGTATACACATACATATATATGTATACAATTTCGTCACTATTGTTTTCAATTCCTACCAGGCCCCGGGGTTATAATTTTTTTTCGTGCTCAACTCAGCTTAGCATGAAATTTTCTCTGCTGATCAATATGAAAATGCCAACTAATGTTGGCATTTTCATATTCATTAGCAGGTAAAATTTTATGCTCAACTCAGCTGAGCATGAAAAAAGTTTTATAACCTCGGGCCCAGGACTCGGCCCTGATCATCTGACAAGATTCCTTTGTATAGCTAGGTTTTCTTTTTTGATATTGTTTATAGTTATGTTATGTATATGTTCGCTTGCTGTCACTATCATGCTTAGTTATATCTGTTAATGTATGATGGGGGGCGAGCCGTAACTAATGTTGTGAGAACTTGTGGCCCAACGCCGTTGCTTGTCATTTATAGCAATAAAATATGCTTAACGATACGAAAAAGATATGTTACGAAACGGAAAAGAGTCATAGTTACCAAATGACCTGATGATCAGGTCGTTTGGTAACTATGACTCTTTTTCGTTTCGTAATATCCTTGAAAACATAGCTAACCAGGTGTGCGATATAGACTGAAATACTGTCCCAAAGAGCCGTTAACCCCAAAACAAACAAACAAGCAATCCCACTCCATACTTTCCACATCATACTCCACTTTATGCTTGTACTTCACTCTTCAGTCTCCATACTTTGTCCTATACACTGTGACTTCTCACTTTACACATTTTTTACTGTTTCTTTGAGCCTAACATTTTCTACTTCTGCCAGAATATTTCGTAATCTCGTTTACTTCAAACTTCAAACATACAATCGTATAACAAACAGTAAGCAAACTGAAGTGGTGTATAATATGAAGTGTTTTGTTATTTTACATGTCTGCCAGTAACTCGGTTTTACTGAGACCTCTGAGCGATAATGTGTGTGCGCGGTCGCCCCATAACACCGGCTTTGGAAGTAATCCGTTTTCTGAATTCAGAAAGTTTATACAAAATACACGCTGGTCTGGCATTCAACACAGGCAACGATGGCAACGTACCATAAAGCTCGATTGTTTTCTCATATTTCTTACATTAATTTAAAACTATCATTCTTACGGACCCGGCAGTTTGTTAGACCTCTCAGTCAGACCAGATTTTCGAAGAAATTCCGTCTAGTATAAATGCAGTGCTTGAATAAGGTTTTTCACCAATTCGTTGTCTTGTCGTTGTAGCCCAAAAATTGTTTTCAAGCATTTCTTGAATATGTATATCAATCCAATGAAACTTTTGATTCCTATTTCAAGAGTCGGGTAAATTAGACAGAAAATCACTTGAAGTAATTTATACAGAATTTATTAGACCTCTTCTTGAATACGGCGATGTTATATGGGACAACTATGCAGAGTATGAAAAAAATGAGTTAGATAAAATACAGAATGAAGCTGCTCGAATTGCTACGGGGGCAACGAAGCTCGTTTTACTCAATAGTTTATGTCATAAAATTTGTTGGGATTCACTTGAACATAGACGGAAAAATCATAGACTTACTTTATTTTATAAAATGATGTACAATATTACTCCACGTTACTTGTCTAATCTAGTACCCCAGTCTGTTAGTAACCTTTCTCGTTATAACTTGCGTAACTCAAATGATCTTCAAACAGTAGATGCCAGATATAGCCAATGTTACCACTCTTTTTTGCCCTCAACAATTAGAAACTGGAACAGTTTATCCGTAGAAATTAAACAATCTGATTCTGTAAATTCCTTCAAGCGTCTCCTCAACAAGGGCAAGTCAACAGTGCCTAACCACTATTACATTGGTAACAGAAAGGCCCAGATTCTTCATGTTCGTATTCGTACTAATTGTAGCTTACTGAATCTAGATCTATTTCTGAAGAACATCACTGAATCACCTATGTGTAGTTGCGGCAGTATTGAGAATGCGCAACACTTTTTCTTTCACTGTAAATATTTTGAAGTGCAACGAAGAGAACTGATGACTACGGTTTCTCCATACGCTATCCCCTCTCTTAAACTGCTATTGACCAGTTATTTAACTCTCTCACCAGAAATTAACAATATCATTATTTTAAAGGTACATATATACATTATAGACACGCATCGTTTTTAAATTATTATCATTATGTGCTTGAACACATGCGACTTGCTCTTAAAGATTGTCAGTTGCCAGAAATCTAAGTGCCCCTTGCAGCCAGCGCCCCGTCTCTCTTTTCCCACAGACAATGTTTTTTTTTTTTTTTTTTTTTTTCTTGTTTCCTTTTTTATTTAGTGGATGTGTTTTTTATTATTATTATTTCTTCTTTATGTAATCTATTTCATTAGTTTTGTCAAAGTGTTTGCAATGAATTAATGCTCGTCAACTGGACACTTACTTAGCCAGTATGTTATGTTTTACTTACACTTAGATACATTACCGGTTGATGAACCTTCTTCATTGCGAACACAGTTCCATCTACAGACTTCTAAAGATCTTTTCACTTATGTGTCTCTTGTAAATTCATGTTTTTGTCTAAAATATAAGTAGTACATGACCAGAGAAGTATATTCATTTTGCACAGACCGTTTTTACCTTCTGCCTGATAGTGCACTGTCTATTCAAGTTCAGGAGAAGAGCTATATAAGCTATCAGCTTTCGTTCTGATCCTATTTCTTAGTGTAACTATCTTGTTTATACATGTATGTTGTAATGTGCATGCAGTTTTGGAAATAAAATATGTTTAAACCAAGAGTCGGGGGTCGGATGGTCCGTGAGACTATACTTCTGAAACAAACTTATCCTGATGAGCAGAACAAGCAGGTTCCTTGTACCTTGTCTTCGTTGCCTGTGTTGAATGCAAGACCAGTGTGAAATACGTCCTTGTATTTTCCTCATCTTCAATTTCGAGTTTAGTACATGCGCAGGAACATTCACATTGTCTACTGTTCCGTAGTCAGGGTTCGAGGTTATAAAACTTGAGAATAATTTCCAACTCAAAATAAAGCACACTGATTGGCTGCTTCCGAGCATGTGCTCGGAATCAGCCAATCAGTGTGCTTTATTTCGAGTTGGAGAATGTACTTTAGTTTTATATCCTCTCGGTCCGGTCTTGCTAGATATTTTTTCATTCGCTCATCCGTGCATGCTATTTTATGATTTTCTTGTACAAATCGTTTTAATGGAAAGGATGCCCTTATGCTAAACAATAGCTATTATACATCAAAGCCTAACTCATTAACACATTTTAATCCCCCTGTTTATACTATGATGAATGTTGTCAAAAAAAAAAAAAAAAAAAAAAAAAGCTTAAATCCATTGTAGGAGCGAAACCGGGACTTATAAGAAAATCGTGGGACCTATTAATACTCAAAAATGTCCGACAGTCACTTTTTCATATTGTTTTATATTATTTTATATTGTATTATATTGCTATAAATAGTCATCAATTGCTTTGATGGGTTACCTAACACCGATTTACGATACTGATAGTCTTTTCTTGTTGTATAAGTAAACAAAGTAAAACACCAGGGCCAAGTTCTTCCAAACAAATGACGTCGTAAGTTGACGTTTCGTTAAAATTTCAAATGTAAATATCTCAAATACGCCAGCATTTTTGTTGGAAAAATGTGATTGCAAAAGCTTCTCACATTTTTTCAACAAAAAATAGTGTATTTAGTTATAAAGTCATAACACCTTTAGCGAGTTGACCTCTTAACGAACTCGTTAGGCTAACGATGCTCTGAACAAAAGGGTCCGGAATGTCGACGTTGTCGGTGTGGCGACTACCAACAAACCTGTTATCGATGTTTCCCGACAAAGTAAAACAGCAGCTCTGAAGATATTCAGTCAAAGACGTACGGAATCGGTGCCAGGAGATGCAACCATGGATACGTTCCGCTAAGTCTCCTTGAGAACATCGTGATGAGAATGTTACAACGATTGACTAGCGTACGTCAAATTCTTCGAAGATTGACTGGCTTATTTTACTCATCACTATCCTCGACATGATAAAAATTAATACGGCATATATTTACTCATCTGTATTCCTTCGCGAAAATAGCAAGCGAAAAAAAAAACATAAATGAAAGCAAAACAAACTAATTGATGCTTAGTTTTTGTAGCTTTAACATTACTTGGGTGTAAGATAAATATTACATATGATATCAAAATGTTTTTCTGTCACACAAAAAAATAATAAAATAAAATATTACCACGCTGTCAGGACATTGAAGAGTAGCCATGACGCTTCATGACGTAGGTCCGATACAACTATGCATGGACCAGTCAAGCAAAACACATGACCTGATGACGTAATGGTAAGCTCACCTAGCAGTCCCATATATGCGATAGACGAGTATTTTAAACTGAAAAAAAATACTGCCTATCAGCGATAATGTGTTACAACAAGAACAAAATAGTGTAGATCAGCTGAAGGCGACATGTACAGTGTGGATTTTTCTGCAGTTGACCCAGAGAACAGAACTTAACTCTGAACATCTATCAAAGTCGATTGATTTCTTGCTGTTAACCATTTGCACATTCTATTTCAATCTTTTATTTGGCTGTACATTGATGCAAAGTTATTTGTTAAATTGCTATTTAATTACCTAGTTCATTTTCCTTCAAACCACGAAGATTGATGTTTGACGTGAGACAAAGCGTGTCTCGCCCAGGGCTCACTACTGATGAGAAAATTTATATGCTATAAAAGTGATTATAATGATCTATAGGGCGCAATTATTTAACGTTAAAGAGAAATATATTGACTTTGAGCCCGCAGAACGAACAAAAAACATTGGCCATAAAACAAGCGTGTAAACAAAATTCGTGTTCTTGTCAATTTTTCAACTTACGCATTAAATCAAACAGACCAGGCTCTGTGAAACTATGACTTAAGATTTATGCAAACAAATGCGCAGTCTGATTAGAGTTTTCTCTGTTTGCACTAACTTAGCACGCAAATAATACTATGAAATCTGAAGAGTCGCAGAACTTTTAAGATTTTGGATTTTAAGCGGCTTAGTCCTGATTTTTGACATATGTCCGCATACGTCTTTTCTCCTGGTAGGGTGCGTATGTTTAGTGACATGTATACAAGGAACAAGTCAGTATACAATTAACTGACTGCAATAACAAAAACAAACACCTGTGCAAAAAAGACATAGATACTATTTTATTCAAGCGTATATATATACATGACTATAAAAATCATAAATTTACCTGAACAATGATCCTTCAGATACAGCTGGTTCGGATGGATCGGGAAAAGTTAGAAAATTACGTGCAAGAAAAGTTAGCGGATGCAATGCACAACAGAGAACGTCGGCATTCTTTCGTGAGATGATAGCCTATTATAAACATAGCTGTAACGTACAAAATCAACAATTCCGCACTTATTGCAGCAGACCCGTACCCTACTTCAAGCCTCGAATGCCGTAAACGCGGCATCTACATGTAATACTTATGATCGGATACTTTCGGCCGTCATCGGAGACGTTCGAATGATCTTGGTTGGTTGGTTGATTTGATGCTTAACGTCCACGGTAAACAACTAAGGTCATGTCGGGACGGTCAGTTAACCTAACCACACTATTCCTGGGCAGGCTTAGACCTCCTAAGCGGTTAACCAGTACTAAGTGCACATACTTTTGCCAGTAACTGACAACTGCCCCTCTTGAATCAGCGGAAGGAGAAACGAAAGTATGTGGCCAGACCGGGATTCGAACCCGAATGATCTTGGCTTAAGACGAAGGGACTTACAGTATTCTTTCTTTCTTTCTCTTTTGTACGCGTTTTTTTTCGGCGATAAACAAGTACCTCCATCTGGCAGAAAAGGCGTTACGGTGTCAAATCGATAACTCTATATTACCTGTATATTTTAGCGCTTTGCCACAAATGAGATTGCTTCCCTTTCCAGTGTATATATATTAAATAAGAAAATGAAAAATTCGTTCCGCTGAGGTGCGGGGGTAACGTCGATATGAGAATTGAAGTATGATGATGAAAAATATTTTTATGGGCTTCTATAGATTTCCCTTTTAAAGTGGGAACTGCTTATCTCCGGCCCGCTCGGAGCCTACGGTTATCGGAAAAATCCCGTAACTATAACGATTATTCTGCCCTATGAAACATGGACGCTCTTAGTGAACCTTTAGCTAGCTAAGGGCATCAAAGGAAGTGTGTGCTTGATTTCATTATTATTAGTGTCAAGTTAATATCTGTTATCAGTTTCTCTTAAATATATCTTTATATTTTTTTTATTTCAAACTCAGAAGACAAGCTTAGTTTGAATTTTGATGCACTGCTAATTATTGACTCTTTATGTGTATGCATAACAATAAACATTTAAATCTGAGCTCTCGACAGCCTGCTGTTTTCAAGTTGAAAAAAGCAACACAAATTTAAAAAAGAATGAAATATAAATAACTGCTATAAAATAAAATAAAAATGACAAAAACTAGAATTATCAAATAAACGATAAATTTCAAATGATCGAAATGGAAGTTGCGGCAAATAAATGTTATTTACGTATTTGTCATTTTCCTTAAAACTTAGCCGCGACACGAGAAAACCAACAAAGTGGTTGTGCGTCCAGCGCAGACTCAGATCAGTCTGGGCATCCCGCACATTCTGATCAAACCTTTCGCTAAGCGCTTACAGGGTAGCTAAGGGTCTAAGCTACCTTCATGCGGACAGCGAAGACTCTGACCAGACTGGGCAGATGCCCAGGCTGATCTGAGTCTGCGCTGGGCGCACAACCACTTTATTGGTTTTCTCGTGTCGCGGCTCAAATGTTTTTGTATTTTATATTTTCAGCTCCACCAATGTATCCACCAAGCTTCGGATCACCAATATACCCGAGTCCCTATTTACCAATGTACGGGTCATTCTAGTCTCTTGTGAGGAATTTAATGGACCAAAACAGCGAAAATCCTCAAGTGGTATCCGGTTTTCATGGTTTTTGTGGTGTATGTACTAACTTCAGTACGCTGTTCAGTGTGTCTCTGGAGCGCCATCGTGAGAAAACCTGTCATAATGTGTATGGGTACACCTCTATGTTATTCCACTATTTTTACAAAAGGGAACAACTTTCACGACTTCATGTTTGCTTCTCTGGCCAACGTAGTCCTCTCAAAATAGGATCTGCTCTTAAGAGAAAGAATTTGCTCTTAAGGGAGCAAATTCTTTCCTTTAAGAGTTGACCTCACTCAGAATGGGGGCAAAATATGAAATGACCGACTTTCTTCCCCTGAAAGTGTACCTATTTACCTTAAGACATATGCTGACTGCGCGTGCTTAGATCAGACAGAGCACGTGCGCAGTCTGATGTGATAATGCTTCATACGATTGCATCTTAAATTGCCCTTAAAAAGCAAATACAGCGTGCCCAGACTAGCATGCTCATTTTCTCAGGCTAGTCTTGGTATGCACTGTTCAAGTATGGTTTAGACAGGTTTTCCTATAATTCCATCCATTTTGATCTGCTGCTACGGTGTGAAAATCGGAATTCCGCTCGGCCAATTCCGTGAATCACGGAATTGGCCGAACTGTGTTCCGAGGTTTTACGCCGTAGGTGAAGAACTGTTCCCGGGGATTCCGTTTAACTTTATCAGGAACGATTCACAAGACGCCTTTGCGGATAACAACGACTAGGACCAGACTGCACCGCACTATTTGGTCAAAGATCTGCTGTTCGCACACTAGTACTATGTACTTATTAACCTAGAGGACATGAAGCAACTCTGACCCGGACTTCGTCTGAATTGCATTTGTGTTAAGGATCCTTTAATCTCTACAGGCACACAACTTGGGAAAAAACATTGAATCAACATTGATCCAATGCCATGACGTTTAATCAATGTTGGTTCAACATTGCTTCAACGTTGTGTTCCTAATGGGTTTTTCTCGAGATATAGTATAAAGAGTAATTTATAAGAGCAGCCACAGATCGCTTTCTGAAACCTTCTGGGACGAGCTACATAATACGCTTTAGACCAGATTGAGCATGTGCTACAAAATAGTGTAGAGCCTCCGGAACGAAATCTACCTAATTTTTAAGCAATTTCAGTAACATGAAACCACCCCGTAATTGCAAATATTGTTCTTCTTCTTCTTCTTTATTATTATTTTTATTTGTAATAATTTCTTTTTATAAAATTCTGTGCGCGTGTGTTATCTGTTAAGTTCCTTGTCTGCTGTATATTGCTAAAGTAAGAGTATTTTTTTATAAATGTTTGAATTAATTGCCAATTTAAGATGAATGGGAGCACCATGTTTTTCCCGCCATTTTGTTTTCAAATGGTTTGAGGGGGGAGGGGGGGGGGGGCAACTTTTATAAATTTTTGTTCCCTTCCCTGAGCGACGAACCCCTTCCAAAATCGGATCTATTCTTAAAGGAAAGACTTTGCTCCTACAGGAGCAAATTTTCTCCTTTAAGAGTTTACTGCTATTGAAAAGGAAGCAAAAATTAAATGGGAGAGTTGCTTCCCCTGAAGGTGTATCCATTCTCCTTAAATGTCAGTTTAACTTGCAGAAAGCGACACAATGATGTAACCCAGTGACCCTATACACCATACACTGTATCTACTCGCACCCAGGCTAATAATCCTGCGCACAATAGCCGTCATCTCATTCCATGCACTTTTCTTCACTTAATGAGAATGGGAACACATGTTTTTTTTTCATAAAGGGAAACAACTTGTGACTTCCTGTTTACTTCCCTGGATGAAGCAGCCATTCCAAGATAGGGTCTACTGTTAAAGGAAAGAGTTTGCTCTTGGAGTTGAACCCAATTGAGAAGAGAAGCTAAAATGAATATGACAGAATTGTTTCCCCTGAGAGTGTACCCATTCACTTTAATTGAATACACCGCCAAGCGAGATCACTCTTCATTTCAATTATATTGTCTCCCTTCTCACTGGGGACTACTCATGAGGCAAGAGTTTTCTCTCATAGGGGAGCAAACCTGTGGACGCAAAAGGAGTACCCTCCTGTGAGAAGAGGAAACAAATCGTGTTCTTTAACAATGATTTACCTTTCAAAAGGAGATAACTCTTCATAAGTTACTGGTAATATTACTACCTTAGTCTCCCTTCGTCCGACACGGACGAAGGGAGGCTAAGGTGGTAATATTACTACTATTCATAATTGAGAGTGCATTCACTTGGAGGTGTGTCACAGTATATCCATATGGATATTTTTATGCAATGGCTATGCCAATTATTATTATCATTATTATTACTATAATATTTTTGTTGTTATAATTATTATTATTATCATCATTATTGTTATCATTATTACTATTATCATTATTGTTATAATTATTCTCAGTATTGTTATTTTTATTATCATCGTTATTTAATTATTAATAATTGTTATTATTATTATTATTATTATTATTATTTGTCTGATAGGTGTGGAAGGTGTGTGGGTGGGGGAAATAAGAAAAATTAAAGCCTGTGCTGTTTGTCTTATTTCTTGAGAGTACATAATACATAAGTACTGAGCTTTATTAGAAGCAACATCTTTGCATGTGGAGATGAAAGAAGAAAAAGATAAGAAAGAATCGATGTTTAACATCCATCATTTATTCTGTCTTTCTTCAAGAAAGGATGAAAACGATTAAGCAAATTCAGATTGTTCAAAAACAAAGCCTGAACAAAGAAATTGGTCCTAAGTCGGGCCATATTTAAAAAAAAAGTTTGTTTGCCCTGTCCCTACCCAGTCTTAAAATTTTGGGTAGGTCGATAGGTCTTTTTTATTATTACTATCCAGAGATGTCACTATGTCTGTAAATTCTTAAAATGACATATGTCAAGGTAGAAGAACTGAGCTTTAAAAATGGATGCAGTTACTAATTTCAAGCAGCTATATTGTATAACTTGAACTGTATTTTAAGTTTTCATTAGTACTTTTAAACTTAAGAAACCAGAAGAAAAACGAAATTTTCTGAAAATTAAAAGAAAAAAATCTAGAAATCTAGAATGCAAATAATTTTTTTTTGGGTAGGCATGATTTCTGGGTAGGTAGGGAGAGGGCAAACAAACATTTTCTTTTATTCTTTTTATTTATTTTTTTTAATTTTTCGGCCTCGGCTTTATTTGCTGTTTTACTTTTAGGAGATAAAGTGTTAGTTTTTTAATGTTTATAGACGCATTAAGGTGTCACACATTTTCCGTTGTAAGTTATGAAATGTTGATGAAAAATATATTAGTGGTTTTATCATTTTTCTTATTAAAACATTTCACTGGAATATGAAATAAGCCACCTACCGGTACCGTAAACATTCTTAATGAGCCGCGACATGACAAAAGCAACAATGTGGTTGTGCGCCCAGCGCAGACTCAGATCAGCCTGGGCATCCGCCCAGTCTGATCAGAGTCTTCGCTGTCCGCATGAAGGTAGCTTAGTCCCTTGGCTACCCTTTAAGCGCTTAGCAAAGGGTCTGATCAGACTGGACAAATGCCCAGGCTGATCTGAGTCTGCGCTGGTCGCACGACCACATTGTTGGTTTTCTCGTGTCGCGGCTCTAATATTGGGACACCAAAAGTAATTACCATAATTATCATAAAACTGGGACAGTTTGGTTTTACAGTGCAGTAATGTGTCCAAAAATGCAAATGGGATGGCAAATAGTGTAAACCCTGATCAGACTGCACCTTCTCATCTGGGTTTGCACAATTTGCTGAGACCTAACTGTCCCAATATATATAGTTTTTGAAGGTAATTCGTTTTTGAGTGATGATAAAAGACTTTTGCGTTGGAGTCATGTAAAGTGATTGAGTCCATCTCCACGTTTTTTTTACCATTTTCGCAAAAGGGAACAACCTTTGTGAGTTTCTGTTTTCTTGCCCTGACCGCATAGCCCTTCCAAAACGAGGTCTACTCTTAAAGAAAAGAATTTGCTCCAAAGGGAGAAAATTCTGAGAGTTTGAGAGTTGAGAGTTTGAGGGTTTTATTTCTGACCAAAACCTCTAGCCCGGGTACATGTCACAAACATGTTAACAATTATAAACATTTTGAGGAAAGTTGCACAACAATACTAACAGCATTGAAGTCAAGTTGTATGAACAAGTTCTAAGCAACTGGACAAGTACATGTATGTCTGAACAAATATGAGCCACGACACGACAAAACCAACAATGTGGTTGTGCGCCCTATGCAGACTCAGATCAGCCTGGGCATCCGACCGGTCTGGTCACACTCTTTGCTAAGGGACTAAGCTACCTCCATGCGGACAGCGAAGACTCTGATCAGACTGGGCGGATGCCCAGGCTGATCTGAGTCTGCGCTGGGCGCACAACCGCTTTGTTGGTTTTCTCACGTCGCGGCTCATATCATCTTGTAGGCCCAAGCCAGGCCGCAAGTGAAAGAACATCCTGATCAAGGCCCACATTGCTGACCATTTCGTCTGCTTCCCAGGAACGTACCAGACAAATTGCCTCATTTATTAAAAGAACAGAGTGTCCTAACTCTTAGAATGGCAGGCATTGATCAATCATAAAACATACATATATATACAAGACCTGAGTGGAGGAGAAGGATAATGATGAAAATATTAAATGTCTGAATACCCCTAAAAATATATATTATAGATAGTGAAAATGATAGATGCTACCTGTACCATACAATTTCCAGGCATCTGGACTACCTGTACCATACAAGTTCCAGGCATCTGGACAAAAAGACTTGAACAAACAAAACAGGCCCAGGCCAGGCAGCTCATAAGAGAGAAGTCTGCCCAAGGCCCACATTGCTGGCCATTTCAATTGCTTCCCCGGCATGCACAAAACTGTTCCATTTTAGGACAAAAATACGGTAATTAAGAGAACAAACAGATCTTTACAGCCAGCACGGATCCAGGCCAGGCAGCTCATAAAAGAGCAGCCTGTCCGAGGTTCAAATTGCTGGCCATTTCAATTGCTTCCCCGGAATGCACAAAACTGCCCTATTTTAGGGTAAAATACGGTATTTAAGAGAATAAATAGATCTTAACAGGTAGCACAGGTCCAGGGCAGGCAGCTCATAAAAGAGCAGCCTGTCCGAGGTTCACATGGCTGGCCATTTCAATTGCTTCCCCGGAATGCACCAAACTGCCATATTTTAGGGTAAAAATACGGTATTTAAGAGAACAAATAGATTTTAACAAGTAGCACAGGTCCAGGTCAGACAGCTCATAAGAGAGCAGCCTGAATTGACGGCCATTTAGAAGAGTGGCATAAATAAAAATGTCAGAGTTGTTCCCCCTGAGTGTGTATTCACACACCGAAAGCCTTTCGCCTTGTCAATACAAGACATGGCTAAACTGCACCGCGATACCAGATCATACGAGAAGCTGATCTTTGGATATTTCCCAACAGCAAAATCTCAGGTAGATTTTGTGTATCCGCGCAGCCTCACACCAACAGGCTCTGATTTTGATGTCTCTACATGGCGGATAGCAAGGAATCGGACCAGTATCACGGTGCAAATGAGCAGGCTGTCTTAGATGTGTGTTTATATTGATACTCATCACAGTGTATAAGCGGACAGTCACCAAATCGGAAGCGACAATTGACTGTACACCCTAAAATCATTAGTGACACATAAACAACTTGTGAGGTGAAACGGTCAAAAGCAGGTAAGTTCTTATCGAATTTGTTCTTTTAGATGCGGTTTTCGACATCGGGGAGAGGATTAGATGTACTTCACCTGTAGCATTGTCAGTTTGACATATCTCCACCCAATCTCTGTGTAAAAATCAAGTTTTCCTGCTTAATCACCAGTTTTGCTTTATCTTCTGTCGATCGACACGGACGATCGGGGCTAAAAAGACCAGAATTATGGCATAATTTCTGATAAAACCAACATAAAATCATCGCTACATCTTTATCCTGTGATATCCAATAGCTGAATCCATCGAAACATTACTTTAAACAAATAAATTGCCTCCTGGATCGCACACGTTCGTCTCATTCGACTGTCCGACTAGTGACAAAAACAAAAAATGGTGTTGAACGACTAGCGACGATTTTCTTGTAAGTCTTATTGAGCAGAAAATGTGTTAGTAAATATTTTTACTTATGTATTCTTTATAGAAATATAACGACAAAGGAGGGTAAGAACTTCTACTGGATTGAGTTTGTTTTCAGAAGTCCAGTATGCTGTTTATATCTACCATAAATTTGTACAGATTAGCATGGCAGGCTCAATGATTTATTCGTAAGATTCGAAATAAATTGAAAATACTGAGAGTGTTTCTGAATTTTTCTGTGTAAAGAAAATGTACTTTGAATGTGTTTTCCAACAGACAAAACTAATTACAATGGTCAGACTAGCAGCTTAAAAGGGGTCTGCCTATAAACAGCAATGATGCGTAATGTAGCGTAATGATGCGTAATGTCGAGTAAAGATGGACAATATTGCCTGAAAATGACCTTTGAAATTTTTACATGAAATTTTAAATCCATGGCCTTGACCTATAGGTCATAAACACGAGTGGGGATGAAGCTGATTAAAAAAAATTTTAGACCAACATCTGTTATCATGCCAAATAGAATTCAAATCGATCTAAGGGTATAGAAACTATGAGATCTTAAACACTTTAACGTAAAACTGGCTTTAACATAAAATTTCTAAGTCTGTGACCTTGACCTATAGATCTTGACCAGGGGCGAGGATAGTGCTGAATAGAATTTCAGACCAGTATCAATCATCATACCAAATAAAGGGTGTAGAAACAATGAGATCTTAAAAACTTTAACGTAAAACTTCAAAATTTTGCTAACGCCGCCAACGCCAGGTGCGGGGGCTCAATAGCTCTTTCTGAACTTGTTCAGGCGAGCTAAATGTCTTTGGTGAGACTTGGAGGGTCGTAAAACTTTTAGTGAACATTATCAAAAATATACACGCCCGCGCCCCCTCCACCCTACCTGATATTAAATGAATCTACCCTAAACAATGCAGTCGTTTTTTTTTTAACAAAGCAGTATCTCTGAGGATTCTTGACAGTCTCAGGACGCAGAGAAACATTTATAAGTTCCAGATTATTAATAAAAAATATATGAAAAACAATACATTACGCATCTTTACGCTGCATTACGCATCATTACTGTATTAAGGCACATCGGCTTAAAAATATGAAAACATATTTTACAAACGGCACAATATTGTCACCTAGATCTACATTGATACCCTATACTGCCCTTCTACATCCTCTTCGCTCTCCCTAACCTAAATTACAATGTAAGAAGAGGACGTGTGCTTGCATCAGGTGCGTAATGTGGGGGTTGTTTTAGTTTTTTTGTGTGCTTCTTGTGTTTTTTTTTTTATTTCACGTCTACCCTATCTGTCTTTCCTAATTCTCCATCACTTGGGAAACAGCTAAACGTGCCCACAGAAATATACCTGAATATGTGCGGTTATAACCAACGGTACTTGTCATTTACTGTCGGAGGAGAACTTACCTGTTATTCGTTTCACTTGCTTAGATAGCCTAAGCTTGTATATGAACAGTTAACTGGCTCGTCATGACCTTAACTGTGCACCGGACCGCTAACCCAAACAAAGAAACAGACTCCCCATTTCTACCCCACCAGCCTAACCCTGCCCTACCCTAAGCCTACCATTTAGCTTTACACTAACAAAATCACCCAATCAGACCGAAACTACCCAGGACCGAAACGATCCGAGTTTCTTTACAAAAACAGGAAAGGTATAGATCCGAGGACAGAGCCCTGGTGTACACCTACAACGTCATGAATTTTGTAGAATTGGCCATTCAGTATAACGCTGCTTACAGGAAAGGTGTGGTTGGGGTTTACATGTAGCTTTCTTTACTTTTTATTGCATTCATGGTTGCTTAAACGGTACCGGAAGACGGAAAATGCGAATTTCTGAAAACCAGTAGCGCATCACAAAAGCAGTACGCGGCTAGGTCACAATTTTGATTGAAATGTTGACAGAGAAAAATTTAGCCATATGATCATTTTTTTATCAAGAAATGCTTGATAGCCTTCTCCCCAAATGATGATCCCGGTGAAAGCATCCAAAACGATATTTTTATTACCTTTTTCAAGCATTTGTTGAAAATGATAGTCATGAATGTGAAAATACAATCACAACAAGTCGGACAGTTTTTGTTTCTTGATATGTCGCTAATGATTAGGTACAGTTGTCACTAGTCGGACAGTCGAATGAGACGAACGTGTGCGATTCAGGAAGCAATATATTTGTTTACAGTAATGTTTCGATGGATTCAGCTATTGGATATCACAGGAAAAAAGATGTAGCGATTATTTTAGGTTGGTTTAAACAGAAATGATGCCATAATTCTAGTCTTTTTAGCCCCGATTGTCCGTGTCGATCGACAGAAGATAAAGCAAAACTGGTGATTAGGCAGGAAAACTTGATTTTTACACAGAGATTGGGTGGAGATATGTCAAACTGACAATGCTAAAGGTGAAGTACATCTAATCCTCTCCCCGATGTCGAAAACCGCATCTAAAAGAACAAATTCGATAAGGACTTACCTGCTTTTGACCGTTTCACCTCACAAGTTGTTTATGTGTCACTAATGATTTTAGGGTGTACAGTCAATTGTCGCTTCCGATTTGGTGACTGTCCGCTTATACACTGTGCTCATGGGAAATTCTTGTGGTGCTGCTAAAAAGCGTTTCAAAACTTTTTTTTTTCTCTGAGTCACCCCCTTTTACAATATATGTGGTAATGGATTGGTGGGTTACTTAAACAGTATTTAAAATCATAGTTGAGCCGATGGAAGAGTGATAATAAAAGGCTGGGTGCAATGGAACGGTTGATAAAATTTCCGCCTCCAGCAGGATTCGAACCCGGTCTGCAAGCTTGCCAGGCCAGCAGTCAACCAGCAGTTAACCAACTGAGCTATTGGCGGAAGCATTGTTGTAAAAGTCGGTACTGTCACAATTCTCGCGGAAAAGCTGCGCAGATCCGGATCCAGAGGGTGGGCTTTGGGGCTTCAGCCCCGCCATCTGGGACTGGTTAAATTAAAATTAAAATATATGTTGTGACATCTCATTAGAATCGCCTCGGCGAGGCGATTCTAAAGAGACATCACAACATTTATTTCAAGGCAAAAAGCCAACAAAAATTCTCATCAAACTTATCTCTAATTATGTCATATAATTTTAAGCTCCCTCCCCCCCCCCACGCCCAACATATCGGCACCTACTAGCCCCATAAGTTATCCAGAGCCCCACCAGTATGTGATGGTCTGGATCCGGGCCTGCTGCGGATTAGTTCGGCACCTTTTCTTTCAAGCTTTCCACCGTCATTCAAAACTGGATAATTTCAAACTTTCAAACTTGATGAGACCCATAAACCAATGCGTCAAATACTCCAGGTCATACGGGATATCGTTTGCCTTTCGCGAGAATGGAAGAGAATTTTTTTTTTTTTTTTTTTTTTTTTTTTTTTGCAAACAAGGGCACTGTCGCAGACTATAGGATCTGTTGAATTTGGGCAGCTGGGAATTTTTCATTCGCATATATTCGGCAGATCTTCCTTCAAGTTTCTCCGCCATCTCCATCGAAAACTGGATAGTACCCATTCTCACGAAAGGTAAACAATAGCTCGGTCACACGGACGATACGGATAGTGCCGACTGTAGGCGACAATGAACCTTTCCGAACCACACCCAGAATGTCAATTAAAGATCACCTGATAGTGTATAACTGACTAATGAAATGACAACGGAGCATGTGACAAAGTTCCACAATCAAGATCGCACCAGTTTTTTATTTTCTTTGTCGGCTCCTCCTTCCCTACACCGACACCATTTTTTACATATCGTGTTATTCTATATACACTAGAAAAGTGCCCGCGCAAGCGCGGAAATATTTCATGATGGTCAAGTTTATATAAAAAAAGCGAGTTTTAATTTTTCAATGTAAATGGCCTTAGGCCCAGGTGAAGATATGATCTTTACCATGAATACTCACTAAAGCTTCATTTACCTAATTAGTTGTCTGCATCTACAAACTTTCAGGTAGCAGACTGCATTGTTTCTAACAAAAATATCAACTTTTTTCACTTTTTCCTATAGAAAAACCTAAGTGACTCAAAAGTTGACCTTGCCGTAAAACAGATCAAGGTCATCCCAGGGTCATCATTTATATAAATTTTGTTGAGCTTTTGAGTCCTTGATGCGGCATGCTAAGTTTCAAGATCATAGGATTTGTGGTTCTGGGGGAGAATTGGTTGCATACACCACTATGGTCAGGCCTACTCTTGAGTACATATCACCTGCATGGGACCCAAAGCCTCCACCCTTGCGCCAAAAATTAGAGCAAGTCCAACGAAAGGCTGCCAGGTTTGTCCATTCTGCATATACTGTCAGGACCCCAGGTTGTGTGACAAAGATGGTGCAAGATTTAGGCTGGGAATCACTCGAACACCGAAGATACATCTCACGCCTAATGATGATTTTCAAGATACATCATCAGATAGTCGAGGTCTCCGGCTCAACTGAAGTACTCAGGCTAAATGACACAAGAACCAGGGGCTCACACCGCTTCAAACAGACAACTTGTGCAACCACAGCTTACAGGGACTCATTCTTTCCCCGCACTATCAGCGACTGGAACCGCCTACCGACAAAGGTCACCGACTGCACCACCACAGAGGCGTTCCGGGCCAGTCTGGGATCCCTCAAACCATGCCACTAGATGACAAGATGTTTGTAAATAGTTTTAACCTGCACACACAACTCTTTTATTGGGCTGCACAGATTTTTATATTTCAGGACTAGTATATTTCAGGATAAATCTGTTACATCTTCCATACCTGATTATTTCCAAAATTCTGAACCTTCTATTATTTGTTATAAGTATAACAAACCGATTAGAAGTATCATATTTAATTTCAATAAACTTGTGTCTGATCTTGACATCGATGCTAATACTCCTGATTCATGAGATTGTAAAGATTCCAAATTTATTTACCCATCAGCAGGTCATGTTGTGACTGGAAATTTGAAGATCATCCCGGATTCTAGAATTCGTAACATTGTTTCTAAGGGTCCTAAGTATAGATTCCCTTCCCATATCGATTTCAACACATGTAGGGAAGAAATTGCATCTGCATTAAATGATTTTGGTAATCGTTGGTGTAAACGAGAGGGTGTCGAAAGTAACGCTTTAAAGAAATGGAAACTAAGTATCTTTAATATTGTGGATAAACGTATAAAGTTTTATTCACACAATACTAATCTTTTACCTCCTAAGCCTAAATCTTCCTTTAGATATTTGAAGCAGGGTATCCAGGATTTTCATGGGAAGTATGTTTTGGTTCCTGCTGACAAGGCCGCAAACAACATTGTTGTTGTTTGTCGGTTGCACTATATTAACACTTTGAAGCAGGAACTTAATGGCACCACGGCTTACGAAGAGACTTTTACAGATGAGAAGACTGTCGTTAATAGCCACTCAAATAATTTGCCTTTAAAGTTTGCTGTAAACGTTAAGGAACGCCAAGACAAACTTCCTACGATGTATTGGTTACCTAAGCTTCACAAAAAACCGTATAAAGCTAGATTCATTGCCAACTCTAGCTCTTGTACTACTACAGAATTATCTAAATTATTAACTTCTTGCCTCACTGCTGTGAAATCTCGTGTCATTTGGTACTATGAAACAGTGTATGAGAGGTCAAGGAAAAATATGTTTTGGTCTATAAAAAATTCTGGTGAGGTACTTAGTAAACTGAAGTCAAGAGGGTTCCGTGCGACTAGTTTGTCCACTTATGATTTTTCTACTCTTTATACCACATTACCCCATAATTTAATAAAGGAAAAACTTGTTGATTTGATTGAGAGGGCCTTCAAAAAGTTCTCCAAAAATGAAGATACCCTTTATATTGCCTGTAACGATAAGAAAGCGTTTTTCACTTCTACTGACCGTAAAATATATAGAGGATATAGTCTTTGGTCATGTCAGAATGTATGTGACGCCTTATCATATCTCTTAGATAATATTTACATCAGATTTGGTAATAACTTATACAGACAAATTGTTGGTATTCCGATGGGTACAAATTGTGCTCCTCTTGTGGCCGATTTGTTTTTATTTTGTTATGAAAGAGATTTCATGACTTCTCTTTCTGTTGATAATCAAGCTGATATCATTGAGGCATTTAACTCAACCTCTAGATATTTAGACGATCTTCTGAATATTGATAATCCTTATTTTGAAAGCATGGTTAACCAAATTTACCCACCTGAACTTAAATTGAATAAAGCTAATACTTCAGATACCGAGGCCCCCTTTTTGGATTTACATCTATCTATTTCTAACGGTTTTGTATCTTCTAAAATTTATGATAAACGTGATGACTTTGACTTTGATATAGTTAATTTTCCATTTTTGGACGGTGACGTTCCACGTCGTCCCTCTTATGGAGTGTATATTTCTCAACTTATAAGATTTGCTAGAGTGTGTAGTCATGTAGATGACTTTAATGCTCGTAATAAATGTTTAACTGCTAAACTTCTTCAACAGGGCTATCGGTATCATAAGCTTAGAAAGGCTTTTTCTAAATTATATCGCAGACACCATGAATTGGTTTCAAAATTTGATGTCGGATTAAAATTTCTTTTACACCAAGGCCTATCGGAACCAGAATTTTATGGTGACTTAGTATACAAATTCAAAAAGATTAAGGGTAGGACTGATTTTTCTGATCAATTCCGAAAAATAATAATACGTCACAAACGTATTGGCTATAATTTAAATGTTATGCGACAGTCTGCATGCTTAGTGATTAACCCAATCACGGTTGATAACTTTGCTGCACTCTTTAATTGCACACCGGGGGATCGGTCGTCAGACTCTATGATGGCCCCGACCTAAAGCTATATATTGTAGTTGGTTGGGACCGGAGCCTTTTTGTCTGTTGCTTGGTCCACCGGGGCTCAACTGGTGACCTTCTTTTGCTTCAGATTTCCAGTGGGGTTGTTTGGCAGGACAGGGATCTCCACCTGTCAGACGGCCCGTTGTATCTGTTGAGTCCTCGTCTTTGCTTCTTCATGGTGTTGAAATTTGATTTATGTGTTTACCGTGATGATTCATTGACGAGTTAGAGGGTTATCATGCGAACCGAACAACCAACTAAATGTTTTGTACCACTTCAGAAACTGAGGGTGAGGTTGGGCCTGTAAAATCGATTTAAGCCCCCCAGTAATTCATTACTGACCGTTCCAAGGCGGTAGTTCTGTTGTGGTTCTCTGTTGCCTGTTTTTGGTGTCAGAGTTTCTGTGATTTTTTACCTTATGTATGTTCTTATTATTTTTGGTTCGGTTTGGGTTGCTGAGTGGCCACCTTTTGGGAACAAGCTGCTCACTCGGTTGGCCATATGTTCTCTGTATCTTGATTATTTGTAATCTTAGTTGTTTCCAACTATGGTTTGAGGGCCGGATTTGGATTTTGATTGTTTCAGTTCCTGGTCTTTGCATACTTTTTACTTTTACACAGGGTTTTCGACATTCCAATCTGGATTTCAACCCTTCACCCGGATGATGATGATGATGATGATGATGATTTGATGCTTAACGTCCACGGTAAACAGCTAAGGTCATGTCGGGACGGTCAGTTAACCTAACCACACTATTCCTGGGCAGGCTTAGACCTCCTAAGCGGTTAACCATTACTAAGTGGACATACTTTTGCCAGTAACTGACAACTGCCCTTCTTGAATCAGACTTATGAGTCAGGTGCCCTACCGATTGCGCTGCGCGGCCCGGCGTGGTTCTGGGGGAGAAGATTTTTGAAAATTTTTACTATAATAAATGTTTGCCATCTTGGTTATGTGAACTGTCCTGGGTATTTTATTTTTCTGGAAAAATTGGTCCTGGAACGTTTTTGGGGAAAATATTCAAGGCCTCTGAAGACTAAAGGCTTATTTAGCTTCGTTGAATCATTGAAATTGATTTGTCTGCTTCGCTGGAAAAAAAGCTCTTTCTTGCCTGGCGCATGTGTGTTAACCTTAGACATTTTTAATTTTTGTCTTTTCGAAAGTTCAGTTCAGTTTGAATTCTCCTAACGACGTTCCCCAAGTGGCTCAGCGGTACGTGACCATAGCCGCACACACTTGGCGCCGTGTGTCCGTCCAACTTTTCGAAAGACCATGTGCGTTGAGCTTTATTCTTCAATGGGCGAGTTCGATTGGCTACTCGTATTGACTATAGTTCTGGAAGAAAATGGGTCGTTTCGAGCCAGGGCCGTCGGGACTATGACCATTTAGTTCTTCATCCGTTTAGACATATGAGCAAAAATACAAATTTTATATATAAATAAATCTTTATTTATGGGGAATGACGTACGTTCATGGGTCGGATTTTTGCATTAGAACCTGCTAAATTTGGACTTGCTAAGCAGCGCGCCGATATAACGACGCAGAACCGAAACGACCGGATTAATTTAAAACGTGTATTCGAGTACACGATAATTTCACTCGAACGCACCCATTGTTGACAAAAATATTCGACCAATAGTCGAAGTTTTTCTAGAAAAATACTTGGGAGAATTTAAAATGAAAGACGAATTCAATTCCCAAATTCTTTAAATCTACGTGAAACTAAAACACACGCTAACCGAAATTATAAATGATAGCAATATGCGAAAGAACCAGTATAGAAATTACGCTTGAAAATGCCACCAATTTTGCAGTTTATGCGTTACCTCGTTTATTTAGTATTATAGATATTTACAAATATTTACATTATTGAAAAGCTGCGTATAAATGATATAAATGTTTTTTTTTTCCTGATATCCCGATTTAGATTGCACGTGTTGAATGCCCCACAACATGTCCGTGATTTTGCCTTACAGTTAATGAAAAGATGCATACCTGTTCATCTACTGGACACACAACGCCGAATCACTTTCATCTAACTGTTCTTCGCTAAATTCCGCCACATGAAAATTAGGCCCAGAGGTTATGAAACTTGAGGACATTCTCGAACTCAAGATAAAGCACACTGATTGGCTGGTTCCGGGCACAACTCAAAATAAAGGACACTGATTGGCTGCTTCCGAGCATGTAAACTCAAAATAAAGCTCACTGATTGGCTGCTTCCGAGCACATGCTCGGAAGCAGCCAATCAGTGTGCTTTATTTTGAGTTTGAGATTATTCTCAAGTTTTATAACCTCGAACCGAGATCTGTTTTCTTGTTCGTCTCAAGACTCATCTGTGTCAGCTACTAGGCATTGCTCGGCATTATCAGAATAGTAATCTTCTTCAGTTTCCTGTGGTTGAGGCATACTAGGATGCAAAATGCGCTGTCTTGCTCCTCTTCTAGTCTGGGGGGCATAATCCAGAAAAAAAAGCTACGCTAAACTTTTTGGGTACAAGCTGGCAACCGGTTTCAGTTTAAAGCAAATTCAATTCTGAACAAGACCTAGGGTGTTGCCAACTCGAAAAAACTGATTTATATGGGGCACGATGTCAAAGAAAGGCCCTGTTTCGCAGCATTTTGAAAGTTAGTGTGTTTACGTCGCGTGTTATATAAACGACGGGGCGTAAATTCTCATGTCAAATTATTTATATTTTTTAACAAAATGATAGTAGGTAAGATTGATACATCCTATTGAAATTTTGAAAAGAATACAAGGCGCAAAATACGTTTCTGGGCACTCTTTAGCCTTTGTTTACCCCACCCACTTTTCGCTACAGTACTGGTATGAGTATAAGACAGCTTTATGAGATTTGTATCATCTTTAAGGCAAATTTCATTTTAGAATGAAATGATTTAATAATAGAATCTTCTTATATGGCTGTAGTCCTCTCAAGGAAGTGTTTAATTGTTTTTTAATTCCCTGAAAAACTTGGACAATGCTACTTAAACATCCCCGCCCCACCCCGCAAACAGTATAATTGACTGTTTCCCAGGAGTTTTTGTCAGTGTACGCTAAAATATAGTCTTTTAGAGAAGTTTGTTCGCTCCCAACAAGTTTCATCGATTGTTCATTTAACAATTTTGGCCATGTTTCCCAAAATCCCTTAGTGACTCCCGTGTCTTGGGAACAAGAAGTAACATGAGGACAACACAATTATAGGAAGCCTTCCTTCTCTATAATTATTCATGAACCCAAACCATGTCCTAAACTACTAAAGGGGCTGGTTGCAGTCAAGCGATCTTACTGGGTAACTTTCAGTGACGGGGCTTCCTAATAATTTGGATTATAGGAGGGCAACAGCATACTGTGCTTGCAGTAGGTGAGGATAATTTTTTTTTACATTTTTCTCTCGTTACTAGGGCAGTACAGCAAGCACATATTTCTGACCAAGTCGTTGTACATTGTATTTTTTAACATCGTTTAACCTGTTGCCTGATGGGTCGCTGAAAAGTGTTAAAAAAAGACATACGTTCTTTGCTTTGAGAAGATGTGTTTCCATTAATGTTGTTAAGTGTTATTTCTTCTGCTTTTCAAGTCATCCTTATTTGTTTATAGCAAAATAGCTAACATTTTATGTACTTTAAGCTTAGGTTAATTTAAATTTTTGTACACAGTATTATTGTCACTATTATCTTGATATTGGTAAGGGTCTCGAAAGAACCATGGAGCCGTTTGCCTCTACAAGCGCTGTTGTGCCAGAAGCAACTGTCTTGTGGGAACGCTGTTTGATTTGTCAGAAGAACCTTTCAGAAAAGCGCTGGAAGTCGAAGGCAAAATTACGAACAGCATCAGAAGACGGCATTACACGAATGATGGAGACTGCTAGCAAACGAGCTAGTGTTAATGACACTAAGTACATCGAATTGCTGGACAAAATGGAAAGATTTGACCTAAGGTCGTACATAGGGAAGGTTCGCTATCATGGCTCGTGCTATGCGAACTTTACGAGTCACATTGATAGGATAGAACAGAGTTTAAAGAGAAAGTCTGTCTCTGAATCTGAAGGGCCAATCAGTGTCATTGTCACTCCTAAAAAGAGACGGTCCTCTGTTGATCCTATCCAGTGGTACAAGTGCTTGTTCTGTCAATCCAGAAAAGAAAAATGTAAGCTTAGAAACATTATGACCAAAGACACTTCGAATTTCATTTTGCAAAATGCAAGTTTTGATTCTGTTTTGAGATATAGGTTATCTGGTGTTATTGGTGATTTAATAGCATACGAGGAAAAGTATCATCTGTCATGCTACTCTGCTTTTAAGAAGAGGTTTGAACATAACAAAGCGGGAAAACAGTATGAAACTGTTGGGGAAGATGAGGTTTGCTTTAATGATGTAGTAAACGAGCTAAAAGAAGGAATTGCTGGAGGTATGATATTTTCTTTGGCTACAGTTGGGCAAAGATATTGCGAGCTGCTTGCAGAATATGATATTGAGGCACCTATGTACCGGAGCAATAAATTTAAGGACAGACTGGCAAAATCAGTCGGCCATCTCGTACAGTTTATAACACCACTGAATCGAACCGAGTCACTTTTGATATTTCCCTGTGAAGCTTCTTCGCATCTAATGCGGAAACATGTTACATCTGATGAAGAAGCTGGCCTTAAAGAGATTTTAATTGCAGATGCCACGTTTGAAACTGCTGATTTGGACCAAGAAATACTGAGTTGGTTGTTTCGTGTTGCACTTAAAATACGTGGTGATTTACATGAAACACCTGGACACACTGTTATCGGCAATATTAATGTAAAACAAGCAGAGAAAGTTGTACCAGAAAGTCTCTATCTTTTTCTAAAGTTAGTTTGCTCGTCAGATGAAGAATTATTTGATGACGAAGCCGATGATGGCGCATCATGTGATACACTGCATGCACGTATTTTAAGCATTGCACAGGATATTGTATTTCTGGCATCAGGTGGAAAGAAAGAAACTCCAAAGCACCAAGGTATCGGCCTAACAATCCATCAAGCCACTCGCTCCAAAAAACTTGTACAGCTTTTGCACGCTGCGGGTCATTCTATAAGTTATGAATCAGTCTTGCGTTCTGATACATCAATAGCAAACGATGCTATCACCCGTTTTAACCGCCATGGACACCTTCTTCCTCGAAACTTTGAAGGTAAACAATTGTCAGGTTACATAAGGTTTGCAAATGATAATATTGATATAAATGAAGAGACACTTAGTGGCAAAGGCACATTCCATGCCTCTCAGACAGCGGCATTTATGTTCCCAGGTGATGACTCTCCTGAGGAAGAGTTGCAAATAGAACGTGGCGTCATGCGATCTGTTCAAGTGCCTGACTACTTTTTATCTCTTAAAGACTCTGATATAGGGACAGCGAAACCTGAACCCTCCTTTGTGTCAGAAGTTAGTACAGGGGTTCTTACAAAAGATCATGATCTAGCAGTATATGCAGACGCAAAAGATATAGCATGGTTTTTGTCTAGAAATGTTGACAGAAATAATCAGAAAATACCACTGTGGAGTGGTTTTAATCAGCAACTTTCTACAGAAAGGGTACCACAAACAGTTGTAGGGCATCTCCCTATCATTAATTTTCCTGCTCATGAGTACGACACAATTTGGACAGTTATACAAAACTGTATAGGAATGACAAAGACGGCAGGGCAAAGGCATACTGTCTTCACTTTTGACGAGCAGCTCTACTGTAAAGCAAAGCTTCTGCAATGGCACACCACACGACTGTGAAAACCTTATCATTATGCTCGGAGGTTTTCATACACAAATGAATTTTGTGAAAGTAATAGGACACTTTATGGAAGACTCTGGGCTATCTGATATATGGGTTGAAAGCACTGTGTTCGGTCAAGGTGTAGCGGAAAATATTTTGAAAGGTAAACAGTGGAATAGGGCGTTTAGAGCGCATAAAATGACATATGAGGCCTTGTGGATCTTATTTTGGCCCTTGTTATTGGACTGGTGTGAGGTAAATGATTATGAAATCAACACAGATAGCATTGATAATCTTGCATACCAGCTCGTTGAAGCTGTGGATAGTTCAGATAATGAAGCCATGGAAGATACATTCGAACAGCTTTCTGGAGAATTAAAGCCACTGAAAGATGTTTTGACTTCTCTTGATGAAGAACATGCTGACGTGCCCTGCATATTATTTTGGCGTCAGTATATGGAAATGGTTGCAATTCTATTGAGATTTACTCGTGCAATTCGAGATGGAAACTGGAAACTGTACATATCCACTTTTGCTGAAATGCTTCCCTGGTTTGCAGCAAGTGACCATATCCATTATACTATATGGGGCTTGATATTTCTTGCAGACATGAGACAGCTTGCGGAAACAGCTCCTGTTGTTTATGAGGGTTTCCTGAAAGGTGATTTTGTTGTAAAAGAGTCTGCTCATAGATTCAACCAGATTCCAGATGACCAAGGTTTGGAACATTGCAATAAAATTGCAAAAGTAGCAGGAGGTTTAATAGGAATAACGAGGGCTGAATCTGCTATGTACAAATGGGGGTTGACTTTCAATGAGCGATTCCGTTTAGCAGATGATACCCGGAAAATGTTTGGTATGCTAAACGATGACGACTTAGATGATGATTGGAGTCACAAGGAAAGTAAGCCTGCAAGAGTAAAGCGCGATGCCAAAGATGTCGAACAGCTTTTACGTCAGTTTGAACGTTATTCAGTCTTTTATCCATCGGACAGAGATGAACTCATAGGCCTTACTACAGGCGATGTCGCGTCAGATGAAATTAAATTAGACATGGCTAATGCATATAGCAAAGGTCAGAGAGTTGTAATAGAAATCATACAAGAAAGACTTGTAGACAAAACAATTGCATTTCACGCACAATTGAAGTCTCTTCAGCTTAAAACTATGTCATCTTTGTATTCTCTGTCAGTATCTGACAAAAAGTCTCAGGCGAAATGTGTCAAGAATGATCGCGATCTGTTCCGCAGAATTATTGTTTCAATGGACGCTGGGAGAGACATAGACATAGACAACTTGTTACAACAAGAGCTTTCTGAAGTTCCTTTATCATTGGCATCCATATCAGGAAGTTTGAGAGGAACAAACAAGGCACAACTTGCAGCTTGTATTGCCGAAGGTGTTACGCAAACTGAAAACCCCCAGGGCATCGAAAGGCGAGAATCCTGTACTAGTATTGCTGGAATGGGCTTAGAAAAAAAAATCTAAAATTTGAGATCGATTTAGACTATTATTCTAGATCATCGTCTTTTATATTATTTGGATCATTGTGAAATTAATCAGTCTTTGAATCGACTGCCCAATTAAAATTAAGAAATTGCAGTATCCTTTTTTTTCTGGTTTCGTCACCAGACATTGTCAGGGTCACTGACGAGGCTTTATAAGCCGAAACTACGTAGTCTGGCCCATATTCCTACTTCTGTATGTATTCTCTGCTCTTGAAGGAACTTTTTTAGATTTTAATTAGTACAAAGTATCAAACGACAAAATGAAACCAGATCGTTTGGTGACTATGCAGACCTATTTATCGGGGTTTTAAAGTCATATCTGACGGATTCTGCGAGGGTTTATGTCGTTTTTGATAGGTATCTGCCGAATTCAATAAAAATGGCACGAGAATTAAGAGGGCCAGAGGGAGCAAAGGTATCAGACGAATAATAGATCTAGATGGCAGGAATGTGAAACTTCCTGACAACTGGAATACCTACATTACTGTTCCAGAAAACAAAGCTAGTCTAGCACGATTCCTTTCAGAAGAAATTATTAGCACTGCCACAGAAGGTGAAATAATTACAAGTGGTGGATTCGAACAGCAAGATCAGGCAATGTCTAATCAAAACAGCGATGTGTCAGGCCTCTGTGCCACGCATGAAGAGGCTGATACACGTATCATTTTACATGGAGGCGATGCTTTTGCAAAAGGATTTCAAAGACTCATTGTTGTCTGTAAAGATACAGACGTGCTGCTCCTGTTGTATGCCTACTCCCAGTTTCTGCCAAATCAAGTTTGGATGAAAGCCGGCACCAGAACTAAACCTAAATATATCAGGGCTCATGATATTGGTCTGGCAGAAAATATAAAGAAGAATGTACTTGCATTTCACGCTTTAACCGGCTCAGACAGCACAAGTCAGTTTGCTGGTATTTCTAAGCAAAGTGCTTGGAAAGTGTTTTTAAAGAACCCGGACCTTTTAAAAGAACTAGGCCGGCATAGCAGACCAAACGAAGACACGTTGTTAAAGGCTGAAACTTTAGTATGCCGATTCTATAGTCCAAGCTCTGAACAAAAGTCTGTTCAGAGGCTGCGATGTGAGCTTTTCCGAAAATGCAGAACAAATATAGACAATATCCCTCCAACACAGGATGCTTTGCATCAGCATATAAAAAGAGCAAACTATCAGTCTCTAGTTTGGAACAAAGCACTTGAACCACAGCCTCTCTTACCTGCCCCAGAACTGTCTGGATCGCATTTCGTCGATGGAGAATTAACTCCAATTTTGATGACAAAAACTCCCGTGCACACGAGGAGTCTGAATATAAGAGCTTGCGGGTGCAAGAAAGCAGGTTTACAATGCAATACCAGACGATGTGTCTGTCATAAAAATGCTCTGAGGTGCACTACAGCATGTTCTTGTGAAAGGTCTGATCAGTGTAGGAATCCGTTTAATTTTTAACCAAAACTCATATTTAACACTCGTGCCTTCGTGCTCGTTAAATGGAAAAACTCACGAACAGAACACTGGCGTGGATAATTTATCAATCAGGCACTTAATTTAATAAAGTTAATGACAAGACGCACTGGCTGCTGACAAAACAACTTTTAGAAAAAATAAGTGCCAATGAGCTTATAGTGGGTGGGGTAAATATGACCCTAAATGCCTGTTTAGTTATGCTACTTTTTTGTTTTCTCAAGCAAAAAAATCATATTCCTAATACTTATCATACATATAAATATGATATTGGTCACATATGAACGGACAAGGAAATTTTTATTGTTCTTTCAGCATCTATTGCTAAAAATATAATACCGTGGAAGATTTTAATTGTCCAATTTTGAGTGGCAATTTGAAATCCGTCGCAGGCACTAAAAAGTGCTTTTTCGGAATGGCAACATCTGTTTTCACACTTCTGTAAGTCACTAGTTTTGATAAAAAAATATCAAATTGCTTGTACCCAACATGTTTAGCGTACCCATTTTCTGGCCTGTTTTTGCATATCTGCCTCCAGACTAAGTAGAGAAAATCCTCCACAAGATATAGACGGCAGACTGATCAGACTGCTCCTAGAAATCTTATTCTACACTATTTGTTCAGGTATGTATGCCGGCGTGTAAGATGTGAACGGTAGGGACTGTAATTTGAGTAATATCTGTATAAGCAGTGTTCGGTAAGTTGTTGGACCTATGTTTGGGGCCGAAATCCCGTTACCGTTCGGATCAGAGCACAGTGAGTTTATATGGAAATCTCTCACTAGGGATGCCACTCTTCCTAATCAACCAGACAGTGTCGTGATATGACTGAAAAGGGGTTCTTGCCCATTTTCTAATGAACCCCCGAACCTCCCACATCAGGTTGGCCGCTATGCAAAAAATGTCTATTGGCGCATGTAAACCCTTTATTTCTTAATAATAACACATACCAGTTAACAATCATCTTGGCAGTAACCTATTATTGACGTTATGAACAAAGAATCAACTATCTAGAAATACAAGTGATAAATGGAAACTTCAAAAGTTTCGAAAATTTGCGCCAAAATACACAGGCACTCGACGAAATATTTGTGAAATTCTCATATATTATGAAATGTTAGTCTGTCTCCCACCTCTCTATCAAATTTCAAGTCAATCGGTTGCGATATAAGAAAGGTACTAAATATCCCACTTCGTAGTAAACAGACTCTGTTGTCTGTTGACTCTGTTTACTACGAAGTGGGATATTTAGTAACTTTCTTATATCGCAACCGATCGACTTGAAATGTGATAGAGAAATGGGAGACAGACTAACATTTCATAATATATGAGAATTTTACAAATATTTCGTCGAGTGCCTGTGCCAAAATATTACGTTGTTGTGGTTTTCTGACTGGTGCCCGGTTTCATCTACCATATACTTACCTATGCTGAGATCCAGTTGTGGCCAATCAAATTGCGCGTTACAACCGCTATTCGGGAAAGGTCATGTGACATCAAAATGGACAGAAAACAAACTTTCGCGAACAAAAGTATTTTTAAGTGATGTTTCGCAGCTATTTATGTTCTTTGTAAAGTCATACCGGTGGTAAGTTGTGTATTAAGAGGTACATTATTGGTCGCAGCTGTAAATCCATGGCTGCGATGCTGGATTATCGTTTTTTACCCTTGGAACTTGCAGTTGCAAGGTCTTGTCCGACCTGTCAAAATCACTCTATCTGGGTCCACATCCATGTGTGTGGTCAGAAGACCTTTTGATGGGAGCAAAACAATTTTGTACAGTATTTGAGGTTGATGTTTGCAGACATTTCTGACCAGAGTGTTCAAACAGAATGATACTTGGTGCTTTAGAATTGCCATTGGAAGTGGAAAATGGGGGTGGTTTTTTTTTAGAGTTCAACCCCTTGTCTATATTTTAACCATACATACTTTTTTTTTCGCTCAATATGTGTCACAAATCAACCAAAAAACGCGCCGGGCCCCTATGACCTGTACATGATTAAATTTATGACGGCTTAGGTAATCTTACGAGTCACACCAGCTGAGATAAAATAATTAAATCTTGTTTTTGTTACTCAATTTATAATAGTTCCACACATTACTTTAACACGCATATGTGCTATTCATCAACGGCTAATATACCGATGCTGTAATTTTACCGTTGCGACTCTCATGTCTCGCCTGTCGATTCCAACTTCTAGACCCATGAAACTAATCAGAAACTTCACTTTTACAAAAGCATTGGTCATCGGGATTTTCCGTGATCAGCTGCACTCACGGACAATGCCGAAAACCACCATGATTTCCACAGCCTCGGCTATAAGACGGGTGCAATTTTTCGAGGTCATTTCGGCGGGGAAAAAACCCGTCTTATAGCCGAAGAAATACGGTAGTCGCTTGGTAATGGTTCATGAACTTCAGTTATATAATACAGGACATTACCAAGTGTTTACCAAATAAATCATTTTCGGCAAATTATAAACAAGGAGTGCTATTAGTCAATGAGGTATCATCAGACTGGAAGGACATGGTTAGTGAAATACTTCAGGGATTGGTCCAGTGGTCCTTGGACCAATCCTTTTCGTGTTGCGTATCAACAGCCTCCCAGATGTTATTAAGCATGGAAGTACCCCGTACCTATTCGGGGACACCAACATCTATCATATTATTTTAATGTACTAAAGATTGAGAAAATTTACAGAAGGATTTTACAGCAATGCAAGAACAGTCTGAAAAGTGGTTGTTATGCTTTCATCCAGAAAAGTGTATTTATGAGAATAGGGAGTTTTGATGTTGACACGGCTCCTTACCATCTCAAAGAAGAAATTCAGAGACCATGAAAAAAGACATTGGAATGGCAATAGACAACAGACTTCAATTTGAAAAGCGTATCAGCAAAATGTTAAAGCAAAGTCAGTAATGTGGGAGTTATATGCAGAACATTTGAATTTGTTGATCAGAATTACTACATACTGCATTGGTTAGATCACATTATTGAATATACTAGCAAAGTCTGGAACCCATACTTAAAGAACAAATAGATTTACAAGAGAATGTTCTGCAGAGATACTACCATGACTTTCTAATCTTTTATATGAAGAGAGATTGAAAATATTGAATTTACCGTCACTAGCATACGTGAGAACAAGAGGAGATATATAAAACTTTTTGTCCAGAAAATATGATCTCGAAGTATCAAATTTTATTCAGCTGTCACAAGACTCCTGTACTCGAGATTATAGATACAAAATATGTAAGAAAAGGCTCAGTGTACGAAAATGACCCCTCATCCAAGCGTCCGTGAAGGATGAGGGGCATTATTTGAGTAAAGCCGGAGGCTTGAGCACATACACAGCGATTCCGACTAACGCGACTTGTGACGCTCTTTTTAAAAGCTAAAAATTGAAAACAACCTCCCCTTATCACGTGACTACTTGTATAAAACGGAAGCCGCAAACAGCTGATTCATAAATTTAAATAATGTGTTTTGTTGTCTAGCAAATCAAAACCATAATGGGCCGGGACAATATCTGACAATCGGAAATCAAAATTTCCAAACCGGGGAGGGTTGTATATGTGCTCAAGCCTCCGGCTTTACTCAAATAATGCCCCTCATCCTTCACGGACGCTTGGATGAGGGGTCATTATTTTCCGTAAATCCTTCGGCTATTCGCACATATACAGCAACTTTAAATCTAGACAACAAAACATAAAATTAAAGCAATAAGGATAATGTTACACAAACTATTCTTTTTAGTAATATCATAAACCATAATACATTAATAGTGTATACTCTCTTAATATACTATAACCCTATCAAAATTACTCCTGAAAATATATTCAGTCAAAATGTGTGGCGTAAACATAAGCAGTAACCCAAAGAAATGTATGTAAATCAACCTGCAGCCATGACTGCCTTATCAAAGTCCATATTTCTTGGCTCAGAACGCCTCAAAAAACTTTTATGAAACTGATTAGAGTCAATAGCAGCATCATGTAACATGGGTTTTAACCTGTTAACAGGTGCTCACTGGGTAGAACGAACTGGATAACTGAAAGAAATTAACTATTGCAGAGACTTCCTATGACTTTAAAAGTATACACAATATAAGAACACACCGGGTAGACGGCAATCCTGAACACTCGCGGCAATCCTGAACGCGGGTCAAAAATTTACGCGATTGTTTAGGGTAACTCAGTTTAACATGTTTAACTTTGCTGTCCTCTTTAATTGCACGCCGGTGGGTCGGGGTTCAGACTCTATGATAGCCCCTACATAAAGCTATATATTAGTTGGTTGGGGCCGGATGTTTGTCTGTTTCTTGGCCCACCCGGGTTCAACTGGTGGTCTTCTTTTGCTCCAGTACTCCAGTGGTGTTGCTGACGCCCCATGGATCTCCGGATGTCTCAACACGTTTTGGCTGTCGAGTCCTCATCCTTGCTTCATCACGGTCTTTTCTTGATCTTAATTGTTGACCGTGATGACTCTCTGATGAGTTAGGGGACCTCCATACGAACCGAACTACCAACTAATTGTGTGCACCGCAGCGGAGGGTGAGGGTGAAGGTTTGGGCCCAGTAAAACCGGTTTAAACCCCCCAGTAGTTATTACTGACCGTCCCAAGGCGGTACTTTTGTTGCGGTTGCATTTGTTTTATGTTCGGTGCTGTTTAATTTATTGTGTTCTCAGTTTAATCCTTCTATTATATTAATAGAAAATAGGTAAAAATAATTGTTAAATGTTTTTTTCATATAATTTGCTTAGTCCGTTGTAACCCGTCTATTGGTCTAAATTATTTAGTCCAATAAAGATAGCTGAGTTGCCATCTATTTGGGAAAGAGCTGCTGACTCGGCTTATCACTTGTAATTTATTGTTTGTTGGGATGTCTTTGTCAATCTTTCCCTTTGATGCTGGGGATAGGGTTTGGGATCTGATTCAGTCAGTTCCTGAAGTGTAGGTACTCTTTAAATTTTATTCCATTTAATCTAAAGGTTTTTGGTAAAACATTTATTACGGATCTAAAGCAGTATGTCTGAAAATTTCCCTAAAAAAGAATCTACTTCACAAAGCCTTTACTAAATGTCGCAATGCCAACTTACATTTTAACCATGCAATTTTAGACTGGCAAATTCAGTTTTCTGACTCATCTTCTAAATGATTCAAAGTCAAATTAAATAAAGCATAGTCTTCTGATATACTCGAATGTCTTCCCTAAACACCTGTAAAAGTTCTAGGGTCTAAGTTAAATTTTGACTGTATTGGGAGGGGAATGAAAATGCAAGGGCGAAAATTTCTGGCAATCGAAAACGTCTTTTCCTAAACTCAGTTGCAATCGACTAACGCAGGGCATGGCAATCGATGACAAAAATGCTGTAAAAACAAACTGTTTCTACATGTAGATTAAAATAGGCTGCATTATTTTGCATTTAATGACATGCACCCTCAAGATTGAGTGTTTCTGTCAACAGACACGAGATTGCATTGAAATCCATGTATGTCTTGAAAAAGATCTATGCCTAGAAACATTCAAATACATTTTATATGGGTAAAAGCGTTTTGCTTGTTTTTGTCGCTGAAATTGTTGTTCTTGATATTGACTTGTTGTGGAGGCCGTTGTAATTATTGCTGTCTTTGTTTATGGTATTTGTCTAAATCAGACTCGAAAAACACAACTAAGCGCAGTACATGTGTTATTGCTGTAAATACCCATCTTTCTCCTATATCAAACAGAGTATGGTTGCTGTTGCGATTATTCTTATAGCTGTTGTCAGGCTCTCTCCAAAATTAAAAAAAAAATTAAAAAAATATCACAAAGTGATAAATATTCTAATTTCCTGCATCAGTTTGCTAGCATGGGATTTGCCATTTAAGGGCAAATCTCATGAATGGTATTGTCCAGCTTGGTTTCGAATACCATAAGGTTTGCCATTCGACAAATCCAATGCATGGTATTTGAATCTTATGCATAGTATTGGATAGCATTGGATTCGCCATTCGACGAATACCATGAATGGTATTCAAATCCCATGCATGAAATTGCATAACATGATGTCTACTAGCATGAGGTTCATTATTCACGGTATTCGAAATTGATACATAGTATTGCCCAGCATGGTATTTGATAACATGGGGTTCGCCATTCGACGAATCCCCTGCATGGTATTGCTCAGCTTGTTGTTGGCTAATATGGAGTTTGCCAGTCGACAAATCTCATGCGTACCAGTATTCAAATCCCATTCGTAGTATTGGTTAGCAATGTATTGGCTAGCTTGGGATTCGTCCTTCGATGAAATCTATGCATGGAATTTGAATGAATGACATTGGGTCGTATGTTTGCTTTTTGACATTTGATGAACCCCATGCATGGTATGTGTACTCGAATTCCACAATGGAATTGTTCAATACCTTATTGAAAAGCACGTATTGGCTATTCGACGAATCTCATGTCTATTCTATTCTATCCCATAACCTTACTAGGTCGTTGGGGCACCACAGATGAATTCAAAACAATTCTTTTCCACCTTGTCATGTCTTCAGCTGCCCTTATTGAGCTGGCAAAATCCAAATCTGTCCACTCCTTGATATTGTCTTCCCACCTCTTCTGTCTACCTCTTCTTCTTTTTCCTTTCACTGTGCCCTGAAGAATTGTCTTTGCTAAACAAGAAGACCTTGAAACGTGGCAAAACCACCTTAGTTTCCCTTTCTTGACCAGCGTCAGGAGTTCATCATATTCTTCAATGGCTGCTTGGATCTTCCTGCGAACCTCCTCATTGGTTATATGGTCAATGTACGAAATGTTCAGTAACCTTCGGTAGCATCTCATCTCAAATGGCCTGCGTTCTTTTCTCTAACTCTGCTGTCAAGGTCCACGATTCAAAGGCATACAGAAATATGGAAATGACAAGGCAGCGCATAAGTTTCACCTTTGATCCAAGAGATATGTTGTTATCTCTCCAAATGGGTTTCAGCTTCTGTTTTGAGCCATCATCTGAGACAACTGCTCCAAGGTACTTGAAGCTGCTTACAGTACCCAGGGTCTGCCCCTTTACCTTGATCTCCCTCTGGATGCCATCTGCGCTGTTTGTCATCAGTTTGGTCGTCTAAGCACTGATCTCCATCTAATACCTTGCGCAGGTTTGGTCGAGACTTTCAACTAGAGCTTCTAGTTCCTGCTCTTCCTCAGCTAGAGCGTCTATGTCATCGACAAACCGCAGATTGGTAATATTTCTGCCGCCTATGCTAACCTTTCCGTCATGTTCTTCCAGAGCATCAGACATGATCCGTTCGAGAAAAATGTTGAAGAGGGTGGGTGACAGAAGACATCCTTGTCTTACTCCAACTGTTGTTCTGAACCATTCTCCTGTGCTGCCATTTATCAGCACCGCACTTGTAGCCTTGTCGTATAGCTGCTCAATGGTGCGGACTAGGTTCGCACTGATATTGTATTTCCTCATGGTGGCCCAAAAGGCTGCATGTCATACCCTGTCAAAGGCTTTTTTGAAATCAATGAAGACATGGTACAGATCCTGCTGATGTTGGAGATACTTTTCACACAGGGTTCTAAGGTTGAAGATCTGTTCTGTGGTGCTCCTTCCTGCTCGGAACACAGCCTATTCCTCAGCGATTATCTCTTCAGCTTGTGGTTTAAGCCATTTCAAATTGACTTTCAGCATGACTTTGCTTGAATGACTGATGAGGCTGATGGTTCTGTAGTTCTGGCAGAGCTGTAGGTTGCCCTTTTTAGGGAGTGTAATAATCAGCGACTGAGTCCATGGGGTAGGCCATTCTCCTGTACTCCAGATCCTGTTACCAGTATCTGTTAAAACATCAATCATGGTCTCCCCTCCAGCTTGAACAAGTTCTGCTAGTATATTATCAACTCCGGCAGATTTTCCCTTCTTCAGTGCTGCTACTGCAATCTCAACTTTCTCACGAAGGATCGGTTGTTGATCTTATTCTGGGGGCTGACTGCAGTCCAGAACCGCAATGTCACCATCAGTCTCATGGTTGTATAATTGTGAGCAATATTCTGTCCATCTGCTGAGAATCTCTTGTTCTTCTGTAAGGCATTTCCCAGGCCTGTCCTGAATAGCTGTGGATCTAACCTGTTTCTCTGAAGTTAGATCCTTCACAAGCTGGTATGCTTTCTTGCTGTTGTTTTTGTTCAGGCAGGTTTTGATCTCCTCGCACTGACTAGCTATTCAGTCCTCCTTTGCCTTCTGAATCCTCTTGTTTGCTTCCCTGTATTCTTCTGCTCCTCCTGCTTTATACCTCTTCTTCTTCAAATTTATCCTCTCGTCACAGAGGTCAAGAACATCTCTAGTGACCCATGGCTTCTTCCTGCGACGTTCCTTCCCAAGTATCTCACTGGCTGCATCAGTCACTTCTGTATTGTAGGTGGTAATCATGGTATCTATGTCCATGTCATCATCCCTCAGACCAATGAGTGGTGCGAAATTTCCACCTATTGCTGCTTAAAAAGTGCATGCCACCTCTGGGTCCCTTAGCTTCTCAAGATCAAACTTAAGTCTTGGTTGGGTTGGCTTTCTAGCCTTCTTCAGACGAACTCGGAAGGTCATCATGACCAGGTCATGGTCACTTCCTATGTCTGCTCCAGGAAAATTCCTTGTCCTATGGATGTTGAGTCCTGATCGGAAGCGCTTCCTCACCAAGATGTAATCAATCTGATTGTGGTGTTTCCCATCTGGGCTGTTCCATGTCCATCTTCTTGATGGTTTGTGAGGGCCAAGGGTGTTTGTCAGTACTAGGATGTTACAGGTTGCAAACTCTAGAAGTCTGAGACCTCTCTCATTTGTCTCGTCATTGCAGTAGGGTCCACAAACGTTTTCCTAGTCTGCCTGTGCATCCTTTCCAACCTAAGCATTCCAATCCCCTTGTACAACCAGAATGTCCTTCTTGGGAGTTTGGTCTATGATTTCCTGGAGTTGCTGGTAGAAGTGTTCTACCTCATTGTCGTCATGCCCAGATGTTGGTGCATCTTATGTATGATATCTAAATCTCATGCAAAGTATTGCCAACCTTGAAGCATGGTATTGGCTAGCATGGTATTAGCCGTTTGATTTAACCCATGCATGGTATTCGAACCCGATACCATACTGGGCATAACACATACATGTATGCTATTCGGATACCATGCATGACATTCCTCGAATGGCGAACCCCAGGCTACCCACAATTCTGCTGGGCAGTACTGACCATGGGATTGGGTTATGTGCATGGGATTCATCAACTGACAAATCATCCTATGCTAGTCATACCATGCTGGGCAATTCCGTGCATAGACTATCCTGGAGATAGCAGATTGACGAATTCCACGCATGATATTCGAATCATTCCATGATATTGTCCATCATGGTATTGGTTAGCATGGGATTTGCCTCTCCACGAATCCCAGGTATGTTATGTCCTGTTTGTGAGTTTGCCAAGTATGGTATTGTTGTGCATTATTTTTGCCTTTCGACGAATCCCATATAATTATGGTATTCGAATGCCATGCATAACATTGCCCAGTTTGATACTGGCTAGCAAGGAATTCCCGTGCATATATAGTATTCGAATCCCATTCATGGTTTTCCCAGCATGGTATTTGATGTATGGGATTTTCCATACGACGAATACCGTGCACGGCGTTGCCCACCATCGTATTTGCTAGCCTACGATCACTATTTGACGATTTACATGCATGGTATTGGCCAGCATCCTATGCATAATTATTCCACCATGGAACATATTCAAGCCAATAACGGGATTCGTCAAATTGTGAAGTAGTCAAATGGTGATCCTATGCTAGCAAATACGATGGTGGGCAATACGATGCATGTGATTCGAATATTTTAGGGAAAATAAACATACAAGCCAGTAACATGTTTGGCAATACCATGAGTGAATTTAGAATATCATGTCTTGGAATGACATATTTACAGATGTAGGAATCGTATACCACGCATGGGACTCATAAATGGCAAACCACATACTAGCCAGTACCACACTGGGCGACACCATACACGTCAAATGGCGAATTCTATGCTATTCACTGGTACCTGATACGTGTCTCTTAAGTTTGAATTTCAAACGAGAATTCAAATGAATCAATTGTCCTACAAAACAAACAGTACATTACATTAATGACTAGCCCACGTTTTCCTGTAACGTACAGAGAAAGAGGGGTTTGCAGATTTGAATATTATTTTCTATAATTTTCACTCAAAACATACATGGTTGGCCCTCATTAAACGTCTCAATGGGGCAGTTATGATGAGTACCACAGCTTATGTTTTGAGAGAACCTTACAAAGGCAATTTTTCAGGAGTACCGGAGTATTAGCGAAATGAGTCAAAATTTTGATGGTTGAATAAGTTTGGTGTTTTATTGTGTTGATTCCAGAAGTTAATCAGTTTTGGAAACAAGATTTACCACAATAGTAGGACATCTGACGTATTCATCCCAAGTGTATATGTGTTGCATGTTTAATGCCTGCAGCATTTTGTATAAATAAATAAATTAAGAAATATCTAAACTCATTCTACTGATTCTTGGTTACGTTTGTATGAAAAAAAGACGAATCAAAACTGCTGAAGGTATAAATGTTCAACGATTGTCTGTCAAATGGTTGTTTGACGTTAGGCGATTGCCATGAACATCGTTTTCGATTGCCACCGTTTTCTAACCCGTCATTTTCAAATCAATGTAACTTCGTTTGTGTACAAGACAGAGTCAGTTTAATACGCACAGTCTATCTAGAATACATTCAGTTTTATCTGACTGTCGCGAAAACGGTCACAACTTGTATCAAACTTGAGGATTTTAGTCTATTTTCATGTTTGTGGGGTTTAAAAGTCACAAATTTTGCATTTACGGCTAAACTACATGCAAATTAATAAGGATTCAACGACCAAAATTCGTGAGGCATATCTGTGAACATATCTAAAAATAGTGAAGTAGTTACCCTAAGTTTTAACACATTCTTCTAGCTCAAAAGAGAGGTTTTGTCAGCCTTCACTAAACAGCCGCTTAAGTTTTTTTGAACCGCGTTCTGGATTGGCTTGATGGTTAGGATTGCCGCCTACCCGGTTGTGAAGAAGCAAAGTATGCATCACACACAAAGATTCATTATACCCCCAGCATACGAAGTATGTCGAGGGGTATACAGTTTTCGTCTTTCCGTCCGTTAGTCCGTTCGTCCGTCTTTCCGCCCGTCCGTCCGTACGTTAGTTAACATTTGCGTTAAAGTTTTGCGTTAAGCATTTTATTTTGCTTCTGTTAACCGGAACTTGTTCAGAGATGCTTATTATTTTAGTAGAGGATGGAACCTTAATAATTTGCATCATCTAGATGCTGCTGCTGGCCTAAGGTCAAGGTCACAGACTTTGAAATTTGTACAATAGCTGCGTTAAAGTTTTGCGTTAAGTGTCTGCTTTTGCTCTGTTTTTCTGAAAGACTTCATTGTAACTCGTTCATATGTGCTTAGTGTTAGTACATGATAGACACATGTTAGTTTTCATCATCTGGTTGCTGCTGCTAATGTAAGGTCAAGGTCACAGACTTAGAAATTTGTTTACCATTTGCGTTAAAGTTTTTTGTTATGTTATATTCTATGCTTATATTTGAATATACTTGAATATAACCTTTTGCAATGCTACTGGGTGTACTTCTAGGTTGAAACAGATTAGTTGACATCATCTGGATGCTGCTGCTGACCTAATGTCAAGGTCACAGACGTTCAAACTTCAGTACTCTTTGCGTTAAAGTTTTATGTTAATTCATACATTTTGCTACATTTTGCTTATAGTTTGAAAATACTTCAATGGAACCTTTTATTATGCTACTAGGTTTACTTATAGGTTGAAACTGATTAGTTTACATCATCTGGATGCTGCTGCTGACTTAAGGTTAAGGCCTTAGACATAGAAATTTTTGTAAATTTGTGTTGAAACTTTGTGTTAAATTTGTATTTTTTTTTGCTTATGCAAATTTAAATGGAACCTTTTGGCTTTTGTATACAGGCCTTTCAGTGGGTTTGTTATAAATTGTCCACCTGTCTGTCTGTCTGTTAACATTTGTTTTAAAGCTTTGTATTAAATGTGCTTTTATTAGGCGGTGGCCCTGGCCGGGGGTATACGTGAGCCCCTGCTCACTTGCTCTAGTTTTCATAATGATACAACTCAAGAATATAACTTTTCCCTTGTTTCAAAGTTTTTAACAGATATATGAAATAAGACACAACTTTCTTGTTCAAAAGAGTCATATAGTCTAATAAAATGAAACTAAAATTTGAGCTCTTGGAGCTGAAGAAAAAGCTATCAAAGCTGTTAACTTCAGAGTTCACAATTTCATTGATAGCTCCTCCACAGATACCAGAGAACTCAAATACCTCAAAGAAACGACCCAAATTGTTCAAAAGAGTCATATAGTCTAATCAAATGAAACATTTAGGATTCGGAAACAAAGAATAGAATAAACCCTTCAAAAACCCATAAACGAAGGCTGGATAACTACACCATGCATAGTCAAAAAAGGTTTGATGTCTGCAACAGCATGGTTAATGGGAATTAACTACAAAGTATAATTTTGCATCACTCACAAGAAAATTGAGATAAGAAGCTACCATTTGCTTCAGACGTATGAAAGGGATTAGTTTGTCTAAAAATATTGCAAAAATACCACTTTTTCCAAACCACACTATACTGTTTTCTGGTTCCATCTCTCCTGGAGTTGACAACGAGGGTAGCTGCTGATCTTGAAATTCCTTGACTCTCCGATCTCTGTCTGATAACATCACAGCGACCATCGTTAACCTTTTTGATAGTGGATGAAGTTGACTGCTGTGAGGAAGGGTTAACAAAAATCAGTGGAGGGGCAGTCTAACAGGAAAAGAAATCATGACGTCACCTTGGTGCAAAAAGTCAATAAATGTTTTAATTGGAGCTACTGACTTTTTGCGCCAAGGTGACGATGTAAGATCGTAACAATGGAAACCATGACAGTGACATTCAAAGACAATAAGCAAAGCTTAATCTACTTTATCTGAGACAATCTTGTTCACAACCCGACCTATTAAATTGAACAGTGCAAAAAAATACATGGCTTATAATTCTGCCAAGAATCAGTTTAATATGAACCTGCCTCAGGGAACTAAGTAACAAACTTATCTAAATGCCTGTTTAACCAGGACAAAAATAGATTAACGTCCGGAACAAAAAGTTGTTTATACACTCAATCAAAAAACTCCTTTTTAAGCTTCCATTCTGTTGAATTTGAAATATTTCTACTCAGAAAAAACAGGTGAAAGATTCTCAGAACCACTTAAATGTGATGCTGAAACAAAATATCTCTATCAATACAACACTGCCAAATAGTTCCAGCCAGTTTATTCATTTCGAGAGAGTTCGTACCGCCCATATTTTTTATATATAAAACTGGGGACATTTTGTCACTCTGAAAATGTAAATATACACTACCCATAGAAGAATATAAAGACTGCCAAAATGACTAATAGTTCAAGATACTTAATAAACAAACTGAAGCTCCTCTTTACTCCATCTATCGATTGCACAATTACGACTGTTAACATCATACTAGAAAGCCTAAAAAAGAGGCATCTGTTGTACAAACCAGATTCACAGTTCTCTGTCTTAATCTTATCCCGTTCTTGTGATGGACATTACTTAACCACCACTGAAACTCTTTCTTACTGTCTGATGACAGAAACATCTCATTATCAAAATTGTCAGAACAATTTGAACTGGCCATGCCAACCAGTTTGTCTGTTTCTAAACACCTTTAATGCAATAGTGCTTCAGGAATGGCAAAAATACATTAATAATCAAACCAAAGAAAGATGCCTGGTACCTTACCACAATCACTTCTTTTTTCAGCAAAACTTTTGCTAAATTGAAGATTTTTGTCACTTTTTCATCTCTTAGAGAAATTTAACAAAATCTATCTCCAAGCCAAAGAAAACAATTTTCTGCACCGAGTTTTAACTATTTATAGTAAAACCTAGAGAGTCTAACGTCTTAACTATAGACATTGTATGTCAGGGACAAACATCTCTATTTTTGTCCATATTGAGCGAATCGTCAATATAATATGAGCATCTGAGACTCTGTTGCCTAAACGAAGTAAAAATAAGTCTTAAAATCTTAGAAAACAATGCCAAAATGGACACAAACAAAATAGAACAACTGTCCATCTCAAATGAACTTCAAACAGTGACAAAAAATGAATTTATAGGCACAGAAAAGATATGCATCCTGCATATCAATACTTGTAAAATAATCATTCTGTTGAATAAGTTTCAAAACAGACTTAAAAGTCTCCTGCTTAAAATGTTCATAATGAACAATTAAATGGAGATATTTCAAGTTTATAACTGGTCTATATCTGGCATTTGGTTTAGAAACAATGAAAATGTTAGATATATATTAAACTTCTTCCCAAATGTTCAGAATGGACAAATGCACCCTTATTTAATAATTCTTGTATCTCAAAACCTAAACATCTATCCTGTTCCTCCGAAAAACAAATTTTCTTTGGAATCTTAAAATGAACAGGTTCACTCTCAAAATCAATACAATAACCAGAGATAATTTATAATATCCAAGGATCATTAGTAAATTTTTCGAGGCGTCATCACGACAATGTTATTTGCCAACAGGACTCACTTCATCTAAATTCATACTGTTCAGTTTGGGGTAATGGTAACAATAGCTGACACCGTCAGCTTTCTGCCCCTACCTGACACAAATCTCTGGCGTGGAAAACCTCTCTGAAACATATAATCAGATCTAAATATACCATACTGGAAATACTAAGGGTACGGCTGGAATCTATTATACCCTGTCATTTCTCTGTCAAAGCCCCCTCTGAATGTACATGAACCTCTACCCCTATAGGGTCAATAATCAAAACTTTGCTCTTTGGCAATAGAAATGCCTATGTCACAGTTTTTTTGTTATATCATCCCCAAATAACCTAGCCGAAACCGGCACAAATTCTGATATTTCTTTTTGAGATGAGGTTTAATCATATATCTCCTTCTTAGAGATAAATTATGAAACACCTGATCCATCAACTAAATAACATCTGAGAATAGTGTTTTTGCTTCTAAAATACCTGCAATCTATTGCTTGACAAACTCAAACAGTTTAATAATTGGCACAACACCAGTTGCCACTAAGTTTTGTATATATGAGAAGTATTTGTCATAACTCTGAGCCCTTTTGTTCATAATTTACCAAATTTCATTATATACCATAAGGCTACACAACTTGTCACAATTTTCAGTGACTTTATATTTGGCAATACGTTCATCAGTAGCACACTGAGATATACTAGTTAGCATTTATTAAATTGCCAAAGACTGAGCAATAGCCAGCCCTTTAACTGCTCCTTTTAATTTGGGCAAAGCCCAGATTTCATTTTCCTCATTTTGACTGGGCTCTACTGCTTCCTGCAGCTCAAACATAGCATCAATTAAATTTTGGGTTATCTTTGCAGGTTGTAACGGCTCCCTTTTTGACTGTTTACTTGTACCTGCAACTTTAGGGGCTGTTGCCAGGTCAGAGACCTCAGTAACTTTAATGTGCAAATTTGGCATATTTTATAAACTATCTCCATAAAGAGACTGAAAGTCTTTTTCTTTTGCATAATTGACTTCATAGCCCAAAACATTACTTAACTGCATAATTTTTGTCGCACCTGCTTTAGCAAGGTGCGATATAGGAGTTCACTTTTCCGTCAGTCCGTCCGTTCGTCAGTCCGTCCGTCCGTCCACAATTACGTCGACCCTAGCGTTCGTGTCCATTATTCTCAATCTATGATACCTACATTCATCTAACCTGGTATAAAGTTTCTACTTAGAATGGTGTCGAGGAACCTTGAACTTATTTTGACCTTAGACCTATTTTTCATGCTCTAATGACTTCGTAAAATTCTGTGCCGTCCATCCATCCACAATTATGTCGACCCTAGCGTTCGGGTCCATTATTCTCAATCTTTGATACCTACGTTCATCAAACCTGGTATAAAGTTTCTTCTTAGAATTGTCTCGAGGAACCTTGCACTTATTTTGACCTTTTACCTATTTTTCATGCTCTGATGACTTCATAAAATTCTATGCCAAAAATTACGTCAACCCTAGTGTTTAAGCCCATTTCTCTCCATCTATGATACATGCAATCTTCAAACCTGGTATAAAGTTTTTTCTTAGGCTGCTCTAGAGGAGTGTCAACTTTATTTTGACCTTTGACCTATATTTTATGCTCTGCTGACTTAGTAAAATTTTACGTAAAAAATTACGTCAACCCTAGCATACTGGTCCATTTCTTTCATTCTATGATACCTACAGTCATCAAACCTTTTATAAAGTTTCTATTTAGGTTGATCTAGAGGATTGTTACACTTATTTTGACCCATATTTCATGCTTTGCTGACTTTGTAAAATTTTACTTACAAAATTAAATTGACCCTATCATTGAAGTCCATTTCTCTCTGACAATCTATGAGAGCTAGAATCATCAAACCTGGTATAAAGTTTCATCTTCGAATGAACTCGAGGGTTAATGCACTTGTTTCAGCCCGTGATGTATATTACACATGCTACTGATTTTGTAAAATTCACATCCAAAATTGTGTCGATCTTACTTAGGGTTTGAGTCCATCTCTCTTTAAATACAGTGGGTGTAATCATCGAACCTGGCTTGAAGATTGCCCTGGGATGCTGCTATTATTTGTACCCTTGACCTTTATATCATGCTCTATTGACCTTATAAATTTTATGTCAACCTGGCATCCATGATTATATGGACAAGAGCATTCAAGTTAGTTTCTCACTAACTATACCACCTACAATCATCAGACATGGCATAAAATATTTTCTTAAGCTGGTGTCCTGGATTGTTTGACTGCTCTATTAGTCTATACCTCTAACCTATATTTTAACTCTGTTTGACTGCATGTACAGCTTTATGAAATTACATCTTTTCTAGTGTGTAAGTCCAATTTGCTAAAATTTCTACACAAATTCATCCGATCTATAGTGTACACTTTCCTCTAACCATGGTAAATGTATCTACTACTGAGAAAGCATAAGGCAGGTGCGACATAGCATTCCACGGAATTCTTGTTTAAAGAACTAGCTTCTGTTAATTGTGGCGCTGATAGCGTCAGCGGGTTGGGTTCATTACTATTTTTGCTACTTTAAGCCGTCGACGACGTGCTGCTTTTAGAAGGCCTTTTACCTTTTTATGTTTCTTTTTTGGCGAAGAGTTGTTATTAGAAATACTGGGGCCGCTACGCGACTCCGCTTCTTCAGGGCCGAAACCCGAAAACTCCGAATCATTCGAATCTTCGATCCGAATCACTGGAACCTTCGAGAAGGACTTCGTCTCTCTCGTTTGCCATATTGCTAGGACTATATCCGTAGCTGGCAAACGCAATAAAGTTTCAATAAAAGATAAAAGAAAATTCCGAAATTGCAAAATTACTTCGAAAACGGCGTCGCTATCGTACCTTTACAGCCACGCTGTCAGAAATATGAATCAGCTGTTTGCGGCTTCCGTATTATACAAGTAGTCACGTGATAAGGGAAGGTTATTTTCAAGTTTTAGCTTTTAAAAAGAGCGTCACAAGTCGCGTTAGTAGGAATTGCTGTATATGTGCGAATAGCCTAAGGATTTACGGAAAATAATATTATGCGTAATTAAGAGCAATGGAATTATGGAACGGGTTTCCAGATAGAGTGGTGGAGGCAAATTTAGTTAGATCATTTAAGCATAGACTCGACAAGTTATTGAAAGATCAACCATCAAGATTCAAATACAGAGAGGGCATCAAAGCACTGACTGGACGTGACATTAAACAATATAATGAAAAGTAAGAGCTAACCCAACAGGCCCAGGTGGGCCTTCTACCAGAAGAGGATCTGGAAGCATCTGTAAGTTTTCAATATGAGGGATGTTCAGAAAGTTCTGATTCTGGCTGCATAACTTTGTTTAGCCACATGCTGGGGACAAATGTTATGCATGTAGTGAAAAGACTACATTTTGCCTTTACAGTGATACCAAACACTATAGATACGAAGATACAATTTCTTAATGAGTTGCAACGCATTTTATTAGGCCCCAGTCATACCACTGGGGTAATGTTATTTGTGAATTTATTTTCAGTGTGCCATTCAAGTCAAAAATCAGTGTTAATACAAAATAAATTTTTGTCAGCTGTTTATCGTTCATTGCCTTCAATATCAATTAAAAAGTTGGAAGGGTAGGAAACGTAATCAATTCATTTCTTGCAAAGCAAGGCTCAGTTTTATGGGGTTATTGAAATCAACGTCAGGGTCATTTTTAGCTTGCCTAAATGAAGTTCAGGAAGAGCTTTTGTACTACCCCGAGCATTGGCGGCAGCAGCAGCAAAATGTTTTAGTTTTACGTTAAAGTTTTTAAGATCTCATAGTTTCTAAACCATTTGATCAATTTGAAATATATTTGGTATGATGGTAGATGATGTTGGTCCAAAATTTTAAGCTTCGCCATCCCCACACCTGGTCATGACCTGTAGATCGATCACAAACTTAGAAATTTTATGTTAACGTTGTACATTAAGGTTTTTAAGATATCATAGGTTCTAAACCTTTTGATTGTTTTGAATTATATATGGTATGATGATAAATCTTGGTCTCAGATTTATTTAGCACCATCCCATCCCCTGGTAAACCGTCATGACCTATAAGTCAAGGTCACAGACTTAGAAACTTTATGTTAAGACTTAAGTTTTACATTAAAGTCATTGTCATAGTTTATCTAAACCCTTAGGTCAGTTAGAATTATATTTGGTATGATGATAGATATTGGTCCAAAATTTTATTCAGCAACATCCCCATCCCTTGACATGACCTATAGGTCAAGGTCACAGACATAAAAACTTTATATTGAAATTTGAGATGTTCTTGGCTAAATCTCCTTAACCCTTTGATAGATTTCCTTTATACTTCCACAGATGTTAGGTAATGATGCAAATTTTTATGCAGTACCACCCCAGCCCCCTTGTTGAATGAGGTGACTTATAAATGTTTTGTTACAAATTGGTTAATTTTCCCGAAAGGCGTAGTGTTTTCACAGTGTGTGGATGGATTCAGTTGGTACTTAGAATTCCGTTATGCTGGTTCAGAGTTTTACACAGTATCAACCCCACCTCTTTCATTGACCTTTAGGTCAAGGCCACAGGCTGAAGGTTCATTGTTCCACACTGCCTAGATGGAAAGTTATACCCAGACTAATGACAGATACTGCTCCAGAGTTTTGCATGGTACCAGCCTCACCTTCCTAATTGACTAATTAAGATCACATTCTTAAAACTTTGTGTTAATGATGGGCAAGCATCAGTTCAGGCGAGCCATGCTGGCTTGTGACAGCTCATGTTTAAGACAAGGTAGCAGATTCCTTTTTCATATTACTTTTATTTTTCCGACAAATTTGAATTGGACCATGCAAAGGCTCTTTCAGACAAGATTTTGAATGCTAATTGTGTTTTTATAACTTTAAGTAGAAAGTCATAACTATTTTTAGAATAATTAAGATCACATGACGTTATTTATCTGTTTTACACTACTTCAGTAAGCAATTTGAGTCTATAGAAAGTCTTGAAAAGGTCATTGTGTGACCTAAACCTGTCGACAATTATTAAACATCTTGTGAAAACAGTCTGTTGTTGGTTGTTTATTCTGTTTATTAGCTCACCTGTCAAGGTGAGCTTATAGTATAGCCTTTGTCCGTCGTCCGTCGTCGTCGGCGTCGGCGTCCACACTTTTAAACGTCTTCTCAGAAACCACTGGGCGGATTGAAGCCAAATTTCAAATGGAGCCTTAACAGGATGGGGGAACGAAAGTTTATATATTTGACCCAGGTCACATGACCAAGATGGCCGCCATGCCCATATATGGTAAAAACCTTTAAAAATCTTCTTCTCCAGAACCACTGGGCCGATTGCCATGAAACTTGGTATGTAGCATCTTGGACTCTAGTACTACAAAATTCATATAAATCATGACCTTGGGTTGATCTTGACCTATTTTATGGCAAGGTCAAATTTGGTCCCTTAGGCTTTTGAATGGGAAAATCTGAAAAAGTGCATTTTTCTGTTGCTGTTGTGCTCTGTGATATGGAAATATAGTCAATTTCAACGTCAATAGATATTAGAGGTCAAGGTCATTAAGTGACCTTGACCAAAGGTCATTTGTCCATTGAGTGTCAATATTTTCAAACATCTTCTCCTCAGAAACCATTGGGCTGATTGAAGCCAAATTGCTTATAGAGTCTTAACAGGATGGGGGAATGATATATTTAGCCCAGAACATGACCAAGATGGCTGCCATGCCCATATATGGTAAAAACCTAAAAAAATCTTCTTCTCCAGAACCACTGGCCCGATTGCCTTGAAACTTGGTATGTAGCATCTTGGACTCCAGTACTACAGAATTTATATAAATAATGACCTTGGGTTGACCTTGACCTATTTTATGGCAAGGTCAAATTTGGTCCCTTAGGCTTTTGAATGGGAAAATCTGAAAAAGTGCATTTTTCTGTTGCTTTTGTGCTCTGTGATATGGAAATGTAGTCAATTTCAACATCAATGGATATTAGAGTTCAAGGTCATTTAGTGACCTTGACCAAAAGTCATATGTCCATTGAGTGTCAACATTTTCAAACATTTTTTCTTCAGAAACCATTTGGCCGATTGAAGCCATATTGCTTATATAGTCTTAACAGGATGTGGGAACGGTAGTTTATATATTTGGCCTAGGTCACATGACCAAGATGGCTGCCATGCTCATTTATTGTAAAAACCTTAAAAATCTTCTTCTCCAGAACCGCTGGCCCGATTGCCTTGAAACTTGGTATGTAGCATCTTTGACTCGAGTACTTCAAATTTAAAATAAATGATGACCTTAGGTTGACCTTGACCTGTTTTATGGCAAGGTCAAATTTGGTCCCTTAAGCTTTTGAATGGGAAAAGCTGAAAAAGTGCATTTTTCTGTTGCTATTGTCCTCTGTGATATAGAAATTCAGTCATCGTCAACCCCTACGAATACTAGAGGTCAAGGTCATTGTCGTCGTCATCCGTCGTCAACATTTTCAGAGGACTTCTCCTCAGAAATCACTGGGCTGATTGAAGCCAAATTTCATATAGAGCCTTAACAGTATAAAGAAACAAAAGTTTATATATTTGGCCCAGGTCACATGACCAAGATGGCCGCCATGCCCATATATGGTAAAAACCTTAAAAATTCTTCTTCTCAAGAACCACTGGGCCGATTGCCTTAAAACTTGGTATGACGATCATGGACTCTAGTACTACAAAGTTTATATAAATGATGACCTTAGGTTGACCTTGACTTATTTTATGGCAAGGTCACATTTGGTCCCTTAGGCTTTTGAATGGGAAAAGATGAGAAAGTGCATTTTGCTGTTGCTATTGAGCTATGTGATATGGAAATGCAGTCAACTTCAACCTCTATAAATACTAGAGGTCAAGGTCATTTAGTGATTTTATAGAAGTGGCCATGGTGCAACAGTTTACACACTCACTATCCAATCCTATAGAATTGCAGCCTGTTTATTAGCCTGCCTGAGCCGAAAGCTTGCATTTTGGCCACTTGACCTGAGCATATACTGGCAGGTGAGCGATCGTTGCCCTTGGGCTACTTGTTTATTCATTGCTACTAAAATAAATGCTGATAACTGAAATTTAAGGGACTGTATGGACCCAAACTTCAATATAATTTCCACAATATTTACAGGACACAGTTGCCTGGGGCTGTCATGAAGTAGCAGTGATGAAAAAAATTAAAGACTGCTCGTATATGAATTATGGCCCTTTAAAGTAAAATCAGCAGTGGCTTTAGGGTATGCCCCTTTCAAAGATGTTCAAACCTATGTTCTTTAGAAAACATACACCGCATTTGAAGAGTTGTCCAGACATATCATTGTTTTATTTATATATTTATTTTTTTGCTATCAGCAGTTCTGTCTTTTTGATGATTTACAAAATATGGTGTCACCAACAGAATTGTCTGAACATCTCTCGTACTTTGTATTAAGTAGCTTTACTCATTTTGATATAATTACTGGAATCCTATATCACAGTAGTTTTTGATAGCTATAGAAATAAATAAGAAGAGGGAGACTGATTATTGAATATAATTTTATTTATTATCCTTTGGTCAGCCCATATTTGAGCCGCGACACAAGAAAAAAAAACAAAGTGGTTGTGCGCCCAGCACAGACTCAGATCAGCCTGGGCATACGCCCAGTCTGATCAGAGTTTTCACTGTCTGCATGGAGGTAGCTTAGACCCTTGGTTTAAACAGTATTTTATTCAGTTAAACTACATACATTTATACAAATACAAATCATATCAATGTAGGATCTGACGGTAAGCGCAATGCTTGTATAATAGTCATCTCCTAGACCCTTAGCTACCCTTTTAGCGCTTAGAGAAGAGTCTGATCAAATTGGCCAGATGAACAGGCTGATCTTAGTCTGCGCTGGGCGCACAACCACTTTGTTGGTTTTCTCGTATCTCGGCTCATTTTTGTGCAGAGTGGAAAATCTTATCTTTCTCTCATTTGTTTGCAACCAAGAAATGATAAGCTACCCTGCTGTTGAAGCCTAGCCAATTGAGAGTTTAATTAGATTACCGTACTTAATGAAGTGGCAAATATCGAAAGCATGTTGTTTGGAATTTTTCTCTCGTCTATCATTTCTCTTCTTTCTCCCTCTCTCTGGAAGACGGTCCGATATCACCGAATGTAGCCGCACAATTGTGGAGAGGTGGTTGTGTCGCATCAGGAGTGTGTGTTTTTCAGGATATAGCGAAGGTTTGGTGAGTAACTAATGTTTTTCTACCTTTAAACGTGCATATTTGCTCGACAAGAAGAATGCACGGAACACTTTAGTTTCTTAACATCTAAATCGACTTGTTGGATACAAATTTACTGGTGTTATAACAAAACTGACGCGTGCAGCATTTGCTTGGTTGCTGTAAATGTACCGCAAACACCAGGAAATTGCTTTTAAATGTCAGCAAATATGTCTTTTCAAACGTTTATTTTCCTAAGCTGCCAAACATTTACCTAGTAATAAGTGAGAAAGGGATACAAAGATATGATCTGATACTTAATAGACCAAATAAAAGCCAGAGAATGTCAAAATTTCGATGTGCAGTATGAGGAATGATGTCCCTGTGCAGATCTGTTTCTAAGTGTTCATACGACAAGCTTTCCGGTCAATTTGCATGAAATTTATAAGGACTCATGCCCGGGAAGGCATGCTATAAAAATTACTGATCATACGAATGAGTGTTGTCACCTGAAACTGGACATACAGCCGTGTTTGAAAATAGATTCTCGAATCAGCCTTTTTAACCGCAAAAATTGAAAACAATTTCAAAATTTCGAGCTTCAAATAAGGACTTACGAGTTTCGAGTAAGGATTCTTCTCGAGTTAAACTTTAAGTTCTGAGTAAAGTGTTGCTGAGTTCGAGTTAATTTTTTTTTCAAATTTCGAGTTTCAAGTTAATGTTTTCTAGTGTCAGAACAAAGATTAAAGCTCAAAAATGTACTTGATGGGAGCCCCGGTATGTGTACCGTCAAGAGTTTTCGGGAAGGGGTGGGGGTGGGGGGGGCAAAGGGGGACAAATTTTCTGATTTCCTGTTTGCCTTCCGTGACGATGAACCCCTAGGTTGGGATTCTTTCTATATTAATTTGTTAAAATTAACAATACTAATTTGCTAAAACTGACAATACTAAGTAGAGTGTGTATAAAGGGGAATTTTCACAATGGGGATAAACAATTGATTTAGAGGAAACTCTCGCTAAAAATTCCTCTCGATACTAAAATATTAATTTGACGTAAAGCTAAATCGATGAATATGTAGGTTTTCAAAGCGCCGAATAGTTAATAGAGAGTTGATACCTGGACAAAAAAAACATATCCCTACAATTACAGCTGCTGCAAAGCATCCATGCTAACTCCTGTGCCCTTGACCTTCATTCACGGTCTACTGATTTTTCCTTATATCTCTTACTAACAATATTTGTGTATTAACACTATACCTGGCATACTGGATCAATCTGACATTGCAAATGACCTCATACTACTTATAAACCACTATGACCCTCCCCCCCCCAAACACACACACTCCTTTAATCCACACACCATCATATCCACAAGTATGAGTAATAATCCTTGTCCATGGTTGGGCAAGAGGTCAATATCTAGGATGATCTTGATGTTAAAGTGTTCAATTAAAGTTTAAGACTTGTACCTCCAAACACATTCGAGGTACCTGCTTTGTATTTGGTCAACACCTTCCCTGGACATTGGGTTGCAGCAGCAGCAAAGCATCCATGCAGACTCTTGTGTCCTTGGTCTTTATTCATGATTGAGTGATTTGCCTTATACCTTTAATACTATTTAATAAATATGCAATATGAATAAGCATTTCTCTTCGAGCTCATGACTTCAATACCTTATTTGCTACAAAGTTTAGATGTAGTGTGATACTTACCCAGACTAACATCTTTGACTTCATGGTAGAGTTCCCCTGGTTGGGGGCAGGGGTCAGAATGTATAACAGGTCATATTGAACACTTGCAAAATGGGAATAAAATCCTAAGTCTGGTACCATTACTTGCCCTGGAGAGTAAGAAACTGGACTTAATGATCACAGATGAAATAGTTTATACGGAGACCAGGCTTTGACAACTGGTTCAGGCTAGGGGTGAGGTTATGGGGTTATGGGGTGGGGCCAAAGGAAACATGAGAAGTCTGCAAAGGGTAAGGAGGTGTCATCAGACCGACTTAGTACTGGGTAAAGGTGGTGTGAAAACCCATACTAGGAACCACCCTTTGTCACCATGAGGCATTATAAGTTAGACTGAGTTGGTATCTCTCCGTCTGGTGCACGAGGACCCGACCTCAATGTCCGCAAAGTGTCCAGATAGTGGCATACAAGTCGGCCCTGTATGCCAAAGGGAACAACAGTTTTACTGACTTAGTCTAGCTTCTGATGCAAGTAAAAAGTATGCAAAGACCAGGATTTGTGCACTAGCTACCACATTCACCCCTGGTTAACTATGTTAACAATGTTTTGAGTCAGGATACTTTGTAACCGTGAGTGTCAGGCACCCATTAGGCGCGCTTCGTTGTCTTCAAACAAATATTGTTATACCTTGCAGGACTACTCGCTGCACAGCTGCAATGTTCAAACGTGGCTTTCGATAACATGGTGTTTTTAGCATTAGGTTACACACGTTCACAGGCAACGTTTACATAAAATAATCAGAAATATTTGAGTGCGAAATAGAATTAGCAGTCTATGGCCATGTGAATTTCTTGTATATACTTGCGGTTATTTGACATGCATGCACAGAATTTCTAATGTCCTGTTCTTATGAGGTAATTCCAAACATGGGCATTGGTACTATGACCTAGTTTATAGAGCGGAAGTCATATGCCGTTGGATAAAATTTAATAAGTAACTTCCACCATTTGTAACAATGGTTTATACAAAAAATGAAAACAAATGAAACGAACAAAAAAGCATATTCTTTTTTTTTTACAAGTGGCTAATTAGCTCCGCTTAGGGTTTCATGTGCAGTTCATTTTCTTATCCACATCTTGACGACTAACCAAAACTCCAACAATCTTACATAAAGGACCTGGTATGCTAAGGCCCATAATTGGCCCCCAGAAAACTCAGTTATCAAAAGTCCTATTTAGATGATAAAAATGTATTCATAGGAAAGTTCAAATCTTGAATGTATCAGCAAACACGAAATTAACCAGTTGTTGCATGAAATAATTGTATTTTTTTTAACTTGAACATACCCATGCCCCCAGCGAATTCTGGAAAAAATGACGAATAGCCCAGCCTCCAGCACATTTTATATTTTATATACAGACAAAATTCATATATTTACATGCCATGAACATATTAAATGTGTTTGAGACCGGCCTCTATGTTTATTTTTAACATTTTATTACAAAACTGGCAGCGTTTAGAACAATGTCCCTATTTTCTCAACATAAAAACTTCCATATCTCCGCTCATAGACAAATAAACATAAGTTGTGTGTATTCATTTTCTTAGTTAGAACACAAGAAATAATTTGGTACACATTTCATTTTGATCTGTTGGAATTTTTGGTTAGCGTCTCTGGACTTGCAAACTTGAGTGGGTAGAGCACCTGGAGAGGCATTCTGCAGTGCACAGGTAATTAATTAGCAGTGTTATCTAACGTTTAAGAATTTCATTAAAAGCCTATTATCTAGAGCTTTCAAAAGCTATTGTAAATGACCTATTTCTTTAAAGGAAAGTGCATTAAACTCAAATTTTCTTGCTGTTTTCCTTCATATTATTTAATCAGTATAGGCATATCAGAGATCATGTTATTCTGAGAATAAACATAATTGAAATATATTGTTTTCTGTTTGTTCCCATACACACGAATGATAAGCAACAGAAACCAGGCAATTTTAAGAGAATTTTAATGGGAGTCAAAAACGGCCTTTATCATACCAGGTCCTTGTATTATTGTAACAGTTTGTGAAACAGGACCATTATTTGAGAACAGTAGCACATTTACAAAGTTTGTGGAGGCAAACATACATGCCTAGGAACCTGACTCTGAAAGGAAACTGTTAGGCTTACAGGAATATATCAACTGAATAAATGCGAATGGTCGACAACAGGATAGAAAACCTTATTCTAAATCATTATTGCAGGCAGAAACCGTTATGGACGTATGGACAGACACACGTATGAGCAAATCTAAGGATTGTATGCCCTCAGTTTTATCTGATATGGGTATAAAATGCGGTACAGTAAAAAGAATAAGAATAAAATTAGCCATAACATGCAGAAAGGATCTTTATGACTACTGCGAACAGCAGCTGCTCAGACCAGTTTACAAATAAGCGCAGTCCGCTCCCAGCCACTGATATTAGCCAAAATATGATGGACCCAGAGAAATCTACATGCATAACATAAAGGCCGTTGATAGACTGCATGGACTCACAGTCTGCTTTAACATTTCGCAGATGTATTATACCACCTTGTTTGTGCGACACCGCCAGAATATATTTTAAACTAGCTCAAGAGATCATATACAATACCAAAACATAAACTTTAGATCACAGGTGGGCCTGCTAATATCGTTTGTTATCTGTCATTATCTAAACATACATCTTCCACATACGGTACAAATACGATTTCCACATACTGCACATAGCAAAAAGTTTAATTTTTAGCAAAAAGCAGAGGCGTGGTGTGTTTTATTTGATATTAGGTTATGCTTAATAGCTAATAGGTGGCTACGGATACCTTGATCAAATCAAACAACGTAAAACAAGAACAAACACTGACAAACAAACACGAATTTTCCTGATTTACAGTACATTTACATCGACCTAGTGAATGGTCCAGGCGTCAGTTTTTTTTTTATTACGGCAGTGTTTTTGCTTCCGAAACGGTGTTTCAATCGCTAAGAAACTGATTTGTTCCGTGCACTTTTCAAGAAAAGCAAATATGTAGGTTAAAATGGATAAAAACATCGATTTATGACCAAACCTTCGCAATATCCTAAAAAACACATACTCCCGATGCGACACATCATCACTCCACAATTGTGTGGCTATACCCGGTGGATATAGACTGAAATACTATCTCAAAGGGCCGTTAAACCCAAAACAACCAACAAACCATCAGCCTTGTACTTGCAGAGTTATGCTCCTTTTTAAAAAACATTGAGCTAGGATGCTCATATTTGGCCTACTGTTAGGGGCTAAAGTGCAGACCACATGATTAACTTTTTAGCTCACCTGGCCCGAAGGGCCATAGTGAGCTATTGTCATACCAATGCATTTGGCGTGCGTCGTCCCGAAATGTGTCCGTCAACACCTAAAAACAAATATTCAAACAGCTTTTTCTGTAAAACTGCTGGTCCCATGGTTCTCAAATTTCACATGGAGCATGACCTGACTCCAGGGTCTCGGAATTGTAAAATTGGGTCAGGCTGAAAATCCAATATGGCCGCCGTTACTAAAAATAGGAAAAACAACAAAATAAACTTCTTCTCCAGAACCACTAGGTATATTAGTCTGAATTTTGGCATGGAAAATCAGTGAAACCTTGGTATGCAAAATTGTAAAAATGAAAAAAATATGTGGGGGAGTTTTGTCACAGTGACCTACTTTCTGTTTACGATTGTAATTTTGCTCAAATGCCACTGTCAGAAAACGACTTATTCAAACAACTTCAAACAACTTCTTCTGTAAAACCACTGAACCCATTGGTCTAAAATTTCACATGGAGCATGACCAGACTGCAGGGTTTCAAAATTATAAAATTGGGTCAAGTCAAGAATCCAAGATGGCCACCGTTACCAAACATAGCAAAAACAACAAAATCAACTTCTTCTCCAGAACCGTTTGGTATATTTATTTGAAAGTTTGCATGGAACATGAATGGGACTTTGGGCTTAAAAATTGTAAAAATGAAAAAATCTATAGTGGAATTAGGTCACAGTGACCTACTTAGCGCTTACAAGACCGATTTTGCTCAAATGTCATTATCTCAAGAAAACGCAATCGATTCTGGTCAGAAATGTTCCTTGAATGAAATTATTTCAATTTTTGTACCAGTTGACTATCCAAGATGGCCACCACGGGGGCCGTTACTAAAAATAGCACAAACATAAAAATGACAATTACTCAAGAACCCTTGAATGGAATTGGACCAATTTTGTGTCAGAATGTTCCTTACATGAAGCCGTTTCGATTAATTGCAATTTGGCATTCCAAGATGGCCACTACGGGGGCCGTTACTAAAAATAGCACAAACATAAAATGACAATTACTCAGTAACCCTTGAATGGAATTGGACCAATTTTGTGTCATAATGTTCCTTGCATGAAGCCATTTCTCTTAATTGCAATTTCGCATTCCAAGATGGCCGCCATCTCTCGTTACTAAAAATAGCATAAAAAATGAAAATGACAATATCTCAGTAACCACTGAATGGATTTCAACGAAATTTGTGTCAAAATGATTCTTGCATCGAGATGTTTCAAAAGTAACTAAGTATAGATCAGTCATATTGGCCACTGTCACTAAAAGTAGAAAAATGTGAAAATTAGAAAATCTCAATGGAATTGGACTAATTTTCTATCAGAATGGTCCTTTCATTAAGCTTTTTCGATTTTTTGCTTTTTAACATTCCAAGATGGCCGCCATCTGCCATTACTAAAAATAGCACAAAACATGAAAATGACAATATTTCATTAACCGCTGTATCGATTTAGACGAAATTTGTGGCAAACTGATTCTTGCTTTGAGTCCTTAAAAACAATTCTAATGCACTTACGTATGTAACGCGACGTCTGATTGGATAACGTCAAACATTTGCGACAGTATATTCTGCGATATACTGTCGCAAACCCGACGTCATTAAGTAATGTCGCTTCTAATTGGCTTACGTTTGGTTTTACGTTGCTGACAGCGCTTGAAATGGGTGCAAACTAGTATATTACAAAAGGTGGAAATGTAGAAAAGTGCATTAGAATGGGGATAACTGTATTGAAAATTGTCATTTAGGGAGGTAAATCGTCGGTTTTATGGTCGCAAATTGCGTTTTACGGCTCCGCTGGCGCGTCGCCGTAAAACGAAATTTCCGACCATAAAACCGACGATTTACCTCCCCAAATGACAATTTTGAGTACAGTTATCCCCTAAATATAGACCCGTCTAGTTGGCCACTGTTACTAAAAATAGAAAAATGTGAAAATTAGAAAATCTCAATGGAATTGGACTAATTTTCTATCAGAATGGTCCTTTCATTAAGCTTTTTCGATTTTTTGCTTTTTGGCATTCCAAGATGGCCGCCATCTGCCGTTACTAAAAATAGCACAAAACATGAAAATGACAATATTTCATTAACCGCTGTATCGATTTAGACGAAATTTGTGGCAAACTGATTCCTGCTTTGAGTCCTTAAAAAACAAATATAGACCCGTCTAGTTGGCCACTGTTACTAAAAATAGAAAAATGTGAAAATTAGAAAATCTCAATGGAATTGGACTAATTTTCTATCAGAATGGTCCTTTCGCATTAAGCTTTTTCGATTTTTAGCTTTTTGGCATTCCAAGATGGCCGCCATCTGCCGTTACTAAAATAGCACAAAACATGAAAATGACAATATTTCATTAACCGCTGTATCGATTTAGACGAAATTTGTGGCAAACTGATTCTTGCTTTGAGTCCTTAAAAAAAAATATAGACCCGTCTAGTTGGCATCTGTTACTTAAAATAGCAAAAAATATGAAAATTAGAAAATTACAATGGAGCTGGACCAATTGTGTGTCAACATGGTCCTTGCATGAAAGCTTTTCGATTTTTTTGCATTTTGGCATTCCAAGATGGCCGCCATCTGCCGTTACTAAAAATAGCACAAAACATGAAACTGACAACATCTCAGTAACCCCTGAATCGATTTTGATGAAATTTGTGGCAAAATGATTTTTGTATTGAGATGTTTCAAAGTAAATATATTAAGACCAGACAAGTTGGCCTCTGTTACTAAAAGTAGCAAAATGTGAAAATGAGTTTGATTGATTGATTGGTTTGGGTTTAACAGCCCTTTAAGACAGTATTTCAGTCTATATCGGGCCGTCTCCCAGAGAGGGAGAAAGAGGAGAAATGATAGACAAGAGAAAAAAAGTCCAAACAATCCCACCCGCTCCTACTGCAAGCAAAGTAGGCCCTTGCCCTACAATGTTCCAGATCAGTAGGACGCCCCGGTACTGGAAGTTACACACAGCACCATCGCACCACCCGACCACCCCTGTGAAAATGAGAAAATCTCATTGTAATTGGACCAATTTTGTATCAGAATGGTCTCATTGCACAAAAGCCAGGTGAGCGATATCAGGCCCACTGGGCCTATTGTTTCATGATACATTACATGTGTGTAGAACTGGTCATGACGATGTGTAGCGAACAAGAATGACAACTCTTGCTTTCTTACTTTTTTAGTTATTTCCTCTTGATGGTTTTAGGTGTGGTTTCGTGACCGCTCTATAACTTGAATAGCCTTTGAAATATTTTCATGAGACTTCACAGATACGCATAATAGGCCATGACAGTTTGTCTCGTATATCAATGACAACCCTCTCATTCATATTTCTGAGATTATTTTCCTTTGAAAGTTTGAGCTGCAGTTTAGTAGCTCTGCTCAATATCTGTATAATCCGGGCCTGCTCCACAATTTTTATACCCTTATAACTTTTAAAAGAGTGATGATCATTGATCATGCCATGATATCCTATCGATGTTCCTAACTCTTTGTGACCCCTCCACATCGACCCCCCCCCCCCCCCACCCCCTCTCCTCCACAAAGAGGGGAGAGGCATATAGTTTTGACCTTGTCCGTATGTACGTCCATCTGTCCATCCGTCCGTCACACTTTGTAGTACTGTTCTTGTCTCATCTCCGCAACTCTTCCTACAGTATATGATGCAGGAACTTGAAACTTGCAACACCGTTCAGTTATGCATTGAATATGTGCATAAAAAGAAAACAGATTGATTGATTGATTTATTGCTGTATGGCCACTGGAAACAGCTATTGTCATGTCGGGATGGTCTGTTAACCTAACCTCACTATTCTTGGGCAGACTTGGACCTCCAAAGCGGTTAACCAGTACTAAGCGCACATACTTTCACCAGTAACTGACAACTGCCCTTCTTGAATTAGGGGAAGGAGAAACAAAAGCATGTGGCCAGATCGGGGTATGGAACCTAGGACTTCTGACTTATGAGTCAGGGGTCGTTTTTTATATAACCACTTAAGTCGTTGCTATGCTGTTGCTAAGGCTAAATTACAATGAAGGAGATACCCTAAACTATGAAAATTGCTCTGGAGGAACAGCCTGAAAAAGACTGTTCCTCCAGAGCAAATTCCAAAGTTGTAGGGAATCTCCTTTATAGAAATTCAGCCTTAGCAACAGCATATCAACAACTTAAGTCATTTTATAAATACGGTCCCAGGTGCCCTACCGATTGCGCCACACAGCCCAGCAAACCCCCCCCCCCCCCCCCAAAAAAAAAAAAAAAAAACAACTTTGATTCAGGTTTTTATTGCAGAATTATATCCCCTTGAATGACATACATGCTTTGACCATATTTCACACTTTGAAGCACTTTTGTGTCTCCGCAACTCCTGCGACAATATTCCATGCAGGGAGTTGAAACATGCAACACAGTTCAGACATGCATCAAACATGTGCATAAAGGAAATGGAACTTTGATCCAGGTCATTACTGCAGAATTATGTCCCTTTGAATGACATACATATTTTGACCACCCCTTAGCAAAAAGAAATGCATTTAATATCTATTCAGTTTCCATTTCTTTCGAACCATTAATTTTTCATTCATTCAGCATTTCATTGCAAGGCTTAGCAATGGAAATTTTCCATAGAAGGCAATTAGTCTTAATCATTGGACTTCCATTGGATCACCCTTATTGCAGCATTGGACCACCATTGAAAATGGACGAAATATGCAAATTAGGCTGCTATTGAAATGACATCATGGAAATGGTGAAACAATAATTTCCATTTGGCATAGAAACATTGAAATGACATCATAAAAATGGCTGGAAATTAGTTAAAATGGTTTGCTACCATTTAAATGATGCAGTTATAGTGATGAAATAATACTTTTCTCATGGCATGATCATGTGCTATATTCTAATAAAATATATCTAATGTAAGTAACTCAGACAAGCCTGCAAATTCGCACAATCTGTAAAGTTTCCTTGTTGTGCTCTCTGTGTGAAAATTAGACTCCAAAAGTTCTTCATGACGGTACTAACAAAGACCCTGTACCCTTGCTATATGCAGCATAAAGTATATTTTCCAAAATCCTTAAAATTTGGTAAATATGTACCAGAAGAATTCTGTGGCTTCAAGCACCATTTCTTGTCTCTTCATTTAAAAAAAAATAAAAAAAAATACCATAAAGATTTCAACCATCTGGAACAGATAGATCAGAAAATAGTGCAGACCCAGATCAGGTTGCTTGTAAATGAACAATCTGATCAGGGTTTACACTGTCTACCATTCCATCTTCACCTTCAAATCCAAACTGTTCCATATTTAAGACAGCTATGGTAATTCTTTTAAGTGTCCGATTTCTATCATTTTTACAGAGTAATAATCATTTGAGCCGCGACACGAGAAAACCGACAATGTGGTCGTCAGCCCAGTGCAGACACAAATCAGCCTGGGCATCCCCCTAGTTTGATCAGACTGTTCGTGAAGTGCTCAAAAGGTAGCTAAGAGTCTAAGCTACCTCCATGCGGACAGCAAAGGCTCTGATCAGACTGGGCGGATGCCCAGGCTGATGAGATTCTTCGCTGGGCGCACAACCACATTGTTGGTTTTCTCGTGTCGCGGCTCATTTATGGTTACACTTCTTTTAATTACTGGACCAAGCAGTATTAAAACAAGGTGCCCTTAAATTTTCTGATCTTTACAATGTATTTGTACAAATGTATCATTTTTGCTGGGGCAGTCTGATCTGGTTTTGCACTGCGCTGGCAGTCTGATCAGATTCTACACTATTTGTTAGGGGAGCAGTCTGTTCAGAGTCTATAAAGTTTGCTCATGGCAGCCTTAATATCGTATTTGTTTCTAGTACAAACAAATAAAAATAATGCATTAAGAATGTCAGATGTAATTTGCAGGGCTACTAGTAATAGATAACAAGCTTGATTTATGTTAGCACTAGCAGACCAAACTTATATCTGTTCCTTTCCATTTGAATAGTCATAAGGCCCAAATAATCAGTCTAACCAGCATGTCAAAGTTTTGCTTGGGCACTCAGATCCAGGTCTGCAGTGGTGTACACTGTTTGCTTTGGGACAGCCTGAGCATGGTTTACAATGTTTGCTAGTGACAGTCTGATCAGGGTCTATACTGACACTCAGATCTGGCCCTACGTACAAGGGCGTAGCTACCTATACGGCAAATACGCAAGTGCGTATTGAAATTTTGTCAAAATTGACAAAATTTCAAAACGCACCTGCATATTTGCATGCTGAAATTTCATAAATTAGACAAGATTTCAAAACCAACTCCCAAAGAGGCTGAAATTCGTATTTTCCCTTCAAGAAGTAGTGAATAAAACATGGTTGTGCGTATTATGAAATTGCCCCTAGTTACGCCCCTTAGTCATAGTTTCTGTTGCCCAGCTGTCAGATCAGAGTTTATACTGTTTGCTGGGACAATGCTATACTATTTGTTCTGGCAGTCTGGTCAGGGTCAGCACAGATTGCTCTTTGCTGTCTGGTTGGTATGGCATTTCTACCTTAAAAATGATAAGCTCTAATTAATTGAGTCACAGCACAAGAACAGAAGTCTGATGTCACATGCAAACAACGGACACTACATATAAGACCATCCTGCACTTAAATGCAGATGTGCAGACTGATCAGAGCTAATATGTATTCTTCCAGCATAGTATTTTTTTAGATGATAACTACTATTGCCCAACGATAATGTGTTATTGACAAACATTGGTGTAAACATAGCACGCACCACTGAAAGGGGAAACAGGTATTGATGTAAGTAATTTGACCTGGCACTCATTCATTTCCGTCATTACACTCGGATGTTTTCGTTAGTTTTAGCGATGATTTACCGGAAAATACTGCTACTTGAATATAATACAGTCAACACAGTGTATAAGCGGACAGTCACCAAATCGGAAGCGACAATTGACTGTACACCCTAAAATCATTAGTGACACATAAACAACTTGTGAGGTGAAACGGTCAAAAGCAGGTAAGTTCTTATCGAATTTGTTCTTTTAGATGCGGTTTTCGACATCGGGGAGAGGATTAGATGTACTTCACCTGTAGCATTGTCAGTTTGACATATCTCCACCCAATCTCTGTGTAAAAATCAAGTTTTCCTGCTTAATCACCAGTTTTGCTTTATCTTCTGTCGATCGACACGGACGATCGGGGCTAAAAAGACCAGAATTATGGCATAATTTCTGATAAAACCAACATAAAATCATCGCTACATCTTTATCCTGTGATATCCAATAGCTGAATCCATCGAAACATTACTTTAAACAAATAAATTGCCTCCTGGATCGCACACGTTCGTCTCATTCGACTGTCCGACTAGTGACAAAAACAAAAAATGGTGTTGAACGACTAGCGACGATTTTCTTGTAAGTCTTATTGAGCAGAAAATGTGTTAGTAAATATTTTTACTTATGTATTCTTTATAGAAATATAACGACAAAGGAGGGTAAGAACTTCTACTGGATTGAGTTTGTTTTCAGAAGTCCAGTATGCTGTTTATATCTACCATAAATTTGTACAGATTAGCATGGCAGGCTCAATGATTTATTCGTAAGATTCGAAATAAATTGAAAATACTGAGAGTGTTTCTGAATTTTTCTGTGTAAAGAAAATGTACTTTGAATGTGTTTTCCAACAGACAAAACTAATTACAATGGTCAGACTAGCAGCTTAAAAGGGGTCTGCCTATAAACAGCAATGATGCGTAATGTAGCGTAATGATGCGTAATGTCGAGTAAAGATGGACAATATTGCCTGAAAATGACCTTTGAAATTTTTACATGAAATTTTAAATCCATGGCCTTGACCTATAGGTCATAAACACGAGTGGGGATGAAGCTGATTAAAAAAAATTTTAGACCAACATCTGTTATCATGCCAAATAGAATTCAAATCGATCTAAGGGTATAGAAACTATGAGATCTTAAACACTTTAACGTAAAACTGGCTTTAACATAAAATTTCTAAGTCTGTGACCTTGACCTATAGATCTTGACCAGGGGCGAGGATAGTGCTGAATAGAATTTCAGACCAGTATCAATCATCATACCAAATAAAGGGTGTAGAAACAATGAGATCTTAAAAACTTTAACGTAAAACTTCAAAATTTTGCTAACGCCGCCAACGCCAGGTGCGGGGGCTCAATAGCTCTTTCTGAACTTGTTCAGGCGAGCTAAATGTCTTTGGTGAGACTTGGAGGGTCGTAAAACTTTTAGTGAACATTATCAAAAATATACACGCCCGCGCCCCCTCCACCCTACCTGATATTAAATGAATCTACCCTAAACAATGCAGTCGTTTTTTTTTTAACAAAGCAGTATCTCTGAGGATTCTTGACAGTCTCAGGACGCAGAGAAACATTTATAAGTTCCAGATTATTAATAAAAAATATATGAAAAACAATACATTACGCATCTTTACGCTGCATTACGCATCATTACTGTATTAAGGCACATCGGCTTAAAAATATGAAAACATATTTTACAAACGGCACAATATTGTCACCTAGATCTACATTGATACCCTATACTGCCCTTCTACATCCTCTTCGCTCTCCCTAACCTAAATTACAATGTAAGAAGAGGACGTGTGCTTGCATCAGGTGCGTAATGTGGGGGTTGTTTTAGTTTTTTTGTGTGCTTCTTGTGTTTTTTTTTTTATTTCACGTCTACCCTATCTGTCTTTCCTAATTCTCCATCACTTGGGAAACAGCTAAACGTGCCCACAGAAATATACCTGAATATGTGCGGTTATAACCAACGGTACTTGTCATTTACTGTCGGAGGAGAACTTACCTGTTATTCGTTTCACTTGCTTAGATAGCCTAAGCTTGTATATGAACAGTTAACTGGCTCGTCATGACCTTAACTGTGCACCGGACCGCTAACCCAAACAAAGAAACAGACTCCCCATTTCTACCCCACCAGCCTAACCCTGCCCTACCCTAAGCCTACCATTTAGCTTTACACTAACAAAATCACCCAATCAGACCGAAACTACCCAGGACCGAAACGATCCGAGTTTCTTTACAAAAACAGGAAAGGTATAGATCCGAGGACAGAGCCCTGGTGTACACCTACAACGTCATGAATTTTGTAGAATTGGCCATTCAGTATAACGCTGCTTACAGGAAAGGTGTGGTTGGGGTTTACATGTAGCTTTCTTTACTTTTTATTGCATTCATGGTTGCTTAAACGGTACCGGAAGACGGAAAATGCGAATTTCTGAAAACCAGTAGCGCATCACAAAAGCAGTACGCGGCTAGGTCACAATTTTGATTGAAATGTTGACAGAGAAAAATTTAGCCATATGATCATTTTTTTATCAAGAAATGCTTGATAGCCTTCTCCCCAAATGATGATCCCGGTGAAAGCATCCAAAACGATATTTTTATTACCTTTTTCAAGCATTTGTTGAAAATGATAGTCATGAATGTGAAAATACAATCACAACAAGTCGGACAGTTTTTGTTTCTTGATATGTCGCTAATGATTAGGTACAGTTGTCACTAGTCGGACAGTCGAATGAGACGAACGTGTGCGATTCAGGAAGCAATATATTTGTTTACAGTAATGTTTCGATGGATTCAGCTATTGGATATCACAGGAAAAAAGATGTAGCGATTATTTTAGGTTGGTTTAAACAGAAATGATGCCATAATTCTAGTCTTTTTAGCCCCGATTGTCCGTGTCGATCGACAGAAGATAAAGCAAAACTGGTGATTAGGCAGGAAAACTTGATTTTTACACAGAGATTGGGTGGAGATATGTCAAACTGACAATGCTAAAGGTGAAGTACATCTAATCCTCTCCCCGATGTCGAAAACCGCATCTAAAAGAACAAATTCGATAAGGACTTACCTGCTTTTGACCGTTTCACCTCACAAGTTGTTTATGTGTCACTAATGATTTTAGGGTGTACAGTCAATTGTCGCTTCCGATTTGGTGACTGTCCGCTTATACACTGTGGTCAAGGGTTTCCCGATGACACCATAGCGTAATGGTGAAGGCTTCTAACTACACATACAGATATCATAATATCGAATCTGATAACATTCGTTTTTAGTAATTTTCATTTTTAGCTCACCTGAGCCAGAGGCTCCGGGGGAGCTTATAGTATGGTCAGGCTCCGTCGTCCGTCGTCGTCCGTCGTCCGTCCGTCCGTCCGTCGTCCGTCCGTCCGTCCGTCGTCCGTCCGTCCGTCCGTCCACAATTTCAAACGACTTCTCCTCTGAAACCGCTGGGCCGATTGTAACCAAATTTCATATAGAGCCTCCTGGGACCTTAGGAACAAAAAGTTGTTCAAACGGTCCTGGTCACATGACCAACATGGCCGCCATGCCCATATATGTTAAAAACCTAAAAAAATCTTCTTCTCCAGAACCAATAGGTCGATGGCCTTGAAACTTGGTATGTAGCATCGAGTATGGGAGTACTACCAAGATTGTTCAAATTATGACCTTGGGTTGACCTTGACCTTTTTTACGGTAAGGTCAAATTTGCTTCCTTGTGCTTTTATATGGCAAAATGCTAGAACATAAGATATCTTGGAAACTGTTGAAGATTTTGGGATAAAAATTGGTATCTACAGTCATCTTAATGAGTACATGAAGATTTATGAGTACAAGAGGTCAAGGTCATTCTTTGACCTTTGACCCAGAACTCTCATATTTTGACAATTCCAAACAATCTCCTCAAAAGCCCCTGGGCCAATTGAAACCAAATTTCATATAGAGCCTCCAGGAGTTGAGGGAACAAAAACTTATTCATACGGTCCAGGTCACATGACCAACATGGCCGCCACGCCCATATATGGTTAAAACCTTTAAAAATCTTCTTCTCAAGAACCAATTGACCGATGGCCTTGAAACTTGGTATGTAGCTTTGGGTACTCGAGTACTGTGAAGATTGTTCAAATTATGACCATGGGTTGACCTTGACCTTTTTTATGGCAGGGTCAAATATGGGAAAATGCTAGAACATAAGATTTCATGGAAAGTTTTGAAGAGATATGCCTAAGAATTGGTATATACAGTTATCTTAATGAGTACATGAAGATTTGTGAGTATAAGAGGTCAAGGTCATTCTTTGACCTTTGACCCAGAACTCTCATATTTTGACAATATCAAACAATCCCCTAAAAAAACTGGGCCAGTTGTAACGAAATTTCATATAAAGCCTCCAGGGATTGAGGGAATGAAAATTTGTTCAAACAGTCCAGGTCACATGACCAACATGGCCGCCAGGACCATATATGGTTAAAACCTTTAAAAATCTTCTTCTCCAGAACCAATTGACCGATGGCTTTGAAGCTTGGTATGTAGCATTGGGAATTCTAGTACTATCAAGATTGTTCAAAATAATGACCTTGGGTTAACCTTGACTATTTTACTGCAAGGTCAAATGTGGGAAAATGCTAGAACATAAGGTTTCATGGAAAGTTTTGAAGATATATGCCTAAAAATCGGTATATACAGTCATGCTAATGAGTACATGAAGATTCATGAGTACAAGAGGTCAAGGTCATTCTTTGACTTTTGACCCAGAACTCTGTCATTTTGACAATATCAAACCATCTCATCAAAAGCCCCTGGGCCAATTTTGAAACCAAATTTCATATAGAGCCTCCAGGGGTTAAGGGAATGAAAATTTTTTCAAACGTCCAGGTCACATGACCAACATGTCCTCCATGCCCATATATGGTTAAAACCTTTAAAAATCTTTTTCACTAAAACCAATTGACTGATGGCCTTAGAGTAACTAACCCTAGAGTACTGAGGCTGAATGGACCCAGGTGAGCTACAGGACCAATGGTCCTCTTGTTTACTTTTTCTTCTTTACTTTTAATGAAAGAATGAAAGTGCATACATTTTATACACCCGCCATGACATTGTTGTAGGATTTACATCATGTGGAAGTAGAAAGATATTGCATCTCTTTCAACAGTTGAAGAGGGTTGTCGGGTTGGTCATGGCGCTGCCCGGTCGCCATATTAGTTTGGCTGATAGTGCGGCAAAGGGCTACTGTGCTTGCAGTAGGTGCGGGTGAAAATTTTGGATATTTTTTCTCGCGCGTATCAACTCTTGTTTCTCCCTGTCTTTGAAAGACGGCCCAATATAGAATAAAGTGCTGTCTCAAAGGACCGTTAAACCTAAGATAACCAACCAACTAACCAACTAAATTAATAGCGGAAACATTAAAATTTTGTGCCGAGCATGGCAAGATTGCCCGCTGGATTTACGCAAAGAAAAAAATGAAACGACGGTAGTGAGATTCGAAACCATAACTTCAAGATTACAGGATCAATGCCTTATCCACTGTGCAACTTGATGCAGTGATATTGTTCCTGTTTTATAGTAGATCTAATGTAAATATTGACGCTACTTTTACCTGTTCGTGATCGGACACCGTGAATTAATTTACGGAGGCGGACGGAATATTCATGAGTGCCAGGTCAATACTTACGAACAATACTTACCTGTACTAAGTGAGGACGTAGCCTATGTCCATATGATAATAGTTATAATGTTGCCGAACATACCATGAGTCAAAATAGCTCAGTGATTCAAATTTATTATCAGCTTTTAACTTTATTTGTGTGCGGTCATAGGTTCGAACAACATACATATGTTTTTGTGTGTATTTGTCGTGTTTTATTTTTTTCCTTTTATTTTCATAAACAGTTATGCATGCTTCGCATGAAGGAACCTACAGCCCAGCAGGCACATTATGTTGAAATGACGTTGTACTGACGTCAGTGCGACGTAATGACGTCGCATTGACGTCAATATGACGTCATTTTGACGTCATGTGCCTGCTGGGAGAGGAGTAACAAAATCGTTTTACAAAAACGGCATGCTGTTATTAGACGAAGTCTAATAAAATCATCGTTGGCGCCAAAACTTGACTTGAACTCTGTATGGAAGACAACATATGTCATGAAATTGTTATTCACCTGTCAGAAGATTTAGTTACATTAAAAATGTTATTATTTGCACTTTGCATTTAGTTTTAAATATGTTTTTCACTTTAACGCTGTAATGATTGATAGAGTTAAGCAGAACGCGAGAAACGCAAATGCCGATGGCTTGAGAAAAAAAAAAGTTTCTATGGTGCGAAAAGTCTTTCGTAGTAAAAAAGTAGTTCTTTTCCTACTCGGTGCGTAAATTTACCGGAACGGACCTAATTACCGTGTCGGACCGGAACGGACCCTTATTATTCATATTTCCCGCCGATTTTTGAGATATTTTGATACAATCTACACGCGCAGATTAATTCAAGACCCTACCTATGACTAACATGTATTATCTTAACTTGCAACCCCTGATTTCATCCACCGACTTGATACATATAGCTCTACATATTTTCTATGGCTGAAATGTTGGTCATGATACTATGGAACAAAAATTCGGGAATTTTTGTGTTTTTCATTCGCTCCAAGTCTTGGAAGAAAGATAACCAGATTTTTGTATAAGATTATATGATTTTAAGATGAAACGCATATGCGTGGGTATTAAGAGGCCTACCCATGGCGCAAAATACTCAAAGAGTATTTTCACTAATATCTCTAATTGATTTGCGCTAGATGCCATACAGAATATGTATTGATATTAAATAAGAGTTATTTAATAAAAAATATTACAAATATCTACTGAAGATAGGGGAAAATGGGTCCGTTCCGGTGTCCGTTCCGGTAATTCACTCCATTCCGGTCCGTCCCGGTAAATTTACGCACCCGGCTGTACTGAACCGGGTAAAATACAGTACCGTCTCATCGGAAGCATATCGGAATGTACCGTAGAATGTCAATAATCTACGGACCAGTTTGGTTTCTCGCCATAGTGGATAACCCCAACATAAGGATACTGCTATTCAATAATAATATCAGACATGTGATACATGTGAAGACAAATAGGGAGATTTTCCTCTACTTTTTTCCAAATAGGGAGAATGATTAAACAAAGAAGGGAATTCTTGTATTTTGGTAGGGAGATCTGAAATTCCAAATAGGGAGATGTACAAGACATATATGGGGAAATTCTGAAATTCCAAATAGGAAATGGGCAAAATATAGGCAAATCCCTCGGAAATAGGGAGATATCGCATGTATGATAAAATAATAATAAAAATAAGCAGTATGGAGCTTATATTTCATTTCGTAAGGAAGGCTCTGTTGGTGGCAATCTTATACTTAAATTTACAATAATTAAAATATTCTAAGACCTCAAGGAAATTGTTGTTACCTAATAATATATGAAAGAGTATCAAGCGCCTTTGTTTGAAAATGTTTGAACTGATACCTGTAATTATGCTGTTGAAATAAGAGTCGCTTACAGATATCTTGAGAAAACGTAGATGTCCCATAATGCAGTTTTTACGATAATGCAGTTTTTACGATATAGTTAACTCTTGTTATCTCAAACACTGATATTTCAAAGTACCCTCTTAAATCAAAGAAAACGGTTTGGACATATTTCATCTCCTGTTATTATAAACTACTGGTGTCTCAAAATAAATTTTCCGGGATCAGAAAATTGAATTTGAGTTACCAGTAGTTTGAGATGAACTTTGACTTTCAGATATCAAGAGTGGACTATTCTCTGAACAAAGGAGTGCCCAGCCAAACAAATGGAGTAAAGGGCTCCAAGTAAGGAGCAAATGAGAAGTCTAGGCTGTTTATCACTTGTTATAACATGATTTTAAAAGACAAGTAAATCACAGAGATGGACGTTTTAATCATTATATTGAATTGATGATACAGAACATTGTTATGAAAGACTGTTCAAAATAAGCACTTAACATTACAGAATAGAAAGAATGATTCATAACTGATATATGGCTTCACATTAGGCTCGAAGCCCCCACAGTTTCAATTACTTGCCCAGGCTTAGCTGCTGGAACTTGCTGCCTTCAACACTGATGGCAAATTTCTAGCACTTCTGTAACAATACACAGACAAAATTAATAATAGTAGCATGCACTTCAAAAAGTGCATTTTCCCATAAACTTATATGAGCATGTTTTGGCATAGGCACCAACTTGTTGCATCTGGGTGAACAGTGTGTTCAGGAGGACAAACTCAGTAATGCTTGAATAATATCATGTGACATCACGGGGATAATATCAACACTTTCTTGTATAAAATGGACTTAGACAAATTTTGACCATGTGAGAGAAAAACAAAAAAAATTAGAACTCTTCAAAGGTACCTTTTACAATAGCATTCTGTACATTTAGAGAGACAGTTTCATTATATCTAGGGGAAAGAACCACTTTTATTTCAAAAGTTTGCTTTATTTGGGCTGTGATTAGATGTGATTTTATGCAGAAATATGGTCCAAAATGGCCGAAGTGTACTGCAGAACCTTAAAAGACTCACATTATTACAAAACCTGATTTCACATATGCAAAAAAACAAACAAAACAAAAAAAAAAAAAAAAAAGGCAAAGCTCTGCTATGGAGTAACCACAGAGCTAATCAACACCTTTGTTTCCACTCCTTATATTGTATAATTCTGCTACCTTCTCTAATATTTCAACATCTAACCATCACACAATGTTTGAGTCTCATTGATAACCCCAAATAAAGCTTTTCTCCTATCGCTGCTCATAATATATCTCCGACATTCATGTGTATGTCTTCCATCTATCACAAACAGTTTTTAAATAATTTTACACTATCACTTAATCAATCAATGCTAAATATGTACTGCAATAGGAAGAACACCCAAACCTTCAAATATACCTAAAAAAGAAAACATACACTTCACCAAAGAACCAGGTCTTGCCCGAAAGATACCCACTCATCTACTCATATATGTCATATCAACATTTAGATAACCACTTCTCTCCTCGTTTACCTGACTTGAACCACGCAAAAGATTAATCAACATAACTTTTACTAAAACCAAAAGTAATTTATACCCCCACAAAACAAAGTTTTAGGGGGATGGGGAGGTATATTGTTTTCAGCCTGTCCGTGATTCTGTCATTCTGTCAACATTTTAAGGTTTGCTCTATAACTTAAGTGGCATTTCACCGATTTTGTTCAAATTTTCATCACACCTTAACAATCAGACAATGCATGTTTAAGAAAATAGGGGTTGAGGGATTAGTTTTGCAAGAGTTATGCCACTTTGTACTTTTTACTGTTGGATGTTTGCAATACTACAGATAATGCATACTTTCTGAAATCAACTCCTGCTATAGCTTTCAATGTATCCTTTCAATACTTTGCAGATATATTACAGACATATTGTAGATGTGCATGAAGGAGTATCAGGTCAAAACATTCATTTTTGACAATTTTACAGTATTTTGAACTTAGCCACTTTTCGACCTTTTTGTATAGTTGATAATGGCTGATGGTACATACTTTGTGAAATCTACTCCTCTCAGACCTTTAAGTGTATTCTTTCAATACTTTGCAGGTATGTTACAAACATATTGTAGATGTGCATGAAGGAGTTTCATGTCAAAATCTTTGTTTTTGACAATTTCACAGCATTTTGAACTTAGCCATTTTTCAACCTTTTTGTATATTAATAATGCCTGATAGTGCATACTTTGTGAAATCAAGTCCTCTTAGCACTTTAAGTGTATCCTTTTAATACTTTGCAGGTATGTAACAGATATATTGGTTATGTGTATGAAGATTTATTTTACAGAAAAAATGATTTTTGACAATTTCACAGCATTTTGAACTTAATTTTTGACCATTGCACATATTGCAAAATGTCTATTACTGCACATTTTGTGAAATTCCTCCTAGATCTTTCAGTGTACTCTAACATTTGCCAGGTGTGTTACAGAGATATGGAAGAGATATCCATGAAGAATCTCAATGTTGCAAAAATGATTTTTGTCAAATTTCTATCATTTTGAACTTAGTCCATTTTCGACCAATACTCATATAGAATAATGGTTAATAGTGCATACTTTGTAAAATGAACTCCTCCGTGGGCATTCAATGTACCCTTTTTATACTTGGCAGATTTGTTACAGACATATTGAAGATGTACATGAAGAAGAGTACTGCTGAAAAAATCATTTTGACAAATTTACAGCATTTTGAACTTAGCCAATTTTTATTTTGTTATTATGATATAGCGACAGGGTTTTGAACTTGGAATTTTTTCAATCACAGTAAAAATTTCTCATAGATACCCCATTAGATTTTGGTCCTTTTTTACATTTTAATTATTAAAGGCGTATAGTGTATTTAAAACATTGAGTGCAGATAAGTTTGCGGGGCGTATTCTGAAACCTTGCTTGCAGCCAATTTCTTATTTCAACAGAAATAAAAAAAATTATTATTTGTTTCAAATATGTCTTCTTTCACTTCGTCTTATATCTTTTTTTAAAGATATTTCTTGTTTCATTTCTAATTTCATCGCTATGACAACATTATAGGTTTTTCAGACGAGACAAAAATAATCTCCCTCATTCGAAATTCTGCAAGTTTTTAAGATTATTTTTTCTAGGTCCTGAATATATACCCACTGGGCACACACCGTTGAAGCAACATCAAATCAACGTTGATTCAAAGTAATGACATTGAATTAACGTTGATTCAATGTTAATTTCATGTGGAGTGCATGTTGGGCTCTTGAAATTCCATTCGGTTAACATTGTCTAGCTGCAGAAAAGTTTCAAATATCGTAAAAATAAAAGTTAAAAATATATAATACTATAGTAAAAATAAATTAAACATGATCAAGATGAAATAATAAGAGTGAAACGATAGTAAAAAGGAGGGAAGTAAGAGCTCTTGAGAACAAAACTGTCTTTAAGAAAAAAAAAGGTTGCGGGAGGGAATCAAACTGGTATTGTACTGCATTAGTGCGAAGGAACTTGCTCACACCTAACCTACTCGGCCACGGACGCACTGGATTATTTAGGTACTATTAAAATATAAGCCTGACACTGATTTCAAAACCGACGGATAATTGCCTGAGGGCGGTTAACTACCTGTTTTACCTATTATCTTTAAACGGTTGTGCTAGGCCATTTGCGCGGGAAACAAATTATCTTTGGGCGTCAGTATGCATACTTATTTAAGATTTTAATTTTACCTCACTGCAGCTGGTGCTGTGCCGTGTGGAGGCCGTAAAAAGTCTCCCCGTACATCATCCATAGTGCAGATTATATTTTATTTACATCCTTTGAGATCAGAGGATAGATTCTGAGAAATCTAAACTTTGAGATTAATTTAGGCTATTATTCTAGATCATCGTCTTTTATATTATTTGGATCCTTTTGAAACTAATCAGTCTTTGAATCGACTGCTCAATTAAAATTAAGAAATTACAGCATGCTTTTTACTGGTTTCGTCACCAGATATTGTCAGGGTCACTGACGAGGCTTTATTAGCTGAAACTACGTAGTCTGGCCCATGTTCCTAGTTCTGTATGTATTCTCTGCTCTTGAAGGAACTTTTTAAGATTTTAATTATATCATAGGATATAATATCTTAACGAATGAAAACTGAAAGAGTCAACAGCATTTTCAGGTCTTGTAAACAAACAAACGAAATGGTAAACCAGTAAAATATGTCCGCTTACAGTCATATGCCTAAGGAATTATCATGATGTGCACTTGAAGAGGCATGTGAATGGAATGAGGTATGCATGTGACGCGTTAGTGTTTGCTGTTAATGGATATTTTAGTGATGTACACAGCCTTGTGACAGGCATCACACGGGGGCATCGTGCGTGTCTTACACAATTTTTTTTCATTTTTTTTTCTTTTAAATGTCGGTACTGCCACTACCATTTTACATGCTCCATCCCACCAAATTAAGCCAAAATAAATACCTTGCGTCACCATAGAGTATAATGTAACTCGTATGATGTGGGTGCGGTCAACATTTCAAATATCTATACTGAACATAAAAATGCAGTAACATGCGCAGGTTTTAATATAAGAGGTGTCCACCGCATCCTTACGCAAACATAAATCAGCTTGTGCGGTGGCACAGTCTCATTACATTCTGTTTGCATGAACGACCCATTAGACCTGTGGAATCAATACAGTGAAATGCCAATTTTCTAATTTGCTGTATAGACAACTATAAAATTTAGAAGGGACCTGAGGTCATTTACGCTCCTCGATGAGCAAAGTCTTTCCTTTAATAGTTGATCTCATTGAAAAAGGATGCAATTATTAAAAGCAGAGTTGCTTCCCTTGAAAGTGTATTCATCCACCTTTTAAAAAGAATGGTAAACTTTTCTTATAGCCTTCACTGTATCTTGATACAGAATATGCTAAGCTTATTTTTTATAAGGCAAGTGCTGCCGAGATGGTTTATGTCAATATTTCTAAAGCAGTCATATGGTAAAGTGTATCAGTAAGCAGCCAGTCGTAGCAAAATAGGCCGTGTGGCGGCCGTAAAACGTCTCCCCGTACATCATCATAGTGCAGATTATATTTTCTGGTCCTTTGGGATCATAGAGTTCATTTGAGTTATCTTAAAAAATAGAGTTCCGCTTAAACCTGTGCTAGGGGGCGTGGCTGGTGTGGCACAAGTCATTACTAGTCATGAACAGACTCAATTAAACCGAGTCTGCTGTTTTCTGTTCTTTGATGTATTCCTTGCTTCCAAAGGATCTTACTATTCAGAACCTATTTATACTGTAGTGACCGAATGGGCAATCAACCTTAGTGAAAAGTGGACTTGTCGGTTAGCATCGGAACTTTTGTTTTCTTTCAAATTCGTATACAATCAACACTATAGTATAGCCAAACCTGTCTCAAAGGGTCAGCCAAGGGAAGGACTAATTGTGGCTGCTAAAGACACGTAGCCCCTTTATACAGGTTTACTTGCACTGTATTTTGGCTAGTCGGACCCTGAAAATGTGTTTTCAGAAACCGGGTGATCCCTTAGTACAGCGCCGGGCCGCGTAGCGCAATCGGTAGGGTACCTGACTCATAAGTCAGAGGTCCTGGGTTCGAAACCCGGTCTGGCCACATACTTTCGTTTCTCCTTCCGCTGATACAAGAAGGGCAGTTGTCAGTTACTGGCGAAAGTATGTGCACTTAGTACTGGTTAACCGCTTAGGAGGTCTAAGCCTGCCCAGGAATAGTGTGGTTAGGGTAACTGACCGTCCCGACATGACCATAGTTGTTTACCGTGGACGTAAAGCATCAAATCAAATCAAATCCCTTAGTAGAGCTGGGTACATGAGCCGGTTTGACAGAGTTACGGCTCCTTGAGAGTTCTGGCGTTTTGAACAAACCATTCCCTTAAGTGGCGTGTCCTTTAAGGGCCAGGCGCAAGGCTTGGGGCACAGTGTTTTACAAACACATTTCTTGTCACTATTTTGTCACTAGTGATATGGAGAATACAGGTTTATGATACGCTCGTGTGGTTTGATAACGTAGTACACGTGCAGTATTTATCTGCTTATTTATCCCTTATTATTTAAATAGGGTTTAGTTTGGTGAAATGTACTTGTAAACTGGGAGAGACAAACAAAATTATACCGATAAAAATTACTCTGATATTATAACACTTGTGATATTTTCGGGAAAAAATGGATATTGTGATTTCTGTAATGGATTATTCACGGAAAGTGTAGTATTATTCACTAAAGTTTTGGATTTTGAGAGTGGGGCTAATTATTGCAGGTGCTGTAGAATCGAATACATAAGAACTGAGTAAGTGAATTTGGGTTGAACGTCCCACCAACAACTAGATCATCCGGAGACAGGACATTGGTTTGAAGCTCATCCTAAAGGACCGGAGAAGCGGGGCATCGATCTTACGACTCCTGGATTTTGGTAGTCCAGCGCGTTATCCACTACACTGCTGTCGCTCCTCACAAAAGAACCGACAATTTCATCTGTGCACAGATAAGATTGATGATTTGGTTTAAGGTGGTGATTTATGGTAAATGTAAAAATCTGCATAAAACCATAAAAAAGTAACGTATCTCCCTGAAAGTTAGCAGACTTCTTAATTTTGTTGTTCTTTACAGTTTAGAATACAAAATAGACGTACATGCTGCTTAAAAAAGTGTTTTTATAAGGAAAGATCAAAGGGTAATTTTCTGCGAATGAATCTGAAAATATAATATCGTTATTGAAAATTTACGTAGTGCTGAAGGTGCATTATTGCATAATGAAGAGCGTCCTAGCAATTATTTATTCCAACTTATTCTCAAATTGTAATGTAGACCAGATGAAAACGGTAGCTTTTCTCAAATGTTCAACCATGTACAAAGTAAATGTACACTGGACGCATTTATTAAATATAGGGTAGGCAAGCATACCTATGTAACACCTACAGTATAAATAATACATTACTGACATGATCAGTGGTGTGTAGATGAAATTGTTCAACCTTGTTAAAATAGTATCACCTGTCTCACCTGTGTGTTTTGACAAAAAAATTTGGACACAGACTGCATCGTTTTTCATCTGCTCAGCCTGACAATGTATGAAAGGGTTTGAAAAAATAATTGCTAGGACGCTCTCCATTATGCAACAAGGTACTCTAAGCACTAAGTATATTTTCAATAATGATATTATTTTTCAGATTTATTCGCAGAAAATTACCCTTTGATCTTCTCTTTTAAAAACACTTTTTAACATTAACAAATGCTGCATTTTGGGATTCTAAATTATGAGAAATAACATAAAGAAGGCACCTGCTAAGTTTTGGAAAGATCAGTGTTATTTTGAGTATTTTATGCAGATTTTTGTCTTTGTCCCAAATCAGTGATTATCACCACAATATTGTATCAATATAAACTACATGGTTATGCACCAGTCATTTGCAACCACGGCCCCCATGGGGCTGGGGATAGCGGGGGCATAGCGGGGCTTAAGTACAGTGTTTTTACCTAAGAGGTGTCCCCGCAGTGCCGTGGATACGCCGGGCTTTTGATTCCCGCCAAAACAGCAGGAAAAATAGTGGAGTGTTTTTAATGAAATTAACTGGGACACACTCTCATAATATTGATTTTTATACTTATATGATCCCCTAGGGGGCGGAGACCTTTACCAGGGATATGACATAAAAAATGTCCCCACAGTGCAGGGCATATACGAGGGCTTTGCAGAGTGAAAAGTCAATATCCCCGCTATTCCCCGGCCCCAGGGGGGGGGCGTGGTTGCAAATGACTGGTGCATTATATAACAGTACAATATACAATCTGGTGCAGTTTCTTACGGTAAGCAAAACGTTTGTATGATAGTTATTTTCCCAAGATTTAGTTTGTACACAATACCGTTCTAACACAACTGAACAATTGTTCTCTCAGTGGACACCTTGGCCGGACTGATCCGGGTCTACACCGTTTGACCAGACATGTCGATGGTAGAGTTGTCCGAAAACTCCTGCCGGATGCCGTATGGACATGACGTGACCTACCACTTTGACAAGAAATATTAGGACACTGTTATCTAAGCAAACGGTGTAGACCCGAGATAGACTTTTCTTCCAGGACAGTCTGATTGGGGTCCGCACTGCTGGTCACATTGCCAGAAACCTTGACATCATCGCCTCACAGCAAAATCAAAGACGTTGTAAAACTTTAGGACATCATAGTCATTTGGCAAAGGCATACTTGATTCACCACAATTGAGACAGTGGAATTACGCAGTTGGTGGGAAGTCACCTCAGGTCCGAAAATATTAGTTGTTTTCGTTTCTGATTAGCTATTATATGTATGTGTTCTTCGTAGCATTAACAGTATTTTTACTAATGAAATGCCAACGTACATCTACCATCTACTGGAAATAAGTAGGGTAGGCATACACCGTTATTTTTGGCAATATATAATGCAAGGCGCAACGTATCCTTACAGTACATTATTTAATTATAACAAGAGCCTATAAGTCGGTCACATTGATTCCGAGGAAAGAAAATTCTAACCTTCAGACTGCCAGTTTCCAAAGTTTCGAGCAAGTATATATTAAGTACTCATTTGTAATGAAAAGTAATCATTGGAGCAAGACTAGTATTTGCACAAATATTAACAATGGACATATACAGGTCTATACTGGACTAGTACAACTAATGCTGCTATCGGCTATTGACTAAAGACTAAACTCACTGTTTAGAATCGTGAACGGCTATATATTGAAGCGTCCAGTGTGACTGTAGATTTCGACGTTGCCAAACCTGATAAAAATTTACATCCTTTGCGTCACATCAAATATAAATCATATTGAATCGGGAAAACTGATTTGTATACTACAATGTAAACTTTAAATGATGGGGTATTCGCCCCGAGGTTCTTGAGCCAGATAACATTAAAATTTGACCCCGTGAAAACATGACCCCACGCGTCAATTCTCAATGTTGAAACTTGACCCAGGTCAATTTTCAACACTGAAAAATGCTCTATGGGTCGATATTCAACATTGAAAAGTGGCCAGTTGGGTCATTTTTTCAACAGGTTCAAATTTTAATATTACACCAGCAGCACACCGGGTAGGAGGCAATCGAAAACGCTCATGCAGTTGACAAACGCGGGTCAAAAACCATTAGAAACAGCGTTTTCGATTGCAAATTGTCCCCAATTTGCAATCGAAAACGCTGTTTCTAACGGTTTTTGACCCGCGTTAATCGATTGTTAAGAGCGTTTTCGATTGCCGCCTACCCGGTGTGAGCAGTGGCCCAAGATTTAGGTATATGGCTAAATTAAAACGAGGCCTACAGAGACGAGTGGAAGCCTGGACTTTTTGTAACAATACGAGACGCGTGGAAAGTTTGAACCTCAGTGTAAATTATGTTTAGAACTTGTACTCAACATTTCCCCAATCCTCAACAATAAGTAAGAAAGGCTAAAGGTCACCTGAAAAAAATATGTAGGTAAAAGAGTACACGTTGATGTTTTTCCGCCATTTTTGGAAAGGGGAACAACAACAATGTTAGTGACTTCCTATTTGCTTTCCTGGAAGATAAATTCCATTAAAATGGGGTCTGCGCTTAAAGGAAAGAACTTTTCTGCACGTGGGGGGGGAGAGGGGGGGGGGGCAAGTTATTCTGTTTAACACTTGACTCTCGTTGAAAAGGGAGGCAAAAAATGAAAATGGCAGAGTTGTTTCCTTTGAAAGTATACCCATTCACCTTAGGGTAAAACATTGACTCTTATTTGTTAAACGTAACTTCTATCACTCCAACTTCAAAACGTTCAAGTGTAACGTCACGCATGGCCGAGCCCAAAGCGATAACTGCTCTCTCTTTTGCTAGAGCTGTTGCCTGTATGACTTCAAAATGTGATAGATAGATTATGCGATGTACGAGTGCTTTCGTTAAGCCGACGTCAACATTAACTTTGCACTGCACGGCGGTCCTGAACGTTGAGTGACAGTAAATAATGAAAACCTAAAATATAACTGGCTTGATGCCAATACTTGAATCGGCATTTGGTTTGATGGTTTGTTGTTTGTTTTACTGAGTAATAATATTTGAATTACGTCGAGCCGTCTCACAACGCGATAGTAGAAAGGAAAGATAGGGTTGAGACAAAGACGAGGCAGAGAAAATTATAATCTTACAGGACTCCCAACCCCTCCGCCCTCCCCAACTCTCCGCGCCGATCTGTTGCAAGCATTTTAGTCTTGAAGATGTAGTTTGTCCCTATTCGAAAGTCCATCACACCAAACAGTGGCAGTCTGATGAAAGTCATTACTTAGCCAGTTAGGAACCATTTTAAAATGAAAAACTTGCTACCCCTGGACAATTTTAAAAGGCAAATGGTCCCTTCATTTAAAAGTTGTCTTCTGCATTACTTAGATAAGACACGTGAATTATTTTATTTTATTTATCTAGGGTTAGTCTAGAGTCGCAACTCGCTTTGTTTCCTTGAAACCTGTCAATACAGTCCAAACATATTTGTGATAGAATCTTGTATAGCATTTTTTCCTTGGGAGGGGGATTCATCTAGCGTCAGTCTAGAGTCGCAACTCGCTATGTTTCCTTGAAACTTGTCAATACAGTCCAAACATATTTGTGATAGAAACTTGTATAATATTCACGTATTGCGCATCTGAGCCTAAATGTTATATCGGAATGAGGTCCTGTTCATACATTCACGTTTCGTTCACACATGGACAGTCCCATTAACACGTAGAGGATCCGTTGAAAAATGCAAGCCCGGTTCCTATATGGACATCCCGTTCGCATATGTAGTTCCCTTTCGCAGGTACAGCCTTGCAGATGTCGTTCACTTGTGCAGGCCCCGTTCACATGTAGCGGTCCAATACACATGTGGAGGTCCGTTCACTTGTGGAAGATCCATTTACAGGTGGCGGTCCTGTTCGCAAATGCAGTTCCTGCTCACATATGGACGACACGTTCACAAATGAAGGTTCCTTTCTCACATGCGGATCCCGTTAACACGTGGAGGTCCCGTTTACACTTGACAGGCGCAGAGCCCGTTCAACCATGGATTGTCCGTTCGCCTGTGGCGATCCCTTGCATACTTGGATAATCAGACTGCATGTCCCGTTTTACGTGCTGGATCTTTGAAAAATACAGGACCCGCGAAGGTCTCCATCTAGCGTGCAGCACCTTTTCACAGGTGGGTGTCCCGTTCATACGTACATATGTACCTATCTCGTTCACACGTCCCGTCCCGTTTATATGTGGGTATCTCGTCCACACCTGGAGAAGCCATTCTAACAAGCAGAACTGTTCATACATGGAGGCCCTGTCAGACGTAGAATACATGTTCACACGTGCAGATCAAGTTTACATCTTCTTGTTTGGTTCACCTATAACGGTTTCGTTCACTCGTGGTGAATCCTTTCCGACCATGGAGGACCCGGTCACTGGAGGAGATTCAATTCACATTACCTGTTTTATTTTTTGTTGTTTTCGTTGTTTTCATTGATGAACCGCCCATTTACATGCCAAGGTCTCGTTCACACATGGAGGACCAGTTCAAGCACGAAAGGCGTTACATGTGGAGATTCTAGAAATCACCTTTACCCTATGCAGAGAGTTTGGTACCCTCAGAATTTGACATGTGTCCTACCGAGCCATCTAGCGCAGTCGGCAGCACGTCGGTCTGCAGATCAAGCGGTCGCGAGTTCGATTCCAAAGCCCGGCCCCTGAACAGTCGTGAAGATTGGTCATGAAATATTTTCTACGCTCATTCTCTCCCTTCCGCTGACTTAAGGGCAGTTGTGAGTTTGTTTGTTTTGTTGAGCATTTACGGCCAAGTAAACAGCTAAGGTCATGTCTAGGCGGTCAGTTAACCTACTCAAACTATTCCATGACACTGTTCCATGGTATGGCCCATGTTCCTTCTTTCGAATGTGTTCTCTGCTCTCGAAGAAGCTCTTTAAGATTTTAATGAGATCTCCTAAACGTTTAACCAGTACTTAGTTCACATACTTTCGCCAGTAAATGACAACTGCCCTTCTTGAATCAGCAGAAGGGAATGAATGACCGTAGAAAATATTTCATGATCAGTCTCCACGAGCGTTATGTGGCCTGTCTGGGAATCGATCTCAGGACCCCTTGACCTGCAGTCTGACGCGCTGCCGACTGCGCTAGCGGGCTGCCGGCAAGGGTAGTTGTCTGTTACTGGCGGAAGTATGTGCACTCAGTATTGGTAACCAGGTTAACCGCTTAGTATGTCTAAGCCTGCCCAGACACAGTGTGACGGCAGATGAACTGACAGGCTTGTGGTCCCTCATCCAACCTCGTTGAGGCGGTTCGGATGAGGGGTTTATTAGCAGATCTGACAAAAATTGTCACCCATTGCCCACTCGCATCTAGAACTCTGCAACTTATTCTCCTAATGTCGTCATTCTATTCTATTCTGAAGCTTTCTTCGAAGTGTTTTACATGCAATTATGTTGCATTTAGACCTATACCTCGGATAGTGGTGCTGGTCTTGTAAGTCTATTGAGCGCTTTACACAAAGCATTGCTTAGCCGTTCGTATGAGCGTTCTTGTCATAAATTTCGACGTTTCGCTCTTCTTCTATTCCAGATAATAATTTAACCCGAGGCCCCAATCAATCGATCGTACTCAGGCACGTTTTGGGGCGGCTAGGTCGGATACCGATCCCAGGAACAACGTGCACACTATCTTTGAATTTGACACAGATGACAGACGGACTCGGGCACCCAGACGGTTCTATTATGGATTCGTTCCGCGGAGCCGCTGGGAAGGACCCGTTGTTGGAGGCATTGGGGAAAAATGTGTATGCTAGGTCACTATCGCAGTATATTTATATAGGCTCTACACTGTTAGGAGCTTACTAGAATTGGCAAAGTATCCGATTTGCCCCGCATGCTACGAAATTTTGCAAAACAATGAGAAAAATTGAAGGCTCTGGAGGTGATGAAAACTAATGAAAGCATTCCATTGATAATTTCGTTTTCCTTTTTCTTTTTTTTTTTTTTTTGGGGGGGGGGGGGGGGGGGGGAGGAGAGAGAAGGAAAATAGAAGGAAAATAAAGAGCTGTAACGCGTTAAGATGTTTAAAAATATTTGCTTTCAGCCGGAGCCCATATACAGGTCCAACTCTCATGCCATTGCACCAGGGTACTATATGTAGTTGTAGGATTTTTTTTAAAAAAAATATTTCTTTGTTTACGACAATGACAGCGGGAGGTAATTAGTTGTTTGGTCGTTTAGGTTTTCACGGCCCTTTGAGATAGTATTTCAGACTATATCGAGACGTCTCCCAGAGAGCAGGCGAGAAAGGAGAAAGGACAGATGAGAAAAAAACGTCCAAACAACCCTTCCCGTATCTACTGCAAAATAGCAAGCACTGCCGGTCCTTGCCCCAAAATAATCTAAATAAGTAGGACGCACCAGTACTGAAAGCTACCCATCACCATCGCCCGACCCGACTGCCCAGTCAACCCACTAGAGGTAGAAAACACTCCAAGGCTTTCTCGCCCTCGGAGGACTTTTCCACTCGAATTTTCATCCTACTCATGCTTGTTCCACTGGCTTGTTCAGCCATTTTCAACCCAAATGTCAATCACACAAATGAATAACAACAACTCATTTTAGTAAAGATGTACAACTATGCGCAACGGTGAAATACACGTGATTGGACACGGTTAAATAAATAACAAAGCGTGGCGGATCTAGCTCGTTTTCCTTTTTTGCTTTATTTGAAAATAAGGGATTATGATTTATTATTTGATTACTATTCAAGAAAGAAACTGGAAAACTTTGTTCACGAACTTAGAGACCTTATATATGCCACCAAAGGTTTCTGAAATCGGGAATTTCGTTTTCGCAAACTTGTCAGACAATCCGCCATCGTTAGTTTTTGGCATAGCGTTTAGTCTTTAGTCTTAGTAGCCTTAGTTGTACTAGACTAGTTTAAATAAGCTTCAAACTATCTGCTATCGACTATCACTAAAGACTATCGGAGATCACTATTTGTGATAGTGTACGGGCAGGCTAAACAAAAACGAGGATGTATTGACTGGTTATTTTAACAGAAAACGACGGTGCTTGGTACGCAGATCGCTAGAACCGAACGACTGACAAATTTCAGACATGTCTTAATTTTACCCGGGAGTATTGGAGAAGTAAACAGAAAATCGCTAGTATCAGTGTTTGTTGTTTTTTTCTTAGAATTCTAGCAATCACTCGCACAACCCAATGTATTGTGGGTTTACATTAGTCTAAGCATGAACATATCATATGTACGTCTAGAATTCTGAAGGGTGGACTTTGCCAGCACAAGTTGGGCAGCTGAAAAGAAGACATGGGGGGAATTGTTGCAGTCGCCTTTGGTGCCGAAACAACCTAGAAAAGTAACTGGATAGACTAGCATAAAACAGAATAGGGCGCTCATATTCTAATGATTTGTGCAGATACTCACTGTAAAAAAATCCCGTATATTTTACAATAAAAGACTGGAAAGTTGCTGCCAGGCGCTTAACCATAAAAGTACTGGATTGTTATGGAAATGACTGCACTATACAAATCAAAGTACTGAAAGTACTGAAAGGCGGGCATTTTATTCAAATGGTTTAAAGGAGACGTTTTGAAAATGTTAACGCACAGACATATGATGGATGATGACAGAGGCACACCATTCCATAAGCTAGTTCTTCGGGCTGAAATTTAGATAAAATACGCGTTGAATACAGTAGGGTTTTGCCAAATATTTTCTACACTTGTTTCAAATTAACCAGGAAATGCCATTAGGCAAGCTTTTTACTGCATATAGCATCACGGAATACTCCTGGTGGACCATGAAAGACTCTTCACTGACTCCTAACGATAAAAGAGCGACTGTTGTCTGTCTAAACTGGTTAAAAGCTGACTGCAGTCACTCTGCAAAAGACTAAATATCCATTGCATCCATTTGCAAAAGATTACTTTTAACTGCAGTCATCTGTAAGATATAAAATGATTACTGCTGTCTTTTTCTTGTTCAGTTAGATTAGTCAGACAGCATGAAAGTCATAACAACACTGCCTAGCGGCCACAATCTAGTAATCTCATCCTTAATGTCACGTCAGTACAATCAGTCGGCTTCAACTATGAATTGCATAGCACAGCAGATCTTTGCTTTGGGTTCTTTTTTAAAGAAGCCAACTTGTATTCACCCATCCGCGAATAATTTACGTAATGTATTTATACGCGTTGATTGCTGGGATAAACATTGATTTAAGACACAAACTGAAGCCTTTTTCAATTTGAATAAATCAACATTGATTATGACGAATCATTCTGCGTTGTTCAATGGGCTAGATTTTCGAAACTATACAGAAATGTCAGAACTATTTTCTATGTTTCAAAATGTAGCGCGCGTAGCGTAGGCTTACAAAAACAGAGATATGTTAAGACCTCCGCAAAACCGTTTTGGCAACCGTAGCTACAGACGGGCTTACAGCCCGCTTAAAAACTCAATTTTATTTTCTAAATGCAGTCAATTTCCATATTGAGAGGTAGGAGTACAATTCCTTACTTTATACGGTCAAACTTTTACCGTAAGACCTTCGAGAATTTTCACAGTGCAAAAAGCTAAATGCTGGGCGTTCCGTGAGTTTTATCTTCCGGCATGTGGAAACGGCGTGTGCCTGGTGCACAACCACTTTGTTGGGTTTGTCGTGTCACGGCTCATATATTGCAGGACTTGCAGTCATAGCCCATGAAATTCCGTTGATCTGTTTGTACCAATGTTCCTGTCATCATTGTATGAAATGAAGCCAGTTACCAGGAAACTTCGAAATAGGGGAAAGATTGCTGGTTAACTATGCATATACGGGGTCGGTTATCGAACGAAAAAGAGTCATTGATCCAAACGGCCTGGCCATGGTGGCTAAACAAATCGCGGCTAAACAAATTTGTTTAGCCGCAATGACCAGGTAGTGGCGCAACTATGACCCTTTTTTATTTATTAATAGCCTCTTCATTTTTAGTTTGAAACAGCCTAAAAACAAAGTTAACCAGGTGTGGATAGTAGAATTCTAATAACTGGCTTCATACCTCAAAATAATTACTTCTGTACTAACTAAAGTACACTAGTTTGACAGTAAAATAAACTCAAAACAAAAACTGATTTGCTAACCAAGTCTAAGATATGTTCCAAATATGAAACATGTCTTCTTTATAATTGCGTGATCGCGGCCATCGTTGTTTGAAGGAAGACACACTCATATTGCGCAGTTGTTGTTTTACTTCTCATGCAAATTATTCCTTTCAGAAAATCCCAAAAGAATTTAAAACATGTTTTTTTTCTAATAGGTGTTCATACAAATCTTTGCGATCCAAAATGAAATTTCAGCCTGCAGATTAAAATGACCTATTATAAAATATGGACCTACGAAGACTCAGGTTTGGCATTGCAGTCGGGAAGACTATCCATATTTTTACAGTTAAACCGCGTTTACACGAGCAAAGGTCCTTTCTATGTTACAAAAACTTTAACAAAGAAAGAATGCCAAACAATTTGCGTTTACACGGAGCAGATTATTTGTTAAAGAAAATGTGACATAGAATTTTTGTCAAATAAACTTTGGCATTGAAATGTTTGCTGCAGTGTTCACACGACCAAATGTTATTCGTCAAAGTTACCTGGACATGTATACTTTATCCGTGTAAACGGCCAACATTATTACAGTTTCTTTGTTACATAAACTTTGTTGACCAATGCGGCAATGAAACAAAATCTTTGTCACATTTTCCACGCTTTTAGCACAGTTCTTTGTTACAAAATCTTTAAAAAAGTTCTCCGTTTACACGGACAAATTTAATTTATCGAAGTAACTTTACGGACAAATTTAATTTATCGAAGTAACTTTACCATATATATTTGTCAAAGAAATATAGTCATATTTTGGCATTCACACGAGCACATTTTTCTGTGGCAAACCGTCTTTGTCACAGAAACTTTGCCCGTCTAAACGCAGCTTTACGTTGCAACGAATAGTTAGTCCCGGTGTCATTCAGCGTATAGTACTTCAAACTTTAGATCAGTATTACCGTAAAACGCCTGGTGGATGCGCAGTTAGAATAAAGTGTATGCCGTTTTAGCCAAAAGATAAAAATGCTGTTCGGTGCGCATGTAAGGCAAGCATATTTTTTTGAACTTACACGAAGGTGTAATGTAATAATATTGTAACAGTTTGGCTATCTTGATATTTTAACTTCGAGAACTGCGTTGCTCGTTTACCAGGGTCTAACAACAATGTTCCGACACGTTCAACAAGAAACTATCGGATATTCCAAAACGTTTGACCTTGTCGGTTTGATTGATTTCTACAGTGAAACCTGTGTTTGACTGTTGCCAGCTGAAAAGGCACATCATGAACGTATTATAAGAGAACATCCAGATCAGACTGCGCTTTCGCGCATTATGGTGAGTGTTTTAGGTGTCTGAATAGATAAACTTTGCCTCCTGCGTAGTATAAGAATGGCAAGTGAAGACTCAGATCAGTCTGCAAGCACATACACGCTGATTAAACTGGCAAAGTTCTTTGTTACAGGAAATAACTGACTCTTGACGCATGCGTAATGAGAAATACTTGTATACTTGTATTGTAATGTAACGAGGATCTGAATGAGCCCCATGTGGAATACTTTCAATACAAAAACAGTTGGTAGGCTATGCATAATGAATTTGACTGTTGTGTAAGCATGGTACTGGAAGAGGCGGTACTGCTATTCCCCCCCCAAATCCCCCCGCCCCCCCAATCCCCCCCCCCCCCCCCCAAATCAGTAAGTCCTGTTTTCAACTTTCAGCCAGAACGGCTTTGCGTTGATACAGTATATGAACAGAAACAAATGCTCCATAAAAATCATCAGTGTGGACAAAAGCAACGTATAAAAGTAATTGAGAGCGCAGCGTTAATCGACTCTGGTGTGCTAGATATGAAAAGTATTTGTAAATGAAGGGCGTGCTGGCAAAAATATGTGAGGGCAATTTTGTGGCCAAGATAGAACGTTTATCGGTTTACATTAATTACGTTGATTATACCGTCTTCCAAATATAACAGTTGGAACGCAGACTCATCACATTTGAGTAAATCATTTTCTGGGCGGTCGTCTACGCACAAAGAAATAATCCCTTTTTTTCGCCGGAAAAAAATGGCGGGAAATTTTGAACAGAAACAGTCCCAAAATAATGCTCGTTTGATAAGATATGCAGTCATAATTTTCCAACGGACCAGATCAGAATGAAATTTGATGTTTTGTTATTGAAATCAGACGCATATCGGTACCTCAATGCAGTTTGCACACCCAAAACAACGATCACAGTCTGACAACCGTTTTTCAGAAAAGAAAAACCCTATGACAGTACCCCAAAGTTATTTTGCAAAGAAAATTGTCCCAAAACCCAAATTAGATGCCATTATAACTGAACCGTAGTTCATACATTCGACCGTCTTTTAGCGTGGTATATCTTCGGGAGAAAGTCTATTTAGTTTGAAAATCGATAATGAAGTTGGTCATTTTTACGCATACATGGCACGTGCGTTCGTCAACACACAGACATTTTTTCAGCTGGATCGACTTGAGGAGACCAACTGTTTCTTCAGTTATGGTATAGTAAAGCTTGTAATCATTTAGCATACTGTGAATTTATTAAGATTTTGCGTTAGTCTGTCTGCCTGCGATTTTTTGGGCTTCTGAATTTAGGCTACACGCCGAGAACGAGAGAAAGCAAAACAAACACACTGGTCAACCACAAAGTTTGACAAACGAAAAAGCCACAAGACATGTCGCCCCATCTTCAGGTGACAACTCGCCCCAGATTCTAAGAAAACTCCCCCAGACAACTTCCCCCAAGATAACGCGCCCCACATTCTGAGACCACTCGCTCTTCTAAAGAATTCTGTCCCGAACGACGCCACCCCCCCCCCTACCCCCTCAACACACACGTACCATTTCAGAAGTCATCCAACAAAAAGTACAAGAGACAGCTTGTCTTTCCTCATAAATCTGCCAAAACCCTGTCCCGCTAGGCGTTAAGGGACCGACCATTTGATATTCTTGGGGGGGGGGGGGGGGGGGGGCATCCAACAAAAAGTACAAGAGACAGCTTGTCTTTCCTCATAAATCTGCCAAATCCCTGTCCCGCTAGGCGTTAAGGGACCGACCATTTGGGGGGGAGGGGGGGGGAGCTGGTATATTTTTCGAAAAAAATCCCTGTCTTTGGAAGAAAAAATATGCAAGTAAAAAATTTATCAGCTCATAAGGGGATTTCAAAAAATAATCTGGCCTCAAAAATCAGTGAAAAAAAAAATAACCTGGCTCCACCCCAAAATTTCCAAAAAAAGAATCTGGGCCCTGCACTTTTGGTGGGAAGATAGCAACTGCCTACCTACCCACCAAAATTCACCTTATCCCTGAGTCTGGACCCTGCACTTTTGGTGGGTAGATAGCAACTGCTTACCTACACACCAAAATTCACCTTACCCCTTCATTCCCCGCCCTCCCCCCCAAAAAAAAACAAAATGGCCACTTGGGACACCCTAGATCTATTTATTTTATTTAACGGCACATTTACCGTGATCAACATGCATAGTAAGACACAGGTCTGAGCAAGCAGTGTAGACCCAGGAGCAGTCTGATCTGGGTCAGCAATTTTTCCTTAATACCTGCACATTTTGGGTACTCCATTTGTGGGTGATATAGATATGTTCAAAATGTAGGATGCTGTTATCTTAGTATTATGGGTAATTACTGTAACTGTGTGTGACATTTTTTGTAGAACTATTATTTGTTTTTGTTGTTTTCATAGTTTGCAGGGATTAAAAAGAAAGCCTACCTACCTAAGCACTCTCCAAAAATCCTAGTTAATAGGCAACTGCAAACAAAATACTTTTTATGATTGGCCTGTGGCTGAGATGGGAGGAGGGGAAAGGGGCATGAAGAAATACATATTCTATAGAATTAAATGCCAAAAGTTATGTTTTAGCTTAAATCTCATAAAGAAAATTAAAAGGCTCATACTGAAGTTATATTAATAGAAATGATACCATAAACTGAAAAATAAAAAAAAATTATATTTCCTGATTAATTTAATCCATCTTAAATGTTTGCAGCTTCTGACCAAAGCGAAGAAACTTGTAATTACTAATCAGTTATTAAGTTACTAGAGAGAAAAGCTTGATGACAGACATTAAATGATGAGTCATGACTGTAAAGGGATGCAGTTTAGTGCAGTTGAATGAGAGGTAGCCCCTTCCTGTCTATCCCCACCCCCCAAACACACACACACACACACACCAACCTATTAAAAAGCATTTTCACAGAGGATTTTATTGGCCAAATATTTAGGACTTTATTATGCTAGCAAGCTTTTTTATATCATTACAAGTGTACAAAATAATGAATGGGGCATGCCCTGCTAACTGATGGACCCTGCACTTTATGTGGAATGTTGCATAATGCTGTTTGTCCTTCTACAAGTCAAGACTATGTCAGAATGAAAACAATTACACAGTTCCACCATAATTGTTGCACCAGCATCAATGGGCTTCATATTAACACCTGTTGTGCCCTCTCATTAGAAGCACTTCAGCAAGAGCATAGATGGTTCTATTAATGGATCACAACAAATGTTTTTATGGCTGAATAAGACAGAATTCCCAGAATTGCTATCATGCTCCAGCTAAGTCTTTGTATAATCATTATCATAAAACCATCACTTGTGGAACTGTCTCCAGAATTTTTTTTCTTATTATGTACATATGTTATAATTTATTTTGGCTATTTATTTATTTATACTTATAGGGAAAACACTGAAGGGCAATGTCAGACTGCATGTGAATATAATAATTTGATCAGAGCTGTATACATTTAGAATACCTATATAGTACTAATTTGTTCATTTGAAAATTGTGTTAAATTTTAATTTTGGATCAAAAGCAACTGTGATGAGACACCACGACATACTGTACATTTTACTTGAAGAGAAATGATAAAGAATAACTCCACTTTGGCTCACTAGATATTGGCCTATTATTTTTCTTGTTTAATCATGTTTATATCTTACCATTATTCAACTTAGAGAATAGATTACCAAGTCCCGAGCCTTTGCCACATATTTAATCAAGTTTTCTGGTTTGCTGGACAGCTGTGCTTTTTATTTGTTTTGTTTTTTGTGAGTGTGACTCAGAATCATATTAGAGAACACATCACATTGAACTAAAATTTTGAGAAATTCTCCATTCTCAATGAAAAGTTAAGGTACCATTCATTATAAATTATATAATTTTTGCATGAGATTTGCCCCTACTGATAGATTTCCATGAGATTTTTGGCAACAGTTAGAGCAAATCCCTCAAAAGATCACTGAGTATATAAACACACTGTGGCATTTTAATTTATGAACCAAGGGCATTGCAGAGCTGACAGCCCGCACCCCCACCTGATGAGCTAGTATTTGACACACCTGGCATTTCATAATAAATATGTATTTTATTAAATCCCTGGTTTCTTCTTAGGAAGAATCAATAAATTCTTGTTAGTTGTTTACACTCTTAAAAGGGGATAAACAACTAACAAGTAAATATATATGTTGTAACCCCTCATTAGAACTCCTCATTAAGGTAGTTCCACAGAGGGCCAAAACCTATGTTATAAAAATGCATACTGCAATTTTGATGCTCAAAAGCTCATTTAACAGTACATATGCTGCTTCTCAATGTTGGCTGAAATTATATGGAGTGTAAAGGAGTGTATAAGTATGTATGGCCAAGTTATTTTCTAAGCTTAAAGTTGAAACAAAATCTTCATTACTGCAATTGTCCTACCACTTTCACCATCTGACAGTGTGTCGAAATTGCTGGGAAAATCAAATAGTACTGACCCTGATTAGACTGCTGTTTTGATAGCACAGTCTAACCCAGGTCTACACTGCACTTTTTAATCAAGGATTTTAGTCAATGAAGTCTTGCAAGTATTTGTTATGGCTAAACATGGCTAAACATCTATTATATTTTGCTTAGTTTTTCATGTAAAAGAAAGGTTAAAAGTTGTGTGCGTGTGTGTGTGTAGGGGTGGGGGTTGGGGATGGAGGAAGGGTGGAGAAAGAAGGGGGGGGGGGGGTAGAGGGGCCTTAAGTTGGGTAGGGTGATCGTGTGAGTTGCAGGAGAGGCTTTGAAATATTGGCACGTGCAGGATTAATTGGATGGCAAAATTATTTTTTTCTAGCAGTCCCTCTGATTGTGACCACAATGTACCGGTCTTAATAACTTATAAGCAAGAAAATGCGAAGTTTGAAACAGTAATTGCGTCACAACTGTCATAAATCGATCGATTTGTTTACAGTATGGTGTAGGCTACTGATCAGAATTCTTTTCCCAATCATTCTGAAGAAAGTACAGGAAAAAATATTGTTGTATGTTGAAATACTAGATGCGTTCCTCTTCGTGTGTCGGGTTTCAGGATTCAAGAACATTTCGGTAATGTTTAAATTTATTACAGATCATTTTGCTGTCTATCGATCAGGTAAAAAATCCGCCATTAATTTGAGAAAATGAAATAGGGTACCTAAACATTATTTTGCAAAGGAAATTGTCCCAAACACCGAATTACTTAATTTTTATAATGGAGAAAGGGCAGACACCATGGTTTTTCATGGCATATGTCCGCCGACGGGAGAAAGTCGATTTATTTTGAAAATTGCTGTTGAAGTTGGCGGATAAGAGTCGTCTTTACATGATCACGTAAAACGTTCGATTGCAGAATATCTCGGTGTTTAGCTCTGCTCTTAAAGGCATAGAGAATTAAATTAAGATGTAAGGAATAAAACCATATCTTATTTTCGGCTTTGTGTAGCTTGATTCGCCGACAAAGCATCACTGAAATTGCGACACGTTCGTCGATTGAATCTTAGTCTGAGAAATTTCGAACGTTATTTCGTTGCTATCTGTATAAAAATATCACTCCGCCATGGATACGCGTTCCCACTGTAAGGTAAAATTTCGCGACAATTAGACACAATTGATCGCCGTAGACCTTCATTCATCATAATGTAAATCCTGATGCCAGTAAGCATGGTAAGGCAAAATTGTAGGTCACCAATGCCGACATAATTTAGCTTAGTGGGTTAAGCGCTGGTATGCTGATCTAGCGGTCCCGGGATCGAGCCCCACTGTGGGCGGGAAACTTTTCAATCGTAAACGGGTTCCATTGCACACATTGTTGATGTACGGGGAGACGTTTTACGGACTTCACACAGCACAACACCAGCTGTAGAGAAGATAAAAGTTCCGAACAGTTAGATCCTCTGGACAATGAGTACACCGAAGGAATGAAAATAGCAGATTTGGTTTCACTGAGTCTGTTCACGACCAGTAATGGAATGTGCAACACTGGTCATTGCCGTAGAACCCTTAAAAATGATTCATATTTTTTTCTTTTACCTCAAACTGAGCCATAAGCACTGGAGTTCATGACAACGGAATCAATGAAGACTTCCCCAGATACTTACGTTCCAAGACAGCCTTCCGATGAAATACAATTGGAATGCAGGCTTCTGAAAATCATCAGCATAAGACTTTAAGGAAGACTCTACCATCGTATGTACACAAAACACCATTTTTTTTCATTTTTTTTTTTTTTTTTAATTTATTTTTTATTTTTGTTTTTGGATAGGAAGTGCCTGATTAAGTAAAGGTGGTCTATGAGGACAATGAGAAGTCAGTCGAGGGCGACGCTCATGATTGTTTGCTTTCGAAATGTTTCTTCACTGGACGTACTACTTATGAAGGATATAAAAACCTTGTACCCAACGAAACTATATTTTTGCCTCATGCCCAATGAGTAAGGTACCTATTGACCAGGTACCCATAACTCACTGCATGTAACTTTTTCACCCGGGTGCAGTTTTCTATCGAGAATGAACTGACCAAGCTGGGCATGCAAATTTGATTTTCCTCCTGGTAGGCGCATATTGAAAAATTGTAATTCTCTCGACAATGTTACTTTTAACAGTATTTCAGTCATATCAGGACGGTGGGTGGGTGATAATGAAAGGCTGTCTGCAGTGGAACCCCATTTAAGGTTGAAATGATTCCCGTCTACAGCGGGGCTCGAACACGGGACCGCTATATCAGCATGCCAGCGCTTAGCTTACTGAGCTACCGGGACTCCTCGAAGATTATGAAAGGGTAAACGTAGAGCAGATGTGTCTTTTTCTTAATTATACATATTTATAGAATGTTAAACTTGTTTCTGTTTTGATGTTTCCATTTTGGAAATCGCTGTTTGTCACGATCGGGGAACATTAAATACACGAGTTATGTCAAAGCCGAAACATTTTCTTGGCATTTTTAAATACTCCAGGCTCCAAAACAAAGCATACCGTCTTGACGCTGTCAGTATATTTTCTAAGAAAAAAATCACAGCCGAAAGTACACCCAGTTGTTATTCTTTCATGTTCCCGAATAATACATCAACCCCGCTACTAGCTCAGTCATTCAGACGTATTTACCAGATAGTGTTTGTATGCCTTTGTGCATGTAGATCCCGTCGACTTTTTAACCTGATTGGGCAAATATTTATCTCATGAGTCGATGAAACAAACCGTTGACCATTTTTATCGCTAAAATTGGTAAAATCTGGCGTAAATACCAAATATTCGAACTTCTTAATGTTCTGAGAGTTTCGCACTGTATCTCTATTCCCAAGGGTTTAATGCGGGAAAAGCATGCGCTCGATTGATTTACTATCAAGGGGCGGATTCAGTTTTTGCCAGTTTTTCGCATCTATACTCGATTATGAATTTGGACTATAATTACACATTTATTTTACATTTGAGATAATGTTCACCACACGAGCATGACGAGTAACAAAAATTAGAAAACAAAATCTGACGAACGCAAAAAAACATCTCATGGGACTCACAGTGTCTTTTTTCTTATACAGTACAGTAGTTGGTGTGAATCCGCCACCCGTTAGTCTTAGTAATAGTTTTAGTTTAGTTGATAGTCGAGCGCTATTTAAACTAGTCTACTAGTCCACTAGGAAATCATGTTCGTACACCGTTGTGTTTATGCATGGAAACGCATCCTGCAACACATTCTTAGAGTGTATTATATAAACAATCACAGAGGAAGCTAATTTTGTCAGAAAAAGGGACGAAAAAGTTCAGATTGATTCAAAAGAAAGAAAATTCTTACCTTCAACCAGCCAGCCTCAAAAAATGTACATTACCTTGACAAACTAGAACCGAATTGACACGTTAACTACTGCATCTCACGTGAAACATTTTTTAACGAATATTGACTTTAAAGAATCCTCCAAAGCGTGACCACTTCACTTTTTCTATAAATGTCCCGTCATGCTTATAATTGGTACTTATTTTACCAAAACACTCGTGTTGACATTATTTTTCATCAAAAACGAAAGTACACCGTGGCAAGACTTTTACCAAATACGCCCGGAAACGCAAGACTAGGTTGTCTCTTCACGTATTGATTTACCCCCTTGCTATTGAATTACTATTTTTTTTATTATTGTTGCCCATGTGGTTTGTTGCGATGGCAACTTAAAGTTTCCATAGACTTATAATGGGAAAAATGTAAATTAGCATTTATTTCTGTGTTACAGTAGATATTTTGACAAATTTTTTACAGAAATGTTTTCAAGAAGCAGACTTCAAAATTTTGTCATCTTGTACAATTTGCCTTAGAGTTACTTAGCCCTGAGTGCTGAGGATGAATGGACTCAGGTGAGCTACAGGACCAGTGGTCCTCTGGTTACTAGAGTTATGACCCTTTGTCCATTTTAGCTATTTTATCAACAGAAATTCTTGTCTCCGAAACTCCTCATTCCTTTTTCAAGGGATTTTGATGAAACTTTCCTGTTATTGTTACCATGACCTGAAAATGATCATATTTTAATGAGGGCATGCTATACTGATTTTTACTAGAGTTATGACCCTTTGTCAGTTTTAGCTATTTTATCAACAGAAATTCTTGTCTCCGCAACTCCTCTTTCTAAAAAGGCTCAAAGGTGAGCTTATAGCATAGGCAAGAATGTCGGACGTTTCGGACCCAAGACGTTTCGGACCCTGCGTACTTTTCGGACCCAAGACGTTTCGGACCCTGGCCTGGGACCATTCGGACCCTGTTGAAGACGTTTCGGACCTAATATTTCGTCCTCGTCCCCAGTCCTTTTTCGTCCTTTTCTGTAGAATGCACATATTCTAAAGAGAAGTACCTTTGTTTCTACACATTCAATTTATGTATTATTTTTTTCATAAAATAAACAGAATAGACCCAACATATATAGTATTTGAATGTGACAGCAGGTGTAACGTAAGCAATGCTAAACTTTTGACGATGTACATATGCACACTCATAAAAATGAAAAGAGTTATACATGGCACATATAAATAAACAAACAAAAATATAAAGATCTAAAGGCATGGCGAAAACAAACAAACAAAAATGGGCGTGCGTCAAAACTTCAAGATATAAAGGCCACATAAACGCTAACACTTTTAATCTTGAAAATACTCATATTCTTTCCACAGCCCTAGCGAACCTTTGCGTCATGAAAAGATTTCCACTTCCGGGAATCGAAATCGGGACGCTAGATCAGAAGGCCAGCGCTTAACCCACTGAGCTTCAGGGGCTCCGCCAAAATAGGATTACAAAACGAATATTTGTGTGCAGTTTATCGACCAAACAGGTAAACTGGCGAAGTGTGATCGATTCCTTATCAGGATGGGCCAGTTGCATAATTATCCACGTGTCGTCGATAAGTGAGATAACTGATTGTTGCAGATTATTTCAGCACGGTCGTCCGCTAACCAGGGTCCGAAAAGTCTTGGGTCCGAAACGTCCCTGGGTCCAAAACGTCTTGGGTCCGAAAAGGTCTGGGTCCGAATCGTCTCAATTATTTGGGTCCGAAACGTCTTGGGTCCGAAACGTCCGGCTACCTACTAGAAGCTCACCTTGTGAGCCTTCGGCTCAGGTGAGCTAAAAAGAATGATCCAACCTGACCCAAATTCGATCTGGTCCGAGACGTTTTGGCTGTCCTGGATACCTGCAAGTTACAAGAAGTTGCGATCAAAAATGAAGAAGCTAGAGCCCGGACAACATTTTCTCCATTATAAGTCTATGGGAAAATATTTCGTCGCTCAAGGGCAAGTAACTCTGAAAATAATGGTCCAACCTGACCCAAATTCAAACTGGTCTGAGATGTTTTGACTGTCCTAGATACCTGCAAGTAATAAGAAGTTGCAATCAAAAATGAAGAAGCTAGAGCCCGGACAACATTTTCTCCATTATAAGTCTATGGGAAAATATTTCGTCGCTCAAGGGCAAGTAACCCTGTAAAGAATCGTCCAACCTGGCCCAAATTCGAACTGGTCCGAGATGTTTTGGCGGTCCCGGAAATCTGCAAGTTACAAGAAGTTACAATCAAAATTGAAGAAGCTAGGGCCCGGACAACATTTTCTCCATTATAAGTCTATAGGACCTTTTTGTTGCCATGGTAACCACAGTTTTAAACCAATCCGTCCCAACACTATATGCAATCAATCCCCCACCCCAACAATGCTACTCATAAAATTTGATCAAGATTGGCCAGCTACTTTAACAGATATTAATGTTCAAAAGCTCAGGTGAGCTAACAATGACAACAAACGGTAGGTATTACTCTTTTTTGACAGAATACAATATTACCAAGGAGTTTATTAAAAATCCAAAAGTGCTATTCGACCCTTATAGATATAAAATTTTGTCACACGTACGTCATATCCCCCAGAACTTTCCATTTTTACCAAAGGTACGACTTTTGAAGTGGCTTTGATGTCAGCCCATAGTACTCAAAACATAAGCAAATCGGCAAGTAAGGAGCAGTTTGATCAGGGTCTACAAATTTTGTCGTTTACTAAGCATCATTTGGATGCATTAATGTGGGTAAAATCCACTTTGTAAGAATTTCAAACAATAATTGTCAGACTTTCGGGTGTCCAAAATTTTAGGGTCATTATTGTACTTTTAGTATATTTCAAAAGGCCCAGATAAGGTGAGTATTTGATGTTCAGGGACAATTTTCTGATTTCTCATTGAAAGCATAATGTTGTGACTAGTGCTCCAGATAAGAAGGGGGTTACTTGGATAATTTAGGGATAATTATCCATATTTTTCCATAAAAACATACGTTGTGACCCATCATTAGAACCGTCTCGATGAGACAGTTCTAATGAGGGGTAGCAATATATGTTTTCATTGAGAAATAAGAAAAAATATCTTTGAATTATCCTCAATAACCTCTCTTATCTGGAGCTCTGGTGACCCTCTCATCCAAACTGCCCCAATGCAGTAGTCCAGACGAGGGGCCACAAAGTATGTTTTATGTATATTAAAAAGGTGTATCCAGTATTTTTACCAGACACTTCCTCTTATCTGTAGCTCTGATTTGGCACTTCTATTCAGGATACTTACAATTCTACAAGGTTAGTAAAATACTACAGACTCCCATCATTTATCCAAGAGATTGCATTTCCTCTAAGGTTGCTTAAAGTAGAAGAAACAAGATTTATAAGCCTTTGTCCAACATTTAAGGTTAAAATGGGTATTCTTTATTTAAAGTTAACATATGTTTTTAAAGAAGTCTGTGCATAGAAAACAGTGTCTATTTTGAAAGAAATAATTTATGCATAGAAAACAGTGTTTTCATAACAATTTATTAAAGTTTGATTAAAGTTCCGTAAAATCCAGATGTACCCTGAAAAAAAAACGTATTAGAGGGGGGTCAAGAGGGGTTCAAATGAAGATCAAGATAAATCAAGATAAATTGTTGGGGTATATTTTCGTGTTTATTATGCATGTCTTGTTTTATTATCATGATCAGTAATTCGAGTGTGACATTAATGTATTTCTTTTGAGATGTGTTGATTTTAATGACGTCACTGTGAATGACGTGTACGAATCCATGAGTGTACGAAAACAAGAGAACTGGCCTTCCACTTGCAATGATTACCCTAATCGATGAAATTAAGTGGTTATTATTATTGAAATTCTGGACATTGGCAGATTGTTGTTGTTTGTCAATGAGCTTTCTTCTTTCTTTTTTGTGTATTCGGCCTTATTCCCGTTCGGCCTGTGTCGTTTCGGCCCGATTTCCGGGGTGGGTCGTTCGGCCCAATTTTATCGGGTCGTTTCGGCCAGACTTTTCCCCCATAGTTGTAATAGACAAAAAATGTGTTTGCAGACGTAATTTTTAAATCTATCTATCTATCTATCTATCTATCTATCTATCTATCTAATCTATCTATCTATCTATCTATCTATCTATCTATCTATCTATCTATCTATCTATCTATCTATCTATCATATCAATCTATCTGTATGTATGTATGTATGTATGTATGTATGTATGTATGTATGTATGTATGTATGTATGTATGTATTTTTGTATGTATCTGGGCTGCATATCTATTCTATCTATCTATCTATCTATCTATCTATCTATCTATCTATCTATCTATCTATCTATCGATCGATCGATCGATCGATCTATCTATCTATCTATCTATCTATCTATCTATCTATCTTATCTATCCTATCTATCCTATCTATCCTATCTATCTATCTATCTATCTATCTATCTATCTATCTATCTATCTATCTGACCTGCATATATATCATATCATATTTATCTACCTGAATGGCATGCATATGTATGTATGTATGTATGTATGTATGTATGTATGTATGTATGTATGTATGTATCTGGGCTGCATATCTTTCTATCTATCTATCTATCTGGACTGCCTATCTATCTATCTATCTATCTATCTATCTATCTATCTATCTATCTATCTATCTATCTATCTATCCGATGACATGCAAGACACACCATTGTTACATCATTTGTTTTCCATTTAATCTCTAATTTTCCTTTGATGCCTAATTATCTTTATCGGATGCCAATTAGTAATGTTTACACTGTCACTGGTTCTTTAATTACCTATTTTCAAACTGTTTTAACTACCCTGTTGGCTTATTAATTCAGAGGTGTGAAAATGATTCATTGTAAATAAGTTCTTGAAAGGCGGGATTTTACAGAGAAAGGAGTTCTTTAATTGCCTATGACAAGAAGAGATCGGATTTTTATTGTCTGGAAGCAACTTGTGCCAGTGAATTTGGTCTCTTTTACGGACAGCAACTTTGCCATTTTCATTTTAGCCTCCATTCTTAAAAATGGTGCCAGTTCTTTCATTTAAAGTTCACACCTCGTCCATTGAAGCTAACCAGTGGCGGATCCAGAGGGGGTTCGAAGGGTTCAAACGAACCCCCTCTTCAGCCTTAATTATTTCATTTTCATGGGGAATTTCAGTAAAAATTGGTCAAACTGCACAAATCGAACCCCCCTCAGCTAATTTGAACCCCCTTTCCAAAATTTCTGGATCCGCCCCTGCTAACGGAAAATCACATTTTGTAGTTACCAGTGGCGGGTCCAGAGGGGATTCGTGTGGTTCTAAGGAACCCCCTTCCCAGCCCAAATTATCTTATTTGCATGGGGAATTTCAGGAAAAAATGGTCAACTTGCACAAATCTAGGCCCCTCAGCTAATTTGAACCCCCTATCCAAAATTCCTGGATCCGCCTCTGAGTTACTTACGCTTAGTAAAAATGGATATGTACCTGAAGTAATTCATAAGAAAACAAGATGAAGGTGTAATCAGCCTATTATCTTAGTACAGATTTTCCAGTACTTCAGGAGGGGCCGTGTGCAAAAATGGCGGACAGAAGCAAAAACCCCGCTCGGCGAAAGAATTAAAGAAAATATATGTCTTCACCGCTGCTGATCTCATGAATTGTGGTCAAGACTCCTGCTTTTGCTCCCCCCACCCCCCGTTTCTATGTGCATTAAGTCCTAGGGGTGTTTCTAAACTGAGTCACCATATTTTTAACCCCCGATTTCGAGCACGTGTTCTGCCTTGCAAAATGAGTGGGAGGGGTAAAGTGAGCGGCCCCAGTACTTCAAGACTCAGCGATCAGACGGCTTGTAAGACTCCCTCTGGCACAAGGAAGCAATGCCAGCGTTGTAGAAATGACCGTGTCAAGGATTTTATGAAATGTACTGTTTGTGAATTTGTTTTTCATGCAAAGTGTGAAGGGGTCACCAGTCAACAATTTGCCCTTTTCAGGGAGCTAGAAAAGCTTAAAATTGAATTTGAATGCTTGTGCTGCACATGTAGAAAAGTGGATGCGATGAACATTATGAAAACCATGCGTTTAATGCAGGCCAAAATTGACAATCTTGAAAACGAAGTTGCTTCCCTTAAACAAAGAAATCCCTCGAATAATGCGGCCTCTTCGGAGGTATCTAGTCAAAGTTCTAGTCAGAGTTCCTCATTGTCAGAGGCGGTAAACGAGGCTCTTGACATTGAAAGACGCAAAATGAACCTTGTAATAAGTGGATTGCCGATATTATAAGAATTGCCGGACGTTGCGTTGGTTAAGAATCTGCGGATAGACCCTTCTCTTGATATTACGGGGACTGTTTCAGTGTGCAATGTGCAGCGAGTGGGTAGAAAGAGACTACTAATAATTACGTTTGATAGTCTTGAAGCAAAAAGGGCTGTGCTTCAGACTGCGCGTCGTCTTCGATCATCGCAAATACCGGGTCACAAAGACATTTTCATATAGCCCGATTTGACAAGAAAGCAGAGGCAAGCTGAATACAACCTGAGACTTGAATTGAAAAGAAGAAAAGAAAATGGTGAAAGTGGTTTGAAAATTTCCAAAGGTAAAATTGTACAAATTGATGTTGAATGTTTCAACCCTACATGTAATTCGTGTGGCGGCTAGTGATTCTGTGTTGTTTCAGCTATCTCCAGTTAGTGTGGCGCATAATGATAAGATACAGCATGATGGTAAAGTACAGGTCGTAAATTACCTCAGCCTCAACCTTTTATGGTGAAAGTTGGAGATGTGAACTTAAGGTTACCTGTGGGTAGTGGAGATTCGGCCGTCTCAGCGGGGGCGGTCGGAACCGTGGGAAAAAACTAAATAACCAGCTAAACAAATATGTAAATAGTTCAGCTTTAAGTTCAGTTGATGTTGAAAAACCTAGTTCTTGTTCGGAGGCATGTTCTGCGCTTTTTTTCCAATTGATACATATGACATTGATTATTTGCATGTTAGTGGGCATTTGATACTGATAATTTTGAAGATGGCATAAATACTTCTGAAGAACATTTATATACTGATAGTTCTGACGGTCATTTATATGCTAATAGTTTTAAAGACAGCAGTTCTGAAGCTAGCACATATACTAACATTTCTGAAGATAGTACAGATACTACTCTTTTTCCTATTGATACATATGACATTGGCCGGGCCGGGTAGCGCAATCGGTAGGGCACCTGACTCGTAAGTCCGAGGTCCTGGGTTCGAATCCCGGTCTGGCCACATACTTTCGTTTCTCCTTCCGCTGATTCAAGAAGGGCAGTTGTCAGTTACTGGCGAAAGTATGTGCACTTAGTACTGGTTAACCGCTTAGCAGGTCTAAGCCTGCCCAGGAATAGTGTGGTTAGGTGGTAGATCTTTATAATCCAGATGTTATAGGTATAACAGAGACATGGTTAAATACTAAAATATCGGAAAAAGAATTCTGTATTGATGGTTTTCATAAGCCCATAGGTCAAGCTAGAACTGATACTAAAGCTGGTGGAGGTGGTGGTGTCTTTTTATTAATAAAGAACAGTATAAATTTTGTGCAGATCTTTTCACAAAATAGTGAGGACTATACTAATTCTGTCTGGGTCGAGGTGGTGAACAGTGATGGGAAAAAGACTGCAACTGGTGTTGTTTATAGATCCCCAAACTCATCTGTAACTAACAATGAGAAACTTTTTAATTGTATACATGAGCTTAGTCATAGAGATCTTATCTTGTCATTATGGGGGACTTTAATTATCCACACATTGACTGGGAGAATCTTCATGCAACCAGTGACTGTTCTGATTTTCTTGATTTAGCCATGGACAATTTCTTATATCAACATGTACACTTTCCAACCAGAGAAGATAATATTTTGGACCTATTCCTTACAGCTGACCCTAATATGACGAATAGTATAGAATGCGTTGGTAAACTAGGCAGTAGTGATCATGTTATTTTCTTGTCTAAATTAAGCTTTAAAACATTTGTTACTGAAAAATTCTCAGGAAATACCAGACTGGAAAAAAGGCAAATATGAACGGCATTAAAGAATGTCTTAATATTGACTGGATGCGTCAGTTTGACGGTAAGGATATTAATTTGTGCTGGAACGAGTTTAAGACTTTACTACATGACAGTATTAAGAAAAGTGTGCCATTGAAAAAGAGACGAACTAAATCTGAAAAGAAGGTATGGGTGACAAGGGAGATTGATCGACAAGTTAGAAAGAAAAAAACATCTGTATAGGAACTATAGATTAACAAGAGAACCACAAACATATGATAAATATAAAGAAGTAGAAGCTCATGTGAAAGAACTTATTCGTGATTCTGTACGTAGATTTGAACAGAAACTAGGCGAGAACATAAAGCAAGATTTTAAATCCTTTTTACAAGTATGTAAAGAGCAAACAACAAGTAAAAGATAGTATTTGACCAATAAGGGGACAAAATGGAGATGTTAGTTCTGACTCCAAATTTATGGCTGAAGAGCTAAATAACTTTTTTGCTTCATCTTTCACCAGAGAAAATGCTGACAGTATTAAAGATTCCAGTATAAAGTTTCAAGGAAACTGTGACGAGAAGCTTACAGACATTAATATCACACCTGAACTTGTTAGAAAGCACCTGATTAAGTTGAAGAGAAATAAAGCACCAGGACCTGATAATCTGGGATCATCTTTTCTATTGGACATTTGTGACCAAATTGTGAAACCCTTGAGTATTATTTTCAGTCTGAGCCTTAGGCTAAAGCAAGTACCTAGTGATTGGAAACATGCGAACGTCACATCCATTTTTAAGAAGGGAGATAAATTTGATCCAAGAAATTACCGTCCTATCAGTCTAACGTCACAGGTATGCAAAATTCTGGAATCTATATTACGGGACAATATTGTGAATCATTTGAATAACCATACATTAGTATTACAGTCTCAGCATGGCTTCACTAAAGGGAAGTCTTGTTTGACCAATTTACTTATATTCCTTGAAGATGAAACTAAAGCAATAGATGAAGGTAAGCCTATGGATGTGGTTAGTCTCGATTTCAGCAAAACTTTTGATAAGGTGCCGCATCAAAGGTTATTGCATAAAATTGACTCTCATGGAATTGGTGGCAGTGTACCAGCCTGGACCTGTGAATGGTTACATAATCGTAAGCAAAGAGTTGTACTGAATGGTTAACATTCTCAATTACAAGACGTTTTATCGGGTGTGCCCCAAGGCTCTGTCATTGGGCTTACGCTTTTCCTGATGTTTGTCAATGACATTGATACAATCATATCTAGTCATATCCAGAAGTTTGCTGACGACTGTAAGGTTAATAGATCAGTTCCATCGGCGGCGGAAATTACAATGTTACAGCAAGATATTAGCAATCTATGTCAATGGTCTAAGGACTGGCAAATGGTATTTAATGTGAAGAAGTGTAAAGAGCTTCATATTGGACATAATAATATTAATCATGATTTATTCTATGAATGGAGAAGTCTTACAATCAGTTACTGAAGAAACGGACTTAGGTGTTATTATTTCAAATGACTTGAAACCCTCTAAACAATGTGTTAGTGCAGTGAAGAAAGCCAATATGACATCAGGAATGATTAAACGTCACATAATATCTAGAGATAGAAACACCATTGTGCGGGTGTATAAGAGTCGTGTAAGACCGAAACTTGACTATTGTATTCCGTCATTAATCAAAGATATTGAACTTCTTGAACAAGTTCAGCAAAGAGCTACTAAGTTGATTCCTGAAATCTGTCATACCGTGAAAGACTTAAGCATTTGAATCTTACTACATTGCAACTCAGACGACATCGAGGTGACCTTATTGAAACTTTTAAAATACTTAAAGGAATGGAAGGTATTCCTATAAATAGTCTTTTCTCACTTAATACATCTGTAACAAGAGGAAACACCTTGAAGCTAAATAAACCTCGTTCAAGATTAAACATCAGGCAGAACTTTTTCAGTCACCGAGTTACAAATACATGGAATCAACTTCCAGAGCAGGTTATAACAAGTGCTTCAGTGAACGGATTCAAAAACACCATCGACAGACATTTTCAGGAAATATATGGGGTTTACAATGACTCAGTCGTTTAACCCCAAGGCTGCACTTAAGGGTGTGGCCGCAGGTATAACAGGTATAACAGAAATAGATAATTAAGGCCAAAACGACTCACCCATAAAATCGGGCCGAAACGACCCACCTCGAAATTGGGCCGAAACGACCCATCCCAATTGGGCCGAAATGACTCATACCGGAATTCGGGTCGAAACGACCAAGGCCGAACGGGAACAGGGCCGAAACGACTCGGATTCGTCCAGAAAAGTGGGACGAAACGTCCCGGACGAGAAATTGAGACGAATCATCCCGGACGAAACGTCCCGGTACGAACAGGTTTTGGCACGAAACATCCCGGACGACCCATTGTAGTAGTACGGCCAATTAGTGATATGTAAATATGTATATAAGTATGTAGAGTGTATAACTGACCAGTCACCCCAAATGGGTCGAAATGACTCACCCCGGAAATCGGGCCGAAACGACCCAGGCCGAACAGGAACAGGGCCGAAACGACCCTGATTCGTCCCGAAAAGTGGGTCGAAACGTCCCGGACAAGAAATTGAGACGAATCATCCCGGACGAAACGTCCCGGTAGGAACTGGTTTTGGCACGAAACATCCCGGAACCCCATTGTAGTAGTAGCCCAGATAGCATACCAACGTTGGGCCAACGTTGGCATAAGGTGTCACCGTTGGCTGAGCGTTGGCGTTGGGAGTACAACGTTGGCCGAACGTTGGCCGAACGTTACTACAGCTGGGTATATGTTTGCTCTAGGCACACAGGAATTAATTATACTTCACCCTATGCTGGTTCAAACTTTATTTCATAGCATGCTGTGTACATTTTTCATAAAAAAAAGTATGTCGGCCATTAAACGGTCAGCCAACGTTGGGCCAACGTTTTCACATGCGTATGAATTTTGCTAAGTTTTACGTGGGTTGAGTAACGTTGGCCCAACGTTGGCTTGACGTGGGGAGTTGAACTCCAGGTTTCAATGATAATTAGAAATGAATATGAATCAGTCAATTTATCTATGTATGATTCTACTATTTAGTATCATAATTATCATTAAATGGGCTTCTTACTATTTGTTTATGTCTATTTATTTATATTTATTACTATTTGTCTTGCCATTGCCTGCTCTGACTTTGACTAGCGTGTACTAAAAATTCTATGAAAAAAAATATGAATTTGTGCTTCTATAAATTTCATTGCATAATATAACAATATAGATTTAGGCATTATGATAATGCTAATCATAAGCTTTGTTTATTTACAATATCTGAACGAGGTACATAGAAAAGTGGAAATCTGTAAGTAATTAGCGATCACACAGCAAGGAGTCTTGTGTACTCCGATTTTATTACGAGAAAGGTCTGGTTACCAAGTAAACGATCCCCATTCAGCAATTAAGATGTTAGTACTTCTGTTATTAATGACTTTCAGACGTACCAAGTGCTACACATAACTAGGGATTTGAGGGGCAAAGATTGTGTTCTTTGAATAGAAAATTATAAACGTACGCGTAAAGTCATAAACTCAGCAGTTTTCAATACTTCAAGTTAAGGAGATTGTATTTGATTTTTTGTGAATTTAGCTTAATACATTTCAGCCATAATGTCTTCGCGCGAGAATCGACCTTAGACATATGTACTCAAATCAGCCTGCGCAACTGCGCAAGGTGAAATGTAGCTTCACACATTTGATTAACCAGGATTCATCAGGCAGATTAAATGTGTAAGCGAAGAGGGAATAATGTGATAAAGTTGCATATGCGCAAGCTGATTTTAGTCGTAAAGTATATGAAAACCGCATGAAGTGATCAGAGATTCGCAGTATTTGGGATTGCATTTAAAAGTCAGTATACGTTTAAATTGCTGACTCTTGTTTGTGGGCATTGAATTAGTTACTCTTACCGGATGCTTCGCAGAGAGGGAGGAATTTGTTGAATTTCAAAGTATATGTTGGTTTAAGGTGGCACAACTTGACCCAAAGTGAAAATTTTGCATTGGCTGATTGTAGGCCATAAACGTTGGCGCAACGTTCGCCCAACGTTGTAGGAAAAAACTTACAACGTTCGGCCAACGTTGAGCCAACCGCTGGCTCAACATTCGCCCGATGAGCAAAGTTACGTTGGCCCAACGTTGGCATCCAACGTTGGCCCAACCAAACTGACCACCTTAAGCTAACGTTGGCCCAACGTAGGCATGCTATCTGGGAGACAGACCCGACCAGTACGCAGACACTATCAGTACGCGGACACTTTTGTGTTTTGCGTCAAATAAACGCTACGATCCCTTCTGAATTTAACTGACTTTGTAACATTATTTCAAGGTGCCCTTTCTTTATCTTTTTGTCATTCACTTTTATATTTACACAAAATGGTTTCGACTTTGCAGGGCTATTGCAGATGGGTATCACAATCGGCGCTTCAGTTTGGCTGCGACAAACGCACGAACAGGCAAAGCAAACAGCCATATGTCAATAGGAAATCAGAACAATCCTCTACGATGTTTATACATTTTTATTAACTACATGCATCAATAACTTTATTAGTATTGCAGCGTATAAATGCCGTCTCAGTTTACTCAGATTCTAAAGTGTCCGCGTACTGGTATGATTAGCCTGTTTCTATACGGCAAATAACATGACCTCAACGGTGTTACGTTGCGCATGCGCAGATGATTTTTTTCACGTGTTCCTTTTGTCTGATTTTCCTGAAACTGCATGCCCTCCGGTAGCCTGGAATGTACTGGACCATTAAACATTATGTGAAACCCCCTTAAAAGTGTCCGCGTACTGGTCGGTAGTAGTACGGCCAATTGGTGATGTGTAAATATGTATATAATAGGTATATAGAGTGTATAACTGACCAGTCTAACTGGTCCGGACCTTTTAGCCTTGTGGTTGTGTGCTCGCTTTATAATCTTGGGGTCGCGGGTTCGATTCCCAGTCGGGGCGCTGGACGAAATTTTCTTTACAGATTTTTCTCCTCCTACTACGTCATAGTACTTCGATTGGAATTTTAGTAATTATAGTCACTACTATAGTTCGAGTCAAAGTGGGCCAGTTCGAGGCCATTACTAAAACCTTGTACCGCACCGCACCGGCTAAAACCTGGTACCGCACTTACGGAAATTTCCGTACCGTGCTGAGTAAATTCCGTACTTTACCGCACTCACGTTTTATGCTTCTCTATATACGGATTTATTCCTGTCTTTCTTTGTGACAGTAGATAATAAATTTATTAATAAATAGTTGCTGTATGTCGTATTAATTCGACAAAATACTTCTCCATCTCAATATATTATACTAAGGATCACTCTGCCATTTTCTGCAAGCAAGCAAGCTCTCAATTTAGATAATAATACGGCAAATTTACATTATACTGTCGAGGCTTTTGCTCCAAAGAATTTATATGTGTAAAACCAATGAAGGAAGCTTGAAAATTGGGATATTCCCGAGAGTGAAGATGAAAGTGTACAACACTTGGCGCATGCGCCACCGGAATCCTATTCTGACATCCCCTTGAAAATAGCACTTATTAATTTCCAGTCAATCAAGGAGAAAAAGCCCCAGTTTTTCAGTTACATTGAATTCTACAAACCCGACATTATCGTCGGGACAGAAACTTGGCTTACACCCGATATGTATGATAGTGAATACTTCCCACCCGAGCTCGGTTTTACAGTTTACAGGCGTGACCGAGTAGAGCAGAAAGGTGGCGGAGTCATCATACTTATTAACTCCAAATTTATCTCAGAAGAAAAGCCTGTATAAAAAACAGATTGTGAAAACCTATGGGTCCAGTTGAACCTTACTGGATCCAAGGAGCCTATTACAAGCCTCACGAACTAGATCAGTCCAGTATTGACGAACTGAATAAATCACTTACCCTAGCTAAACAATCGAATTCAACAATCTGGGAGACTTTAATCTTCCTAAGGTTGACTGAGAACATCTCAAGCCTAAATCAGATTGTAGTCATCCGACCTTCTACAGGGAGTGCCTTGAATCTTTTAGTGACTGTATGCTTGAGCAAATGGTGACCTCTCCAACTCGAGGTCAAAATATTTTAGATCTGTTTTTCACAACAAACCCAACCCTCGTGGACGACATCTCAGTTACCCGGCTTACCCCTGGTCTTTCAGACCACAACATTGTAATGGCCAAGGTTAAAGTTAAACCTGAAGCAACGAAGCAGGTCCCACGTAATGTCCCATTGTATAAGAAAGCAGATTGGGACCAGCTTAAGCAGTCCATGAGGGATTTCCACACAGTCTGACCTTGCTACCACAGATGTTCAGACCATGTGGTATAAGTTTGCTTCCAAACTTCAGCAAGGTATAGACACCTTTATCCCTGTTAGGAAAGTTGGTACCCGGGATGGGTTCCCCTGGATCAACCAAGAAATCCGCCGCTTAATACGTAAGCGAGACAAGTTATACAGACGCTGGTCCAGGTCCGGTAGACCATACGACCATAACAAATTTCTCGAATACAAACACTTAGTACGGCGGGTTTCTGAAAGGGCCTATGAAAAGTACCTAAGCGATATCCTAGGTCTCAATGATGCAAGGGATGACCAAAATATGGAAGAACCCCCAAAGGTCAAAACAAAGAAACTCTACTCTCTGCTCAAGCACTCCAAACAGGATTCTAATGGCATTGCTTCCCTGAGAAGGGACGGACAGACTTATTCTTCTAAAATAGATAAGGCCAATACCCTAAATGATCAGTTTCAGTCAGTGTTTAGCCCCAAGACCCCAGTAAGTCTTAAGTCCCTGGCCCAAAAGTCATTGCAGGACTTGCACGATTCCGGTGTTGAACTCCCCTTCCAGCCCAGTCCCTACCCCAAAATGCCAGACATAAGCATTTCAGCTGAAGGCATTGACAAGCTCCTCACAGGCTTGAACCCACACAAGGCTGCAGGACCAGACAAATTGAAACCCATTGTACTACAATCATTACTCAAAGAGCTCTCTCCCATCCTGCAGCTGAGTTTCCAAAGATCCTTGGATACTGGAAAACTACCGGATATTTGGAAAGAGGCAAATGTGTCCCCCATTTTCAAGAAAGGGGACAAAGCCGACCCCGCTAACTATAGGCCCATATCTTTGACCTGTGTCCTGTGTAAGGTACTAGAGCACATTGTTGCATCTAGCCTATCTAAACACTTCACTGAACTGAACATTCTCTATGAACTACAGCATGGGTTCCGAGAAAAGAGATCCTGCGAGACGCAGCTTATCATGCTGATTGATGAATTGTCTAAAACTATGCAGATGGGCAAACAGACTGATTTGATTTTATTAGATTTTAGTAAGGCTTTTGACAAAGTTGCCCATGAAAAACTTCTTCAAAAACTGCACCACTATGGTATCAGAGGAGCCAGCCTACAATGGATTAAGGACTTTTTAGATAACAGGAAGCAGGCTGTAGTAATTAATGGACTAAATTCAAACCTTATCCCAGTCTCCTCTGGCGTCCCGCAGGGCTCAGTTCTCGGACCAATTCTCTTCCTTGCATACATCAATGACCTACCAGAGCAGGTCAAATCAAGAGTAAGGCTCTTTGCAGATGATACTGCAATGTACCTTGCTCTTAGCTCACCGTCCGAAGGCAAGGTTCTCCAAAAGGACCTACTCAGCCTAGAACAATGGGAAAAGATGTGGGATATGAACTTTAACCCCTCTAAATGTCAGGTCCTTCATGTCACTCGTCTTAAAAACCCCATTCAGACTAAATACTTCTTATATGATATTGAGCTGGATAGTGTTTCATCTGCAAAATATCTAGGGGTCACCGTCTCTGATGACCTAACTTAGAGTACCCATATTGATAATGTAACCAAGAGCGCTAACCAGACTCTTGGATTTCTGAAAAGAAACATTCGGGTCCATAATAAGGACCTGAAATCAGTAGCCTACAAAACACTAGTAAGGCCCCAGTTGGAGTACGCTTCAACAGTATGGTCCCCCCACACTGCCACTGATATGCATAAAGTGGAAGCGGTCCAAAGAAGGGCTGCCAGGTGGGCAACAAGAGATCATAATTACACATCCAGCGTCACTGCTATGTTGAAGGACCTGAATTGGCACCCCCTAGACCAACGACGTATAGATTGCCGTCTTATAATGATGTACAAGGTCACATACGACCTTGTTGCCATTCCTCCATCTGAGTACCTTGTTCGCAACACTAGACAGTCAAGACATATTCATCCACTTTCATATCGACAAATCCCAACTTATAAAGACTACTACAGGCTCACATTCTTCCCTAGGACTATCATCCATTGGAATGCCCTCCCACCCTTCATACCGGTCCTTCCTACCTTGGTGCAGTTCAGCAGTGCTGTCTGCCAGGTAATCCATGTCTCTCCCTAAACACCAATTTCTGTTTTTATCTTTTAACTATACTAACACTCTTTATCGCACTGTACAAACTCATTTCACACACTTTCCTATACATTTGTTCCAGCTAACCCCCTTCAGCACTTGGTTCGCCGGAACCCGTCTGTTGTCCCCCTCGGGGGTTAAGACGTAACGGAAGATAGATAGATAGATTTCTCTGGTGACTGCAACACAGACATACTTTGAAGAGTCACTTCCAACTCCGTAGGAAAAATTTTCAGATAGATATATATGTATATGTGATTTGTTTATATCTAGGAAATCATACAGTTAAAGTAACCTTAAATAATATATATCGAAAGTATATCTCAGTTTTATTTTTATTAACAAACCTTACCAAAACTAAACGCTAGGGACAAACCGATATTAAATTGGGCAATTAAGTGTTTAGCATGATATAAATATGTATAAACTTCCAGTTCATAAAAGTAAAAAGTATGCAAAGACCAGGAACTGAAACAATCAAAATCCAAATCCAGCCCTCAAAACATAGTTGGAAACAACTAAGATTACAAATAATCAAGATACAGAGAACATATGGCCAACCGAGTGAGCAGCTTTTTCCCGAAAGGTGGCCACTCAGCAACCCAAACCGAACCAAAAATAATAAGAACATACATAAGGTAAAACATCACAGAAACTCTGACACCAAAAACAGGCAACAGAGAACCACAACAGAACTACCGCCTTGGAACGGTCAGTAATGAATTACTGGGGGGCTGAAATCGATTTTACAGGCCCAACCTCACCCTCAGTTTCTGAAGTGGTACAAAACATTTAGTTAGTTGTTCGGTTCGCATGATACCCCTCTAACTCGTCAATGAATCATCACGGTAAACACATAAATCAAATTTCAACACCATGAAGAAGCAAAGACGAGGACTCAACAGATACAACGGGCCGTCTGACAGGTAGAGATCCCTGGCCTGCCAAACAACCCCACTGGAAATCTGAAGCAAAAGAAGGTCACCAGTTGAGCCCCGGTGGAAACCCACTATGTCAAATAAAAATGGTGGGTATGAAACCCACCATGTCAAATAAAAAATAATATTTACAAAATCAGCATATACTAAATAACATACCCATTGCCTACAGTAGAGGCCGTAAAATTCGGTAGGGTTCGGAAATTTTCGGCGGTGCGGTACTCTATTTTACCCCAGTGCGGTGCGATCGGGTATGAAACCCACCACCCGCACCCGCATCCGTGCTCAAAACCCACCACCGGAAATTTTAGTGTCGACATTTGAGATATAAGCAAAAGTGCTATTCTAGATTTTTCTGGTTATAGATATTAAGAACTATATGAACTATTTCTGGTACAAAAGTCTTTTCCAACAGATTTAGTTTTAAGACAAAAAAGCGAATTTTTGCAATTTCGGGGGTATCAAACCCACCACTCGACTACGGGAAATTTTTATCGGTTATTTCCATTTATAGCTTTATTAAATGAGATTAGTTTCCTTGATTGTTACTATTTCGACTTTATAATCAACCCTCGCAAATTTTATTTAACGATAATAAGAAATTTATAATATTTAAAGAAATAAACGACTTTTTGTGGAAATAATTGATGTTCTAAAAATAGATATAGGTTGCGGCATTTAGCTACACCAAGAAACCGAAACGTACTGAAATAAAGGGGACATGCAGTAATTGCAGAGGGAGTCGGAGGTGTTATGGTGGCGAAACCTTGACCCCTGTTATTCATTAAAGATATCTTATTGACTGTTGTTTCATATTTTTTAAATACTTATAAACACTTTCATGAAAACAAACTTTAACTTTATACAACAGCAAAGGTTACTGTCACCATGGTACAAAACTCTGGCATCTCAGCGTCTCTCTGACTGTCTGTCTGTGTGTGTGTGTGTGTTTCGGTCTCTTTCTTTCTTTCTTTCTTTCTTTCTCTGTCTCTCTGTCTCTCTCTCTCTCTCTCTCATGCATTTATAGTTTGTGTATGTGTATGTTAGTGTGTGTGAGTGTTGTCTTGACTCGTGATCACCTTATGAGAGAAGAGAGAACTGAACGTTTTGCTGGCCAACTTATTTGTCAGCGTTCAGTAATTTTATATTTACTGTGCTTCTAAAGTGCCACTGGAGGACTCCAACTTCTTAAGATCTCTTCTTTTTCTTTGTTTTCTTCCACGGCTTCCTAAGCTTGGAGCTCTCCAATATGTCACAATCATAATATATGTTGTGTATCTCGCAATCAGACACACTACCAGATAAACGTCGTACAATATGGCAAAAATTTGAAACATTAGGTCTTGGAAATTAAGTAAATCAGTAGAGCTAAAGTATTTAGCTTCTCTAATAAGGTGCCCACGATCCAACCCCCCCCCCCCAGAGCTAAAGTATTTAGCTTCTCTAATAAGGTGCCCACGATCCAACACCCCCCCCCCCCACACACACACAGACTAAATGTCTGAGAGAGAGAGACAGACCGAGAGAGGCACACAGACAGAAAGAGACAAACAGACAGATACAGACAGACTGACACAGACAGACAGACTGACACAGACAGACAGACTGACACAGACAGACAGTCAGAGAGACAGAGTTCATACCATGGTGACAGTAACCTTTGCTGTTGCATAAAGTTATATCTTGACTTCATGAAAGTTTTTTAAGTATTGTTCAAACAAGTATGTAAACACCAGTCAATAAGATATCCTTAATGAATAACAGGTGTCATGGTTTCGCAACCATAAACCCTATGACTCCCTCTGCAATTACTGCTTGTCCCCTTTATTTCAGTACGTTTCGGTTTCTTGGTGTAGCTAAATGCCGCAATTTAAATCTATTTTTAGAACATCAATTATTTTCACAAAAAGTCGTTTATTTCTTTAAATATTATAAATTTCCTATTATCGTCAAATGAAATTTGCGAGGTTTTGATAATAAAGTAGAAATAGTAACAATCAAGGAAACTAATGTCATTTAATAAAGCTATAAATGGAAAATAAATACAGCAGCCATGAGGGTGACACGGTTGTACTACTTACACTTGTACACGTTTGCATGAAGTTCCCAGTTCAATTTGAAGTAAATATTATCGTAGATAAGATAAATAGAATCTATCATTGGTCTCCGATGCGGACAGGGAAATCAATTTTTGAAGTTTAAAGAAAAATTACTTCAACATCTAAATTCACTATTACGTTGCTAGGTACAGTTCTGAGAATCGTCACCTTATAATCGGCATTTAGCTATTTAGCTTGGAGACTGTTTTTAAAAGGATGCAACAATATTGTCATTAAATATTGCAAAAAAGGAGATATTGGGTCAACCCCTCTCTTCCTGGCAGCGTTCCTGGCGCATCCTGGAAATTTTAAAGTACCAAAAAAGTCATCAAAAACTCAATAAAAACTATTTATTTTTATATTCATCGTTCAGACAAGAGCCTTTCCTTTAAAATAATGCCTATTTTCCTTAGATAGCCTATACAGAAAGATAGATATCGAATCCAAAAGACAACTACCCCAATCTTCCCGGCTGCCCCGGTCTTCCCGGAATTTTTAAAGTACCGAAAGGTCATCAAAACCTTAACAAAATCTACTTATTTTATATTCAATATTTAGATCAGAGTCTCTTCTTTAAAATAGTGCCTAATTTACTTAGATAGTCTGTACACAGAGATAGATATTGAATCCGAAAGATAACTACCCCTATCTTCCCGGCTGCCTTCCCGGCTCTTCCCGGAATTTTTAAAGTACCAAAAAGTCATCAAAAATCAACAAAAACTATTTATTTTATATTCAATATTTAGATTAGAGTCTCTTCTTTAAAATGATGTCTAATTTATTTAGATAGCTTATAAAGAAAGATAGATATTGAATCCGATAGACAACTACCCCCATCTTCCCGGCTTTTTTTTCCCGGCTCTTCCCGGCAATTAGTGTGCACCAATTGCAACAACTCGCTTTTTTGTCTTAAAACTAAATCTGTTTGAAAAGACTTTTTTACCAGAAATAGTTCATATAATTCCCAATATCTATAACCAGAAAAATATAGAATAACACTTTTGCTTATATCTCAAATGTCGCCACTAAAATTTCCGGTGGTGGGTTTTGAGCACGGGTGCGGGTGGTGGGTTTCATACCCGATCGTGGGGTGCGGTACGGTGTGGTACAAGGTTTTAGTAATAACTTTAGTAATAACAGAGGAATAACTGTAACTCCAGTGTTGCTGAAAGTGTTAGAGCATGTCTTGAACAGCAGGCATAATAATATCTTAGAAGAGACGCAATCCAGGTTACAGAAAGGATTTACCAGTGGGTGTTCCTCTCTAAATGCAGCTGTAATTCTGACAGAGTGTATTCTCGAATCTAAGAACAACAATCAAGGTTTGCTACTAACGACCCTGGACACTCAAAAGGCCTTCGATGTGGTGGACCACAACTCACTGTAACATAGGTTGTATCTGGATGGCATCCAGGGAGACGATTGGCTGTTAATCCGCGACCTGTATACCGACTGTTCGTCTAGAGTGAAATGGGCAGGATTAGTGTCAAATTCTATAAATATACGACAAGGTGTCCGTCAGGGTGGTGTGCTCTCCACCTCACATTACAAGAGGTACAACAACCCCCTACTACTGCAACTGGAGGAGCATTATACTGAAGTGAAAATAGGGTCCATTAGTATTCCACATGTGACTGTGGCTGACGACTTGGCAGTCTTAGCAAGGAAATATGGTGACATGCAAGTCATACTTTGGGATGTAGAGGACAACACCAACAGAGAACGATATTGTGTGAATCCAAATAAAAGTAGTTGCCTGTGCTATAACCCTTCACGGTGTGTTCATCAGGAAAATGAATTAATAATGTCTGGTGATAAGATTATGTGTTCAGAGTGCACTGGGCACCTTGGAATCTCACGACATGTTAAAGATAAGGTGAATGTTGATGAAAAGGTTAGCATAGGGCGAAAAACAGCATATTCACTCATGGGGGCGGGCTTCCATAGCGTAAATGGGCTGAAGACATGTCTCAACGGGCATATTTGGAATACTTTTGTAGTACCAAGACTGATTTACGGTCTCGAAACTCTTTGTATCAAAAAAGGGGATATTGACTGCTTGGAAAAATTCCAACGTAAAGCTTTATGCCAAATCCAGGGCCTTCCGGATAAAACTCCTAACGGCATAACCTTGGCCTTGCTGGGTATTTTGCCAATTGCGGCAGTAATACATAAAAACGCATTAAACCTTTTTATGAATATAGCTAGAAATAAGCACTTTGTGGAATATGAGGTGGCTGAAAGGCAACTTGTAGTGAAGGGGGATGAAGAGAAAAGTTGGTTTAACCTGATCAAGTCTGTCCTGAGTACTTATAATTTGCCCTCCATATTTTCACTTTTTACTCAACCATTGTCTAAACTAGAATGGAAAAATACTCTTATCCAGGCTATAAATAGTCATATTGAGTCTTCGTGGCAAGATGAACTTGCACAAAAATCCTCTTTAAAGTATGTTAACCCAAATTCTCTGAGGGTTGGGGCTGTGCATCCTGTCTGGTCCTCTGTTAGTAACAGTATTATTGACAGTAAAAGAGCTCAATTGAAATGCAAGCTTTTAACCGGCACACATATCCTGCAAGGCAACAGGGCTGCATTTAATCAACACACAGTTGATGCTACATGTAAGCTGTGTCATACTGCTCCAGAAACTCGACAACACTTCCTGGCGGAATGCTCAGCTTATGCCTCTGAAAGAGAAACCTACATTGAGAAATTGAGAAATAACCCAGTTCTCTCTGATGAACTTAAAAGTGACTTGCGGAACCCAGAACTGTTAACTCAGCTCACTCTAGATGCTTCCTTTTATGTGAACACAGAGGACATCGATGCATTGGAGTTGTATTCTCGAAAGTTTATACTGCAGATTCACAAGAAGAGAATTGCAAGGCTCAACCAGATTTCACAGTGAAGATCCTGTAAATATTCACAAACTGTACATATAACCTTCACCAGTTATTAAAAAAAGTTAGAAAGTGAACAGTCAAACAAATAATAAGAGCTCATTTGAAAAACCCTTACACCGTATGGTGGTGCCTCGACAAAGAAACGGGGGAACTCTAAGAAAACTGAACTGAACTGAATAGCCCCAGTTCGATTCGAAGTGGGCCTGGCCTGGAGTGGGTGACCTCGAAATGGCCTCAAAAATTGTCCGTGGTGGATTCCAAGCAGTCAAACCAATTCTATCTACCGATGGATCCATAGCGAGATTAAGAGCTATAAGACTTTATAGAGCATGGTATCGTCAGATCCCTTTCATGAGTAAGTTCATTACTCACTGAAAAAGGTCGTCATGAGTTTTCGTGATATCGTTGAATGTTCATGACTACCGGTATGGCAAGCGTCATGCACTGATCCAGTCTGTGCAAAGTGTTCGAGAAATCCCGAGATTGAAAGAGAAGTTACGTATGGTGTCCGGGGCTTACATTCTTCAGGAGAATAGAGCAGCATTCAACCAAAATCAGATTGACCCTGTGTGTCTCCTTTGTCGAAGGGACAATGAGACTCTTCAGCATTTTATCCTCGATTGTGAGATGCTTTCAAGTATCAGGGACCCTATTATGGACTCTATTACTAACGCTTGTGCTAGTGTTAACATTATAGAACTGGTAGCAGAATCACCCGCTAGATTGCTTCAGCTTATACTAGATTATACAGCAATAACTCAGCTTGTAGATAGCCTGAACTGTAATCATCAGCATCTAAAGACTTTGGAATTTCATTGCCGCAGACTTTGTTATTCTCTACATTGTGAAAGATACAAGAGACTTGAGTCGATATCCAGATTAACTAAACGTAAACGTAAATAGAGGCATACCGAGCTACACACAGGAGGGTCCTACTTAATGTTTTTATCCAGTTTATAGACTGTAAATAAGATAATGCTAAGCTGTAAATAGAGTGGTGACGGATTGCATCATTTTAACCCCCTACCAACCTACTACTACTCCGACGGAGGTGTGCCGGAATCGGCAGAATCTATGTGCTACAGTTACAGTTACAGTTGGCGGTTATGCACCTATCAATGTTTTCCCCCGGAGGGAGGATGGCGGGATTACCCTGGGAAATTAGACAATTTTGAAAAATGTCCGTCTAATTCCCTTGTCTGGGAGTCCAAAACGTTGTCTAATATCCCCAGGTGTGGCTATGATCTACTGTCTAAAATCCGCCTGTATGGGGCACATGTGCCATTTTTTTTCTGTCAAACAGACAACAAATTTTTTTGGGCTGAAAACAGAATGATATTTATTTAAACAGAGAACTTTCTCTGTTTCGAAAGGGACATTAATTTTCAAACGATATAATACTCCAAGCTCTTGAAATCTAAAGGAAAAAGCTACGAAAAGATAAAGAACATACTGGAAGTCTAAAAACTTCTTGTACATTGTAGGAAATAGCAATGATTGTTATAAATGAATAGTCTGATAATAGATAGAAATGAAAAACCCTCTCTCTCTCTCTCTCTCTCTCTGAATATAATCACCATGGTAACAAATATTTCTCCGTCTGTCTCCTTCCGCGCGCGCAACACCGCTCGCGCAGATTCACGCAAAATGCGCACGTGCAGATTGCTGGTAAATAAAACAGATGCACACATGGTTGTAAGGGAAAAATTGACATTATGTACCTACCTCTGCAATTCGAAGAACAGAGGACTTATTTACATTTAAAAAAAATCGCGGACGTGTACAAAATCATAGCAAAATATCAGTTGAGATGCGTGCCCATCTAAAGTAATTTTCGGCTCCTAATTTTAAAGGCTTTTGAGTTTTGTACACATCTGACAAAATACCGATTTGAAGTAGTTTTAAATAGTACATAATGAAAAAAACCCGTAGGTTTGTAGCTCCAGGTCCAGTTTTATTTTTAGGTAAGTCTAATTCCCCGACAATAGGGCAGTCACGCACATCGAAAATCCCGCATAAGAAAAAGCAGCGGTTGTCTAATTCCCGTGTATCGGGATATTTTTCGTGTCGAATCCCCTGGGTATCCCCGCCCTCCCCCCTCCGGGGGAAAATATTGATAAGTGCATTATGAGGTAAAATAGCCAGGGATGACGCGATTTTACGAACTTTTTTAACAGTGTTTCAGTCATATCAGGACGATGGGACGATGATAATGAAAGGCCATGTGTACTGGAACCCCGTTTACGGTAGGAAAGATTCTGGTAGACATAGGACTTCGTTCTAGATAGGACTTACAAGGGAGATAACTCCAACTGACAAAATGAGCTAGAAAAATTCTTTGTCCATGTGAATTACCGTACAGTAACTGGACATCTCCGCCCATAGCAAACTCGGCCCATTGCCAAGTCGTCCCACACAAACTCGGCTCATAACTAACTCGGCCCATACCTATAAAATTGCAACGGTTTGGTATATGCTTTGGAAACATTTACTGGGTAACTTTTTGTCTTTAATATAAATAGAGTAATTGAGGGTATTATTGACCCTTTAAGGTTGAAATTGAGTTACAGGGATCATTTTCTGGCGCGATTTCGCGATATTCTCGCATTTTTTTACACGAAATCGCAAAAAAGTTTGCTGATTGAGAAAAAAAATCGCACCGAGAAATTCTTTTAATTCGCACCGTGTTTTTCTGTTTTCGCACATGCGGACCATTTCGGTACATTCGGCTTGTTTTGTAGGCTTTGGTTTCCGGAAATGTTTGGCGCCAAACGACTTGCATTACATTTGCGGGTAACCAGCATCGTCTTTGTCACTGCAAAGCTTCTTGCGAAAATCTGCTATCAGTGTTTCATATTTTGCAAGCGCTTTTGTAGTTCATTGCAAAATGGAGTCTTCAAAGGCAGAAACGAAGAAAAGAAAACTGATATCGGCCCAAACGAGCAGAGAGGGCATTTTGATATAGTTTTACTCCACTGTAGAGACCTCGGCGACCCCATTATCTGCCTTCCAAGACTCCGCGACCAAGAAAGTGGATAAACAAGCCGAAAACCCGGGGTCGGGGGGGGGGGGGGGGGGGGGGGGGGGGGGGGAGGAAAATAATAACAGCAAGGCTCCTGTCAAATCACACTTCTGATTATCAACCAGTCAGATTTCTTGATGTAATTTATTCTTACAATTTCAGAAACTGAATGACAAAGAGTGAAGATCCAGATCAGATAGCTTCTTCAGAAGCCATCTGATCTCAATCTGCACTGTTTGCAAAGATGGGGCATATCCAGGTTCAGCATGACAAGGGTTAATTACTGTAATGTTCCTAAATTTTTTGACAGCTCAAAAAAAATTGCTGTAAACCTAAAGTTCAAACAAAGACTTGAGGTTCTACCTACCATACAGTAATGCCTACAAAAGATGCAGGTGGAATGGCTAACAGTGAAGACCCTAATCTAGGAGTAGTCTGGTCTGGGTCTGCACTGTTTGCCCAGATGTATCTGTCAAAAAACTTGGGATCATTACGGTTATACGGTATGAGATAAACTGTTTGAAAGTTGATATTTGATCATTTTAATGAAATTATTTTCCTTATTAAATTGTTGGCAATAAAGAAAAACAAAACCTAATTTCTTCATATTAACCATTATGATTTATATTTCATGCAATGAAAAGAATCAACAGGAACTGAAATTTTCTCACTAACTTTGACCCAGCGAGAGAAAAAATCTCATCAGATTTGAAAATTTCTCATTAATTTTGACCTAATGGGATTTTTTATCTCACCAAAATCTTGGGCCAGAATAATCCCTGGAGTTATAACAATGACAAACATTATTAGTACCAACAACAATGCAATGCTACCTAAAACAATTTTCAGTGGTTATTTTCAAGGAAGTATCTCCGGGTACGGTACCGTATCCCTACAGTGATTTTTTCTCTATATAAGTGGTGCCCATAAAAGGCACCAGTCCCAATTCAAAATAGTATACTTTTTTCCCATCTGCAAGTTGAAAAATTCCCAATTGCAGGAAGAATTTTTCTAGGGACCATCTTTCAAGCAGCATACATGTGATGTCTCCCGGATCATCCGGGAGTCTCCCGGAAATGGAGCCCATCTCCCGCGCTCCCAGAAAGTATTCAGAATCTCCCGGATGCTGAATTTTCATGTCATATTTTTTTCTGAACCATCCATTTTGCGGTAACTACTTACCCGGCGGCTGTCAAAAGGATTAACTGTCCGTGACCTAATTACCTAACAGGGTGCAATATAGGATGTGTCATTCCGAGGGGTATTCGCTGATCAGAAGCAGCGAGGTGTTAAATTGGCTAGCCCACCAGTAAAGGTACCTGTTCTAACTGTAATAGCAGATAACTTTTACTGAGGGCAAATGACTTTTATTGCGTCACGGCTTTATGCATCGGTCATTGTTTATGTCATTGATTTGCACGAATGCAATAGATGCAAGTGCCGCCAATCGACAATGATTCCATATCGATTTTTTCAGTAAACATGTCAAATACGTAATGTACAGTCATTATAAATATCGATCATGCAAAATTTGCGCAGGCTGATCAGATCATACTTTCATGGAATCATCACAGGTGCCAGCAATTTTTAGCTCGCCTGAACGAAAGTTCAGGAAGAGCTATTGTTGTCACATCGGCGTCCGCGTCGGCGTCCGGATTGGATGTTTTGGTTAAAGTTTTTTTAAAGACCTATATCTCCTTAACCCATGGATGGATTCTTTTGATACTTGCTCTGTAGGTAGATATTGGTCCAAAGTTTAACAGGGTACCACCCCCACCCCACTCCATGACCTTGATGTCAAGGTCATGGTCTTAGAAAATTGGGAGTATTTTTGGACTGGATGTTCTGGTTAAAGTTTTATAAAGCCCAATATCTCCTTAAAGGTAGGTTCCTGTACTTTGAAATGCATCATAATTTTGATGATCTTTCATCCAAGTTGTTGGAAAGCACTTATAAAAGGGAATGAATAAGTTTCACTAAAAGGTGTAAATCAAAAAAATATTAGAAAAGTTGTTTTGTAAGGGATTTCCTAAATCTGCTTCGCACACCAGTTAGCGCTATTTTTAGTTCGCGCCAAATATAGATAACGCAGCTGACGTCAAGCTGCATTGCATTTTGGGATAGTTTTAACCCATCCGCCATGCCAGGACCTCTAGGAGAGCTCACGGCAAGGGAAAATTGACCTTTGGAGAATGGCATCAGAAATCGCGCACTTATAGACATGATAAACATAGTTATTTTTAGAACTGGAATTCCAAAGAAAGAAAATAAACCAAAAGGGAAAACGACTATTTTCTTCAACATCTGACGAGTTTCTCAGTGGCAACAAATTCAGAAAAATAAGAGAAATCAATACTGCTCAGAAAAAGACAAAATTATTTTGTGGACATGATTATTATCGCTAGTCCAGGAACCTACCTTTAACCCATGGATGGATTCCTTTGATACTTGCACTGTAGTTAGATATTGGTCCAAAGTTTTCCAAGGTACTACCCCCACCCCCCTCAGTGACCTTGACATTTGATGTCAAGGTCATGGACTTAGAAAATTGTCTTTTTATTGATTGGATGTTTTGGTTAAAGTCTTTTAAAGACACATATCTCTTGAACTCAGTGATGAATTCTTTTTATATTTGCACTTTAGTTAGATATTAGTCCAAAGTTTTGCCCAGTACTACCCCAACCCCGCTCAGTGACCTTGATGTCAAGGTCAGGGACTTTGGATATTTGTATTTTATTAAAGTTTTCTAATTGCATACTGATTCATAATGCTTGGCAGAGATTTAATTTACACTTGAACTGATGTTGGACACTTTTTTGAGTTTTTACAAAACACTACATACTTACCCCACTGGATGACCTTGAAGTCAAGGTCATCGACTTAGAATTTTGTCTTAAAGATTTTGGTTAAAGTTTAATATCTATGAAGACATAATATCACAGTGCCATGATGGACTCAGTTGATACTAATACTTGGACTGATGTTAGATAATGGTTCAAGGTTTTGTTACATCCTAGCCCCACCTCCACTCCCCACCCGCACCCCTACCTCTTAGTTCTTTGACCCCAAGCTCATGGACTTTGAAATTTCATGTGGATTTTTTTATTTTGATTTTATTTTAAGACTTATTTCTTAGATAGCTTTTGTTTATAAATGTGTTGTCATTATGGACATGCTTGCCTGAAGTTTTATTCATAGAAGTCCACACCTCCAAAGCAACTGTGTGATGGGCAAGCACCGATTCAGGCGAGCTATGCTGTCAGGCGACAGCTCTTGTTTTTATTTAAGTCGGTTCATTCACTTTAAGAATAGTTTCCCGCGTTTTTCTATCCAGTTCCCGCCGATTCAGACGCATCGTATGTGAAATGAGAACCAGTGTGAATTTATAAATAAAATATGGGAAATCCGCGATCCTCAGCATCTGACTGAGACAGAAATATGCTATTCTACAAGTTTACTGACCCAAATATGCAGCTATATTTGTTCTTAATCCAATATTCAACGAAAATAGACAGCTCTAATGACAGGTATGTTCATTGAAGTGTAGAATATAACACGGTTTTGAGATAACAGATTTTGAGTTTTTAACAAGTATCAGCTTTCATCAAAATAACTGGAGCAAATTGGACCCATTGTCCAAGATGCAATTTTTAGATGTTTATATTGAGGGTTAGGGAAAAGTGGTGATGGTTTGAGAATGCAAGATAATCAGATTGTTTATTTTTTTTTTATTTATTTTTTTTTGCAATTTAGCAATGGAATGGTCAGCACTAACACCATGAACAGTACTGTTGAATTACACTGTAAATTAAACTTAGGATGGTAGTGCTACCGCACTGAAATGGCTTACTTTTGAGATTATATTTGAAGTATTGGGTACCTCAAAAGTAAAGAAGTTAAACAAACTATACAACTGTACTTTAATTCATGTTTTATTTTAAAACAAGAACCCCCCACCCTAACCCACCACACCCCCAACACCACCAAAAAAGAACGTGAAGTAGTGAAGTACTTGAAACAACGCGTCAAAGTTGCCTTCAAAAAGTCTCCCTGATGGGGAGCTCAATCTCCCTGAAATGAAATCCAAATCTCCCTCATGGTCCTCAAGAGTTCAGCACATGTATGCAAGCATAAATTAACTTGCTTGCTTAGAGAACTGGCAGATATATAGCTATAACTGAATGTTATATTATATTTTCAGTATCATGTCCCCTATCCAACCACTTGAGGCTAAATAAAGGTGTTTCTGAAATTCCAAATTTTAGGAGAATACGACGCAATTTTTCCCAATTCTGTGGGCACAGGCACCATTTCCAAAGTAGTCAAAAAAATCCCTGCCCTAGACCCTGGGTCTCCATATATGGAACCGTACCCCGAGACTCTGGGTCTCCGGACAGTCCTATGAGGATTGGCTTCGGGTACGGCAGTAAGTTTTTAATGCTATGTATTAAGTGGTTTTACCCATTTAATCTATAGTTAATCCAGCAATAGAATTACTCCTTGTAAAATTTTATTAAGTTGCCATCTTGCTACAGAAAATTATAACTTTAGTCAGTCATTCGCGTTATTTTGACTGATGTACATATACATAAACTGCGAAAACCACGGCCGAGGCATCTTATTTGATGGCCCCCTAATTGCTCGCCGACAATGACTTCTGAAGATATTGTAACTGCTGCGATTAGTTTAGATTGCATGTTGTATCAGTTTGTTTTTTTGTCTTTTATAAAGGAGAAGAAACAAAGATAATGTCCATCGTAATGTCGGTGGGCATGTTTTTCCGACCCAGTTTAGCAAGGTCGCGAAATAATGAGTCTTGGACGCAAATTTTCAAACCTCTGCGTCCACAGGACGCAAAGCAGAAATAGCTAGCGCGAACGCTGTAGACCTCGGAGTGCAAAGAACTATCATCTCGTTATAATCTGTACAAACAGGCATTCACATTTATTAAAAAGGATCCATCTTTTAATAATTCTGCGATAAGCAATGTAAACCCAAAACAGACGCCTAAAACGCATGCAGCGTTCTTGAATATGCCTTTCAGGGAAATGAAATACTGTCGTCAAACGGTTAAAACACATTATGTCATGTGCGCCAAGTAAAGTTCTCCATCGAAATGACTTTGAGAATTTAATAGTGTGCTTATGAAGGTTATTATCACTTCAACAGATATTGCATTCAATTTGATGGAATCAGGACAACTCAGACCAAAGACAACTCGCCCAAAAAAAATCTTGGACGACAGTTGTGAACTCTGCAATTATCGACCCACGGAGACTATTACCGACTCCTTAAATATTTTCTTAATAAAGATGTACACTAATCAAAGTGACAGTGCTACAGAACTACTTTAAACCAGTTGATACCAAAGACAAGCTCAAAGCATCAGAATATCTTGGTTTAAACTTTATTTCATTGTATAATAACATGCAAAACAAGATTTATAAGCTGCATACATATGCACATTATACAAATACGTTTCAGAAGAAAGTCAGTTGACTTTTGTGAATCTATTGATCTTGATTAAAATATGTATATTTTCATATGATAAAGTTTCCATTTCATATAATATGAAACTGAATTAAAACTCGAGTAATCATTTGCATTTGCAAGCCACTGGGAGCAAAATGCTGCTATAATATGGATATAAATAGTAGTATATGTGGAAAGACTCTAGTATATATTATCTTAATTATAAGTTAAAAAAGTCCTATCATACATAGTCCTACTATCGTTTTTGCGCTATTAGATATCAATACATCATCACAGTTATTTCTTATTATAGCTAAAACAAGAATAAAATGATGACGCTCTGCTAAGTCATATAAAATATGTATTATTTTATTTTTATTGTCAGTATAGATAGAGTTAGCATCTTCAGGGTATCAAAAAGTTCAGTACTGAAAGTTATCAACATGAGAACTATGCGGCACATGTATCCAAAATCACTTTAGTTATGGTGCATTATAAATTCATGGACTCATTTATTGTCACCAAGGTTGGGCGGTAAATTCCTCCCCCGGTATTTACCGGTGGAATTTACTGGTATTTACTGGTCTGGAAAATACTCCCAAAGTGGAAAATACTGGCAAATACTGGTCGATTGAAATTTTTCACCTTTAAATCTTGTTAAAACCAAAACCAAGTTAGCTTAAAATAACATATACATAAATTAAATGACTTAATGATGTTTTAGTTAATTTTCATAATATTAAATATATAAGTTTATCATCATAAAGAATAAAATGTTTCACAAATTAAGCAGGTTGAAACAGCCAAAAAGTGTATTTAAGACAAAACTTTTGACAATTTCACAAGTATTAACAGAATCTTGATTCAACCTTATTATTTGCATATCAATAGCATAAAAATACAGGTAAGAAATAACAGGTAAATTCACCAGTGCACCTGGCCAGTCATCTGTGACACGCAATTAGCAAGACACTGTCTAACCTGTTAAAACAACAAGTTTCAAAACAATGTTTATTCAAGGGGGCAGAATTATTGCTTAGGGCAAGGATGGAAACAACAAGATGTCAGAATGTCAGAATGGTTATTTGTTTTATACAAAAGTTAGAGATAAGTCTAGGTGAAGTACACAGAGGTGGTATAGTTAATATGGCTTGAGCTATAATATGGCTTCAACTCTTGAATACAGGCAGATAATAACATAGCAGTCAGATAATAATTTTTCATAATCAGTCCTAAAGCTGAACCATCACACACCAAATTACTATTCACCATGAAGCCAAAAGATCCTATGCTGTTGTTGCTCAAGACAACAAGACCAGTGCCAGATGTACTTAATGCAAAACAGTAGCTAGTGCCAAAGTTCCACGACTCCGTGCCCACAGAGAGAAATGACCAGCTATGAAATAGACTATTTTTTTCCTAAAACAAAGTTCAGAATTTCACTGACTAGATCAATTATTAAATAAATAAGTTATACAATATTTAAAATTCAGTATAAACATTAAGTCAGTTGACCAGTATACTAGAAATACATCTATGATTTTGAGTGTAGGTTATTGTATAAATTCCAGGCTGGTCAATTCAATCAAACAGTATTTGCCGGTATTTTCCAGTATTTGCCGGTATTTACCGGTAAATACCGCTGGCATGGAAAATATTCATATTTGCCGGCATTTTGCCAACCTTGATTGTCATCCGACATAGGCGGAGGGGGACTATAAAAATGACCCTCGTCCGTCCGTGTGTGCGTCGGTCCGTCCGTCCTTCCGTCCGTCCGTCCGTCCGAAATCTTGTCCCCGCAACTCCTTCTACGTCTTTCATCGGATTGATTTGAAATTTTACAGATTGTATTCTTATGGTATGAAGCTGTGCATATGGTTTTTTAGCTCACCTGAGCCAGAGGCTCCGAGGGAGCTTATAGTATGGTCAGGCTCCTTCGTCGTCCGTCCGTCCGTCGTCCGTCCGTCCGTCCACAATTTCAAACGACTTCTACTCTGAAACCGCTGGGCCGATTGTAACCAAATTTCATATAGAGCCTCCTGGGACCTTAGGAACAAAAAAATTGTTCAAACGGTCCTGGTCACATGACCAACATGGCCGCCATGCCCATATATGGTAAAAACCTAAAAAAATCTTCTTCTCCAGAACCAGTAGGCCGATGGCCTTGAAACTTAGTATGTGGCATTGGGTATGGGAGTACTACCAAGATTGTTCAAATTATGACCTTCGGTTGACATTGACTTTTTTTTCGGTAAGGTCAAATTTGCTTCCTTGTGCTTTTATATGGCAAAATGCTAGAACATAAGATATCTTGGAAACTGTTGAAGATTTTTGGCTAAAAATTGGTATCTACAGTCATCTTAATGAGTACATGAAGATTTATGAGTACAAGAGGTCAAGGTCATTCTTTGACCTTTGACCTAGAACTCTCATATTTTGACAATTCCAAACAATCTCCTCAAAAGCCCCTGGGCCAATTGAAACCAAATTTCATATAGAGCCTCCAGGAGTTGAGGGAACAAAAACTTATTCATACGGTCCAGGTCACATGACCAACATGGCCGCCACGCCCATAAATGGTAAAAACCATTAAAAATCTTCTTCTCATGAACCAATTGACCGATGGCTTTGAAACTTGGTATGTAGCTTTGGGTACCTGAGTACCGTCAAAATTGTTCAAATTATGACCATGGGTTGACCTTGATCTTTTTTACAGCAAGGTCAAATAGGGGAAAATGCTAGAATATAAGATTTCATGGAAAGTTTTGAAGAGATATGCCTAAGAATTGGTATATACAGTTATCTTAATGAGTACATGAAGATTTGTGAGTACAAGAGGTCAAGGTCATTCTTTGACCTTTGACCCAGAACTCTCATGTTTTGACAATATCAAACAATCCCCTTAAAAAAACTAGGCCAATTGTAACGAAATTTCATATAGAGCCTCCAGGTATTGAGGGAATGAAAATTTGTTCAAAGAGTCCAGGTCACATGACCAACATGGCCGCCAGGACCATATATGGTAAAAACCTTTAAAAATCTTCTTCTCCAGAACCAGTTGACCGATGGCCTTGAAACTTGGTATGTAGCATTGGGAATTCCAGTACTATCAAGATTGTTCAAAATAATGACCTTTGGTTGACCTTGACTATTTTACTGCAAGGTCAAATGTGGGAAAATGCTAGAACATAAGATTTCATGGAAAGTCTGGAAGATTTGTGCCTAAAAATTGGTATCTACAGTCATCTTAATGAGTACATGAAGATTCATGAGTACAAGAGGTCAAGGTCATTCTTTGACTTTTGACCCAGAACTCTGTCATTTTGACAATATCAAACCATCTCTTCAAAAGTCCCTGGGCCAATTTTGAAACCAAATTTCATATAGAGCCTCCAGGGGGTTAAGGGAATGAAAATTTTTTCAAACGTCCAGGTCATACATGTAAAACACGTCCAGGTCACATGACCAACATGTCCTCCATGCCCATATATGGTTAAAACCTTTAAAAATCTTTTTCACCAAAACCAATTGACCGATGGCCTTAGAGTAACTTACCCTAGAGTACTGAGGCTGAATGGACCCAGGTGAGCTACAGGACCAATGGTCCTCTTGTTATTTTTGTTATGGCCATTTTTGATGGAGTTACAGCCCTTGCTGACTCAGACCTTCAGAATCTTGTCCCCGCAACTCCTCCTACATCTTTCATCGGATTGATTTGAAATTTTACACATAATATTCTTATGATATAAAGATGTGCATGTGGTTTTTTAGCTCACCAGAGCCGAAGGCTCCAGGGGAGCTTATAGGATAGGCAGTGTCCATCGTCGTCGTATGTCGTTGTCCGTCAACACTTTTAAACAACATCTCCTCTGAAGCCACTGGGCCAATTGGGCCCAAATTTCATCTGTAGCATCCTTGGGCTGGGGGATTGAAAGTTTGTGTTTTTTATGAAAATCTTCCCTTCAGTTTGGTTGCTATGGTAACTTAGAGTTCCCATAGACTTATAATGGGGAAAATTGAAAAATGACTTTTTCTGCCAGGCCATTGCAGATATGTTGACAAAGCTTTTATAGAAATGTTCCTTGAGAAGTCTTCTATCAGCTGTATGTTTTTTGGCCCAGTGCCCCTTTTATTGGTTGCCATGGAAACCAAAATGAAAGAAAAAATGAAAAAAAATACTTAAAAATTATCTCCTCTGTAACCACGGGGCCAATAAGGCCCAGATTTCATCTGTAGTATCAGTAGGCTGGGGGATTGAAAGTTTGTGTTTTTTATGAAATTCTGCCCTTTAGTTTGGTTGCTATGGCAACTTAAAGTTCCCATAGACTTATAATGGGAGAAATTGAATAATGGCATTTACTGCCTAGCCATTGCAGATATGTTGACAAAACTTTTATAGAAATGTTCCTTAAGTAGTCTTCTATTAGCTTTATTGTTTTTGGACCCACTGCTCCTTTTACTGGTTGTCATGGAAACCAAAATGCAAAAATAATGGAAAAAAATACTTACAAAATTATCTCCTCAGAAGCCACTGGGCCAATAAGGCCCAGATTTCATCTTTAGTATTCTTAGGCTGGGGGGACAAAAGTTTGTGTTTTTGACGAAAATCGGCTCTTTCGTTTGGTTGCTATGGCAACTGAGTTGCATTGATTTATAATAGGGAAAATTGAAAAATGGCATTTACTGCAATCAAAATATGGAAAATAGTTATATATTTTGTTATCAACTCAACAGACTGTGAGACTGAGACTTTGTAGTTGTATATTTTGTAGTAGCCTGTACAAATGTGACAGTAATTTTGAAAGCAATTTTGAGCAAGAGATCTGGTGAGCTTTGTGGCCCGTGGGCCTCTTGTTGTTTTTGTTTCACCTATTTTTAATGGAGTTACGGCCCATGCTGACTCAGACCTGGTCCCCGCAACTCCTGCCACATCTTGCATCAGATTGACTTGAAATTGTGCAGAATGTTTCATCATGATCTGAAGATGTGCATGTGATTTTGGAATTTTAATTGTCCTTTTTTTTTTTACAAAGTTATGGCCCTTTGTCGTTTTTGGCATTTTTCCAACTTTAGAACCGTTTGACCGAGAGAGCTGAAATTTGGTATGCTATTAGCATTTGGTAAATTTATTATTCTGATTATTGTTAGGATGTGCTAAATTGATTAGTGACAGAGTTATTCCCCTTTCATAGATAACAGACATTCACTTAAAGGTATAGGCAGAACTCCAGAACTATTTGTATTAATGGGCTGAATTTTCATAAATGCATTGTTCATTTTTCATCAGATTCATATTAGCAGGATTATGGCCCTTGTTATTTTGTTACTGGGTATTCAGTCTTGATGTTTTGGGCATTTTGTAAGGGCCTAAAGTTTCAGTAACCTGATTTTACACATATATGCCCCGTTCTGAACTTAAGTATTTTATAAAGAGGCCCAGTAACTGGGTATATGTCTTTGCTTATGTTCAGTTAATTTGCTTACCAGGTTCTGTAATACACATATTTTCTGTTTTTGGCCATACATTTACTCTGAAACAGAATAAAGGGCTGAAGTTTGTGACACATTTCAAACGTCTGCTGACACTTGGCCGATGGCCTTTTATTAAGTTAAACATGATTGGGGGGAGTGTGGTGGAATGGTGTCGATAATTGCAGAATTCTATATTTCATTCTGTTATTATCGACCCCTCACGTGATGTCATCATCCGTGCTCGGAGACTAGCAGATTCCCGCTGAAACAAATCACAGTCTTACTGGATCAAAGTTAAAAATGATATTTTGGTAGGAATGTTGGTATAAATTGAATGGTAGTGGTGTAAGGAATATCTCTGAATATCGCTATCCTTAAGAATGTTCATAGCAGCTAAAAACCGAGAAAGAGGTGACTAGACCATCAAATTTGTTTTCACCCAAAAGTGTCCTGTGAGTGAGAATTACAATTTGACGTTAAGATATTATGACGATTATATGACGCATTTTACGTTACAACTGCTGTCAGTTCTCTAAATTATTTAGAGTTAAGATTACATCAATTAAAATAAATAAGAGGTCGATAATTGCCCTTGGTCGACAATACCCAACATTAATCTATGATTTTTGTATGATGTACTCAGTAGTTGTATATTTTCAAGTATGGTTGATGAACTACATGGACCCATTACCAAGTCGTCCCGAGATTACTGCAATAGGCTTGTTTGACAATGCGAACTGCCAATTAGAGTGACAGTGAATCCCAAGCATCATGGAGTAAGCCTAATTGATAACCTGCTACTTCACTTTTTTTCTGCTACTTCACTTTTTAGGGAAAACACTGCATACTTGCTTGCCTATTTCTTCATTAAGCTGTCAAGGTTAGTGACTTGTACTCATATAGCCACATATGACCTACAGTCATTGTCAGCTTAACCTATTTTGCATATATGATATATCATTGTCAACTTAATGTTTTGTCGCATTTTTATACGCCCATTTTGAAAAAACGGACGTATTATGTTGTGGCTTTGTCCGTCAGTCCGTAAACATTCTTGTGCGCGCCATAACTCAGTAACCATTTGGGATAACTTCATGAAATTTGGTAGGTACAGTAAAACCTGTCTTAGTGACCACCTCTATTAAGCAAGCAACCTGTATTAAACAAACATGTATTCCTTTCCCCAAAAAGGCAAATACATTGAAATGTACCTGTATTAAGCAAGCACCTGTCTTAAGCAAGTACATTTTGATTATCCCTTAGGTACTTGCTTAATACAGGTTGGACTGTATATGTATTAGGTTGAGGGAACGTGTCGCGTACAAGAATGGTTGCTCCCCCTTCCTTAGTTTCCAATTTATGCCCCTTTGATAAATCTTTTCCCTGCAAGTCTTGTGCCCGCCATAACTAGATAACCTTTCGGGATATCTTCATGAAACTTCATAGCAATGTGTATGAAGTCCCAACGGTGTGTTGCGTTCGACAATGGCTGCTCTCCCTTTCTTCGTTTTAGAGTTAATCCCTTTCATTAGTTCTTATAGGCTATTTTTGTGTAAACTTATCTTGTACAATATATTGTCAAGGGAAAATAGTAGAACCCAAAATGGTGTATCTAGTATATTTAGGTTATCTCCCTTGTTTGACTTACCTTGGAAGCTGATTTTTGGTATACTCACAGTATTTCATGTGTTCAATATTTAGATAATGTTGCAGTCATTATACCCCCGCTTTGAAAAAGTGGGGAGAGTATACTGGTTTACATCTATCCTTCCGTCCATCCGTCCGTCTGTCCATCCTTCTGTCTGTCCTTCTGTCCCCTGTTAATAAAATTTTTCATCAAAGATTTCTTCACAACCATACAAGCTAGACTGGTTATATTTGGCATACAGTTGATGACGACATGTTGTATTGTGGGATTGAAAGCAAGCCTTCTCCTGCTTATTCTTCCCTGTATTTGTCCGATATTCTTTCTTTCCCTACTTTGAATAATGAATTTTTTCGTCAAAGATTTCTCCACAACCATGCAAGCTAGATTAGTCATATTTGGTATGCAGGTTGATGACGACATGTTGTATTGTGGGATTGAGAACCAGTCTTCTTCTCGATCTCCTGCTTATTATGTCCCCCCACCAAAGCTGAGGGGGGACATATTGTTTTCAGTGTGGATCCTGTCGGCGTGACAGATTCTTGTATGCGCGATATCTCTTGAACCAATGGATGGAATTTTTCCAAACTTGCATGGATATATCATTGGGACAAGTTTATGAGCTGTTTAGATTTTGGTGACCTTGACCTCATTTTCAAGGTCTCAGGAGGACTTAGATGACAATTTCTTGAATGCGCGATATCTCTTGAACCAATTGATGGAATTTCACCAAACTTGCATGGATACATCATTGGGACAAGTGTAAGAGCTGATTAGATTTTGGTGACCTTGACCTTATTTTCAAGGTCACTGGATGACTTAGACGACAATTTCTTGTACCCAATTTCTTGTATGCGCGGTATCTCTTGAACAAATGGATGGAATTTCACCAAACTTGCATTGATATATCATTGGGACAAGTGTAAGAGCTGATTAGATTTTGGTGACCTTGACCTCATTTTCAAGGTCACTGGAGGACTTAGATGACAATTTCTTGTACCCACTATATATCCTGAACCAATGGATGGAATTTCACAAAACTTGCATGGATACATAACTTGGACAAGTTTTTGAGCTGATTAGATTTTGGTGACCTTGACCTCATTTTCAAGGTCACTGGAGGATTGGATGACAATTTCTTATACCCACTATATCTCCTGAACCAATGGATGGAATTTCACCAAACTTTCCTGGATACATGATTTTCATAGATTTGGACAATTTTATGAGCTGTTTAGATTTTGGTGACCTTTATCTTATTTTAAAGGTCACTGGAGGACTAACATTGCACTTTTTTGAACCCACAATATCTCCTGAACCGATTGATGGAATTTTGCCAAACGTTCGTGGATACATGATTTGGACAAGTTTAAGAGCTGAACAAAATTTTGGTGCCCGTGACCTCATTTTCAAGGTCACAGGAGGATTTAGATATATGTGAAAATTTCACTAAAATTGATGTATCTCTTTAGCCATTGGCTTGATTTCCACTTTCATAGATATACCTATGGGACAGTCTCAAGAGTGAACTGTTTTGATAACCTTGACCCCATTTTCAAGATCAAAAGCTATCTTACAAATACATATTTTTCTCTCTTAAAAATGAGATCCTTGAACCAGTGGATGGATATTCATCAGACTTGCATGAATGTATCATTGTGACAGGTTTAAGACATGATTAGTAGTTGGTGACCTTGACCCATTTTTGAAGGAAATAATCTTCTATGTAGGATATCTTTAGAACCAGCGGATGGATTTTGTCCAAACTTGCATAGATATTTTATTTGTACAGGCTTTTTATTCATTAGAGGGGATGGGAAATGGGCTGGTGGGGGTACATCAGTTTTTCTTTGAAAAACATTTATAGTTCTTCCCTGTATTTGTCCAATTTTCTTTCTTTCCATACTTTGAATAATGAAATTTTTCGTCAAAGATTTGTCCACAACCATGCAAGCTAGAGTTGTCATATTTGGTATGCAGATTGATGACGACATGTTGTATTGTTGGATTGAGAACCAGCCTACTCCTGCTTATTCTTCCCTGTATTTGATTTTCTTTCTTTCCCTACTTTGAATAATGAAATTTTTTGTGAAAGATTTGTCCAAAACTAAGCAAGCTAGAGTAGTCATATTTGGTATGCAGGTTGATGACGATATGTTGTAACCTGGGATTGAGAACCAGCCTTCTCCTGCTTTTTCTTCCCTGTATTTGTCCAATATTCTTTCTTTCCATACCTTGAATAATGAAATTTTCCATCAAAGATTTCTCCACAACCGTGCAAGCTAGAGTAGTCATATTTAGTATGCAGGTTAATGATGACTTACTGTATCGTGGGATTGAGAACCAGCCTTTTCCTCTTTTTCTTCCCTGTATTTGTCCGATTTTCTTTCTCTCTTTACTTTGAATAATGCATTTTTTTTCAGAAAAGATTTCTATGCTTCTGTTAGAGTAAGGATATTTTGTATGCAGGTTGATGACGATATGTTGTATTGTGGGATTGAAAACCAGCCTTCTCCTGCTTATTCTTCCCTATATTTTTCCAATTTTCTTTCTCTCCTGACTTTGAATAATGTAATTTTTTGTAACAGATTTCACAGTAACCATTCATATTTGGTATACATGGTAACAATGATTTCTCTCCCTCTCTATGCTTTTTGTTACGAAAATAACAGCATTTGATTTAAGCTATTTAGCGGGGGTATAGTGGGATTCGCCGACAGTTCTAGTTAATTATAGAGTGGTTGCCCCTGTTGTCTGCCTGTCTATCCTTTTGTAAACAATCTTGTTCACTCTGTAACTTCTTTAGGACACTGAAACTGGCGTATTTTGCGCCGTTTGCGAAGCCCTTGTTGCATCTATGATATGACTTGTGGCCACAGCTTAACCTATTGGCACATACATGTATCGCATCTATGATATTCTTACAAAAATGACTGACTGCTAGTTATGAACCAAATGACCTCTACTCTGTTGTTGACCTACTGCAGCAAGTGTTCTTTCAAAGTTTATACTTCAAGGACAAAAGATCAGCAAATTCCACTTACCTGAATCAATTTACTACCACTTCTCGTAGTCAGATTTGTCCAAACGAGTTTTTAAAATTCACTGGCATGCTCTCAAGCTTGGAAAGTAATTTCTTGCAATGTATTTTTTTTCAGTTTCAAAATGGCCGCCTCAGAATGACCAGTATTGCTGTAGGGGTGGCATGTTTCAAGCACATTCATGAAAATTATCATTTCATAGAAAATTAAAATGAAATCAGTTTAAAAGAATCTATTCTTAGGCCTATATTTTATATAGCAGTTATTTTCATAAGACATATCTTTTTGCCAAACAAAAAGATGCATAAGTGTAGCGGACACTGCAAGCGACCCTTTGCTGAAATGATCATATTCCAAAAAAGATCAGGTGATTAGTGATGACATCATTTCTTTTGTGATGTCATGACAGGTGGTTCCCAGCTTAATGAAAATTAAAATGAACCTCATCAAAGGCTGGAAACCAGAAGGAATATTTTTACTATTGGAAAACCCACCTCCAAATAATAAATGATAAAAATAGACAAGAGAAGTCATCCAATGTGCTGCAAGTCAGGTTTTAGCGAGAAATGGTTTTTGGTTTGTAAAACCTAAAATTTTGATATCTAAACATCTTTAAAGAAGAAAGTTCCTCCAAAAACCACTTGCTGGAGTGGGTCAACAAGAGAGTAGTCACATTCTCATTCAGTTGTATATTATAAATGATAAACATGAAGGTGACTTGCAGTCATATTTCCACATAGGACCTGCAGTCTTATTCTACTTTATCTACAAGCAAAAATATAACTCGCAGTCATATTACAACATGGGATCACTAGACAAATTCTTCTTAATCTACAAAAATAACTGGTCAGATTGCAGCATAGACCCGGTTGTCAAATTCAACTTAACCTAGACACATAAATGACACTTGCAGTCATATTGCCACATAGGACCTGTAGTTACAGTCTACTCAACCTACAAAGTTTTATAAATGTTACTTGCAGTCATATTGTTAGTTACATATGCCCTGTGGTTGTATACTGCTTAACCTACAAAAAATGATAACCCTAGTTTGACCTTTGACTTTTTTTACTCAGACGAGCTGTCCTGTTTGCAGACAGGTCTTGTTTAAACACCTGTATCTCCATAATGGTTTGAGGAATGTACCTTATACTCACACAGATTGTAGATTATGGTCTAAAGTTCCATACAGTACCACCCTAAAGTTTCATACAATACCTCCCTCAAGCACCTCAGTGGCCTTGTGTCAAGGTCATGGACTTGATAAATTTATATTAAAATTTGGCATAATCTTGGTTTTATTCTTTTTGGAGATTCACATCTTAACCTTTGGATGAATTTACTTAAACTTCCACAGATATTAGATATTGGTCAAACTTTGTATGCAATACTGTCCTCCCACCCCACCTTGACCACTACCTTTGTGACTGAGGTCAGGGTCAGGGACATTGAAATAAAGTTGTGGTGTATTCAAAGTGTGCTGATTGATACAGTTGATGAACTTAGAACTCTGTTAGATGGTTTTTCAGATTTTCACACAGTAACAGCCCTGTCTACCTTGGTGACCTGTAGACTAAGGTCACAGTCTTAGAAATTCCCTGAAGGTTTAAAGCTTCAAGGTGCCTGGTTGGAAAAATTGTATAAGTTGACAGATAACAGATACTACTTAAAGTTTTACTCGGTACAAGCATTACCTTCCTAATTGATTTTGAATGTCAATGTCACATTCTTAGAACTTAGTTTGTGTTGGGCAAGCACCAGTTCAGGCTAGCTATGCTGTCTTGTGATAGCACATGTTTTTACTGGAAGTTTTCAAGTGTAAACTCCCCATGTTTTGAGGCAGTGATGGCATTCACACTCTGCAGCCTACTTTAGATACTGAATATTGGGCGGCAATGCAATACAAAAACTATACTCCTCGTGATAAACTTGTGAAGATTGATTATACTCCAGGTATACGAAGTATATAGGGGTATACAGTTTTTGGTCTTTCCGTTAATATGTTTGTGTGTGTGTGTCTGTGTGTGTATGTTAACATTTTTTCTGTCACAGATTTCTCAGGAACCACTAAAGCTAAGACTTTGAAATTTGGTACAAACCTTGGGTATGACTAGTTGTACCATGTAAGAGAGAATCAGCCTTCTCCTGCTTATCAGTCTCTTTGTTTGTCCGTTTTTTCTTTCTCTCCAATTAAATTTTTGTCACAGATTTCTCAGGAACCACTACAGCTAGGACTTTGAAATTTGGTATAAACATTGGGTATGACCAGTTGTACCATGTAAGAGAGAATCAGTCTTCTCCTGCTTATCAGTCCCTTTGTTTGTCCATTTTTAGCTCGCCTGAACGAAAGTTCAGGAAGAGCTATTGTTGTCACCCCGGCGTCAGCATCGGCGTCCGGATTGGATGTTTTGGTTAAGGTTTTTAGCTCGCCTGAACGAAAGTTCAGGAAGAGCTATTCTTGTCACCAATGCGTCGGCTTCAGCGTCCGTGTCCGCGTCGGCGTCTGGATTGGATGTTTTGGTTAAAGTTTTTTAAAGACCTATATCTCCTTAACCCATGGATGGATTCTTTTGATACTTGCACTGTAGTTAGATATTGGTCTAAGGTTTAACAGGGTACCACTCCCACCCCACTCCATGACCTTGATGTCAAGGTCATGGACTTAGAAAATTGGTAGTTTTTTGGACTGGATGTTCTGGTTAAAGTTTTATAAAGCCCAATATCTCCTTAACCCATGGATGGATTCCTTTGATACTTGCACTAAAGTTAGATATTGGTCTAAAGTTTTCGAAGGTACTACCCCCCCCCCCCCCCCCCCCCCCCCTCTGACCTTGATGTCAAGGTCATGGACTTAGAATATTGTCTTTTTATTGATTGGATGTTTTGGTTAAAGTCTTTTAAAGACACATATCTCCTGAACCCATAAATGAATTCTTTTTATATTTGCACTGTAGGTAGCTCTACAGAGTACTACCCCAACCCCACTCAGGGTGATCTTGATGTCAAGGTCAGTGACTTAGGAAATTTTTGTCTTTTTTAAAGTTTTGTAATTGTATACTGATTCATAATGCTTTGCAGAGATTTAGTTTATACTTGAACTGATGTTAGACTCTTTTTTCAGTTTTTACAAAACACCTTATTCTTACCCCACTGGATGACCTTGACTTGTCATCCAGTCATCGACTTAGAATTTTGTCTTAAAGATTTTGGTTAAAGTTTAATATTTATGAAGACATAATTTCACAGTGCCACCATGATGGAATCAGTTGATACTAATACTTGGACTGATGTTAGATAATGGTTCAGGGTTTTGATACATCCTAGTAGCCCCCCCCCCCCCCCTCCCCCCTACACGTCAGTTTTTAGCTCACCTGAGCACGAAGTGCTCAAGGTGAGGTATTGTGATCGGTCTTTGTCCGTCGTCCGGCGTCCGTCGTCCGTCCGTCGTCAACTTTTGCTTTAAAAGACTTCTTCTCCAAAACTGCTGGATGGATTTTGAAATAATTTCACAGAAATGTTTCTTGGGGGACTCTTAACCAAAATTGCTCAAACGGTTCCGCTCCGCTAAACAATATGGCCGTCAGAGCTAAAAATAGAAAAACCTTTAAACGACTTCTCCAAAATTGCTGGGCAGATTTTGAAATAATTTCACAGAAATGTTCCTTAGGAGGCCCTTTACCAAAATTGCTCAAACGGTTCCGCTCCGCTAAACAAAATGGCCACCAGAGCTAAAAATAGAAAAACCTTTAAACAACTTCTTCTCCATAACTGCTGGGCAGATTTTGATGTAATTTCACAGAAATGTTTCTTAGGAGACCCTCTACCAAAATTGCTCAAACGGTTCCGCTTCGCTGAACAAGATGGCCGCCAGAGCTAAAAATAGAAAAACCTTTAAACGACTTCGCCTCCAAAACTGCTGGGCAGATTTTGAAATAATTTCAGAGAAATGTTCCTTAGAAGGCCCTTAACCAAAATTGCTCAAACGGTTCCGCTCCACTTAACAATATGGCCGTCAGAGCTAAAAATAGAAAAACCTTTAAAGGACTTCCTCTCCAAAATTACTGGGCAGATTTTAAAATAATTTCACAGAAATGTTTCTTATGAGACCCTCTACAAAATTTGCTAAAACGAGTCCGCTTCGCTTAACAAAATGGCCGCCAGAGCTAAAAATAGAAAAACCTTTAAACGACTTTGCCTCCAAAAGTGCTGGGAAGATTTTTGAAATATTTTCACAGAAATGTTCCTTAGGAGGCCCCGTTACCAAAATTTCTCAAACGGTTCCGCTCCGCTGAACAATATTGCCGCCAGAGCTAAAAATAGAAAAACCTTCAAACGACTTCTCCTCCAAAACTTCTGGGCAGATTTTGAAATAATTTCACAGAAACGTGTCTTAGGAGACTCTCTACCAAAATTGCTCAAACGGTTCCGCACCGCTGAACAATATGGCCGCCAGAGCTAAAAATAGAAAAACCTTTAAACGACTTCGACTCCAAAACTGCTGGGCCGATTTTGAAATAATTTCACAGAAATGTTCCTTAGGTGACCCTCTACCAAAATTGCTCAAAAGGTTCCGCTCCGCTGAACAATATGGCCGCCAGAGCTAAAAATAGAAAAACCTTTAAACGACTTCTCCTCCAAAACTGCTGGGCAGATTTTGAAATAATTTCACAGAAATGTTCCTTAAGAGATCCTCTACCAAAATTGCTCAAACGGTTCCGCTCCGCTGAACAAAATGGCCGCCAGAGCTAAAAATAGAAAAACCTTGAAACGACTGCCTCCAAAACTGCTGGGTAGATTTTGAAATAATTTCACAGAAATGTTCCCTAGGAGTCCTGCTACCAAAATTGCTCTACCGGTTCCACTCCGCTGAACAATATGGCCGCCAGACCTAAAAATAGAAAAACCTTTAAACGACTTCGCCTCCAAAACTGCTGGGAAGATTTTGAAATAATTTCACAGAAATGTTCCTTAGGAGACCCTCTACCAAAATTGCTGAAATGGTTCAGCTGTGCTGAACAAAATGGCCACCAGAGCTAAATATAGAAAAACCTTTAAACGACACCTCCTCTAAAGCCAGTGGCTCGATTTCAAAATAATTTCACAGAAGTGTTTGATTCATGGTTCTAAACAAAAATTGCTGAAACGGTTCCACTTCGCTGTACAAAATGGCCGCCAGAGCTAAAAATAGAAATTAATCTTAGAATGACTCAGAGGGCACAGTTACGATCCAATTATCATGAAACTTGGTCAGAATGTTTATCTTAATGAAATCTAGACCAACTTTGATACTGGGTCATGTGGGGTCAAAAACTAGGTCACTAGGTCAAATCTTAGAAAAACTTTGTGTTCACTCTTGAGGGCACAGTTATGATATAATCTACATGAAACTTTGTCAGAATGTTTATTTTTATGAAATCTAGACCTGATTTGAGACTGGGCCATGTCGGGTCAAAAACTAGGTCACTAGGTCAGTTCTTAGAAAAACCATGTGAACGCTTTAGAGGACACAGTTTTGTTCTAATCTTCATGAGACTTTGTCAAAATGTTTATCTCCTACAAATCTGGACCAAGGATGCAACTTGGTCATGTCGGGTCAAAAACTAGGTCAAACCATAGAAAAACATTGTTTACGCTCTAGAGGGCACAGTTTTGATCTGATATTCATGAAACTTTGCAGAATGTTTATATTCAAGAAATCTAGACCAGGTTTGAAACTGGGTCATGTGGGGTTAAAAGCAAGGTCATTAGAATAAATCTTATAAAAACCTAAGGTACACAATAAAGGGTTCATTTTCCATTGAATCTTTGTGAAACTCTGTCTGTTGGATGTATGGATGTTTCTGAGGTTAAGTTCACAGGAAACTCAGGTGAGCGATCCAGGGCCATCATGGCCCTCTTTTTTTTTTACCTCGAGCTCATGGACTTGGAAATTTCATTTCATTTTTTTTTTTTAAATTTATTTTAAGACTTATTTCTGAGATAGCTTTTGTATATACCGTATTCTACCTTATTAGCGCACATGCCCCTATAAGCGCACACCATGGCAATTTGTGAGACATAGGACTATAAATGCATATATTTTTTACTGGTTTATTCCTTTGTTTGCTTGTTTACAAGAGCTGAAAATGCAACAGAATATATCATTTTTTATTTCTAAAGCTTCTCTATGAATTTAAAGGTTAAGCATCAGAGAAAAGCTGCCTATAAGCAGCTTTTCTCTGATGCTTTACCTTTAAATTTGTTCCTTTCAATATATAATAACCTATTAAAATGTGTGCTAATAAGAAAGAAAGTTTACTACAAGTATTTGCCGCCATTTTGAAAAAGTTAAGCGCACAGGGCGCTAATAAGGTCGATTACGGTAGATGTATAAATGTTTTTTCATTATGGACATGCTTGCATGAAGTTTTATGCATGGAAGTCCACATAGCCCCCCCCCCCCCCCCCCCCCCCCCCCCCCCCCCCCCCCAACCCCCCAACCCCTTCCCTCTACCCGTCAGTTTTTTTTTTAACCTCAAACTCATGGACTTTGAAATTTCATTTCATTTTGATTTTATTTTAATTATATTTTAAGACTTACATGTATTTCTGAGATAGCTTTTGTTTATAAATGTATAAATGCGTTTTCATTATGGACATGCTTGCATGAAGTTTTATGCATAGCAGTCCACATAGCCCTCACCCCCTCCCCCTTACTTGACAGTTTTTTTTTACCTCAAGCTCATGGATTTTGAAATTTCATTTCATTTTTTTTTATTTTGATTTTATTTTAATTTTATTTTAAGACTTATTTCTGAGATAGCTTTTGTTTATAAATGAGTTGTCATTATGGACATGCTTGCATGAAGTTTTATGCATAGCAGTCCACCCCCTATAGCGGCTGTGTGATGGGCAAGCACCAATTCAGGCGAGCTATGCTGTCAGGCGACAGCTCTTGTTTAAAGACCTATATCTCCTTAACCCATGGATGGATTCTTTTGATACTTGCACTGTAGGTAGATATTGGTCTAAAGTTTAACAGGGTACCACCCCCGTCCCACTCCATGACCTTGATGTCAAGGTCATGGACTTAGAAAATTGGGAGTTTTTTTGGACTGGATGTTTTGGTTAAAGTTTTATAAAGCCCAATATCTCCTTAACCCATGGATGGATTCCTTTGATACTTGCACTGTAGTTAGATATTGGTCCAAAGTTTTGCAAGGTACTACCCCCACCCCCTCAGTGACCTTGATGTCAAGGTCATGGACTTAGAAAATTGTCTTTTTATTGATTGGATGTTTTGGTTAAAGTCTTTTAAAGACACATATCTCCTGAACCCAGTGATGAAATCTGTTTATATTTGCACTTTAGTTAGATATTAGTCCAAAGTTTTGCTGAGTACTACTCCAACCCCGCACATTGACCTTGATGTCAAGGTCACGGACTTTGGAAATGTGTTCTTTATTAAAGTTTTCTAATTGCATACTGATTCATAATGCTTTGCAGAGATTTAGTTTACACTTGAACTGATGTTAGACACTTTTTTGAGTTTTTACAAAACACTATATACTTACCCCACTGGATGACCTTGAAGTCAAGGTCATCGACTTATAATTTTGTCTCAAAGATTTTGGTTAAAGTTTTATATTTATGAAGACATAATTTCACAGTGCCACGATGGACTCAGTTGATACTCATACTTGGACTGATGTTAGATAATGGCTCAAGGTTTTGTTATATCCTAGCCCCCTCCCCACCCCCACCCCCACCCCTACCGCTTAGTTCTTTAACCTCAAGCTCATGGACTTTGAAATTTCATGTGGATTTTTTTTTAGCTCACCTGAGCCAGCGGCTCCGGGGGAGCTTATAGGATGGTAAGGCTCCGTCATCCGTCGTCGTCAGTCGTCGTCCGTCTGTCGGTCCACAATTTCAAACAACTTCTCCTCTGAAATCACTGGGCCAATTGTAACCAAATTTCATATGTGAGGAAGGGGGAACGAAAAGTTGTTCAAACGGTCCTGGTCACATGACCAATATGGTCGCCATGCCCATATATGGTAAAAACCTAAAAAAATCTTCTTCTCCAGAACCGATAGGCCGATGGCCTTGAAACTTGGTTTGTAGCATTGGGTGTGCGAGTACTACCAAGATTGTTCAAATTATGACCTTGACCTTTTTTACGGTAAGGTCAAATTTGCTTCCTTGTGCTTTTATATGGCAAAATGATAAAACATAAGATATCTTGGAAACTGTTGAAGATTTTGGGCTAAAAATTGGTATCTACAATTATCTTAATGAGTACATGAAGATTTAGGAATACAAGAGGTCAAGGTCATGTTTTGACCTTTGACCCAGAAATCTGATATTTTGACAATTTCAAACAATCTTCTCAAAAGCCACTTGGCCAAATTGAAACCAAAGTTCATATAGAGCCTCCAGGGGTTGAGGGAACAAAAATTTATTTATACGGTCTGGGTCACATGACCAACATGGCCACCATGCCCATATATGGCGAAAACCTTTAAAAATCTTCTTCTTCAGAACCAGTAGACCGATGGCCTTGAAACTTGGTATGTAGCATCAGGTACTCAAGTACTATTAAGATTGTTCAAATGATGACCTTGGGTTGACCTTGACCTTATTTACGGCAAGGTCAAATATGGGAAAATGCCAGAACATAAGATTTCTTGAAAAGTTTTGAAGATTAAGGCCTAAAAATTGGAGTATGCAGTCATCTTAATGAGTACACGAAGATTCATAAGTACAAAAGGTCAAGGTCTTTCTTTGACCTTTGACACAGAACTCTCATATTTTGACAATTTCAAACAATCTCCTCAAAAACAACTGGGCGAATTGTAACCAAATTTCATGTAGAGCCTCCAGGGTTAGAGGGAACAAAAATTAATTCAAACGGTCCAGGTCACATGACCAACATGGCTGCCATGCCCATATGTGGTAAAAACCTTTAAAAATCTCCTTCTCCAGAACCAATTGACAGATGGCCTTTAAACTTGGTATGTAGCATTGGGTATTCGAGTACTATCAAGATTGTTTAAAATGTTGACCTTGGGTTGACCTTGACCATTTTACAGCAAGGTCAAATATGGAAAAATGCTGGAACATAAGATTTCATGGAAAGTTTTGAAGATTTAGGCCTAAAAATTGGTACATACAGTCGTCTTAATGAGGTCATGAAGAATTATGAGTACAAGAGGTCAAGGTCATTCTTTGACCTTTAACACCGATCTCTTATATTTTAGAGATTTTCAAACATTTCCTCAAAAGGCAAAGAGCCAGTTGTAACCACATTTCATATAGAGCCTCCAGAGCTTGATTGAACAAAAATTTGTTCAAACAGTCCAGGTCACATGACCAAAATAGCCACCATACCCATTTATGGTATAAACCTTTAATATTTTTCTTCTCCAGAAGCAATACACCAATGGCCTGTAAACTTGGTTAAGTAGCATGGAGTTCTAGAGTCCTATACAAAGACTGTTCAAATGATGACCTTGGGTTTATCTTGACCTTTTTAGCGGCATGGTCAAATAGAACATAAGATTTCATGGATAAGTTTGAAGATTTTGGCCTAAAAATGCTATGTATTGTTGTCTTAATGCGTACATGAAGATTTATGAATACAAGAAGTCATGGTCATTCTTTGACGTTTGACCCAAAACTCATATTTTGGCAATTTCAGACATAAGAAAAAGCCACTTTGCCAATTGCGCAGGTGAGCGATTCAGGGCCTCATGGCCCTCTTGTTATTTTAATTTTATTTTAAGACTTATTTCTTAGATAGCTTTTGTTTATAAATGTGTTGTCATTATGGACATGCTTGCCTGAAGTTTTATGCATAGAAGTCCACACCTCCAAAGCAACTGTGTGATGGGCAAGCACCTATTCAGGCGAGCTATGCTGTCAGGCGAAAGCTCTTTTTTCTTTCTCTCCAATTAAATTTTTGTCTCAGATTTCTCAGGAACCAGTACAGCTACGACTGAAATTCAGAACAGATGTTGGGTATGACTAGTTGTACCGTGTAAGAGAGAATCAGCCTTCTCCTGCTTATCAGTCCCTTTGTCCATTTTTTCTTTCTCTCCAATTAAATTTTTGTCACAGACTTCAGGAGCCACTACAGCTAGGCCGTTGAAATACACAGTTCCGAAAATAGCTGCTAAGCTCCGCCTGCTTAGTTACTGTTACTACGTCTCACAAGCTTACACAAAGATGGCGGAAAAACAAATGACAAATGCAAGTGCCTGCTAAATGTTGGCGATCTATGGCGAAGAATCAGCCTCCTCATGGCCTACACATGGCAGTTGGCGCATCATGCAGTTCCGATGCGTTCTGCTCTTGCAAAGCAGGGTAAAATTTATTAAAAGTGGTGTTAGTTTGTTTTCTTTAAACAGGTATACATCCCTTCTTTAACTGAAAGGTAAAATCACGGACTTATGTTGGTATTGACCACGTGCGATTTGTTTGTGAGACTATGTCACATGCTAAGTTGTCGTTGCATTGGCCAGGTATACGATATCATGTGATTTTGTGTGACATTCTGGGTGTGGCTCGGAACTGTGTATTCAGTTCAAACGTTGGGTATGACTAGTTGTACCGTGTAAGAGATTTATACCCCCAGTAAACGAAGTATATAGGGGGTATATAATTTTTGGTATTTCCGTTAATATGTGTGTGTGTGTGTGTGTGTGTGTGTCTGATGACATTTTTTCTGTCACAGATTTCTCAGGAACCACTAAAGCTAGGACTTTGGAATTCGGAACAAATGTTGGGTATGACTAGTTGTACCGTGTAAGAGAGAATCAGCCTTCTCCTGCTTATCAGTTCCTTTGTCCGTTTTTCCTTTCTCTCCAATTAAAGTTTTGTCACAGATTACTCAGGAACCACTACAGCTAGGACTTTGAAATTCAGAACAAATGTTGGGTATGACTAGTTGTACCATGTAAGAGAGAATCAGCCTTCTCCTGCTTATCAGTCCCTTTGTCCATTTTTTCTTTCTCTCCAATTAAATTTTCATCTTAGACTTCTCAGGAACCACTTCAGCTAGGCCATTGAAATCCAGTACAAACGTTGGGTATGACTAGTTGTACCGTGTAAGAGAGAATCAGCCTTCTGCTTATCACTCCCTTTGTTTGTCTATTTTTTCTTTCTCTCCAATTAAATTTTTGTCACAGATTTCTCAGGAACCACTACAGCTAGCCTGAGCTAGGACATTGAAATTTGGTACAAACATTAGTATGACTAGTTGTACCTTGTAAGAGAGAATCAGCCTTCTCCTGCTTATCGTTCCCTTTGTTTTATCCATTTTTTCTTTCTCTCCAATTAAATTATTGTCACAGATTTCTTGGGAACTTCTACTGCTAGGATTTTGATATTTTGTACAAACATTGGGTATAACTAGTTGTATCATGTAAGAGAGAATCAGCCTCTTCCTTCTTATCATTCTCTTTGTTAGTTCATTTTTTCTTTCTCTCCAATAAAATTTCTGTCAAAAATTTCCTAGGAACCACTTTAGCTAGGATTTTGAAATTTTGGTTCAAACGTTGTTTATGACAAGTTGCCTCCTCCTGCTTTTCATTCCCTTTGTCCTTTTTTAGGGACCGACCATTTGATATTCTGTGGGGGGGGGGGGGGGGGGGGGGGGGCTGGTATTCTTGATGGAGACACAACATTTTATTTCACTGGCCTGTGGAAACAATTTCTTTTTTTTAGCTCACCTGAGCCGAAGGCTCACAGGTGAGCTTATAGTATAGGCAGGCATCCGTTGTCCGTCGTCCGTCCGTCCGTCCGTCCGTCGTCCGTCCGTCAATATTTTCAAACGACATCTCCTCTGAAACTACAAGGTCCATTGTTACCAAATTTCATATATAGCATCTATAGGCAGGGGGAACCAATAATACTGTTTTTTATCCAAATCGCTTCAGAACTTTGGTTGCTATGGCAACTTAAAGTTTCCATTGACTTGTATGGGAAAAATTGAAAATTTGCATTTATTGCTATGTCACTGCAGATATTTTGACAAAACTTTTACAGAAATGTTCCTTGAGTATTCCTCTATCAACCACATCAACTTTATGTAAATTGCACAATTTGGCTGGTTGCCATGGCAACCGAATGGTTAAAAAATAGAAAACATATTCAAAAATCATCTCCTCAGAAACTATGCAACCAATAAAGCTCAAACTTCACAGAAAGGATCTTAGTACTAGCTTCTATAAAAGTACTGTTTTTCTTGGCAATTGCTCTAGCAGTTTGGTTGCTATGGGAACTGAAAGTTGCCAATGACTTATAATGGCAAAATGGAAAATTTGCATTTATTGCTATGTCACTGCAGATATTTTGACAAAACTTTTACAGAAATGTTCCTTGAGTATTCCTCTATCAACCACATCAACTTTATGTAAATTGCACAATTTGGCTGGTTGCCATGGCAACCGAATGGTTAAAAAATAGAAAAAATATTCAAAAATCATCTCCTCAGAAACTATGCAACCAATAAAGCTCAAACTTCACAAAAAGGATCTTAGTACTAGCTTCTATAAAAATACTGTTTTTCTTGGCAATTCCTCTAGCAGTTTGGTTGCTATGGGAACTGAAAGTTGCCAATGACTTATAATGGCAAAATGGAAATTTGCATTTATTGCTATGCCACTGTGGATATTTTGACAAAACTTTCATAGAAGTGTACCTTGAGTAGTCTTTAACCAGCCATGTTAAATTTATGCAAATTGCACAATTTGGCTGGTTGCCATTGCAACCGAATGGTTAAAAATAGAAAAACATTAAAAAATCATCTTTGCAGAAACTGTGTGGCCCAATAAAGCTCAAACTTTACAGAAAGAACCTTAGTACTAGCCTCTATAGAATTATTGTTTTTCATGGCAATTGCTCCAGCAGTTTGGTTGCTATGGCAACAAAGAGTTTCCATTGACTTATAATGAGGAAAATGGAAATAGGTAATTTTTGCTGTCTAACTAACAGCAGTTATTTAAATTTTTTTCTACAGAAATGTTTCTTGAGTAGTCCTCTACGACTCATATGAATTTTCTCCAAATCGCTGAATTTGATTGGTTGCCATGGCAAAATATAGTGTAAATTTCGAAAAAAAAAAATCTTCTGCTCAGAAGCCATATAGGGGATGAAGCTGATATTGTGCAAACATGTTGATGACAGTAGTTTCTACATAAATTTTATTCTTTTTCTTCCAATCCCATAAGAACTTTGGTTGCTATGGCGACTTATAGTTTCCATTGACTCATAATGGGTAAAGTGAAGCCATGAGGGGGATGAAGCTGATACTTAGCATACATATTAATAATTTTAACCTCTACCTAAAGTATGTTTTAAATTATCATTGCCCATGTGAATTTGTTGCTATGGCAACTTAGTTTCCATAGACTTATAATGAGGAAAGTGGACATTTGCTATTTATTTCTGCGTTACTGCAGATATTTTGACAAAAATTCACAGAAATGTTCCTGGAGTAGTCCTCTACCAGCCATATGAATTTTTCCCAATTACCCGATTTTGATTGGCTGCCATTGCAGCTGAAAGGCCAAATTTTCACTTTTTTTTTTTTTTTTTTTTTTTTTTTTTTTTTTTGCCAAAGATCTTCTGAGAAGCCATTAATGGGGGATCAAGCTTATTTTTTTTTTTTTTTGCATAAATGTTTGTGATATTATCCTCTACATAAATGGTTTTTTTTATTGCTGTTGTGCATGGTGTTTTGTTGCTGTAACCTCAGTGCCCCAGTGCTCAGGTGAGCGATATAGGGCCATTGGCCCTCTGGTTTCACCTTGTGGGAGCTAATTTATTTTTTTTACAAACTAACTCAAACAGGTTATTTTTTTTTGTTTTAATTTTATAACTGAACTATCAGATCCTTGTTTACTTGACCTTAATATCCTTTTATTTTACCCACATCAGTATTTTTTTCACCTTTTTTTCTCACAAAAAGAACATGGTGCTGTCTTTAACCAGGCCAAGGGCATGGCTTAGCTTGCTTTTGCAGACCTGTGCCTGGAGCATGTTACTCTTTACATCTAAGGTACAGATACAAACATCCCTGTATGAGATTGGGAAAAAATTAGGCCTTAAATTAGGGATATTTTGGCCAAAATTTAGGGCTATTTTGGCAAAGTTTTAGGGCTTACATTAGGAATTTAAGGGTTTTTTTTCTATCCAAATATGTGGCCAAACATGCTTTATTCGTACTTGAGAAAGTTTGATAAATACTTACTGATAGAGTCACATTATGCATGAATGGCAATTAATAAAATGGCTGAAAGTTATGCGCTAAGAAGTTATCAAAGGGGGGTCTGGGGGGCAACGCCCCCAGAAGCTTAAGCAATTTGCCAATTTCAATGGCAATTTTAAGACTGGAAACAATAGAGAAAAACTAGGAATGATGATAAAAATAAGGGTTTTTATATTAGGACTTTTGCCTTTTAGAGTGTTTATTTTGCCATAATGGTTTTGTCTCCCATAAGCTAGTGACTCTTTTGCAATTCAGTTTTAGTGGAAAGATTTACTTAGTAATGTGGCAGATCAATAATACATGTATGTGAATGTTGTATAGGATGTTTTTGTAAATGTATGCACACGCGTGCCCGCTGGTGTAAACCAGTAGTAGATAATTTTAAAATATTACTATAAATATGGGGGTCTGGGGGGCGCAGCCCCCCAGAAGCCAGAGACATTATAAAAACTCAATTCCAATGGAATTATCTGAAGACAATATTTTTTTTTTTTTTTAATTTTGGGTGGAGACAGGTTATTTTTTTCTCTTACTTTTGAGGCCAGATTATTTTTTTGAACCCCCTTATGAGCCAGGTTATTTTTTTCGTGCATATCCAAAGACAGGAAATTTTTTTGATAAATATACCAGGCCCCCCCCCAGAATATCAAATGGTCGGTCCCTTAGCTCACCTGAGCCGAAGGCTCACAAGGTGAGCTTATAGTATAGGCTTGGCCCGTCGTACGTCATCCGTCGTACATCCACACTTTTAAACATTAATATCTGCTAAAGTAGCTGGCCAATCTTGATCAAATTTTATGTGTAGCATTGTTGGGGTTGGGGATTCATTGCATATAGTTTTGGGACAGATTGATTCAAAACTCTGGTTACCATGGCAACAAAAAGGTCCCATAGACTTATAATGGAGAAAAATGTTGTCCGGGCCCTAGCTTCTTCATTTTTGATCGCAGCTTCTTGTAACTTGCAGTTATCCAGGACAGCCAAAACATCTCAGACCAGTTCGAATTTGAGCTAGGTTGGATCATTCTGTTCAGAGTTACTTGCCCTTGAGCGATGAAATATTTTCCCATAGACGTATAATGGGCAAATGTTGTCCGGGCCCTAGCTTCTTCATTGTTGATCGCAACTTATTGTAACTTGCAGGTATCCAGGACAGCCAAAACATCTCGGACCAGTTCGAATTTGGGCCAAGTTGGATCATTCTGTATAGAGTTACTTGCCCTTGAGCGATAAAATATTTTCTCATAGACTTATAATGAGAAAAATGTTGTCCAGGCCCTAGGTTCTTCATTGATGATTTCAATTTATTGTAACTTGCAGGTATCCACGACAGCCAAAACACCCCAGACCAGTTCGAATTTGGGCCAGGTTGGATCATTCTGTATAGAGTTACTTGCCCTTGAACGATAAAATATTTTCCCATAGACTTAAATGGGGAAAATGTTGTCAGGGCTATAGCTCCTTCATTTTTGATTGCAGCTCTGTACAACTTGCAGGAATCCAGGATTGCCAGAACATCTCGGACCTTTTCGAATGTGGGCCAGATTGGATTATCCCCTCGCACAATGAAGTTATGGAGGGGATATAGGGTCCATCCCGTTCTTAGGTATATATATGTATGTACGTATGTTCACCTTTTGTCATCGTTCTAGCTACCTTATTTATGAACCGATTTTGATGTAAGTTCACACAAGTATTGGATATGACATGACCTCGAACGAGTTTGCAGTTCAGCATGATGGAGCAGTGCTGGAAACAGCCAGTGGCCCAGTGGCCAAATGCGCCTAAATATTGTCTGGGGCCACCAAAAATCTTCAAATTATGAACTAGTGGCCCAAATTTACCTGTCTGGCAATAATAAATGCATTGGATATTTAGCTAGTGGCTAATTTGGGCCACTGAAAATGTGGCCTGCTGAACTTTTGGGCCACCACATTAATCTTGGGAGTGTCCAGCACTGTGGAGTCAAGGTCAAGGTCAAAGTGGCTATTTTTAGAAAAACTTTGTCACCCCTCAAGCGCCTTCATTTGTGGACTGATTTCGATTTAACTTCACACAAGTGATAAGAATGGCAATATCTTGGACAAGATCGGGTTTCACCATTCTGGCATCAAGGTCAAGGCCACAGTGGCTACTTTTAGAAAAACGTTGTCATGGCTCTAGCGCCTTGATTTGTGGACCAAATTCAGTGTAATTTTACACAAGTGATTGGTATGACAATATCTTGGACAAGTTTGCATTTCAGCGTTCTGAGGTCAAGGTCACAGTGGCTATTTTTAGAAAAACTTTGTCATCGCTGTAGCACCTTCATTTATGGACTGATTTTGATTAAAACTTCACACAAATGTTTAGTATGACTATCTTGAATAAGTTTGCATTTCAGCATCCTAAGATCAATGTCAAGGTCACGGTGGCTATGTTTAGAAAAACTTTGTCATCATTCTAGTGCCTTCATTTATGGAATGATTTTGATTGTACTTCACACAAGTGATAAGTATGACAAAATCTTGGACAAGAACATGTTTCACATTCTGAGGTCAAGGTCAAGGACACAGTGGCTATTTTTAGAAAAACTTTGTCATTGCTCTAGCGTCTTTAAATTGGGGATCAAATTCAATTTGATATCACACAAGTGATTGGTATGACAATATTTTGGACAAGTTTGCGTTTCAGCGTTATAAGGTCAAGGTCACAGTAGCTATTTTTAGAAAAACTTTGTCATCGCTCTAGCACCTTCATTTATGGACCGATTATGATTTAAAATTCACACAATGCCAATATCCTGAACAAGCTTGCATTTCAGCGTCCTGAGGTCAAAGTCAAGGTCACAGTGGCTGTTTATAGAGAAACTTTGTTATTGCTCTAGCACTTTCAGTTATGGACCAATTTCGATTTAACTTCACACAAGTGATTGGTATGACAATATCTTGGACAAGATAGCGTTTCAGCGTTCTGAGGTCAAGGTCAAGGTCACAGTGGCTATTTTTAGAAAAACTTTGTCATCGCTCTAGCGCCTTCATTTATGGACTGATTTTGATTAAAACTTCACACAAATGTTAAGTATGACAATATCTTGAACAAGTTTGCATTTCAGTATTCTAAGGTCAAGGTCACAGTTGCTATTTTTAGATCACCGGAGCCAAAGGCTCACAAGGTGAGCTTTTAGTATAGGCTTGGTCTGTCGTCCATCGTATGTCGTACGTCCACACTTTTAAGCATTAATTTTGCTTGAATAGCTGGCCAGTCTTGATTAAATTTTATATGTAGCATTGTTGGGGTGGGGGTTAATTTCATATAGTTTTGGGACAGATTGGTTTAAAACTGTGGTTACCATGGCAACAAAAGGTCCCATAAACTTATAATTGGGGAAATGTTGTCCGGGCCATGGCACCTTTAGTTTTGACCACATCTTCTTCAAACTTGCAGCTATCTAGGACAGCCATAAAATACCGGACCAGTTCGAATTTGGGCCAGGTTTTGATGGTTCTTGTCTTTTTCACTTTCCACTCTGAGGGTCAAAGGTATGATACCACCACCTATGTGTTCAATTTGCCTTAGAGTAACTAACCCTAGAGTACTGAGGCTGAATGGACTCAGGTGAGCTACAGGACCAATGGTCCTCTTGTTTTTCTTTCTCTCTAATTTTTTGTCACAGATTTATCTGTTCTCATGAGAGCCACGGTCTTGAAACTTTGTATACATCTTGAGAATGGCCATATATATTAGTGGAAAGAAAATCAAGATGCTAAGATTTATTTTTGCCTTCTTTTTCTTTTTAGCTCACCTAAGCCAAAGGCTTACAGGTGAGCTTATAGTCCATCCTTCGTCCATCCGTCGTCCGTCCGTCAATATTTTCAAGCGAGAAACACAACTTCTTCAAACTTGCAGCTATCTAGGACAGCCATAAATACCGGACCAGTTCGAATTTGGGCCAGGTTGGATGGTTCTTGTCTTTTTCACTTTCCACTCTGAGGGTCAAAGGTATGATACCACCACCTATGTGTTCAATTTGCCTTAGAGTAACTTACCCTAGAGTACTGAGGCTGAAAGGACTCAGGTGAGCTCTACAGGACCAATGGTCCTCTTGTTTTTCTTTCTCTCTAATTTTTTGTCACAGATTTATCTGTTCTCATGAGAGCCACAGTCTTGAAACTTTGTATACATCTTGAGAATGGCCATATATATTAGTGGAAAGAAAATCAAGATGCTAAGATGTATTTTTGCCTTCTTTTTCTTTTTAGCTCACCTGAGCCGAAGGCTTACAGGTGAGCTTATAGTCCATCCTTCGTCCATCCGTCGTCCGTCCGTCAATATTTTTAAGCGAGAAACACAACTTCTTCAAACTTGCAGCTATCTAGGACAGCCATAAAATACCGGACCAGTTCGAATTTGGGCCAGGTTGGATGGTTCTTGTCTTTTATAACTTTCCACTCGGAGGGTCAAAGGTATGATACCACCACCTATGTGTTCAATTTGCCTTAGAGTAACTTACCCTAGAGTACTGAGGCTGAATGGACTCAGGTGAGCTCTACAGGACCAATGGTCCTCTTGTTTTTCTTTCTCTCTATTTTTTTGTCACAGATTTATCTGTTCTCATGAGAGCCACAGTCTTGAAACTTTGTATACATCTTGAGAATGGCCATATATATTAGTGGAAAGAAAATCAAGATGCTAAGATTTATTTTTGCCTTCTTTTTCTTTTTAGCTCACCTGAGCCGAAGGCTCACAGGTGAGCTTATAGTCCATTAGGCCATGAGCCAAATATGGTTTACCTCCCCCCCAGGGGGAATTTTGTAGACCATATTTTTCTTAAAGCCCAGCATCTTAGAAGTATTTTGCAGCATGTTAGCCATCTGGCGAGTGGGGCGTTAAGCTGTAACAGCCTGTTACAGACGTTACCCATTAAAAAAATAAACATAAAATAGAATATTTCAAAAATTATAAAAAAATAGAAGTCACTTTTCTATGTTTAAAGTTATAGTAGAGTCTAATAGAACAATCCAGTAGCTAAAAGTAATGATGTTTGACAGGTCACTTTAGCCTACATGATGTCATATACGAGACATTTGTCTTTACACTCCATTAAAATTGTTATTTCCATCCAAAATACTTCTTTTTGTAAGTTACTCCTTTATTATTAGACCATATGTTTGTTACTGTATTAATTAAAGACAATTTATTGATCTTTTCTGATCTACAAAAATTATTATCCTATCTTGTATACTTTGGGAGAAACAGGATGTTTAACACAGTACCCCCTTATAAATGTTCCATATTACAATTATCACTTCCTGTACAATTCAAGTGCTTGTACTACACTGTAGGAATTGAAAAACAACAGTAAAAGGTAATATTGAATATGCCAGCCTATTTAAACAGCAAGAAACAGTTCCACAATATTTTGAACGCATTTTGGTCGGTCATAATAATCGATTATATACGTTACCGAGGGCTATTTTTGTTAAACTCATATAATTTGACGATAGAATCATTTTATTTTCGTTGGCTGCAGTCTCTTCATAAAAGAATCTTTTTATATAAAATAAAAAACGCATTCTGGTTTATTTTCTATGATATGTCATCACTAGTAGTAACGTAAATAACATTAACATTTAAAATATTTCATTATAATACCTTTAATCAGGTTTTTAGCTCACCTGGCCCGAAGGGCCATAGTGAGCTATTGTCATACCAATGCGTCCGGCGTGCATCGTGCGTTGTCACAGAATGTGTCCGTCAACACCTAAAAACAAATATTCAAACATCTTCTTCTGTAAAACTACTGGTCCCATGGTTCTCAAATTTCACATGGAGCATGACCTGACTCCAGGGTCTCAGAATTGTAAAATTGGGTCAGGTTGAAAATCCAAGATGGCCGCCATTACTAAAAATAGCAAAAACAACAAAATAAACTTCTTCTCCAGAACCACTGGGTATATTTGTCTGAATTTTGGCATGGAACATCCATGAAACCTTGGTATTCAAAATTGTAAAAATGAAAAAAATCTGTAGCGGAGTTTTGTCACAGTGACCTACTTTCTGTTTACGAGTGAAATTTTGCTCAAATGCCAATGTCAAAAAACGACATATTCAAACGACTTCAAACAACTTCTTCTCTAAAACCACTGCACCTATGGGTTTCAAATTTCACATGGAGCATGACCAGACTGCAGGGTTTCAAAATTGTAAAATTGGGTCAGGTCAAGAATCCAAGATGGCCGCCATTACTAAAAATAGCAAAAACAACAAAATCAACTTCTTCTCCAGAACCATTTGGTATATTTGGCCGAAAGTTTGCGTGGAACATTAATGGGACCTTGGGATCAAAAATTGAAAAAATGAAAAAAATCTATATCGGAATTAGGTCACAGTGACCTACTTAGCGTTTACAAGACCGATTTTGCTCAAATGTCAGTATCTCAAGAAAACGCAATTGATTGTGGTCAGATTTGGTCAGCAATGGTCCTTAAAAGGAATTATTTCAATTTTGTGCCAGTTGACTATCCAAGATGGCCACCATGGGGGCCGTTACTAAAAATAGCACAAACATAAAAATGACAATTACTCAAGAACCGTTGAATGGAATTCGACCAATTTTGTGTCAGAATGTTCCTTGCATGAAGCCGTTTCGATTAATTACAATTTGGCTTTCCAAGATGGCCGACATCTGCCGTTACTAAAAATAGCACAATCATAAAAATGACAATTACTCAAGAACCCTTGAATGGAATTCGACCAATTTTGTGTCAGAATGTTCCTTGCATGAAGCCGTTTCGATTAATTGCAATTTGGCTTCCAAGATGGCCGACATCTGCTGTTACTAAAAATAGCACAAACATAAAATGACAATTACTCAAGAACCCTTGAATGGAATTGGACCAATTTTGTGTCAGAATGTTCCTTACATGAAGCCGTTTCGATTAATTGCAATTTGGCATTCCAAGATGGCCACCACCTGCCGTTACTAAAAATAGCACAAAACATGAAAATGACAATATCTCAGTAACCGCTGAATAGATTTTGACGAAATTTGTGTCAAAATGATTTTTGCATTGAGATGTTTCAAAAGTAACTAAATATAGACAAGTCATAATAACCTTTGTTACTAAAAATAGAAAAATGTGAAAATAAGAAATTCTCAGTGGAATTTGACTAATTTTTTGTCAGAATGATCATTTCAATAAGCTTTTTCGATTTTCTGCATTTTGGCATTCCAAGATGGCCGCCATCTGCCGTTACTAAAAATAGCACAAAACATGAAAATGACAACATCTCATTAACTGCTGAAGCGATTGAGACGAAATTTGTGGCAAAATGATTCTTGCTTTGATGTGTTTCACAAATTAACAAATATTGACCTGTCAAGTTGGCCTCTGTTACTTAAAATAGCAAAATTTGAAAATTAGAAAATTACAATGGAACTGGACCAATTTTGTGTCAAAATGGTCCTTGCATGAAAGCTTTTCAATTTTTTGCATTTTGGCATTCTAAGATGGCCGCCATCTGCCGTTACTAAAAATAGCACAAAACATGAAACTGACAATATCTCAGTACCCCTGAATGGATTTTGATGAAATTTGTGGCAAAATGATTCTTGCCTTGAGGTGTTTCAAAAGTAAATATATAAAGACCAGACAAGTTGGTCTCTGTTACTAAAAGTAGCAAAATGTGAAATTGAGAAAATCTCTGGAATTGGACCAATTTTGTATCAGAATGGGGACCATTTGGATACAAAAGCCAGGTGAGCGATATCAGGCCCATTTGGGCCTCTTGTTTTCCCACTGTCACATAAAAAAAAACAATAACAAATATAAGTCTGGGTGTTCTTATGATATATTGTGTATTTGGACCTAGCAATACTCCTCTCAATTATTACTTTTAGGGATGCATGAGGTGTGTTTTATACGTGATTAAACACAGTATACTACAAATTGTAATGTTAAGGGCACTGACATATTTTGCACATGTAAAACGTTTTTTTTTTTTGCTGGCAACATTGTTGTTATATCAAAAATAAAAGTATTTCATAATGGCATTGCCCAGTTTGTTTCTTTTACAATTTGTACATTTGAGTTCTAAAGACGGTAACATAAATACCACATCAGAAAAGATAAAGCCGCAGCTAAGCCAGCATAGATTTTGAATAATAATTAGTGCTCGAATAAAATGATATACAATTAGTTTGATAACATTAAAAGCTGAGCGCTTTTGACGTGTTCAGTATAAAATTATAACAAAGTCAGTAATTAACAATGCAAATGGAGTACCACCTTGTTTATTGACCGGATTTGGTATAGTTTTTACGTGCACATTGAAAAACTATAAAGCAGGACAGTAAACCTGAAGTTTGAAGATTTAAGCCAAATACAGTTCTGCATCAAAGCTAATGTAGATATTTGCTGGCAGCGTATACTTACTTTTGTAAGACTATCGTATATTTTACGTTACCAAAGTAAACAACATTGCTGAGTTACAGTTAAGAAACAAACTTTTGAAAATAATTAATGGTAGTGTCAATACATTGCTTTATTAAGTTCATTTACGTAACTAACAATAATGTGTCAGCCAACAGTATCAGAAGAAACATTTAATACAGGAAAGAGACACTGGCAGTTTACTAGCATACTGTAGCAATCTATAAATGCTATGTTTAAGATGATCATTCTATATTTCTATGCTTTTGTTTCTTTCTCTTTAAAGTCTAACTACTTTCGATCATATCTTAAAGAATCTAATTACATTCAAAGATCTATTAAAGCATCTATTCACCAAAGAACATAAAGATACGTATAGTTGGACAAAAATGTTTTTGTTTTTTTTTTCAGGGGGGGGGGAGGGACAGTGTTCTAGTAGCTCTGCATACATAATGAAATGGCAAATGAAAATGACAGAATATATTAATGTTGGTCATAGCTGTTCAGATATCTATTCATGAGCAAATATTAGTTGTTCGCCTTCAGAATGTATTCGCCTACACTGTAGTTATGCTTTGCAGCATAATATTGAGAAAAAAAGAAAAGAAAGACCGAACAAGTAACATATACAACATATTCACTGCGAGTTTAAGGATTCTTCATTTCCGATATCCTAAACTAGCAATACAGTATTTCTAAAGAGCAAATAATCAAACAATAGAAATAGTGCATACCTATACATGCCAAGGAAGGAACCTAAATAACTTACTACATTTGATCTCTGTGACCTTGTATTACCATTTTGTTTACTTTTTAGCAATAAATATGGTTGAAAACTGCTTATTTATGATATCTTGCTGCTTATCTTATCATCTTTGTCCAAATATGTTAAATACTGTTAGGGAATACAGCATTTTGGCAATATCCAAACAACAATTTTAGTTGCTTACATATTGAAAAATGTTCTTACTGAAATTTGTATTTCGTAACACCTTTAGTCCTTGATAGTAACAACAAGTGGGAATAAAACCATGGGGTTTGCAAAATTACCTGACCAGTTAAATATTTGTAATAACATAATGAAAAATAGAACTCCTGAACAAGCTGATGACAGAATGATGTATGCGTTATAAAGCATGGCACTTTCTATCAGCCTTAAATTTTCACATTGTAGAACAGATCATGACGATGTGTCACGAACAAGAATGGCAACTCCTGCTTTCTTACTTTTTGAGTTATTTCCCCTTGATGGTTTTAGGTCTGATTTCGTGTCCGCTCTATAACTTGAATACCTTTTGGAATATTTTCATGATACTTCACAGATATGTAGAACAGGTCATGATGATGTGTCGCGAATAAGAATGACAACTCTTGCTTTCTTACTTTTGGAGTTATTTCCCTTTGATGATTTTAGGTCTCTGCTCCATAGCTTGAATACCTTTTGAAATATTTTCATGATACTTCACAGATATGCAGAACAGGTCATGACAATTTGTCTCATACATGAATGATAACTCTTGCTTTTAGACTCAGTGAATTATTTCCCTTTGGTAGTTTGAGCTACTGTTTGAGTCTCTGCTCCATAACTGTATAACCCTGGCCAGCTCCAGAATTAGAATAACCGTGTACCTTGTAGAATATTGATGATCATGCTGTGATATCTTCTCAGTGTTCCTAACTCTCTCTTACCCCTCCACATTCCCGTGACCCCTCCCGCACCCCCCCCCCCCCCCCCCCCCCCCCAAAAAAAAAAAAAAAAAAAAAAAAAAAAAAATTCCAGATTTGGATTCTTTGTCCAAATTCACTTACTAGAGAGCTCAAAATTAGATTTGTAGGGCTTGTACTTTAGAAGTTATTCACACATTTTGAAAGTTGAATGTATCGTATGCTATACATTTGTGTATATGGTGGCTGTTTGAGATATTACCTCTTTTTAGCAGTCAAGCATACTGTTTTAGTCTGAGTGTTAGATAATCATGCATCTGTTAACAGTTAATGTCAATCAGAAGCATAAAAGAATGACAATATATTACTAATACGTGTTTTGAAGTGCACCCTTTTTACCAAGGCCCATGGGGGTCTTCGGTCGGGGGATTTGCCATCTCCTCTGATGGCTGTTTTTTTCATTGGTTGCCATTGCAGCTGAAAGGCCAAATTTTCATATTTTTTTTTGCCAAAGATCTTCTTCTGAGAAGCCATTAAGTGGGGATATGGAATAGTGAATTTGACGAGGATCTTTTTAGGAATGGAAAACATGGGTAGGTTTGCTTGTTGGGTATGTAAGTGCACAGCAAACCAACTATTTTTTGCATAAATGTTTATGATATTATCCTCTACATAAATGGTGTTTATTATTGCTGTTGTGCATGGTCTTTTGTTGCTGTAACCTCAGTGCTTCAGTGCTCAGGTGAGCGATATAGGGCCATTGGCCCTCTGGTTTCTTTTTCCCATCTCTCACTCCAATGTAATATATGGGAAAATTTATGTCAAAAATTTCTCAGATTGCTATGTTATCCCCGGCCGAAGGCGGAGGGATATAGTTTTCTCCATGTCCATCCATCCGTCTGTCTGTCCTTCCTTCCGTCCGTCTGTCCGTCTGGAGCCATAAATAAGTAGCCACTGAACGGACTTTCATGAAACTTAAAATAAATATACATTACTGTAGCCTGCTGATGCGCATTAAGTTTTATTAGACTGGCTTCAGTAATGCATGAGTTATTGCCCTTGACTTGTTTTAAATCATTAAAATGAGCCATAACTAACCACTGGACGGAATTTCATGAAACTTAAAATAAATATATATTACTATAACCTGCTGATGCATGTCAAGTTTCATGAGACTTGCTTTAGTAATGCACTAGTTATTGCCCTTGAATTGTTATAAAATCAATAAAATGAGCCATAACTAAGTAACCGCTGGACGGAATTTCTTGAAACTTAAACCAAATATATATCTTTATAGCCCGCTGATGCATGTCACGTATCCTCAGACTAGCTTCAGGAGTGCATGAGTCATTGCCCTTGAATTGACTTAAAATCATTACAATGAGCCATTACTAAGTAACCAATTACCGAAATTCCATGAAACTTAAACCTGATATGTATCACCATAAGATGGTTATGCACATTAAGTTTCATCAGAATGGCATCAGAAGTGCATGAGTTATTGCCCTTGAATCAATTTAAAATTGACAAATTTAGCCATAACTAAGTAATCAATGAATAGAATTCTATGAAACTTTTACTAAATATATATGTATCACCATAACACATGGTGCATCTTACGTTTTGTCGAAATTGCTTCAGTTAGCAATGAGTCATTGCCCTTGACTTGGTTTAAAATCAACATATTGAGTCATAACTAAGTAACCAATGAATGGAATTTCATGAAACTTAAAATATTTATGTATTGTCTTGACATAGCAGTGCACATTAAGTTTGATCATAATTGCATTAGTAGTGCATGATTTAATGGCCTTGAATTGACTTAAAACCCACAAATTAGCCATAACTTAGATACTCACTCACTTCAGGACTGAACAAAATTTCTTGAAGCTGAATTAAAAATGTATCATCATAGTGCAGTGGTCCTTAGGGTAGTGTTTAAGAACAGCTACAGCTTATGCCTCACTTATGCCAGAGTAATAGTCCACTCAGCCCAGTGAACGAAATTATATGAAACTTAAAATAAACCATAATAATAAACAAATCAGGGCCACTTCGGCGGGGGATATAAATTCACCGAATTTGCTTGTTAGGTTTACATCTAGGTTTAAACTGATTAGTTTACACCATTTGGATGCTGCTGCTGACTTTAGGTCAAGGTCACAGACATAGAAGTTTATGTAAACTTACGTTGAAATTTTGTGTTAAATTTGTATATTTTTTTGATAACATAATTTGCATTTATTTTAATGGAACCTTTTGGTATTTGACTATAGGCCTTTCACTGGATTTGTAATAGATTGTCCAGCTGTCTGTCTGTTAATTAACATTTGCTTGCATTCAGGGATCAAGCTAGACTCAAAGTTTAAGGAGAAGTGACTTCTCCCTCCAGCTGATAAAGGGAGAAGTGACAGCCATGAAGGGAGAAGTGGTATTGCGTGATTATGACATTTTTCATTCAGTTTTAAAGAAAAATAGCTATTATGCATACTATTAACATTAAATTGAAAGATTAATAAGCTGCAATGGGTTTATAGGGTAAATTGACATAACAGCTTGTTTGTGGAATGATTTGATGAAAATTCTGCAAAAAAAAAAAAATTTTTTTTTTTTTTTTTTTTTTTTTTTTTAGGGAGACTCCCACTTCTCCCTAAGCCCAACTTAGGGCGAAATTTCGGCCCCTAGGGCGATTATTTCGCCCAAATCGCCCCCTAGCTTGATCCCTGCTTGCATTAAATGTGTTTTTATTTGGCGGTGGCGCTGGCCGGGGGTATACGTGAGCCCCTGCTTACATGCTCTAGTTAAAGGTGCATGTGACTACGCACTCTCAGCACTGAATTTTGAAAGAACTCATACAGAAACAGCAAAACTATGAAGTAAAAATGTGATGAATTCCCGGCACTTCCTCATTCAGCATGAGGTAAGAAAATGATGCAAGAAAACAGGTGAGCCGCTATACGAGAAAACCAACAAAGTGGTTGTGCACCCTGCGCAGACTCAGATCAGCCTTAGCATCCGATCAGTCTGATCTGTCTCTTCATTAAGCGCTTAAGTTAAATGGTAGCTAAGAGTCTTAAGCTACCTCCATGCGGACAGCAAAGACTGATCAGTCTGGGCGGATGCCTAGGTTGATCTGAGTCTGGGCTGGGCGCACAACCACTTTGTTGGTTCTCTCATGTCCTGGCTCAGGTGATAATTCACCCTGTAAATGTTGGACGGATGAATATCTCGTGGAACTACTTTGGCGCACAAACATTATGCAAATTAATATTTCATATCTACCATGGTTCTGTAATAACTGTGTAGTCAACTCTTGAGAATGTCTGAGACAAAAATAAATGAGCAGAATTCTTTGCAGATTTTCAGAACCAGAACAATGAGAGGATGAAAAGGATTGAGGCAGACATGCTTTCAGTTAAAACAGACTTAAAACTTCGTAGAGGTAAAGTGGACTCATCTGAAATGATGAAAAGGATTGAGGCAGACTTGCGTTCAACTAATAAAGGTGAAGTGGACAATGATATCAAAAGGTCAGTAGCTGAGGAAAATGGCTCTAAGTTGACTTCGGGATCATCAGACAGTGAGACTGTTTTGAAGCAAATGAGGGATGAAATGATAAGTAGGTTGGAGAGAAAATACGATGTTGCATTTTGGAATGTGTTACAGCCGACAGGTAAAACTGAAGATGACAGAGTATGTCAAGATAAAAATGCAATAGTAGATATTGCTAATGAGATGGGCATTGCTATAACTTCCGATGATATTTTAAAAGTGCAAAGGGTAGGCAGGATAGGAAAAAAACACTATGTAAGTGGAGTTCTCAAAGAAGTACCACAAATGCTATTAGCTACATTTAAAGAGGGGCTCAAGGAAAAAATTCAGAAGAACGCGTATAAACTTTTTGAGTCAGACTCAGCGAAATTTAGGGACATAAGTGTAAGAGGTTACATGAGCATAGAAGAACAAAAACAGGAGCACATTTTGTTACTGAAAGCAAAGGAACTACAGAAATCTGAAGAAAATCCAAATATTCTATATATTGTCAGGGGCCCCCCAGGGAAGAGGTATATAAGGAAAAAAATGCTGAACAAGGAGACACCCAAGGGGACACAATCCCAGCATTAAAAATGAAAACAAAATAAGAAAAAAGTAAATTGTGTAAATATTGTAAATAACGTCACTTTTCTGTTTTGAAAAATGGACATTTTATCATTCAATAAATTACAGGAACTTCGAGCCAGTCACATTACAATTATTTGAACAGAAACCAAGCATTATATCATTGTTAGAAATAAAATCAAAGAATTTCAAACATGATGGAACATCAGCAGAATACAGTGTAGAAGGGTATGACATTATACCAAATATCAACAAGAATGATTGTGGCAGAGGCTCGATATCAAATCAGGCGTCAGTATTCTCCACTGAACACAATAATAGTAAGTGACTTTCATAAATTCATGTGAGTGGAATTACCCATAAACAGTACTATTACTTTATTCCTAGTTACATTATTTACATTTGTGTACAGAAGTACTAGAAGAAGAATATATTACTCAGTGAGAAACAATTTGACTTTATAGCTGGAAGATCAGCAGTATTATAGTCAGCTTAATCTACAAGTGACAGACAATTGGACTGAAATTATAGTAGGTAATGGTGATTCTGTTCATTTCCACTGTTTCATGAAGGCCTTTGATAGCGTCCCTCATCTGCTCACATAGTCGCTTGGTAATGGTTCATGAACTTCAGTTATATAATACAGGACATTACCAAGTGTTTACCAAATAAATCATTTTCGGCAAATTATAAACAAGGAGTGCTATTAGTCAATGAGGTATCATCAGACTGGAAGGACATGGTTAGTGAAATACTTCAGGGATTGGTCCAGTGGTCCTTGGACCAATCCTTTTCATGTTGCGTATCAACAGCCTCCCAGATGTTATTAAGCATGGAAGTACTCCGTACCTATTCGGGGACACCAACATCTATCATAGTATTGTATTGTACTAAAGACTGTGAAAATTTACAGAAGGATATTACAGCAATGCAAGAACGGTCTGAAAAGTGGTTATTATGCTTTCATCCAGAAAAGTGTATTTATGAGAATAGGGAGTTTTGATGTTGACACGGCTCCTTACCATCTCAAAGAAGGAATTCAGAGACCATGAACATTGGAATGGTAATTGACAAAAGACTTCCATTTGAAAAGCATATCAGCAAAATGTTAAAGCAAAGTCAGTAATATGGGAGTTATATGCAGAACATTTGAATTTGTTGATCAGAATTACTACATACTGCATTGGTTAGATCACATTATTGAATATACTAGCAAAGTCTGGAACCCATACTTAAAGAAACAAATAGATTTACTAGAGAATGCTCTGCAGAGTTAGTACCATGCCTTTCTAATCTTTTATAACAAGAGAGATTGAAAATATTGAATTTACCGTCACTAGCATACATGAGAACAAGCGGAGATGTATAAAACTTTTTGTGCGGAAAATATGATCTCGAAGTATCAAATTTTATTCAGCTGTCACAAGACTCCTGTACTCAAGATCATAGATTTACAAAATATGTAAGAACAGGCTAAGTGTAAGAAAATATTCTGTGTAATTAAGAGCAATGGAATTATGGAACGGGTTTCCAGATAGAGTGGTGGAGGCAAATTTAGTTAGATCATTCAAGCGTAGACTCGACAAGTTATGGAAAGATCAGCCATCAAGATTCAAATACAGAGAGGGCATCAAAGCACTGACTGGACGTGACCTTAAACAATATAATGAAAAATAAGAGCTGGTCCAACAGGCCCAGAAGGGCCTTCTACCAGAAGATGATCTGGAAGCATCTGTAAGTTTTCAATATGAGGGATGTTCAGAAAGTTCTGATTCTGGTTGCATAACTTTGTTCAGCCACATGCTGGGGACAAATGTTATGCATGTAGTGAAAAGACTACATTTCGCCTTTACAGTGATACCAAACACTATAGATACGAAGATACAATTTCTTAATGAGTTGCAACGCATTTTATTAGGCTCAAGTCATACCACTGGGGTAATGTTATTTGTGAATTTATTTTCAGTGTGTCATTCAAGTCAAAAATCAGTGTTAATACAAAATAAATTTTTGTCAGCTGTTTGTCATTCGTTGCCTTCAATATCAATTAAAAAGTTGGAAGGGTAGGAAACGTAATCAATTCATTTCTTGCAAAGCAATGCCCAGTTTTATGGGGTTATTGAAATCGACGTCAGGGTCATTTTTAGCTTGCCTAAATGAAGTTCAGGAAGAGCTTTTGTACTACCCCGAGCATTGGAATTTGGCGGCAGCAGCAGCAAAATGTTTAAGTTTTACGTTAAAGTTCTCATAGTTTCTAAACCATTTGATCAATTTGAATTATATTTGGTATGATGGTAGATGATGTTGGTCCAAAATTTTAAGCTTCGCTATCCCCACCCGTGGTCATGACCTGTAGATCGATCACAAACTTTAGAAATTTTATGTTAAAGTTGTACATTAAGGTTGTTAAGATATCATAGGTTCTAAAACTTTTGATTGTTTTGAATTATATTTGGTATGATGATAAATCTTGGTCTCAGATTTATTTAGCACCATCCCATCCCCTGGTCAACTGTCATGACCTATAGGTCAAGGTCACAGACTTAGAAATTTTATGTTAAGACTTGTTAATAAGTTCTCATAGTTTATCTAAACCCTTTGGTCAGTTAGAATCATATTTGGTATGATGATAGATATTGGTCCAAAATTTTATTCAGCAACATCCCCATCCCTTGACATGATCTATAGGTCAAGGTCACAGAAATAGAAACTTTAAATTGAAATTTGAGATGTTCTTGGCTAAATCTCCTTAACCCTTTGATAGATTTCCTTTATACTTCCACAGATGTTAGGTAATGGTGCAAATTTTTATGCAGTACCACCCCAACCCCCTTGTTGAATGAGGTGACGGTCTTGACTTATAAATGTTTTGTTACAAATTGGTAAATGTTCCCAAAAGGCACAGTGTTTTCACAGTGTGTGGATGGATTCAGTTGGTACTTAGAATTCCGTTATGCTGGTTCAGAGTTTTACACAGTACCAACCCCACCTCTTTCATGGACCTTTAGGTCAAGGTCACAGGCTGAAGGTTTATTGTTCCACACTGCGTAGATGGAAAGTTATACCCAGACTGATGACAGATACTGCTCCAGAATTTTGCATGGTACCAGCCTCACCATCCTAATTGACTTTGGAGGTTAAGATCACATTCTTAAAACTTTGTGTTAATGATAGGCTAGCTCCAGTTCAGGTGAGCTATGCTGTCTTGTGACAGCTCTTGTTTAAGACAAGGTAGCAGATTCCTTTTTCATATTACTTTTATTTTTCTGACAAATTTGAATTGGACCATGCAGGCTCTTTCAGACAAGATTTTGAATGCTAATTGTGTTTTCATTACTTTAAGTAGAAAGTCATAACTATTTTTAGAATAATTAGATCACATGATGTTATTTATCTTTTTATGCCCCCTAGACGATAGTCAGGGGGCATTAAGATTTGCCCCTGTCTGTCTGTCCATCTGTCTGTTTGTCAAGCTTTATAGTATAGAGTTTGTGTAATCAACTACTCCCACAGTTTTCAATGGAACTTTTTCAAACTTTGCATACATGTTGTGGACATATTGAAGATGTGCATGTGGATTTTTGATGGGGCTAAAATTAATTTTGACAGATTTACAGCCTTTTGAACTTAGTCATTTTAGGCAAATTTTTGTTCTTTTTCAAACTTTGCATACATGTTGTGGACATATTGAAGATGTGCATGTGGGGTTTTGTTGGGCCTAGAATAAATTTTGACAAAATTACGGCCTTTTGAACTTAGTCATTTTAGGCAAATGTTTGCATTCTATGGTATAGAGTTTGTGTAATCAACTCCTCTCACAGTTTTTAATGGATATTTTTCAAACCTTGCATACATGCTGTGATTGTATTGAAGATGTGCATGTGGGTTTTTGTTGGACCTATAATTAATTTTGACAGAATTACGGCCTTTAGAACTTAGTCATTTTAGGCAAATTTTTGCATTCTAGGGTATAGAGTTTGTGTAATCAACTCCTCTCACAGTTTTCAATGGATCCTTTTTAAACCTTACATACATGCTGTGAATGTATTGAAGATGTGCATGTGGGTTTTTGTTGGACCTAGAATTGATTTTGACAGAATATCGGCCTTTTTAACTTAGTCATTCTAGGGAAATTTTTGCATTGTAGAGTATGGAGTTTCTGTTATCAGCTTGCTCCACAGTTTTCAGTGGATCTTTTTCAAACCTTGTCTACATATTGTGGACATATTTGAAGATATGCATAAGGCATTTTGATAGAACTAGAATTAATTTTGACAGAATCACAGCCTTTTTAACTTAGTCATTTTGGGCAATTTTTACATGGTAGGGTATGTTTTCAATGGATTCTTTGTAGGAGCTTTATGGATATACACGTCATGTGACAGGCACTGCACGGGGGCATCATTAGTGTCTTACAGACACAATTTTCTAGTTTTACTCTACTTCAGTAAGCAATTGGAGTCTATAGAAACTGAAAGTCTTGAAAAAGGTCATTGTGTGACCTGAACCTGTTGACAATTAAACATCCTGTGAAAACAGTCTGTTGTTGGTTGTTTATTCTGTTTATTTATTCATACGGTATAACTTTAGATTCGAAAAGGACAATTTGCTACTAAAACAAATGCTGATAACTGAAATTTAAGGGACTGTATGGAACTAAACTTGAATATAATTTCCACAATATTTACAGGACACAGTTGCTTGGGGGCTGTCATGAAGTAGTAGTGATGAAACAAAATTAAAGACTGCTCGTATATTAATATTTAGCCCTTTAAAGTAAAAATCAGCAGTGGCTTTAGGGTATGCCCCTTTCAAAGATGTTCAAAACTATGTCCTTTAGAAAACATACACTGCATTTGAAGAGTGGTCCAGACATATCATAGTTTTATTTATTCTTTTTTTTTGCTATCAGCAGTTCTGTCTTTTTGATGATTTACAAAATATGGCGTCACCAACAGAACTGTCTGAACATCTCTCGTACTATGTATTAAGTAGTTTTACTCATTTTGATACAATTACTGGAATCCTATATCACAGTAGTTTTTGATAGCTATAGAAATAAATAACAAAAGGGAGACTGATTATTGAATATAATTTTATTTATTATCCTCTGGTCACCCCATATTTGAGCTGCGACACAAGAAAAAAAACAAAGTGGTTGTGCACCCAGCACAGACTCAGATCAGCCTTGGCACACGCCCAGTCTGATCAGAGTTTTCACTGTCTGCATGGAGGTAGCATAGACCCTTAGCTACCCTTTTAGTGCGTAGCGTAGAGTCTGATCAAATTGGGCAGATACACAGGCTGATCTCAGTCTGCGCTGGGCGCACAACCACTTTGTTGGTTTTCTCGTATCTTGGCTCATTTTTCTGCAGTGTGGAAAATCTCATCTTTCTCTCATATGTTTGCAACCAAGAAATGATAAGCCACCCTGCTGTTGAAGCCTAGCCATTTGAGAGTTTCATTAGATTACCATACTTAATCAAGTGGCAAATATGGAAAGCATGTTGTTTGGATTTTTCTCTCGTCTGTCATCTCCCTTCTTTGTCCCTCTCTCTGGAAGACGGTCCGATATAGACTGAAATACTATCTCAAAGGGCCGTTATACCCAAAACAACCAACAAACCATCAGCCTTGTACTTGCAGAGTTATGCCCCTTTTTCAAAAAACATGGAGCTAGGATGCTCATATTTGGCCTACTGTTAGGGGCTAAGGTGTAGACCACCTGATTAACTTTTTTCATGATACATTACAGGTGTGTAGAACTGGTCATGACGATATGTCGCGAACAAGAATGACAACTCTTGCTTTCTTACTTTCTGAGTTATTTCCCCTTGATGGTTTTAGGTGTGATTTCGTGTCCGCTCTACATCTTGAAAACCCTTTGAAATATTTTCATGAGACTAATAGGTCATGACAGTTTGTCTCGTATATCAATGACAACCCTCTCATTTATATTTCTGAGATTATTTCCCTTTGAAAGTTTGAGCTGCAGTTTGGTGTCTCTGCTCTATACATATCTGTATAACCCTGGCCTGCTCCACAATTTTAATACCCGTATAACTTTCAGAAGATTGATGATCATTGATCATGCCATGATATCCTATCGATGTTCCTACTCTTTGTGACCCCTCCACACTGACCCCCCCCCCCCCCCCCCCCCCCCAACTTCCCTCCACAAAGTGGGGAGAGGCATATAGTTTTGACCTTGTCCGTAGGTATGTCCATCTGTCCATCCATCCGTCACACTTTCTAGTACTGTTCTTGTCTCATCTCAGGGATTTCGCTAAGGACTGAATGACTGGTGGTCCACAAGACCAACTTATCCACAATTTAAGTGGTCCTCCCGATTTTTCAGCTGTTCTTTGTTATCATGTGTTTTCATTTAATTTCAAAATCAGTTGGTCTGCAGGAACAGCTAACAAAGACATCAACTGGTCATGCCCAAAAATCAATGGTCCGGGACCAACGGACTTATGGTTAACGAAACTCCTTCATGATCTCCGTAACTCTTCCTACAGTACACTGGCGCTCACGTATTTGTACACCAAAAATGCGTTCGTACCGCATTGCATGCGCGTGCTGCGTGCGTATCACCTAGAACCGCGCATCAGACGCGTCTAGACGCACCCTGACGCGTCTCGACGTGGAAGACGCAAACGATGATATCGTGAATATTCATGACTTGTTCAATACGCGTACAACCGCAGATTGTACGTTGGCCTAATTAAAATAGTTTTAAGATAGCTTAAAACAATATAAGTTACTAAGTTAATTAAATATTGTCTCGATCTCTCTACCGGGAATCTGACCGAATCGATGCGCAGAAGACAGGAACCATAAAGTAGTCCCACATTATCTGGGTCAATTTTTACATAACAACTCGTAACGCCTCGATTTCTGAATTCAATGGGACTCATTAACTACTATTTAGACTAACTCTATAATAGAACTTCTAGGCTTAGAAACTATACATAACTTCTATTTGTCTTAACTTCTAAGCCCAGAAAAAAAAAAAAAAAGTTATAACTTATCTGGGCCAGAACACACAAGGTAACCCTCACTAAGAATTAAACTGACCGGTGAAATTTGGACCCAGACTACTATATTGAGTTAAACAATACCACAGGGTTTAATCAATTCCTCTAATTTTCGCTTCCTGCAGAGACTGTACATCATATTTGGCTTCCACCGAGACTGTCCGCGAGTTCTTGCTTCCTGCCGAGACTTCTGTACATGATAAATGGCTTCCTGCAGAGACTGTCCGCGTGATTCTGCTTCCTGTCGAGCCTCTCAGCAGGAAGCAGAGTCATGCGGACAGTCTCGGCAGGAAGCCAATTATCATGTACTGAAGTCTCTGCAGGAAGCAAGAACTCACGGACAGTCTCGGCGGACTTCACATCATATTTGGCTTCTGCCGAGACTCTCCGCGATCTCTTGCTTCCTGCAGAGACTTCTGTCCTCGAAAATTGGCTTCCTACCGAGACTGTCCACGTGACTCTGCTTCCTGCGGAGATCCTCGGCAGGAAGCAGAATCACTCGGACAGTCTCTGCAGGAAGGTTGGTGGTATTCTTCAGGTACTCCAGTTTTCTCCACAACCAAGGGCACAAATAAGCAATTATCCTTGCCTTTGAGACAATGTAAAAACATTCGCATGCCTGAATTTTCTATACCTTCAGTAATCCTGTTTAGACTAGAGTTTTAATCCGAATCGAATCAGAATTTGCTTTGAATTAACTGTTTAGACTAGCAAATCTTATTCGAATTAAAAACTAATTCGGAGTAATTAAACTAATCCTACAGAGTACCTTGGATCGAATCCGAATTAACTTTTACTTCGGATTAAAAGTCCTGTCTAAACAGCAAACCGAAGCAAAGCCGCATTAAAATTTATTTTTGAACTGACCTCGGGCATGTTTAGGTCATGTTAACATTTGAGCAGGCTGCATTTACTTTACTGCAAAGTAACTTGCACCCAATCAAAAACATTATTTTACTACGAAGTAACTTGCATTAAATTGGAAATGGTATAGTCTGAACAGACAAGTGGGTTCTCTTCGGATTACCTTATTGCAGAGCAATCTGTGCCGAATCGAAACAGATATCCTCTACACAGAGTAAAAGTAAACAAAATAAAGTTTAAGAATATTTCATTTGTAGCATGTAGTTTTGGCTGAAGGCAGAATAGTAACGTACATTCCAATAAACCTTGATTTCCAGAAAGCAATTTAATGCTGCAAAAATTTTCAGCATATGGGGCCAGAGATGAATGATCATCAAGATGACTGAAAACCGAGAACCCCGGCGAGAAAAAACACCTGACTCTCTACAAGAAGAACTTGGTTTTCTAACCGAAGTTAGACCCAACCTGGAACAAGCCCCCCTGTCCTGGCTAGGTCCAAGGCAGTTCTATGGAGAAAAAAAAGGGGGAGGAGGGAACAAGGAGCAAATTCGTGGATGGGATGCAAATTCTTTGGTGGGGAGGAGGGCGGGTGCAAAAGACTGCCCAGATTCATGTGTTAGTGGGGTTGCACCGAAGTGGACCTGTGCTGGGTCCTGGGCAGGTGACGTCTCAGAAAAAGGGAGAAGCAAAATCTTTGGTGGGGAGCAAAAACTTCCAGAAACATTAAGTAGCAATGGGATAGAACCCAAATGGACTTGTGCACAGATCCACATAAATCACTTCCCATGCACACAGCCCTCGCGACCCACTGTGGGTTGGCTTTAGCAATACAATTCAGGGCTTCTGGAAACGCATGGCATGAGAGGCACACTTCAAGCCATAATGCATCTTCCCCGAACTGCAGGCCTCCATCAGACTTCACTTTGTTAGTTCTGCCGGAACAAGCCCCCTGTTCTGGCTGGGCCCAGGGCAGGTCTAGGGAGGAAAATGGGGAGCAAATTCTGAGGTGGGGAGCAATTCCCTTATTAACTAATGCAATGGGCAGTGGGGGATAAGAGATTGAGGGTGATCTGGAATGCAGATGTCTCACGTTTTTGTGGCCCTCATGAGTAATTGAGACTGCCTGGGTTACATCATGAATTGCGACCGTTGGTCTCAGAGAAGACCGTAGCTTAATTCTGTTGGGAGGGAGGTAGGTGGGGTAAAAATTCCTTTTGGGACCTAGGACTGTAGCATTTGTTCTAAACCTTATCTTGGTTTAGTTGGTTCCAAAATATATTGCATATTTAAACTTTTAGGGTCCTGTATTTTCATGGGAGTTTTTTTAGTGTTCTAATATTTTGGGAAATGGAGAATATTATTAGTCAACAACAGGACTGTAGCTAATTTCTTATTGTGGATTGTTGGGAGGAGAGAGCAGTTTCTTTTTGCTATTTCTAGGGAGCAAATGTGATGAACCTTATAATGGTTCAGTTGGTTTCCAGGTAACTAAACCTGGGTATGAGATTAAGGAGGTTGGATACACATTATTTTTTGAAGGGGAAATGGAGAATATTATTAATAGACACAGGGACAGTAGCTTATTTCTTATTGCGGGTTGTTCAAAAAGGACGGCGGTTTCTTTTGGCTGTTTCTAGGGAGCAAATGTGATGAACCTTATAATGGTTTAGTTGGTTTCCAGGCAACTCAGCCTGGGTATGAGATTAAGGAGGTTGGATACACATTATTTTTTGGAGGGGAAATGGAGAATATTATTAATAGACACGGGGACAGTAGCTTATTTCTTATTGCGGGTTGTTCAAAGAGGATGGCGGTTTCTTTTGGCTGTTTCTAGGGAGCAAATTAGTTGAACCTTATAATGGTTTATTTAGTTTCCAGGTAACTAAGCCTGGGTGTGAGATTATGGAGGTTGGATACACATTAATTTGGGGGTGGGGAAGAAATGGAGAGTATTATTAATGGACCAGAGGACTATAGCTTATTTCTTATTGCTGATTGACGGGAAAAGAGGGCAGTTTCTTTTGGCTGTTTCTAGGGAGCAAATGTGCTGAACCTTATTATGGTTCATTTAGTTTCCAGGTAACATAGCCTGGGTGTGAGGTTAAGGAGGTTGGATACATATTATTTTTTGGAGGGGAAATGGAGAATATTATTAATAGACAAGGGGACAGTAGCTTATTTCTTATTGCTGGTTGTTCAAAAAGGACGGCGGTTTCTTTTGGCTGTTTCTAGGGAGCAAATGTGATGAACCTTATAATGGTTCAGTTGGTTTCCAGGTAACTAAGCCTGGGTATGAGGTTAAGGAGGTTGGATACACATTATTTTTTGGAGGGGAAATGGAGAATATTATTAATAGACACGGGGACAGTAGCTTATTTCTTATTGCGGGTTGTTCAAAAAGGACGGCGGTTTCTTTTGGCTGTTTCTAGGGAGCAAATTAGTTGAACCTTAAAATGGTTTATTTAGTTTCCAGGTAACTAAGCCTGGGTGTGAGATTAAGGAGGTTGGATACACATTATTTTGGGGGTGGGGAAGAAATGGAGAGTATTATTAATGGACCAGAGGACTATAGCTTATTTCTTATTGCGGACTGACGGGAAAAGAGGGCAGTTTCTTTTGGCTGTTTCTAGGGAGCAAATGTGCTGAACCTTATTATGGTTCATTTAGTTTCCAGGTAACTTAGCCTGGGTGTGAGTTTAAGGAGGTTGGATACACATAAATTTTAGCCTTTATTGTCAATAGACAAAAGTTATTTATACGATCGTAGGGAAAGTCAGATTATAGTTGTACAGATGGGTTCCGGGGCTTTTACTGGGTAATGGGAGTTTTGGCAAGAGCATTGCACTTAGTAGGGTATTAATGTGGATCCAGGGATTTTGGGAAATGGGTTTGGTAGGTGGTTAGCAACAGGGGCTCGAATTAGAGAAAATGGGGGGGATTTTTTTTCCCTATTGTATTGGAATCTATCTATATCCTGGCAATGATATTGGTTTTGTCTAGATATTCAAAGACTGCCTTCTGTATTGTATTTGCATGTTTCTTTGGGGGAGACAGGAGCAGTCTCAGGTCTATTGTGTGATAGCCTAACTTAAATATGGTGGATTCTATGGTCTCGCCTTTGATTGTTATGGGGCCACACAGTCAAAGAAGATATGGTTGAGATCTTCTGCATCATTGCAGTGGGGGCATAGGGCGGACTGGTTACTGTAGTGAAGGCAGCCCTGCCCGCAGTGTCCTAGCCTTAGTCCGGAATTGGCTATGTCGAAACGTCTATTGAGACTATATACGTCACATTGAAGTTTAACCTTAGGTTTGACGAAATGGAAGGTGTGGCCCTTGTTGCTATTGGTCCATTGGGATTGCCAATTTTCGGTTACTGCTTCATTTATTAGGGGATAAACGTCCAGTTTTGAGGGTTTGGTATGGTTGTAAGTGCCGGTGGTCAATAATTGACAATTGCCTTTCTTGAATCAGCGGAAGGAGAAACGAAGTATGTGGCCCAACCGGGTTCTCGAACCCAAGACCTCTGGCATGAGTCAGGTGCCCTATCGATTGTGCTACGCTGCCCGGCACCTTCAGCTGTAGGAGTTTAATTCTAAAGCATTAATAGGGGCGGAGTGGTATGCCCTCGTAGCAATACGGAGTGCTAAGTTGTTTTGGATGAGGTCTTGAGCTTTGAGAGTAGATGTTTGGGTGCCGAGTTATAAGCTTGCGCACCATAATCAGCTTTTACTGAGGATTAGGGCCTTATATAATGTCAATAGGATTTTTTTATCTGCTTAATAGGAGGTGCCTGAAACCATCCTCATGAGGTTTAGGTCTTTATTACATTTTTCAATCAGATTTTTAATATGCTGACCCCATATGTTAGTTTGCTATCTAGGATCATACCCAGGAAGGTGATATGGTCACAAAATTCTATTTCTGTCCCAAAAAGGGAGACTTTTTAAAGTGATTCAATATTAAGTCTTTTTTTAAGGGAAAATTATAGCCTTTGTCTTAATAGTGGGTATTTTGAAGCCCCAGAGCGTGGACCATATCTGGATTGTCTGGAGGGCTGACTGGAGTTTTACGACAGCATGTTTGGGAGAGGAGTGGTAGGTCCAGATAGCACTGTAATCTGCAAACTGAGAAAGAGAGAGGTTTGCCCCCCCCCCCCTTCCCCCCACCTCCAGCATAGCATCATCAAGGGTATTTATTATTACAGTGAATAGGATAGGGCTGAGGACACTGCCCTGGAGACCCCCCCCCCCCCCCCCCCCCCCCCCCCCCCCCCAGCATAGCATCATCAAGGGTATTTATTATTACAATGAATGTCGGGTCAAAAACTAGGTCACTAGGTCAAATCAAGAAAAACCTTGTGTATGCTCTAGAGGACACAGTTTTGATCCAATCTTTCTGAAACTTTGTCAGAATGTTTATCACCATAAACTCTAGTCCAGGTTTGAAACTGGGTCATGTTGGGTCAAAAACTAGGCCACTAGGTCAAATCTTAGAAAAACCTTGTGTACGCTCTAGAAGGCACTGTATTCATCCAAAGTTTGTGAAACTTTGTCAGAATGTTTATCCTCATAATATCTAGGACAATTTTGAAACTAGGTCATGTCGGTCAAAAACTAGGTCACTAGGTCAAATCATAGAAAAACCTTGTATATGCTCTAGAGGACACAGTTTTGATCCAATCTTTTTGGAACTGTGTCAGAATGTTTATCCTTATAGTATCTAGGACAAGTTCGAAACTGGTTCATGTTGGGTCAAAAACTAGGTCACTAGGTCAAATCATAGTAAAACCTTGTGTACGCTCTAGAGGACACAGTTTTGATCCCATCTTTATGAAACAGTGTCAGAATTTTTATCTCCAAAAACTCTAGGCCAAGTTCGAAACTGGGTCATGTTGGGTCAAAAACTAGGTCTCTAGGTCAAATCTTAGAAAAACCTTGTGTACGCTCTAGAAGGCACAGATTTGATCCAGTCTTCATGAAACTTTGTCAGAATGCTTATCCTCATAATATGTAGGACGAGTTTGAAACTGGGTCATGTCGGGTCAAAAACTAGAGCATTAGGTAAAATCTTAGAAAAACCTTGTGTACGCTCTGGAAGACACAGTTTTGATCCAATCTTTATGAAATTTGGTCAGAATTTTTATCTTCATAAACTCTAGCCCTAATTTGAATGTAGGTCATGTCGGGTCAAAAAGTAGGTCACTAGGTCAAATCTTAGAAAAATCTTGTGTACACACTTGTAGGCATAGTTTTGATCCAATCTTCATGAAACTATGTCAAAATGCTTATTGTCCACGGTTTATGTAAGGCCCCCATGAAACTGTGTCACGTCATGTCAAAAACTAGGTCACTAGGTCAAATATAAGAATGACCTTGTAGACGCTCCAGAGGGCACAGTTTTGATCCAATCTCAATGAATCTTTGTCAGAATGTTTACTCTTACAATATCCAGGCCAACTTTGAAACTGGGTCATGTCGGGTCAAAAAGAAGGTCAAAAATTAGGAAAACCTTGCGTATGCTCCAGAGGTCACAGTTTTGGTCCAAACCTATTGAAATTTTGTCAGAATGTTTATCCTCACAATATATAGGCCAAGTTTGAAACTGGGTCATGTCGGGTCAGAAACTAGGTCAGATCTTAGAAAAACCTTGTGTATGCTCTAGAGGTCACAGTTTTGATCCTATCTTTTTGAAACTTTGTCAGAAGATTTATTGTCATAATATTTACGCTTAGTTTGAAAGTAGATCATGTCGGGTCAAAAACTACGTCACTAGGTCAGATATAAGAACGACCTTGTGTACACTCTAGAAGGCTCAGTTTTGATACAATGTTCATGAACCTTTGTCAGAATGTTTACCTCACAATATCCAGGCCAAGTTTGAAACTGGGTAATTTCAGGTCAAAAACTAGGTCACTAGGTCAAATCTTAGCAAAACTATGTGCACACCTAAGAGGGCACAGTTTTGACCCAATCTTCATGAAACTTTGTCAGAATGTTTATCTCCATCAAATCTAGGTCAAGTTTGAAACTGGGTCATGTCGGGTCAAAAGCTAGGTCACTAGGTCAAATCTAAATTAAGTTATGCTGCAAGAATCAGAACTAACATTGCAATGATGTTAGCCACAAACTCCTTGGAATACATTAGTTTCACCACAGTGAGATAATGATGCTACCATTCTATCATCTGTGTTTGCCTAGTTCAGTCTAGTTCCAATCCATCAAGAGAACTCAACACGAACAGGTATTTTTCAGAGAAGCAACTCTGCCATTTTCAGCTCACCTGAGCCTTACAGTATTGGTATTAGCTGCCTCTGTCATCCATCCATAAACATTTTCAAACATCTCTGAAACCACTGGGCAAACTAAACTCAAATTTCATATGGAGCCTGCACATGGGTTAAAGGATTGAATTTTCTTCAAATGATATTGGTCACATGACCAAGGTGGCCGCCATTCCCATGTATGGTAAAACTCTTTCAAATCTTCACCAGAGCCAGTGAACTGATTAATGCTCAGGTGAGCGATTCAGGGCCACCATGGCCCTCTTGTTTTTCTTTCTTTCCCGTTATGGTTCAAGTAAGACCAAATGAGCATTCGACATCAAGCTTGATGTAGACTAATGGCTCTTTCTTTCACATGATTTACTTAAAGTTGACCTCACTAAAATGCGCATTCAATACGCGATTTTGATTGGTTCCCGTACGCGTGCATTGAGACGCAAAGGACTACGTCACTACCCGTATCATGTGCGCAATTTTGATTGGGTCCATGAAATTTGCATAAAATGGGCGTTGCACGCGTCGCTTCGCGGTATACGCAAAACTGAGAACGAATTTTCATTGGCTACTAAAATATTCGCGTTCATAATTACCGCGTATCCCGCGCGCATCAACTGCGTCCCCGACGCGTTTTGAATGTGTACAAATACGTGAGCGCCAGTGTATATGATGCAGGGACTTGAAACTTGCAACACCGTTCAGACATGCATTGAACATGTGCATAAAAAGGAAACAGATTGAGTGATTGATTTATTGCTTTATGGCCACTGTAAACAGCTATTGTCATGTCGGGATGGTCAGTTAACCTAACCACACTATTCTTGGGCAGGCTTGGACCTCCTAAGAGGTTAACCAGTACTAAGTGCACATACTTTCGCCAGTAACTGACAACTGCCCTTCTTGAATCAGGGGAAGGAGAAACGAAAGTATGTGGCCAGATCGGGTATGGAACCCAGGACTTCTGACTTATGAGTCAGGGGTCGTTTATTTATAAAACCACTAAAGTCGTTGCTATGCTGTTGCTAAGGCTAAATTACAATGAAGGAGATTCCCAAAATTATGAAATTTGCTCTGGAGGAACAGTCTGAAAAAGAGTGTTCCTCCAGAGCAAATTTCATAGTTGTAGGGAATCTCCTTTATAGAAATTCAGCCTCAGCAACAGCATATCAACGACTTAAGTCATTTTATAAATACGGTCCCAGATACCTAACCGATTGCGCCACACAGTCCAGCAAAAAAAAACAAAAAAAATCTTTGATTCAGGTCTTTATTGCAGAATTATATCCCCTTGAATGACATACATGTTTTGACAATATTTCACACTTTGAAGCACTTTTGTGTCTCCGCAACTCCTGCTACAATATTCAATGCAGGGAGTTGAAACATGCAACACAGTTCAGACATGCATCAAACATGTGCATAAAGGAAATGGAACTTTGATCCCGGTCATTACTGCAGAATAATGTCCCCTTGAATGCCATACATATTTTGACCATATTTCACTCTTTGTAGTACTGTTCCTGTCTCTACCAATAGTATATGATGCAGGGATTTGAGACTTGCAACACATCAGACTTACATTGAACATGCACATGAAGGAATTGGAGCTTTGATTTAGATCATTTTTGCAGACCTATGTCCCCTTGAATGACATAGATATTTTGACTATAATATTGAGCCGCGACGTGACAAAACCAACAATGTGGTCGTGCGCCCAGCGCAGACTCAGATCAGCCTGGGCATTCGCCCAGTCTGATCAGAGTCTTCGCTTTCAGCATAAAGGTAGCTTAGTCCCTCAGCTACCCTTTAAGCGCTTAGCAAAGAGTCTGATCAGACTGGGTGAATGCAGAGGCTGATCTGAGTCTGCGCTGGGGGGAGGACCACATTGTTGGTTTTGTCGTGTCGCGGCTCATATTTCCATGCCTTATATTCAAGCTCTCCTTGTCATGGCTCTAGGGGCATCATTTATTTACCGATTTTGACATAACATCATTGGGTATGACAATACCTCAAAGAAGTTTGCGTTTCAGGTTGGTAGTATCAGGGTCAAGGTCACAGTTGCTATTTTTAGAAAAACTTTGGCATTGCTCTAGCGCTTTTATGTATGGATTGATATTGATTTAACTTCATATTAATGTTAAGTATGACAGTATCTTGGATAAATTACCATTTCAGCATTGTGGTCACAGTTGTTATTTTTTGAAAAAAATAATCATCAGTCTAGCCCCTTTATTCATAGACAGGTTTTGATGTTACTCTTTACCCAAATGTTTATTGTGACAATATCTTGGACAATTTCACGATTCAGATTTTTGGGGTCAAGGTCAAGTTTATAATTGCTACGTTGAGAAAATGCATTGCCAGCCCTCTTGAACAATCGACATAACTTGACACAAATATGTAGCATGACAATATCTTGAACAAATTCACTTTTCAGCAGTGTTATAGGCACATGTAAAACTTTGTCTTGGTTCTAGTGCCTTTATTTGTTAACTGAATTTGATATAACTTCACACAAATATCAAGTATGACACTGTCTTGGACAAGTACACTTGTCAGGGTTGTAGATCAAGGTCAAGGTCACATTTGCTATTTTTAGGAAAAACTTTCATCCCTTTAGCACCTTTATTTATTGACAGATTTTGATATAACTTCACAAAAGTGTTTAGTGTGATAATATTTTGGACATATTCTCAATCCTTCATTTAAGAGACAAGGTCAAGGTCATAGTTGCTATTTTTAGAAAAACTTTATTTTTTATAGCATTTATTTTTATAGCATCTGTATTTGTGGGCTGATTTTGATATAACTTCACACAGATATGTCTTAACACATTACTCATCTAGTGAGGCATATGGCGGGGGCATTCATCACCTTTAGTGATTATCTAGTTTGTTTTGGATTCTTTGCACAAATTCACTTAAGTACATTGTACTAGAGAGCTCAAAATTAGATTTGTAGAGATTGTACTAGCATTTTGAAACATTGAGTTTATCATATACTATACATTGTTGTGAACATTTGGCTGATTGAGATTTTACCTCTTCTGTAGTCTGGCATACTGTTTTGGTCTGAGTGTCAAATAATCATGCATCTGTTAAACAGATAATGTCAATAGAAGTATAAAAGAATGACAATAAAAATTACTTATATATGTTTTGAAGTGCACCCTGTTTACTAAGGCACAAGGGGCCTTTGGTTGTTGGATTTACCATCTCCTCTGATGGCTATTATTAGACTCAGACTTAGGCATTTAGCTAAAAAAAGAAGTAGAACTGTTTGAGCTAGGTTATTTAGCATGCAGCTGGGAATCAGTTATAATGTAGATAATTTTATTAACTTGGGAGGAATTACCGTAAAAAGTGACAGAAATGTTCGTATTTTACCGAGGTCATGCTCCACTGATTTTTACCAGAGTTACTGTCCTTTGTCATTTTTAGCTCACCTGAACAAAGTTCAGGAAGAGCTATTGTACTACCCCTGGCGTTGGCATCAGCGTTAGCAAAATGTTAAAGTTTTACGTTAAAGTTTTTAGGTGATGGGCAAGCCGCTGTCAGGCGAGCTATGCTGTCTCACTGACAGGTCTTGTTCCAAAGTAGGTTTTGTCTCTTCAGCTCCTCTTACACTTCCCACACTGAAAAAAGGTACAAAATGGGTACATTTTATAGGTACAAAAAAGGTATACCTATTTTGTACAAAATTGCAAAAAATATCCGAAATGAGGCCAGTTTGATACAAAATAGGTACATATGTACCTAATATGCACCTAGGTGCCCAATATGTACCTAATGTGTACCTGATGTACCTAAAGTGTACCTGATGAACTTATATGTACCTGATGTACCTAAAATATACCTGATATACCTAAAATGTACCTGATGTACCTAAAGCATACCTGATATACTTAATATGTACCTGATGTACCTAAAATGTACCTGGGGTACATTTTAGGTATACAGTGAAAAAAATTGAGCCTTTTATGTACCTGAGGTACATTATAGGTACAGATACTGACCAATCAAATGTATGAAGGTATACAGGGTTTTCCCGGACTCAAGATTGAGAGTCTCAGACCCCCAAACGAGTGTCTGGGACTCCCAGAAAATAAATCTGCCCATCCACTGGGACTCTCAAAACAAAATCCGTCCCAATTCAAAGTGATGAATTCTTATAAAAATTATATTATTCTTGGCACAATACAAAGTAATGGTTTTCAAAATAAACTATTTATGAAATTCTGATATTTTTTTTGACATTTTATTACATTTTAAGAGTACAGGACCCTTTACTTTTGGCATTGGACTCTTAAAAAATTGGTATGTGGGTCCCAAAAACTCGTTAAATACAAGGCTGAGGGAAAACCTTGGGTATATTTCAGGTACATTGATAGTCCACATGTGAAATGTACCTAAAATATACTTGGGGTACATTATAGGTACAGAAACTGACCAATCATACTATGTTCCTGAGGTATATTGCTGGTACACCTGCTAACCAATCAAAAATTTTTTCTTATAAAATAACTGACCAATCATAAGCTGTATCTTGGATATAACTTGAGAACATTTAAGGCATATAAACAGTAAACAGACCAATCACACGCAGAAGCCAGGGTACATTATAGGCACATGAATTGACCAATAGATTTATATACAGTATTAATCCTAATAAATGCCCCTGCTCTAATAAACGTGTCTCGGCTTGCCTTTTCCAGTAATAATGTTACCTAAATTTGCTAAACTCCATGTTTTCCATCAGGGGAACAGCATGAATTTCTGTTTTCTGTCGATTAAGGCCCACTATTCAAGGAAATTATTTGCTCCTAGAGGAGCAAGTTTTTCTCTTGAATAGTGGGACCCTAAGAAGGGAGGCAAAACAAGGGAAAGTAGTAAAATTGCTCCATCTGAAAGTTTATACATTCACACTAATACTGTTTATTGTAAATTTATATTTTGGTATGGCTGATCTGCTACTGAGACTTTAGGCTCTAATTAATGCCACCTTTTGTAAAATGCAACATCCTTGGGTGTTTACTAGGACTAATATGGTAGAAAACATAACTATGTATTTCAAATACTTTTAGGGACTAAGGAAGATATTTAGTAGATACCCACACCAAAAAAAAGGTACAAAATTAATATATTTTATGGGCACTAAAAAAGGTATAGCAAACTGCCAAAATATAATACTGATTCCTGCTCTTTTCACCATATGTTTATATGAATGGAATTTGCATCTATCTGAAGTGTTTTTCATCATTTATAAATCCACAATTTCTCTTATATTCTGTAATACATATGACAGTGTAGCTTTCAGATATCGTACACTTTCATTTCTTCACTCAGTTTTTCTTAAATTACTTATCACATATTAATATTTTTTTCTGTTTAAAGTTTATGTTGATGGAAAATGCTTCCAACCTGAGTGAATTTCTGCACTATGAGCACATATGTTTTATTAATAATTTTCAAAATTATGTTCCTTCAAGTAAAAATTGAATCTAATGCCAGTAAATGTTTGCAGATCAACATACTGTTGCATTTATCTTCTCTTCATATGGCACTTTAGTTCATCTAGTATTCAAAAATATGTAAAGTTTCTTTTAAACTAATGAACTTTTTGAAAATGATAACAATCTCAGAAGATGTAATTCAAGCTAAAAAATTCTGTACTATTCCCATGCATTATACGAAAAGAAAAATACATGTGACTTACCAGTTACTTGATTATCAGCCATTAGAAGAGTGCTGTTCTTTATTTTTAACCAAATCAGAATACATTTTATTCAAGAAAAGTAAAACAATCCAGACTATATCAAACACCATCACTCTATAAAGATCCTCTACAAACTGCACACTGACGAAAATATGTGCAAGTTTTCAGATGTGTTAAGTAATCCAAGCTGCAAAGCTCTGAGGTTGGGTCAAAGACAGCCTAATGGCCACTATAAATGTATAATATTTCATTGAAAGACAGTACATGTAGATTCTGAGTTTATTAGTATATGACTGCATATGTAATTAATAACATCTGCTTACAGCTCCACGTTAGGTACGTTTTAGGTACATCAGAAAAGAACTAAGTTCTTCATTTGCAAGTAAAAGAGCCAGTGAAATGTCTAAGTTATTTGAGGTTCAAAAAAGGTACAGTGAAAAAATGGCTAAGTTCAACATAGGCACTCAAAAGGTACATGGAAATAACACTAAGACTGCAAAGGTACAATAAAGACACATCAAAAAATGACTAAATTCGATAGAGGCACACAAAAAGTACATTGAAAATTGTCTAAGATATCACTGGGGTACATAAAAGGTATGCTTTTTTTGTACCTACATTCAAAAGGCACATGAAAAGTACAGAAAAGGTACATTTATTTTGTATCTTTTTTGTACCTTATTTCGGTATGGGTTATCAAGGGATTTAATGAAACTTTCTAGTTATTGTTCCCATGATCTAATGATATGCATATTTTACCAAGGTCATGCTCCATTGATTTTTACTAGAATTATGGCCCTTTGTCTATTTGTCACCCGACATAGGCGGAGGGGGACTATAGAAATGACCCTTGTCCGTCCGTGTGTGCGTCCGTCCGTCCGTCCGTCCGAAATCTTGTCCCCGCAACTCCTCCTACGTCTTTCATCGGATTGATTTGAAATTTTACAGATTGTATTCTTATGATATGAAGATGTGCATGTGGTTTTCGATTTTTGTTTCGGCCATTTTTGAAGGAGTAACAGCCATTGCTGACTCAGAACTTCCGAAATCTTGTCCCTGCAACTCCTCCTACATCTTTCATCGGATTGATTTGAAATTTTCTGTCTTAAATCTTGTCCCCGCAACTCCTACGTCTTTCATCGGATTGATTTGAAATTTTACAGATTGTATTCTTATGATATGAAGATGTGCATGTGGTTTTGGATTTTTGTTTCGGCCATTTTTGATGGAGTTACAGCCCTTGCTGACTCAGAACTTCCGAAATCTTTTCCCTGCAACTCCTCCTACATCTTTCATCGGATTGATTTGAAATTTTACAGATTGTGTTCTTACGATATGAAGATGTGCATGGGGCTGAGGGAATGAAAATTTGTTCAAACGGTCCTGGTCACATGACCAACATGGCCGCCATGCCCATATATGGTAAAAACCTAAAAAAATCTTCTTCTCCAGAACCAGTAGGCCGATGGCCTAGAAACTTGGTATGTAGCATTGGGTACGCAAGTACTACCAAGATTGTTCAAATTATGACCTTGGGTTGACCTTGTCTTTTTTTACGGTAAGGTCAAATTTGCTTCCTTGTGCTTTTATATGGCAAAATGCTAGAACATAAGATATCTTGGAAACTGTTGAAGATTTTGGGCTAAAAATTGGTATCTACAGTCCTCTTAATGAGTACATGAAGATTTATGAGTACAAGAGGTCAAGTTCATTCTTTGACCTTTGACCTAGAACTCTCATATTTTGACAATTCCAAACAATCTCCTCAAAAGCCCCTGGGCCAATTGAAACCAAATTTCATATAGAGCCTCCAGGAGTTGAGGGAACAAAAACTTATTCATACGGTCCAGGTCACATGACCAACATGGCCGCCACGCCCATATATGGTTAAAACTTTTAAAAATCTTCTTCTCAAGAACCAATTGACCGATGGCCTTGAAACTTGGTATGTAGCTTTTGGTACTCGAGTACTATCAAGATTGTTCAAATTATGACCATGGGTTGACCTTGATCTTTTTTACGGCAAGGTCAAATATGGGTAAATGCTAGAACATAAGATTTCATGGGAAGTTTTGAAGAGATATGCCTAAGAATTGGTATATACAGTTATCTTAATGAGTACATGAAGATTTGTGAGTGCAAGAGGTCAAGGTCATTCTTTGACCTTTGACAATACCAAACAATCCCCTAAAAAAGACTGGGCCAATTGTAACCAAATTTCATATTGAGCTTCCAGGGATTGAGGGAATGAAAATTTGTTCAAACAGTCCAGGTAACATGACCAACATGGCCGCCAGGACCATATATGGTAAAAACCTTTCAAAATCTTCTTCTGCAGAACCAATTGACTGATGGCCTTGAAGCTTGGTATGTAGCATTGGGAACTCCAGTATTATCAAGATTGTTCAAATAATGACCTTGGGTTGACCTTGACTATTTTACTGCAAGGTCAAATGTGGGAAAATGCTAGAACATAAGATTTCATGGAAAGTTTTGAAGATTTATGCCTAAAAATTGGTATCTACAGTCATCTTAATGAGTACATGAAGATTCATGAGTACAAGAGGTCAAGGTCATTCTTTGACTTTTGACCCAGAACTCTGTCATTTTGACAATATCAAACCATCTCCTCAAAAGCCCCTGGGCCAATTTTGAAACCAAATTTCATATAGAGCCTCCAGGGTTAAGGGAATGAAATTTTTTTCAAACGTCCAGGTCACATGACCAACATGTCCTCCATGCCCATATATGGTTAAAACCTTTAAAAATCTTTTTCACCAGAACCAATTGACCGATGGCCTTAGAGTACCCTAGAATACTGAGGCTGAATGGACCCAGGTGAGCTACACAGGACCAATGGTCCTCTTGTTTGTTTTTGTTTCGGCCATTTTTAATGGAGTTACGGCCCTTGCTGACTTAGACCTTGTCCCCGCAACTCCTGCAACATCTTGAATCAGATTGACTTGAAATTGTGCAGAATGTTTCATCATAATCTGAAGATGTGCATGTGATTTTGGAATTTCAATTGTCCTATTTTTAGCTCACCTGAGCCAGCGGCTCCGGGGGAGCTTATAGGATGGTAAGGCTCCGGCGTCCGTCCGTCGTTCGTCCATCCACAATTTCAAACGACTTCTCCTCTGAAACCGCTTGGCCAATTGTAACCAAATTTCATATGTAGCCTCTAGGGGACTTAGGAACGAAAAGTTGTTCAAACGGTCCTGGTCACATGACCAACATGGCCACCTCTGCCATTTGTGGTAACAAACTTTTAAAAATCTTCTCCTCCAGAACCAATAGGCCGATGGCCTTGAAACTTGGTATGTAGCATCGGGTACGCGAGTACTACCAAGATTGTTCAAATTATGACCTTGGGTTGACCTTGACCTATTTACGGTAAGGTCAAATTTGCATTCTGTAGCTTTTATATGGGAAAATGCTAGAACATAAGATTTTTGGAAACTGTTGAAGATTTAGACCTGAAAATTGGTATATACAGTCATCTGAATGAGTTCATGAAAATTTATGCGTACAAGAGGTCAAGGTCATTGTTTGACCTTAGACCCTGGTCTCTCATATTTTGACAATTTCACTCATCTCCTCAAAAGCCACTGGGCCAATTGTAATCAAATTTCATATAGAGCCTCTAGGGGGCAGGGGAACGAAAAGTTGTTTAAACGGACTGGGTCACATGACCAACATGGCTGCCATGCTCATATATGGTAAAAACCTAGAAAAATCTTCTTCTCCATAACCAGTAGGCCAATGGCCTTGAAATTTGGTATATAGCATCAGGTACACGAGTACTACCAAGATTGTTCAAATTATGATCTCGGGTTGACCTTGACCTTTTTTACGGTAAGGTCAAATTTGCTTTCTCTAGCCTTTATATGGGAAAATGCCAGAACATGAGATTTCTTGGAAACTGTTGAAGATTTTGACCTGAAAATTGGTATATACAGTCACCTTAATGAATACATGAAAATTAATGCGTACAAATGGTCAAGGTCATTCTTTGACCTTTGACCCTGGTCTCTCATATTTTGACGATTTCACACATCTCCTCAAAAGCCACTGGGCCAATTGTAACCAAATTTCATATGGAGCCTCAAGGGGCTGAGGGAATGAAAATTTGTTCAAAGGGTCCTAGTCACATGACCAACATGGCTGCCATGCCCATATATGGTAAAAACCTAGAAAAATCTTCTTCTCCAGAACCAATAGGCCGATGGCCTTGAAACTTGGTATGTAGCATCAGGTACGCGAGTACTATCAAGATTGTTCAAATTATGACCTTGGGTTTACCTTGACCTTTTTTACGATAAGGTCTAATTTGCTTTCTTTAGCCTTTATATGGGAAAATGCCAGAACATAAGATTTCTTGGAAACTGTTGAAGATTTTGACCTGAAAATTGGCATATACAGTCATCTAAATGAGTACATGAAAAGAGGTCAAGGTCATTCTTTGGCCTTAGACCCTGGTCTCTCATATTGTGACAATTTCATACATCTGCTCAAAAGACACTCGGCCAATTGTAACCAAATTTCATACAGAGCCTCTAGGGGCTGAGGGAATGAAAATTTGTTCAAACAGTCTTGGTCACATGACCAACATGGCCGGCCGCCATGCCCATATATGGCAAAAACCTTTATAAATCTCCTTCTCAAGAACCAAGTGATCGATGGCCTTGAAACTTGGTATAGAGCAGGGATTTCGCTAAGGACTGAATGACTGGTGGTCCACAGGACCAACTTATTCACAATTTAAGTGGTCCTCTCGATGTTTCGGCCATTCTTTGTTATCATGTGTTTTCATTTAATTTCAAAATCAGTTGGTCTGCAGGACCAGCTACCAAAGACATCTATTGGTCATGCCCAAAAATCACTGGTCCAGGACCAACAGACTTATGGTCAATAAAACCCCTGTATAGCATCAGGTACTTGAGTACTATCAAGATTGTTCAAATGATGACCTTGGGCTGACCTTGAGCTTTTTTTAAGGCAAGGTCAAGTATGGGAAAATCGAAGAACTTAAGAGTTCAAGGCAAGTTTAGAAGATTTTGGCCTAAAAATTGGTATATACAGTCGTCTTGGATAGATTTGCGGGCACAAGAGGTCAAGGTCATCCTTTGACCTCTGACCCATGTCTCTCATATTTTGACAATTTAAGACGCTTCCTCAAAAGCCACAGGGCTAATTCTAAACAAATATCATACACAGCCTCCAGGGGCTGATGGAACAAACATTTATCAAGTAGTCTAGGTCACATGACCTACATGGCCACCATATTCAGGTGAGCGATTCAGGGCCTCATGGCCCTCTTGTTTACAAAGTTATGGCCCTTTGTCGTTTTTTGGCATTTTTCCAACTTTTGAACCGTTTGACCGAGAGAGCTGAAATTTGGTATGCTATTAGCATTTGGTAAATTGATTATTCTGATTATTGTTAGGCTGTGCTAAATTATAAGTGACAGAGTTATTCCCCTTTCATAGATAATAGACATTCACTTAAAGGTAAAGGGATAACTCCAGAACTATTCATATTAACATTTTCATAAATGCATTGTTCATTTTTCATCAGATTCATATAAGCAGGATTATGGCTCTTGTTATTTTGTTACTGGGTATACAATCTTGATGTTTTGGTCATTTTGTAAGGGCCTATAGTTTCAGTAACCTGATTTTACACATATATGCCCCATTCTGAACTTAAGTATTTTATAAAGAGGCCCAGTATTTGGGTATATGTCTTTGCTTATGTTCAGTTATCATTTGCTTACCAGGTTCTGTAATATATTTATTTTCTGTTTTTGGCCATACATTTACGAAACAGAATAAAGGGCTGAAGTTTGTGACACATTTCAAACGTTGGGTGACACTTGGCCGATGGCCTTTTATTTAACCATTTTTGCAACTGAAATTCTTGTCTAAGAAGCTCTTTTCATTTTTCAAGGGATTTTGATGCATATTTTACCGAGGTCTTGCTCCACTGATTTTTATGCCCCAAACTTCGGAGAAGTTAAGGGGGCATATAGGTTTGGGCCCGTCTGTCCATCCGTCTGTCAATCCGTCCATAACGCTTTTGGCAGCTGGGAAACTCAAGGATTGCATATGCTAGGATCTTGAAATTTTATATATGGTATGCACATGAAAAATAAGCGGGCCCGTATTTTTAGCTCACCTGAGCCGAAGGCTCACAGGTGAGCTTATAATATAGGCAGGCATCCGTCGTACGCCGTCTGTCGTCCATCCGTCAACATTTTCAAACAACATCTTCTCTGAAACTACAAGGCCCATTGTAATCAAATTTCATATATTGCATCTATAGGCAGGGGGAACCGATAATACTGTTTTTTATTCAAATCGCTTCAGAACTTTGGTTGCTATGGCAACTTAAAGTGTCCATTGACTTGTATGGGAAAAATTGAAAATTTGCATTTATTGCTATGTCACTGCAGATATTTTGGCAAAACTTTTACAGAAATGTTCCTTGAATAGTCCTCTATCAACCACATGAAATTTATGTCAATTGCACAATTTGGCTGGTACCCATGGCAACAGAATGATTAAAAATAGAAAAAAAATTCAAAAGTCTTTTCCTCAGAAACTATGCAATCAACAAAGCCCAAACTTCACAGAAAGGATCTTAGTACTGGATTCTATAAAATACTGTTTTTCTTGGCAATTGCTGAAGCAGTTTGGTTGCTATGGGAACTTGCCATTGACTTATAATGGCAAAATAGAAAATTTGCATTTATTGCTATGTCGGTGCAGATATTTTGACAAAACTTTCATAGAAATGTTCCATGAGTAGTCCTCAAGCAGCCTTATTAAATTTATGCAAATTGCAGAATTTGGCTGGTTGCCATGGCAACGGAAAAATTGAAAAACTGTTAAACAATCATCTCAAAAACTATGCGACCGATACAGCTCAAACTTTACAGAAGAGATCTTAATACTAGCCTCTATAAAAATACTGTTTCTCATGGCAGTTGCTCCAGTAGTTTTGTTTCTGTTGGAACTGTAAGTTGCCATTGACTTATAATAGGAAAGTTGAAAATTTTCATTCATAGCTATGTCGCTGCAGATATTTGGACAAAACTTTTACAGAATTGTTCCTGGAGTAGTCCTTTAGCAACCGCATGAAATTTATGCAAATGGCACAATTTAGCTGGTTGCCATGGTAACCAAATGGTTAAAAACAGAAAACATACTAAAAAATCATCTTCTCAGAAACTAATTGGAGGATAAACCTGAAACTTTACTGAAAGGATCTTAGTAATAGCCTCTATTGAATTACTATAGACTTCCATGGACTTATAATGGGAAAAAAGTAAATTTCCTTAATTGCAAAATTTGGCTCGTTGCCATGGCAACAGAAAAATTGAAAAACTATTAAAAAATCATCTCATAAACTACCGTAATCGACCCATTTACCGCACCGTGCGCTTAACTTTTTCAAAATTGCAACAAAAAGATGTGGTTAAAATGTATCTAATAACCGCACACTCAGAACAATGAAATGCAGGGTGACTGGAAAGACGCAACATGGGTAGGACTGGAAATACCTTGTGTTTATACTTTTTATGATATGAAAGCCTTGAGTTCCCTGTTAGTTATTGGGTTTTGTGAGAGTTTCAAAGAAAAAGCAGTGTGCGCTTGTGCAGTTTTTTCCGGAAATGGCCTTGGTGTGCGGTTATAGGGGCATGTGCGGTAAATGGGTCGATTACGGTATGCGACCTATACAGCTCAAACTTTACAGAAGGGATCTTAATACTAGCCTCTATATAACTACTGTTTCTCATGGCAGTTGCTCCAGTAGTTTTGTTTCGGTTGGAACTTTAAGTTGCCATTGACTTATAATAGGAAAGTTGAAAATTTTCATTCATAGCTATATCGCTGCAGATATTTGGACAAAACTTTTACAGAATTGTTCTTGGAGTAGTCCTCTAGCAACTGCATGAAATTTATGCAAATGGCACAATTTGGCTGGTTGCCATGGTAACCAAATGGTTAAAAACAAAAAACATACTCAAAAATCATCTTCTCAGAAATAAATTGGACAATAAAGCTGAAACTTTACTGAAAGGATCTTAGTAATAGCCTCTATTGAATTACTATTTTTAGCTCACCTGAGCCAGCGGCTCCGGGGGAGCTTATAGGATGGTAAGGCTCCGTCGTCCGTCCGTCATACATCGTCCGTCCACAATTTCAAACGACTTCTTCTCTGAAGCCGCTGGGCCGATTGTAACCACATTTCATATGTAGCCTCCAGGGATCTTAGGAACGAAAAGTTGTTCAAACGGTCCTGGTCACATGACCAAGATGGCCGCCACGCCCATATATGGTCAAAACCTAAAAAAATCTTCTTCCCCAGAACCAATAACCTGATGGCCTTGAAACTTGGTATGTAGCATTGGGTACGCAAGTACTACCAATATTGTTCAAATTATGACCTTGACCTTTTTTACGGTAAGGTCAAATTTGCTTCCTTGTGCCTTTTTATGGCAAAATGCTAGAACATAAGATATCTTGAAAACTGTTGAAGGTTTTGGGCTAAAAATTGGTATCTACAGTCATCTTAATGAGTACATGAAGATTTATGAGTACAAGAGGTCAAGGTCATTCTTTGACCTTTGACCCAGAACTCTGATATTTTGACAATTTCAAACAATCTCCTCAAAAGCCACTTGGCCAATTGAAACCAAATTTCATATAGAACCTCCAGGGGTTAAGGGAATGAAAATTTATTCATACAGTCCAGGTCACATGACCAACATGGCCGCCACACCCATATATGGTAAAAACTTTTAAAAATCTTCTTCTCCATAACCAATCAGTCGATGGCCTTGAAACTTGGTATGTAGCATTGGTTACTCGAGTACTATCAATGTTGTTCAAATGATGACCTTGGGTTGACCTTGACCTTTTTACTGCAAAGTTAAATATGGGAAAATGCTAGAACATAAGATTTCATGGAAAGTTTTGAAGATTTAGGCCTAAAAAATTATAAATGCAGTCACCTTAATGAGAACATGAAGATTTATGAGTACAAGAGGTCAAGGTCATTCTTTGACCTTTGACCCAGAACTCTCATATTTTGACAATTAATCTCCTCAAAAGCCACTGGGCCAATTGGATCCAAATTTCATATAGAGCCTCCAGGGGTTGAGAAATGAAAATTTGTTCAAATTGTCCACGTCATGTGACCAAATGGCCGCCACGCCCATATATGGTAAAAACCTTTAAAAGTCTTCTTCTCCAGAACCAATCGGCCGATGGCCTTGAAAATTGGTATATGCATTGGTTACTCCAGTACTATTAAGACTGTTCAAAATGATGACCCTGGGTCGACCTTGACCTTTTTTATTGCAAGGTCAAATATGGGAAAATGCTAGAACATAAGATTTCATGGGAAGTTTTGAAGATTTTGGCCTAAAAATTGGGATATTCAGTCATCTTCATGAGGTCATGAACAGTTATGAGTACAAGAGGTCAAGGCCATTCTTTGACCTTTGACCCATATTTTGACATTTTCAAACATTTCCTCAAAAGACAAAGGGCCAATTGTAAACACATTTCATATAGATCCTTCAGGGGTTGATTGAACAAAAATGTGTTCCAACCGTCCAGGTCACATGACCAACATGGCCGTCATACCCATTTATGGTATTAACCTTTAATATTTTTCTTCTCCAGAAACAATACACCTATTACCTTGAAACTGGGTAAGTAACATGGAGTACTAGAGTACTATCAAGACTGTTCAAATGATGACCTTGGGTTTACCTTGACCTTTTTTGCGGCATGGTCAAATATATGAAAATGCTAGAACATAAGATTTCATGGAAAGTTTTGAAGATTTTGGCCTAAAAATGGTATATATAATTGTCTTAATGAGTACATGAAGATTTATGAGCACAAGAGGTCATGGTCATTCTTTGACTTTTGACCCAAGACTCATATTTTGACAATTTCAGACATAAGAAAAAGCCACTTTGCCAATTGCTCAGGTGAGTGGTTCAGGGCCTCTTGGCCCTCTTGTTTATTATTATTCCCCATGTGATTTGTTTCAATGGCAACTTAAAGTTTCCATAGACTTGTTATGGGAAAAATGTTAATTAGCAATTATTTCTGTGTTACAGTAGATATTTTGACAAAAGTTTTACAGAAATGTTCTCAAGAATCAGACTTCAAAATTCTGTCATATTGTACAATTTGCCTTAGAGTTACTTACCCCTGAGTGCTGAGGATGAATGGACTCAGGTGAGCTACAGGACCAATGGTCCTCTGGTTACTAGAGTTATGACCCTTTGTCAGTTTTTAGCTCACCTGAGCACGAAGTGCTCAAGGTGAGCAATGGTGATCGATATTTGTCCGTCGTCCATCGTCCGTCTGTCCGTCTGTCCGTCAACAATTTCTTCAAACGACATCTCCTCCTAGACCAGTAAGCCAATTTCAAAATAATTTCACACAAATGTTTCTGTTATAGCCCTGAAGCAAAATTGCTAGAATGGTTCCACTCCGCTGAACAAAATGGCCGCCAGAGCTAAAAATAGAAAGACCTTTAAACGACATCTCCTCTATAGCCAATGACTCGATTTCAAAAATATTTCACAGAAATGTTTGACTCATGGCCCTGAACCAAAATTGCTAAAACGGTTCTACTCCGCTGAACAAAATGGCTGCCAGAGCTAAAACTAGAAATCTAAAAATAGAAAAACCTTTAAACGACATCTCCTCTGAAGCCAATGACTCGATTTCAAAATAATTTCACAGGAATGTTTGATTCATGGCCGTGAACCAAAATTGCTAAAACGGTTCTATTCCGTTGAACAAAATGGCCGCCAGAGCTAAAAATAGAAATAAATCTTAGAATGACACAAAGGGCACAGTTTTGACCCAATCATCGTGAAACTTTGTCAGAATATTTATCCTAATGAAATCTAGACCAAGTGTGAAACTGGGTCATGTGGGGTCTAAAACTAGGTCACTAGGTCAAATCTTAGAAAAATCTTGTGTACACTCTAGAGGGCACAGTTATGATCCAATCATCATGAAACTTTGTCTGAATGATTATCCTTATACAATCTAGGCCAAGAATGAAACTGAGTCATGTGGGGTCAAAAACTAGGTCACTAGGTCAAATCTTAGAAAAACCATGTGTACACTCTAGAGGGCACAGTTATGATTCAATCTTCATGAAACTTTGTCAGAATGCTTATGTTTATGAAATCTATACCAAATTTGAAACTGGGCCATGTCAGGTCAAAAACTAGGTCACTAGGTCAGATCTTAGAAAAATCATGTGAATGCTCTAGAGGGCACAGTTTTGTTCCAATCTTCATGAAACTTTGTCAAAATGTTTATTTCCAACAAATCTAGACCAAAGGTGCAACTGGGTCATGATGGATCAAAAACTAGGTCATCAGGTCAAACCTTAGAAAAACTTTGTGTATACTCTAGAGGGCACAGTTTTGGTTCAATATTCATGAAACTTTGTCAGAATGATTATCTTAATGAAATCTAGGCCAAGTTTGGAACTGGGTATTGTCAGGTCAAAAACTATCGGTAGGTCACTAGGTAAAATCATAGAAAAACCTTGTGTACACAAGTTTGGCTTTATTTTGCATTGAATCTTCATGAAACTTTGTCAGAATGTGTATCTACATGAAATGTAGGCCAAGTTTGAAACTGAATAATGTCTGATCAAAAACTAGATTGCCAGGTCAGATCTTAGAAAAACATTGTGTACACTCTAGAGGGCACAGTTTTGATCCAATCTAAATGAAACTTTGTCAGAATATAGATTAGAAAGTGCAAAACTGCTCCAATTGAACCATCATCAAATAGATGATCTTCCAAGTTATTTCATCATAACTCAGGTGAGCGATATAGGTCCATCATGGACCTCTTGTAGCTATTTTGTCAACAGGAGTTCATGTCTCCACAACTCCTCCTTCATTTTTCAAGGGATTTTGATGAAATTTTCCAATTATTGCTACCATGACTGGAAGATGATCATATTTTACCGAGGTCATGCTTGACTGATTTTTACCAGTAATATGGCCCTTCAAAATTTTTCCAGTTGTAAGTCTTGTCTCTGCAACTCCGCAACTTGCAGTTTTCAATGATTTTTGACGAAACCTCCCAATTATTTTCATGTGAACTGAAGAGTATCATATTATGCTGAGATCACACTCAGTTGCTTTTGTCCCCCGACATTGGTATATTAGGGAATATTGTAATGGGTTTGTCTGTCCGTCTGCCCACTCATAAACATTTTTGTGGGTGCCATTACTCAGAAAGCATTTAGAATATCTTCATGAAATTGTATAGGAACATGTATTGGGTTAGGGTGATGTGCCATATGCAAAAATGATTGCTCTCCCTTTCTTAGTTTCCAAGTTCTGCCCCTTTGTTAGTTTTTTTTAAAAACTTTTGTGTGCCATAACTAGATAACCTTTTGGGATATCTTCATAAAACATCAAAGCAATGTGTATGAAGTCCGCCCGGACAATGTGTCATGTATAACAATGATTGTCAGGTTGCCCATGTTCTTGGTTGCTATGGCAGTTTAAAGTTTCCATAGACTTATAATGGGATATTTCTGTGTGAATTTGCAGATATTTTGACTAAAGTTTAACAGGAATGTTTTTTGAGTAGTTCTCTACCAACCATATGAGCCGAGACACGACAAAACCAACAATGTGGTTGTGCGCCCAGGGCAGACTCAGATCAGCCTGGGCACCTGCCCAGTCTGCTCAGAGTCTTCCCTGTCCGCATGCAGATAGCTTATACCCTTAGCTACCTTTTAAGTGCTTAGCGAAGCATCTGAGCGGACTGGGCAGATGCCCAGACTGATCTGAGTCTGCGCTGGGCGCACAACCATTTTGTTGGTTTTCTCGTGTCGCGGCTCAATTATTAATTTTGCCAAATCATTGTCTTTGATTGTTTGCCATGACAACCCGAAGTCTAATCTTTTTCTAATTGCCAATTTATAAAACTTGCAGATTATCAGGATAGGCATGAAATCTCTGACAAGTTCGAAATTGGGCCAGATTAGAATGTTCATTTGAGCCGCAACACGACAAAACCAACAAAGTGGTTGTGCGTCCAGCGCAGACTCAGATCAGCCTGGGCATTTGCCCAGCCTGATCAGAGTCTTCGCTGTCCGCATGAAGGTAGTTTAGTCCCTAAGCTACCCTTTAAGCGCTTAGTGAAGCGTCTGATCAGACTGGGTGGATGACCAGGCTGATCTGAGTCTGTGCTGGGCGCACAACCACATTGTTGGTTTTCTCGTGTCGCGGCTCATTTAAGAGTTACTTTAAGAGAGACTGATACTTACAATGGAGAAAATGTTGTCCTGGGCATAGCAACTTTTTTTTTTTTTTTTTTGAATCTTGATCAAACTTGCTGATAACCAGGACATGCATAAACTCTCTGACAAGTTTGAAATTTGGCTATATTGTATATTTCGCCTTGGAGTTACTTGCCCTTGAGTGCTTAAAAAGCTCATATTTGACCTTATCCCAGGCTAACCTCTTTATTTTTGTTTATTATCCTTATTGTAACTTCATCAAACTTGCTGATATTAACCAGGACAAGCATAACAACTCAGACCAATTTGAAATTAGGCCGTATTGTGCAATTTACTTTATTACTTACCCTTGAGTGCTGAGGATAAATGGACTCAACTGAGCTACAGGACCAGTGGTCCTTTGGTGTTACTGGGGCATTATTAAGAGCATCAACCACTGCCAAATGACTCCAGTAAACAATATTAAGGTGAATTGTTATACTTTCAGAGGAAGCAACTCTACTATTTCTGCCTCCCTTCTCAGTAGGTGTCAACTCTTAATTGAAAGAATTTGCTCCTCTAGGAGCAAAACAAGTTTGCTCCTTTAGGAGCAAATTCTTTCTTCTAAGAGTACGAGGGTCATCCAATAAGTCTTGCAAACGCCGTCATTACTGCTTTATTAATTGAGGTAGGGTTATCAAATTACACCATTAACAGCTTACGTATATAATAGTCATATGTGCTAAAAATAATACATGTGCCATTCCTTTCTCAGATATGGGTGGGTTTTGAATGCAAAGGTGTAAGCGATACCGGCGGTGAAATTGCACAAACATGACGTCTTTTGCAAGAGCTTAGGGGAAGAAAATTCCTGTATATATGTTTATTATTCTTTCAAATTACAAGAATTCATATTCTAAAGTAATCGCACTATATTTAAGAATTCAAATAAGAGACAACTATTACTTCACATTACCAAACAAATGTGGTTGCTAGGCAACAAGAGAATATTACAGAATTCTAGCAAAATTTTAGTTTTTGACGTTTACCTCTGGTTTCTTAAGGCTGCAAGCGATATTAAACGCGGCTCGACGCGTATACTTTCTCTAATATCTACATTTCAGCATCTCGGGACTATTCTTTGATAACAAATTAATGGCAGTTTAGGAAACACTTCATCCGTTGTGAAAGCCTCTTCTTCACATACTCATTTTATATGGTATCTTAGCTGCCCGAAAAACATGGTGATCTTCCTTTGAACAATAATAATATCTTGACTGACGGCAAAATCTTAACCTTGGTACCGTGTACATACTTCACTATTATTTTCCGTATCTCCCAGCAATTTTCAGATATTCACAAGGCTTCTGAACTAAGCTAGGGGATCTTAAACAGACAACTAGAAGCCACCGCCGCACACATAATGGTTGTATTCTTCAGTTGCCTAGCAACGCCATTTGCAAGATCATGACGTTTCTGGAAATTGTTGACTGGAAAGAAGGAAAGATGAAATGTAGGAATGTGGATTGCTTGATTCGTTTTTAATTATCGTTTGCCTGAAACGCGGCCGTTTGCAGGACTTATTGGATGACCCTCGTAGACCCATTTTTTCAGAGAGCTTCCTTATCCAGAGAAGCTAACAGGAATTCATGCAAGTTAATATAGCGTTACAGAGCTCTAGATAAGAGGGCATATTTGGTGATAATTAGGGATAATTTTTGTTAATTCTGCATAAAAACATATGTTGTGACCCCTCATCTGAACCGTCTCGACGAGACAGTTCAGATGAGGGGTCACAACATATGGTTGATGAGAAATAAGAAAAATTATCCTTAATTATCATCAAATACACCCTCTTATCTAGAGCTCTGGCGTTATTTACGATAAGAGGCAGGTGGTGTTTATTAGAGCAGGGTTGTTTATTAGGATTAAAACAGTATTTCATGATTAATTTCTAGTTAAAATTGTAATATTTGATTCTTGTTTTCTTTCCAGTTGTGGAATATGACCTTCATTTGTCAGTAGCAGAAGCAAGGGCCAAGTTGAAAGAAATCTTCACAAAAAACAAAAATGTAACAGATGTTCGAGTTATTGATCTTCTTATATTTAAGGTAAGAAGCATTTCAAAGCATCAGATAGCTGGGAAGATAGTTATAGGATAATCTTTCTTACATTACAATGAAAGAATATGTTGTTACCCCTCATTAGAAACATTTCAATAAGACGATTCTAATGAGAGATCACAACTTATGTTTTATGCAAAAATAAGCCAGGTTCTGAGGTTATAAAACCTTTTAGCTAACCTGAGCCAGCAGCTCCCGGGGAGGGGGGGGGGGGGGGGGGGGGGGCTTATAGGATGGGAAGGCTCCATCGTCTGTCATCCGTCCACAATTTCAAATGACTTCTTCGCTGAAAACGCTGGGCCAATTGTAACCAAATTTCATATGAAGCCTCCTTGGGTCTTAGGAACGAAATGTAGTTCAAACCGTCCCGATCACATGACCAAGATGGCCACCACGCCCATATATGGTCAAAACCGATAGGCCAGGCATTGAAACTTAGTCTGTAGTATTGGGTATTTGAGTATTACCAAGATCATTCAAATTATGACCTTGGTTTGACCTTGACCTTTTTACGGTAAGGTTAAATTTGCTACCTTGTGCTTTTATATGGCAAAATGCTAGAACACAAGATATCTTGGAAACTGTTGAAGATTTTGGGCTTAAAATTTGGTATCTACAGTCATCTTAATGAGTACATGAAGATTTATGAATACAAGAGGTCAAGGTCATTCTTTGACCTTTGACTCAGAACTCTCATATTTTCAAACAATCTCCTCAAAAGCCACTGGGCAAATTGAAACCAAATTTCATACAGAGCCTCCAGGGGTTGAATGAACAAAAATTAGTTCAAACAGTCTAGGTCACATGACCAACATGGCCGCCATGCCCATATATGGTAAAAACCCTTAAAAATCTTCTTCTCCAGAACCAATTGACCGATGGCCTTGAAACTTGGTATGTTGCATTGGGTACATGAGTACCATCAAGATGGTTCAAATTATGACCTTGGGTTGATCTATATGGGAAAATGCTAGAACATAAGATTTCATGGAAAATTTTGAAGATTAAGGCCTAAAATTTGGTATTTGCAGTCATCTTAATGAGTACATGAAGATGTGTGAGTACAAGAGGTCAAGGTCATCCTTTGACCCAAAACTCTCATATTTTGACAATTTCAAACAATCTCCCCTAAAACCTTTTGGCCAATTGTAACCGAATTTCATATGGAGCCTCCAGGGTTGAGGGAATGAAAGTTTGTACAAATGGTCCAGGTCACATGACCATGATGGCCACATCTGCCATTTGTGGTAAAAACTTTTAAAAATCTTCTTCTCCAGAACCAATTGACCGATGGCCTTGAAACTTGGTATGTAGCATTGGGTACTCCAGTACTATCAAGATTGTTCAAAATGATGACCTTGGGTTGACCTTGACCATTTTATGGCAAGGTCAAATATGGGAAAATGCTAGAACATAAGATTTCATGGAAAGTTTTGAAGATTTAGGCCTATAAATTGGTAAATACAGTCATCTTAATGAGTACATAAAGATTCATGAGTACAAGACGTCAAGGTCATTCTTTGACCTTTGACCCTGAATTCTCATAGTTTGACAATTTGAAACTTCATTTTAAAAGCCACTGAGCAAATTGTAACAAAAAATCATAAAGAGCCTTCAGGGGTTGAAGGAACGAAAATTTCTTCAAATGGTCTGGGTCACATGATTTACATGGCCACCATGCCCATATATGCTTAAAACATTTAAAAATCTTCTTCTCCAGAACCAGTTGACTAATGGCCTTGAAATTTAATATGTAGCATTGGGTACGCCAGTACTATAAAGATTGTTTAAATTAAGACCTTTGGTTGACCTTGACTTTTTAGCTCGCCTGAACGAAGTTCAGGAAGAGCTATTGCACTACCCCCGGCGTCAGCGTCGGTGTTGGCGTTGGCGTTAGCAAAATGTTAAAGTTTTATGTTAAAGTTTTTTATGTGATTGGCAAGGTGCTGTCAGGCGAGCTATCCTGTCTCTGTGACAGGTCTTGTTTTACAGCAAGGTCAAATATGGGAAAGTGCTTGAACATAAGATTTCATGGGAAGTTTTGAAGACTGGCCTAAAAATTGGTATATACAGTCGTCTTAATGAGGTCATGAAGAATCATGAGTACAAGAGGTCAAGGTTATTCTTTGACCTTTGACCCAGATCTCTCATATTTGACATTTTCAAACATTTCCTCAAAAGCCAAAGGGCCAATTGTAAACACATTTCATATAGAGCCTCCAGGGATGAATTGAACAAAAATTAGTTCAAACAGTCCAGATCACGTGACCAACATAGCCCCCATACCCATTTATGGTATAAACCTTTAATATTTTTCTTCTCAAGAACCAATACACCAATGGCCTTGAAACTTGGTAAGTAGCATGCAGTACTAGAGTACTACCAAAACTGTTCAAATGATAATCTTGGATTTACCATGACCTCTTTTTGCGGCATGGACAAATATAAGATTTCATGGAAAGTTTTGAAGATTTTGGCCTAAAAAATGGTATAAATGGCTGTTTTAATGAGTACATGAAGATTTTTTAGTACAAGAGGTTATGGTCATTCTTTGACTTTTGACCCAAGACTCATATTTTGACAATTTCAGACATAAGAAAAACTCACTGTGCCAATTGCTTAGGTGAGCGGTTCAGGGCCTCATGGCCCTCTTGTTTCATGCTCAACTCAGCTGAGCATGAAATTTTACCTGCTAATTAGAAATAGCAAATTACTGATATAATATGTATTGAAAACGGATGTATTGAGTGGGATCTAGAAGAAGGTCTTTACTGGACAAGTCGATTGGATTTTGATTTGTCTGACCCTTTTGGGTTCTTTTGAAGTGATGCAAATCTGTTACCGTTTTTACTGAGTAATAACACAGAGGTTTCTCTCGTCAAAAAAATCCTCAAAATCTTCTTATCTAGATTTTCTGGATTGTTTTGAACGGGGAAAACCCATCTTATAGCAGAGTTTCGTAAGACTGATTTAGTTCTTTGGGGTCATTCCTGCAAGGGAAACACCATGTTATAACCAAACAAATTGAGCAGCGACTGACAAAACTAACAAAGTGGAATATTCGCCCAGCGAAGACTCATATCAGCCTGGGCATCCACCCAGCCTGATCAGTCGTCACTATGTTCTTTAAAGGTAGCTAAGGGACTAAGCTAGCACATTGCAGACAACGAAGACTCTGATCAGACTAGGCGGGTACACAGGCTGATCTGAGTCTGCGCTTAGCGTGCATGCCAGTTTGTTGGTTTTATCGTGTCAGGGCTCATATGCACAGGATATAATTGATTCTGCTAATTTTCGCTTCCTGCAGAGACTATCCATCATATTTGGCTTCTGCCGAGACTGTCCAAGATCTCTTGCTTCCTGCGGAGACTTCTGTACATGATAAATGGCTTCATGCAGAGACTGTCTGCATGATTCTGCTTCCTGCCGAGGCTCTCGGCAGGAAGCTGAGTCACGCGGACAGTCTCGGCAGGAAGCCATTTTTCGAGGACAGTAACTAGTCTTTGCAGGAAGCAAAAGTTCGCAGACAGTCTCGATGGAAGCCAAATATGATGTACAGTCTCTGCAGGAAGCGAAAATTAGGGGAATCGATTATACCCTGTGATATGGTACCATTTCTATTACAGGGTCAGCAGGAATTAGTGGAGGTTACTAATAGCTGGAAACAACGTCTACATATAATGAAGTATTTCAAGGATTCTGAAGAGCCCAGACCAACGGACTTCCTGTCAAAATTTATAGCAGGACATGAGTCGTAACTGAATCTTGGGATTGTTTTTAGGCTTGCTGTGTATAAAAGAATGCTAGATCACATTGTATAATATTGGAATCGTGAAGTTACACTATTATAGAGAATAAATAAACCCAAGTTACTTTTTAGAGAATAAGTAAACCCAAAGTAACATTAAAGCGAAAAAAGTAAACCCATGTTTTGTAGATTTACGGTAAAATTTTTGTCTAGACATCTATCCAGACACTGCTTTTCCGGTATCTGGGTCATAGGAAGCAGCAAACTTTTTTGTTGAAATTTCTGGTTTAGCTCTGTTCTGTGATAATTTCTTGAAACACGGTCCTTGACAGAATTTTTGTCCTTTTATTCCTCTTTAGAAAGGTATGAGGTGTTATTAGAATCATATTTTAGAATCATCTTAATAAGAAGGTTATGATGATACCTAACATTATATCTGTTTAACCCATTCCATTTGGGATACCCAATCAGCAGACGGCAAAAATACCCAGAATGCAATTGGTTAAGCTGAATGGATACACTTGTAGGGTCGAAACTCGGTAATTTTAACTTTTACCTACCTTCATATTCGAAATTAGGGCCAACTTTTGAAAAAAAGAATCTGTCTCCTAGGAGAGCAGATTTTTACCTTGAATAGAAAACCTCATTTTGGAAGGGCTTTCAGTGTTTTCCCCAGAAATTTCAGAAGGCATGTTGCTTTTAATACAAAAATCAGTTTTTGACTTGTTGATCTATTTTTAAAATCCTTAATGTAGCAATCCTTTGCCAAAATAAGCCTGAACTTACATTATAAATATTTTATTGATGATCCTTAATGCATATAATACAACTTTACGGGCTAAGAAATGAAAACAGTGACTTTTTTCACTATTTTGTGTGCCCACAGAATTGGGAAAAATTGCGTCCTATTCTACGAGAATTTGGAATTTCAGAAACATCTTTATTTAGCCTCAAGTGGTGGGATAGGGACATGATACTATATATATATTATTTACATTCAGTTATAGCTATATATCTGCCAGTTCTAAGCAAGCAAGTAAATTTATGCTTGTAAGATGGTCCCCAGAAAACTTCTTCCTGCAACTGGGAATTTTTCAACTTGCAGTTGGGAAAAAAAGAAACAATTTTGAATTGGGACTGGTGCCTTTTATGGGCACCACTTTTATAGAGAAAAAAATCACTGGAAAATAATGGCATTTTTATAAACTATCACTGGAAGTTAAGGCATGTTGCGAAGGTAATTTTAAGAGGAAAGCATGTAGCAAGCGACATGTCTTAAAGGTCTGGGGAGATCACTGGGCTTTGTATTCTAGGGAAGCAAATAGACTCCACAAATTGTTTTCCAATTACAAATTGTGAAAAAAAACGAACATGGAGGTGTACATACACACCTTTAGATTATTCAATGATGATATCTGACTATGTTGTGTTCACAGAGCTCTAGATAAGAGGGCGTATTTGGTGATAATTAGGGATAATTTTTGTTCATTCTGCATAAAAACATATGTTGTGACCCCTCATCTGAACCGTCTCAACGAGACGGTTCAGATGAGGGGTCACAACATATGGTTTCGATGAGAAATAAGAAAAATTATCCTTAATTATCATCAAATACGCCGTCTTATCTAGAGCTCTCGTTCATATGGAGAAATAGAAAAAAAATATATATTAATCCTATTATCTGCCCTGGGGGGTTGAATTTCATGAAAGGGGGCATCAAAATTGCCATAAATCAACCACTGACTGGCAAATACCTCTTATAGACAGTTTCAAGGGGCATGTACTTGCAGAGGAAGCAACTAACATTTTTGCCTCCCCTTTCAGTAGGAAACTACTCTTACTGGAAAGAATTTGCTCCTAAAGGATTTAAGAGTAAGACGCCATGTGAAAGACGCCATGTCTTTTAATAAGGGTAGACGCCATGTCAAAGAGCTACCTCAGGTAGAGAAGCAAACAAGAATTCATGCAAGGTAATATAACATTTTTTTTATTTTTTTTAGAAAGCAGGGAGCCTTAATTAGAGCAGGGGTGTTTATTAAGATTAATAGTTTAATACATTATTCAGCTATTCTGTATCGACTTTATACTTCTCTGGAGCTCTGGACCTGGTTGTTCAAAACAGTCAGTGTTGTTACGATGTAGTTTAAAAAAAAAGTATATATGTTTGGAGCAATTGCATTGTTGCAAAAATTCCATTTCGGCAGAAAATATAAGCACACTTGATTTTATGTGTTATATGAGGTTTGAAAAATCTTTGACAAACAACTTAGTTAAGCTAATGATGGTTTGTACATATGGGTTATGAATTGTAATTCAGCTATGCAGTTTTTGGATCTTGCACATGTAGATTAAGGTGTATGGGTACACCCCATTTTTTCTGCCATTTTTACAAGGGAGACAACTTTTGTGACTGTGTGCCTCCCTGGACAACCATTCATCCCAGCATGGGTTCTACTTTTACAGGAAAGAATTTACTCCTGTGGGAGTAAATTCTTTCCTGTAAGAGTTGATCCCCATTGGCAAAGGAGGCAAGAATTAAAATGACAGAATTGCTTCCCCTGAAAGTGTACCCATTCACCATAAGAGCTAGAATGGGTCAAAATCATAACAGTATAGTTCTGTAATATATGCAGGCTTGTTTGAATTCAGTATTCCAGTCATGAAAATCAGTAATTTTATATATATTTTGTGGCCCCTGATTTGAACCGCCTTATAGAAGCAGTAAGGGTGATGGCTAAAATGTAATACCAGTCACTCTCATGCCCAACGGTGATCAGTAGCAATAAGCCATAGAGATGAGTGTCCGGTTCAGCATTAGAAGTGCAGAAATGCACACCTTATCTGGAGTTTAGTCAATATCTATATGTGTAAAATATTAGAATGCTATTTTGTCACTTAGACTGGTTCTTTCTCATATGCAAGGGTTAAATATATGGTCATTTACTTTTGTTGTATTTTGCCGTAGCATTTAAATTATATATGCTCATATAGCTAATCTTTTCATGTGCGAAAAGAGCTACCTTTATGTGAAATTCTTATATTTTACATAAACACATTTCGGAGAAAATGATTTGCTTTTTTAATTTTGGTGTTAATCTGGGTTGTGCATGAGAGTGATTGGCAGGCGTGTTCTGTGGAAGTTAAGAATTGTCATCACACACTCCTCTTTACTAGAGCTATGTAAAAAGGCATCTGCTTGTTCATGTTGGGCATGGAAAAAGAAAGGGTGAAGCTGCATGTGGACATCGGGTGTTGGCATTCCAGATATTGTTGATTGAATTAGGCCTATCTATAAACATAGATCTGCCTATTTATATGGACAGTCTGATCAGTATCTTCATTGTTTCACTAGTGGCCTTGTTGAAAGTGCATGGCCAAAGCTTCAGACTAGCAGGAGTTTGGACAACAGTTCTTCAACATTGTTTTCTTATTTCTCCATAAAAGTGTCTATCACATGACAAGGTGTTAAAAATGGGGTCATTTGATAAACAGAATCTTACCCTCGTGGTCATTTCATATGAAATTTATGAAATTCGACAAAGGCTCGTTTCATAAATTTCATCTGAAATGACCACTCATGTAAGATTCTCTAGATTTCTGACCAACCATTTTTTTGTCTTTCAGAGGCTGTTCTAATGAGGGAAGTTTTAATGAAGGGTCAAAAATACAATCTTATGAAGAATGAACAAAAATTATCTTTGAATTAAGAATTACAGGGACTCCTGTATGGATGGATATTTAAGAAATGAATTTCATTTTTCTGAGGTTTATCGAAGTGTAAACTACATTGGGTCACGTGCAAAGTGAATGAACCCCGAAGGGGTTCATGTAAACTTTGCTAGTGGCCCAATGTAGTTTACACTTCGATAAATCTCAGAAAAATTAAGTTCATTGCTTATATTTACATTCGTTTCAATCAAATTTTTTCATGAAAAATCTTTTAAAAGTGCTAAAATTGAAGCAGTAAAACATGTACACGCAGTTTTTTCTGCTAACAGCAGAACGGCATGCATGACGTCATGACGTTGCTGACGTCCAATCAGGTTGTAGAGCGCTATTGTTTATTCTGACGTCATTGACGTCGCGTGTCTAAATGTAATTATTGGAATGTAAACTACATTACGTTCCAATGGTTTACTATAGGGCTTTTCAGTAAATACATCAAGAATGTAAATATTAAAGAATAATTCTAAAATAAGATGATGTCTGTAAAGTTATAAACACGTTGTGATCTGTCATTAGAACTGTCTCACTGGGACGGTTCAAATGAGGGGTCACAATATGTTTACATTGAGAAATAAGAAAATTTGAGCCACTACATGGGAAAACCAACAAAGTGATTGAGCACCCAGCACAGACTCAGATCAGCCTAGGCATCCACCCAGTCTGATCAGAGTCTTCTCTGTCTTCATGGAGGTAGCTTAGACTCTTATCTACCCTTAAGTGCTTAGCAAAGAGTCTGATCTGAGTGTGCGCTTGGCGCACAATTATCAGTTTATTGGTTTTTGGTTTTCCGGTGTCGCGGCTCAAGTAATATCCCAGGATTATCATAAAAACACTACCCTAAAGTAGATCTGGAGCTCTGGAACTATCATTTATACCCCTTTTGTCCCAAGCTCTGATAGTGAGCAGTGAAGACAATGATCAGACAGAGGTAGATCTCGACATTTAACTTAGCTAATCCAACACTTGACATTTCACAAACAGAACTTTGCCTTTTCTCTTGATGTGACTTTTATGATTTAGTTGAAATTTAAATTGGTGAGTTAAAACATTTCTAAATAAAAGTAGAAATAGTGGAAATGGTATTGATTTGTATTTTTAAGCCTGTGAACATGTAGATCAAGTTGTGTGGGTATGTCCCCATGCTTTACTACCTTTTTATGCACTCTTCAAAAAAACAAAAAAACAGACGTATTTTGTCTTGGCACTGCCTGTCAGTATGTCTGTAAACATTCTTGTACACACCATAACTCAGTAACTGTTGGGACATCTTCATGAAATTTTATACGAACATAGGGAACTTTATGCTTCAATACGGCAGAAATTGCTGATAGCGACTTACTTGTTTATCCGAGAGCTTACCTGTTGAAATCCTGTCGAGTGCTATATGCAGTTACATTGGAGTACAATGTAAAATGTAAAATTAAATACATATATGATAATACAACAGTTTTGTCGCACCTGCTTTAACAATTTGCGATGTAGGCGTCCGGTTTTCCGTCAGTTCCTCCGTCAGACCGTACGTCCATCTGTGCGTCCGTCCATTCACGATTAAGTTGACCCTAGCATTTAAGTCCATTCAACAGACTTATTCTCTGAAACCACTGCATCCCTGATTCTCAAATTTCTCATGCTGCATAATCAGACTGCAGGGCTTTAGAATAGTGAAATTCAGCGGGGTTGAGAATCCAAGATGGTAGCTGTTACTAAAAAATAGCAAAACCAACAAAATTCACTTTTTCTCCACAACCACTTGGTATATTTAGCTGAACTTTTGTATGAAGCATTAGTGGAACCTTGGTATGCAGAATTACCAAAATGAAAAAAATCTGTAGCCGAATAAGGTCACAGTAACAGTTTTTAATTTACGTTGACCCTAGTGTTCAAATCCATTCAACAGACTTATTCTCTGAAACCACTGCATCCATGGTTATCAAATTTGACCTGCTGCATAATCAGACTGCAGGGCTTCAGAATAGTTAAATTCAGCCGAGTTGAGAATCCAAGATGGCAGCTGTTACTAAAAATAACAAAACCAACAAAATTCACTTTTTCTCCAGAGCCACTTGGTATATTTAGCTGATATTTTGTATGAAGCATTATAGTGGTACCTTGGTATTCAGAATTATCAAAATGAAAAAAATCTATAGTGGAATTAGGTCACAATAACTGTTCTTAATTTAAGTGGACCCTAGCTTATATTTACTTCGACCCTAACATTTAACTCAATCTAAATTACTTATTCTCAGAAACTACTGCACCCATGGTTCTCAAACTTTACATGCAGCATCACCAGACTACAGGGCTTCTGAATGCTAAAGTTACTTAAAATAGCAAAACTAATAAAAATTCACTTCAATTTACGTTGACCCAAATGACTTATTCTCAGAAACTAGTGCACCCATGGTTCTCAGATTTCACATGCAGCATCATCAGGCTAGGCCCTGGCAGGTGCGACAGAGCTTTCCGCGGAAACCTTGTTTTATAAGTTATGAATATAAACTTCAGTCTTTGTCCTTTAATATGGTGTAAAAATATATAAAATAACTGCATGTTTTGATTCTTCTATCGGCTTTTGAAGTTTGAAGCTTCAGTCACCTGAAATTATATATGAATCATGTTGAAAATGCCCAAGAAGCTATGTTCAGCCTAGAATTTGAAAATGATCGAATTTTCTATAAACTTTTTTATAAGTTATCACCATCGAGAGATTTTATAAGGTTTACATTCATGTAATTCATTATAAAATAATTGCACTATAGGTATCTTCCATGGATCTCTAAACATACAGGAATGCGTGTTTCGATAAAACCTTGCTCATCATTATGTCTCAAATAGTCTTAAGTCCAAATCCGCCTGCATTGCCCAAAGGCTTACACCACAACCTTTCTTGGTATTTGTGTTTTGTTTATATTTTTCATGTGTGCTTTTTAGCTCGCCTGAACGAAAGTTCAGGAAGAGCTATTGTTGTCACCCTGGCGTCGGCGTCCCCGTCGGCGTCCGAAATGGATGTTTTGGTTAAAGTTTTTTTATGTGATGGGCAATGCGCTGCAGGCGAGCTATCCTGTACACGGACAGGTCTTGTTATGATCTACAATTAAGAAAGGAACAATATTTATAAAGTCTGATTATGAAAGAAAGAACGAAAAAAAGAACGAATGAATGAAGAAATGAAAATAGAGAAAGAAGTCACTTAACTCTAACACGTGACAATCAAACATGAAAAGACGGTTAATCGACTATTTGTAGTTTCAAACAAAATCTTTTAATAAGCTAAAAAACAACAACACAACTATGAAAACAAATAATTACATATTTTATGGTATTGTTAATTTAATCTATTAGTCATTATATACTGAACAAAAATAAAAACTTGACGGTTTTTATTTCTCAATTCCAGCCAACCTAGCAAATTTGTAATGTATATATGGATGTTTTCGAGTTGGACAGACATCTGATTACTTAAATCATGAAACATTATTGGTAAATGTTTGTCCTGTCCGGAGTTATCTGACTTATTCCTATTTTATTAATTCAGAAAAGAACTTTAATTTGCGCATGCGCAGAAGAAAGTTCTTTTGTACGCAATAAACAGTAGTTCCAGTATGCCTAGAAAACACTTTAAACGCTTATGGTAATTGTAACCACAACCTGAAAATAACGTTTAAAGTTTCAAAACTTTCAGATGATCTCCCTTTGAATTAAACATATATAGAGATTTATTAAATGCCGTATCTTCTATACCAATGCGTCTTTTTCGTTATTTTCTTCGTAATTAGTTTGCTTGTCTTGCAAACTCAATGTGTTTATTACTAAATTTATTTGAAAGCCATTTATAAAACTGCCATTAAGACTCAAATGTGTAATGGGAATTCCATTGAAACTGAATTTCTGACTCCATAATGGCGTGGATAATGATGATTTTCGTCTGGTCCTTACGGCCTCCTAGTCGACCGTGCATCGGCATAATTTTAGCCTATTTTAGCCATACTGATTTGATTTAATAACGGCAAAGCGTTGCAAACAGATTTTTTTTCATTTAAGCAGACTTCAACGATTTTGAATTTGTTATTTTTTGTGTGTGTGTGTGTGGGGGGGGGGGGGGGGGGGGGGGGGTTGAGCATAGATTACAGAAAAGCACCCTTGTGACGTTACAATAGCCTCAATTTGCTGTATCTATGGAATCTTGAAATTTGTGTGATTATGATATGACAGAATAATTACATTTTCTTAAACTAAAAGCATTTTTATGTCTCACTATTTCCCGACTAGCGTAGGATGAAACATAGCGACTGTCAAGTTTTTATTTTTGCTAAGTATATAATTTCTGTGTTTGCGCTAACAGTTTTGTTTGAAATTTATTTGATTGTGATGGGGCCTTTATCAAAGAAACCGAAATATGGTTTGTCTATCACGGTGCTCGGACATTTCGGCCTAGGACGTTTCGGCCTAGGACAGTTTGGCCACCGACATTTCGGCCACAGAAATATGAGTAACTTAAAGCTAGTCTTAATGAAGTCCAATGATTTTTAGCTCACCTGAGCACGAAGTGCTCAAGGTGAGCTATTGTGATCGATATTGTCCGTCGTCCGTCGTCCGTCCCTCCGTCCGTCCGTCCGTCCGTCTGTCCGTCCGTCGGTCAACAATTTCTTCAAACATCTCCTCCTAGACCAGTGGGCCAATTCTAAAATAATTTACACAAATGTTTCTGTTATAGCCCTGAACCAAAATTGCTAAAATGGTTACGCTCTGCTAAACAAAATGGCCGCCAGAGCTAAAAATAGAAAAACCTTTAAACGACATCTTCTCTGAAGCCAATTGCTCGATTTCAAAATAATTTCACAGAAATGTTTGACTTATGACCCTGAACCAAAATTGCTAAAACGGTTCCACTCCGCTGAACAAAATGGCCGCCAGAGCTAAAAATAGAAATCTAAAAATAGAAAAACCTTTAAAAGACATCTCCTCTGAAGCCAATGGCTCGATTTCAAAATAATTTCACAGAAATGTTTGACTCACGGCTCTGAACCAAAATTGCTAAAACGGTTCCACTCCGATGAACAAAATGGCCGCCAGAGCTAAAAATAGAAATAAATCTTAGAATGACACAGAGGGCACAGTTATGATCCAATCATCATGAAACTTTGTTAGAATGTTTATCTGAGTAAAATCTAGACCAAAATTGAAACTAGGTCATGTGAGGTCAAAAACTAGGTCACTAGGTCAAATCTTAGAAAAACCTTGTGTACACTATGGAGGACACAGTTATGATCCAATCTTCATGAAACTTTGTCAGTATGTTTATCCTTATACAATCTAGACCAAGCTTGAAACTGTGTCATGTTGGGTCAAAAACTAGGTCTAGGTCAGATCTTAGAAAAACCTTGTGTACACTCTAGCGGGCACAGTTATGATCCAATCTTCATGAAACTTTGTCAGAATGCTTATCTCTATGAAATCTAGACCAGGTTTGAAACTGGGCCATGCCAGGTCAAAAACTAGGTCACTAGGTCAGATCTTAGAAAAACCATGTGAATGCTCTAGAGGGCACAGTTATGTTCCAATCTTCATGAACTTTGTCAAAATGTTTATCTCCAACAAATCTAGACCAAGGGTGCAACTGGGTCATGTTGGATCAAAAACTAGGTTACTAGGTCAAACCTTAGAAAAACATTGTTGATAATCTAGAGGGCACAGTTTTGGTTCAACTGTCATGAAACTTTGTGAGAATGATTATCTTAATTAAATCTAGGCCAAGTTTGAAACTGGGTCTTGTCAGGTCAAAAACTAGGTCACTAGGTCAAATCATAGAAAAACCTTGTGTACACAATTGTGGCTTTATTTTGCATTGAATCTTCATGAAACTTTGTCAGAATGTTTATCTTCATGAAATGTGGGCCAAGTTTGAAACTGAATAATGACTGATCAATAAACTAGATCGCCAGGTCAGATCTTCGAAAAACATTGTGTACAGTCTAGAGGGCACAGTTTTGATCCAATCTTCATGAAACTTTGTCAGTATATAGATTAGAAAGTGCAAAACTGCTCCAATTGAAACTATCATCAAATCGATGATCTTCCATGTTATTTCATCATAACTCAGGTGAGCGATTTAGGTCCATCATGGACCTCTTGTTTGTTGTTATCGTGATGTTTTATGGACCTCCAACATCTTTAAGGTCATTTTGAGCATTTCTTGGCAAAAACATGGTGAGCAATTATTTCAACTACTTGAACTAGGGCTTCAAATGATATTTGGTTAAGTGTTTTGTTAGGTTTAAATACTTTTAAAGTCATTTTGAGCATAGTCTGGCACATATGCCATCCCCACTTCTGGGCCAGTGTGGCCTTTATCATTCATTTGATGCCTATAATAACTTTATGGCTGATGAATCTGTGTAGCACCCATTTTTGACTTTAAGAGATATGATTGGAGTTATTTTTTAGCCCAGTCATACATTTTTGTGCCATGTGTGTAGAAAACCATCCAATGAAAATTTTAAATGGTTTATAGTAGCATATTTTCATTTCCCAGTTTTTTCAGATTTGGCCGAAACGCCCCTGGCCGAAATGTCTGTGGTTGAAATGTCCGTGGCCGAACTGTCCTAGGCAGAAACGTCCGTGGCCGAAATGTCCTACATTCGTCTATCACAGAGTAGGATCTTACAGAATCATATTTTTATTGACTAGCTAACTGGCAGTTTGTTCATTTATAATTAGGAGACATGGAGAGATATACACTGCATTGCTCTCTACTGTCGAAAAACTGTTGACAGTAAGAAACTAAATCATGGTGAAGTTTTGTTCGTAACGTTGTTTAAGGATTAATAGCTAAGGAAAATGCTATGAAACATTTTCTTGCAAGGCTATAGAACTATTTCTTCTTATGTTTAACTTCATTTGTAATATTTCTGTTCATAATGAAAAATTCGTCCCTTTAATATATCACTGTTTTAAGTGATGCTAGAAAGGAATATTTAAAGATAATTTTTTGTGTGTGCTATTTTCGGTATTTCTGCTAAAACGAGTACTTGCGATCATATAAGCCTGTGCATCTGTGCAATGTTATCAGCCTCTGATATGTGCAAAGTGATAAGACCGAACAATGTCTGAACAGTTTGCGCAAGCTGATCGGAATACGTTGATAATACACTACCTGTGTAGTATACAATATAAGTAACATGTTTATTACGCGTGCATTAATCGATCATCGATCATAAAATCCGATATTACCTCATATCAGTTATCGTAAATCACGGTAATTGTTATCTTGTTCTTGTTCCAAACCCTTTTTCAAATGAGAACCGCACCAGAGTGTGTCGCGTTAAAGTTTGTTATAAACTCATCATGAAATAATCAAAGATAAATGCTAAGAAATATAAAGCTGCAATATTTAATTTAAGCATTTAGTTATTATCAGTTTCGGGCATGACTTACAATATATATTTTAGTTTACACAATATAGATTGATCAATATGCAAACAGACTCAGACCAGCTTATGCACTTGTGAAACACTGGTCTGAGCCTATGATCAGTTAATAATTTGTCAAACTGATCTGAATTTTCGATCAAAATATTTTAAGCATGTGTGATCAAATCAGGCTGTGCCTGTGCGCAAACCATTTAAAATTGGCAAGCTGGTCTCATGTTGTAATTAAATTTAGAATTAAAAACAGTTAGAAATACGAAGATACAAGGCACTCGTCAGTGGTCCAGCCAAAGCAAGGTCATTTTTTCTGGTCATTGTTCATAATTTTTTTCATATGAGCCGCGATACGATAAACCAACAAAGTGGAATTAGCGCCCAGTGAAGACGCAGATCAGCCTGAGCAGCCACCCAGTCTTTGCTGTGCGATTAAAGGGTATCTACTACTCTGAGCTACCTCCATGCCGACATTGAAGCCTCTGGTCAGATTAGGCGGATGCTCAGGCTGATCTGACTCTGCTCTGGGCGTACATGCACCTGTGTTTGTTTTGTCATGTTGCATCTCATTTAATTGTTTGCTAAAGTCATCGACTAAGTAGCCTACTCAGCCGCTGTCATCGACACGCCATCTGTTTGTCACATGTCTTGTCAAAACAATGCAATTTCAAAATTAACTCCTCCTAACGGCAATGAAAGTCAGAAATCGATATTTAATCGGATATATATTAAAGATTTTGATGATTTTTAGTCGTATAAAAACAGTAATTTTACCCGCGTCGCAACAAAATCAACACGTACAGTGCCATAGTGCCTTGCGAAGTCTTTGATCAGCCTGGGAAGGATAACCAATGTTCTAAGCTACCTCTGTGCGGACAGCGAGGACTCTGGTCAGAGTGGGCGAATACTCACGCTGATCTGGGTGTTCGCAGGGCGCACATGCCATTTTTTTTGTTTTGTCGTCTCGCGGCTCATTTATTTTTTTTGTTCGCAGAAAAAGCAGCTTTTAAATACTAATCATAAATGTTTAATCTTAAATGTTGCAGATAACGCAGCTTAGCAGAATGCCGACAGATGGAATGTGCATAAAACTTTTGAAAACAGTTTTGTCAAAACAGAAAGTATAAATAAAAAAAAACAGTTTTGTCGAACCAGAAAGCAAAATAAAAGGTTGTCGTTACTGTTGAGGTTTAACGTCCCAGTAAACAATATTTTAGTCATGTCGAGATAATGCCTTTGAATTGCTATTTGCGCGTGCTTGTTATACCCCCGGCATACGAAGTATGCTGAGGGGTATATAGCATTTGTCCGGTGTCCGTTCGTCCGTCCGTCCGAATGTCCAACTGTCCGTCAGCGAGTTAACATTTGCGTTAAAGTTTTGCGTTAAAGTTTTTGAGATCTCATATTATTGAAACCCTTTGTTGGGTTTGGTTTATATATAGCATGATGATAGATGTTGGTCCAGAATTTTATTCTGTACAACCCATACCCATGCCTGTAACCTGTAGGTCAAGGTCACGGACTTTAACTTTTCATGTTAAAGTTTTGCGTTAAAGTTTTTAAAATCTCTATACAAGTAAAATCCTTTATTGGGTTGGGTTTGTGTTTAGCATGATGATAGATGTTGGTCCAGACTTTTATTCTATACCATCCCCCACCCATGTCTGGTCACGGACTTTAACTTTTCATGTTAAAGTTTTGCGTTAAAGTTTTTAAGATCTCTATATAAGTCAAATCCTTTGTTGGATTAGGTATATGTTTGGCCTGATGACAGATGTTGGTCCAAAGTTTTATTCTGTACCATCCCCACCCATGCCTGTTACTTAGAGGCCAAGGTCATGGACTTTGACTTTTCATGTTAAAGTTTTATGTTACAGTTTTTAAGATCTTGAATCATCCTACCATCTTTACACATGCCTGTCACGCAGGGTGTCCACAATTTGAGTAAAGCAAATTTCCCTGACATTTCCCTGACTTTTCCCTGACTAAAATCAAATTTCCCTGACTAACGAGTTTGTATTTTGCACGTAAAGTTCTGACATCTGTTGGCGTCCTCCTCCCCTATAGCCAACCCTTTCCATCTTTTACTTTACCAACTGTAATTGTATTACTCTTTAGTATACATGTATTTTAATTTTTTTTTTTTTTTTCTTTTAATTTATTTTCTATTTTTCTTTTTCTACATACATACATGTACATGTATTTTCAAAAGTTATTTATACTGTTGGATGAGTGCTTGAAATTAAATGGATGTCATTATACAGGGAAATCTGTTGGCCTTCTCCTCCCCTACAGCCAACCCTTACCACCTTTTTTACTCCCAATTGTCATTGTATTACTCTTAGTATTTTCAATTTGGTTTTTTTAATTGTTTTTCTTTGATTTTGTTTTTCTATTTTTTTCTTTTTCTACATACATATATGTACATGTATTAACAAAAGTAATCTATACTGTTGGATGTGGTGCTTGAAATTAGCTGCATGCCAAAATGGACAAAAATACAAGCTAACCAAATAAGATTTATATCTCTTCATAAGTATGCACTTCAAAATGAAATTGATTTAAGTCTTTTTAGGCACTTCAAAACTTAACGATCCAAGGCTAGTTTATATCATTCAAATTTCCAAGGGCCTAAAAAGACTTTATCAATTTCATTTTGAAGTGCATACTTATGAAGGGATATAAATCTTATTAGATTAGCTTGTATTTTGGCATGCTAATCCACAATGTCCTTATCCACAGAGTATCTGAGCTCCAAATCATAGAATAACGGGTCAATCATATAAAAGATAGAATGAAATGTAACAAATACAAACAAATAAGAATGTTTTAGTTGCCACATATTAAAACATACATGTAAATACTGTACAGTAAGTTTTCTTAACATATCTAAAATATTAAGCAATGCATATAATACTTAATTATATCAGTTAGAAATGTTGACAACTTATAATTTGTAGACATTTAGTGAGTAGAGTCAAAGTGAAAGACTAAATAAATAAGACAGAGGATGAATGGCTACAAAGCAAACAAGAAACCACAGCCAACAGTACTGAAAATTAGAAAAATAACACAATTTTCATAAGTGACTTATAGCTCAAGCGAAGGTAATACAACCACCACCATGACCAATTCATATTGCATTAAGTGGTATGGTACATAAGTAGGGTATGTGGTATGGTACAAAATCGTGCACATACCACATATTATACCAGATGCACATACTTGATAAAAGATACTAAACTGAGCTTTGTTTGGAGAACCCTTCTCAATACAGTCCGGTGATTTTAATTCTTTTTATAATTATTATTTTTATGATAATAGCCAAACACAAAGGAACTGCCTTAGCCTTTATTCTTGATGTTTTTATCATTCATAGACTTGTTATTTCAAAATTCCCTGACTTTTCCCTGACTTTTTGCTTAAATTCCAAAATTCCCTGACAAATTTCAAAATTCCCTGACCTTGAAAAAATATTTTTCCCCTGACTTTTTCCCTGACCGTGGACACCCTGCTGTGACCTTAAGGTCAAAGTCACATACTTACACATTTTCATATAGGGTTTGTGTTAAAGGTTTTGTAATCTGCTATCAACCTAATCCTCTACTCTGTTTGGTTTATATTTGGTATGATGATAGGTGTTGCTCTGAAAATTTATTCTATACCAGAAAAATCGGACTGACCTACATTTTATTTGAATTTATAGACTAAGTCACCATAAAATTCTGGTTCCGATAGGCCCTGTTGCAAAATACTTTTTAATCCGACATTGAATTTAGAAACCAATTCATAGTGTCGGCGAAAGAATTTTGAAAATGCTTTTCGAAGTTTATTATATCTACAGCCTTGTTGGAGAAGCTTAGCAGTTAAAATTTTATTACGGGCATTGAAGTCAGTTACATGATTAGACACTCTAGCAAACCGAATAAGTTAAGAAATATAAACCCCGTAAGAGAAAGAAAGGGGAACATCACCGTCCAAAAATGGAACTGGTGAGTGGACATCTTCGATCTCCCATAAATGTTTTAACGTCAAATTGATTTTCTCTATTTTAGCCTGATGTTTTACAAAGTATGTGTAAGCAAACTTTATATGACGTATCTCTTGACGGTCCGACCCAAAATTCCCTATGCATGTCCAACGGAGCGGTGTACGACTGATTATAGGTTCGCCTTGTTTGCCTATTATTTCCGGAATAGCATATATCATGTCTGCGCAATCCAATCCTAACCGGCCTCCTTGCTGAAGTAGGGAAGTCGATGTTTCTATGGTGGTGTCACTGATTCTTGTATTTATTCCTCTCTATGACAGGCATTTACCCGTGACTCTATCTACCGTGCATTTGTTTATCCTCGTGCTTCGTTGCCCATTATACTCATTAGTTCAACGTTAATAGGACTGGTTTCGAATGTCTCTACCTGCCCGTTCAGTACAGTCACAGTCATTTTCTCTGCATTGCCCTGTAGTCCTAGCTCAGCTGTAATATCAGCGTTAACGTAGAATTTTGTAATGGCGTCATCCAGTAAATCTTTGATCTTCAACGAGTGTTCAACATTTTTCAGAATGAATGGAACGGTACGAATCCCTATAAAGTTTGTCCTAATGTTGTTTTGAGCCACCATTGTTGTCTGTTCTTTCCCCTCCGTGGGACAAGTGTTCCGATCTTTTGATTTCTGTTGCATATCTGGCAGTCTCTGTTTCGAAGTTGTTTCGTCGATACGTTTCAATTCGTTGTTATCTATAGAAACCGACATCTGTTTTATGTAGCAGCCTATGATGCAAGTCCATACACTCGTTTTTGACCACATGGACGACTTCTAGGACATGCTTTACATTGGTGTCCCTGTGCTAAACAGCACAACTGATTTTGTTTTGCGACTTTCATCTGTCTATCACTTTTCTTCGATTGAATTCCGGACAATTCCATATCCCATGATTCATTCCTCAATCTTGACAGGGTATCATTTGCGAATTAGGGACATAACGGACCACGGACAAAACGGACCACGGACATAACGGACCACGCTTGGGACAAAACGGACCACGTTCAGGACGAAACGGACCACGTTCAGGACAAAACGGACCACGTTTAAGGTCAAATTTTACCACGTTCAGACCTTCCGTTAACCTTGAGAAAGCATGTTTTAATTTAGTTGCAACACTGATAAAAAAAAATGCATGCTTAAAAGATAAAAATCTTACCATTAAATTAATTAAGATAGTTGCGACAACCAAAGTTAGTTGAGATTATGAACAGTAGTCAAATAATTGTGACCATTTAACATTGTCTTTGGTAATTATATACTCCTTAATCTTTTAATTGGCACCACTTAATGGTCTGGTTTGTCTTCTAGCGTGGTCCGTCTGGTCCTGAAACGTGGTCCGTTTTGTCCTGAAAGGTGGTCCGTTTTGTCCTGAAACGTGGTCCGTTTTGTCCTAGCCGTGGTCCGTTTTGTCTGGTCCGTTTTGTCCATGGTCCGTTTTGTCCGAGTATAGGTCGTTTGCGAAAAAGTGGAGGGCAAAAAATCGATTTTATTTCTTTACTACTGAAGAAATTTTCACGAAACTTTGCAGACCTTAATCTATTACCCATACGAACTCATGCAAGGGATCTCAGAATTTTTTAACAGTTAAATAAAATATTGTCAGATCAACTCCATGTTAAAATCTGTCACTAATTTTTGAAGTTTTACGCTTGGTTGGTGCAGTTTTTGGAACAGCCAGTGCTGTATACACTATATTATGTGCATTCCTTATATGGACATTTACTTATATATAGGGGAAACACACAAGAAAATCCTTTTCAAATGATTGGCAAGCCTCTTGTTTACTCAGTAGTGAGTGAACACATTTCAGACCACATGGTAACTTGTGAATGGATGATATAGTATTAGTATAGTAACTATAAATCAACAATGGCTGTTGTACCATTATGGTAACCTCCTGTGTAAGGATGGCATAAAACTGAGAAGAAAAATGGTAATGATTAATAGAGAAACATTTTATTTAAAGGTCAAAAAATTCTACATTTCCTAGTATGAGTTCGTATAGGTAACAGATTATGGTATGCAAAGTTTCATGAAAATCTATTCAGTATTAAAGAAATTAAATCGATTTTTTGCCCTCCACTTTTTCGCAAACGCACTATACCTCATTTGCGAATAACGACCACTTTTAGCTTCTTTAAAAAATATTCGCTGGTTCCCATATCTTGGTGCTGGGCGAGATGGTGCTTTTGTAGACTTGCCGCTGAAAAAAACGCAAATTGTTTCTGTGGTTATCGTCTGAAATTCGGACTATTGAACTATCCATTCCCGAAATGTCAAAACTGATTTTTCTTTGTTAACATATTCAAAGACCCAGCGATAGTACCTTGCTAGTATTGCTTCCGGCATCTTGCATTGTAGCTTGGTATAGAGGGAACCATCGCCGAGATCGTGATGCTGGCCGGCGTCTTTCAGGCTAATTATGGCAATGTCTCAAAGATCTGCGAAGTCTTCTATATCTTTCGCGTTACCAGACCCTATCTGCAGGAACTGTTCCAGTTCTTCAAGATAAATCCCTATTTGCCTATGTTTTCCTTCGTACTTTCTTTCTAAACATTCCTGATCACGAATCCCTCGAATCGCAAGGCCCAAAGCTACAGTGATCTTTTCGATGTGCTACTGCGATTCAGGCGACATCCAGTAGCGCTGGTATGCGACATTGCAGAAATGTATATGCGAATCGGTACTGCTCCCGAAGACCTGCATTTCCACCGATTCCTATGGAGGAGAATAGATCAAGATCGCCAACCAGATATCTACCAATCTGACCGGGTCGTGTTTGGGGTAAACTCCTCTCCAGGCCCAGTTTGTTTTACAACATCACGCGAGAATATACCTTGACTAATTTCCAATGGCAGCAGGAATGGTTTTCAAGTCCACATAGTACATGGATGTTTCAATGAATTCGGTGTTGATTGAAGATCAAGGAATAGAACTACACAGACAGCTATTAACAAAAGCCGGGATGCGTGCGAAAACGTGGTTGTCTAACTCCTCCAGGGGCCGTATTCATAAAGCCACTTAAGTCGTTGCTATGCGGTTGCTAAGGCTAAATATCTATAAAGGAGATTCCCCACAACTATGAAATTTGCTCTGGAGGAACAGTCTTTGTAAGACTGTTCCTCCAGAGCAAATTTCATAGTTGTAGGGAATCTCCTTCAAAGAAATTTAGCCTTAGCAACAGCATAGCAACGACTGAAGTCGTTTTATGAATACGGCCCCTGGGTGTTGAGGGATATCCTACTCCAGGACCGCAAGGCTTTCACATTCAAGGAGAACGCACCAAGTGGCGAGATGAGGTCCACAAAACGCAATTTTTGAAAAAAGATCGCCACGCTTTTGATATTATCAGCTTTTAGTCCCATTCACCATTAGGGTCAAATATTGCTGCAAGAGATGTGGATGGCCGGGCTGGATTGGTTTGAAGAACTCAGCAAACCATTAATCAACTCAGCACAGACATGGTTCAGTGAATTATCAGTCCTAACACAGTTACAAATACCAAGATGTCTGCTTGTGAAAGGAAAGCAGATCGACGACATTTCCTTACACACATTCGTGGACGCCTCCGAAGATGCATTTGGAGCCGTTGCTTATGTCAGATACAGCTACCAAGATTGGCCTATCTCCACGAACATAGTGGCTGCTAAGACACGGGTCGCACCCAGTGCATCAACGAGTATCCCGCGTTTGGAACTTATGAGCGCAGTTATTGTGGTACGGCTATCGACGAGAAAAGCCACAGTTCTCAAGCTGCAGACGAATCAGTCAATCTTCTGGTCGGACGGTCAGAATGTTCTTTGATGGATACGAGGGCGCAGTCGAGATTTCAAACTATTCATTACCAACAGGGTTGGTGAAACACAGACAAAAACTAGCCCAAAACAGTGGAGATACATACCAGCTAGTTGGAATCCAACCGACATATTTAGTAGAGGAATGAAAACAGCTGACCTTTTAGATTGTGACAGAGGGTGGGCAAGTCCCCAGTTTCTGAGACAGTCAGAAGATGCCTGGCCAACGAAAACTATTGATGGTAACCATACAGGATATGATGAAATAAAGCGACCTGCTTGATGACAGATAGACAACTCCAGACTTGAAGATAGAGCAGAAAACGGTTCGAAGAACTCGTTTGTCACTGTCACTACTAATGAAATGAGCCGCGACACGAGAAAACCAACAAAGTGATTGAGCGCCGTGCACAGACTCAGATCAGCCTGGGCATCTGCCCAATCCAATAAAACTCTTCGCTAAGCGCTTAAAGGCTAGCTAAGGATCTAAGCTACCTACATGCGGACAGCGAAGACTCTGATCAGACTGGGCGGATGCCCAGGCTGATCTGAGTCTGCGCTGGGCGCACAACCACATTGTTGGTTTTCTCGTGTCGCGGCTCAATAGATTTTCCATTAAAACTATTTCAAGCTTGTTACGCCTGAAGAGGATATTGGCATGGGTGAACCGCTTTGCTGACAACTGTAGAAAGCAAAAGGAATATAGAACATCCGGTGAATTGCTTAGTGATTACATGTAGCTGAAGCGAGCACAAGTGCAGATTATTCATCATACCCAGGTTACAGAAAATCACAGATGAATCGATGAATGGAAGGCTCTCTCTCGGGGGAAACCTTTACCATCAAACAGCAAGCTGTTGAAGCTTCAACCAAAACTCGATGACGACGGGCTGATGCGGTTAGATGGTCGTCTGAAGCACGCCGTGTTTCTACCAAATGACGTGAGGTCTCCAAGAAAAAGTTGAGTTACTAAGCTTATCGTAAAGGAATACAATGAAAAAGGTCACCATGCTACAGGAACTAACCAGACACTTGCAGCATTATCCACTCGATACTGGCTACTAACAACTTATCTCGTGGATCAAAGGTGAAACTTATGCGCTCCCTTGCAATTTCCATATTTATGTATGCCTGTGAATCGTGGATCTTGGCGGCAGAGTTAGAGAAAAGAACGCAGGCCTTTGGGATGAGATGCTGCCGAAGATTACCGAACATTACGTACAACTACCATATAACTAATGAAGATGTTCGCAGAAAGATCCGAGCAGCCATTGGAACTCCTGGCGCTGGTCAAGAAACGGAAACTGAGGTGGTTTGTCCACGTCTCAGGGTCTTCTGGTTTAGCTAAGATGATTCTACAGGGCACAGTTAGGGAAAAAGAAGAGGTAGAGAGAAGAGAAGGTGGAAAGACAATATTAAGGAGTGGACAGGGATGCATTTTGCCAGCTCAACTAGGGCAGCTGAAAACAGGACAAGGTGGAAAGGGGTTGTTTCGAAGTCATCTGTGGTGCCCCAACGACCTTGTAAGGTTATGGGATAAAATAGTATAGAATAGAACTGGCTACTTTCAGGGCGCGAAGAAATACGTAAATGGGAAAAAGAATGTGCTGTTTTTCGCCCGCGGAAGTCGAAGCCTTGCTCGCAAATAATGGCACATTTGCCGACATCGAGACCAAAACCATCATTGCGAGCATTTACTAGATCCGCAGTCGATTTCGCAGGCCCATTCATTACAGTCCAAGGACGAGGAGAACGTCGCGAGAAGAGTACCTCTGCCTCTTCACCTGTCTAGCCATAAGGACTGCTCATTTAAAGATGGCATACGGTTTAGACACGGATTCGTTCCTGAATGCGTTTTACAGGATGGCCAGTCATAGGGATTTACCAGAAGAATTTTTTCAGACCATGGGACTAACTTCAAAGGTGCGGACGCGGAACTGAAGTCGTTAGTTCGGTGGCTGGACAAAAACAGAATAAACCAGTCTATAGCCAACAAAGGAGTTGCATGGCACTTTAATCCGCCACTGGCACCACATTTCGGTGGTGTCCATGAAACAATGATTAAAGTGGCGAAGAAAGCGATACAAGTCATACTGGGTAAAACGGATATAAATGACGAAGCACTCACGACAGGAATAATCGGAGCGGAGGAATCGATAAACTCGAGATCTCTGACGTATCAATCGGCGAATACAGCAGACGATGTCCCATTGACCCTGAATCATTTTTCTCCATGGACAAGTCGGGGTCAATTCGCACCAGTCTTCTGTGATGAAACCGATTTCAATCCAAGGAAAAGGTGGCGCCGCAAACAGGAACTGGTGCGCCATTTTTGGAGCAGATGGATGCGAGAATGGCCCAACGCACGACAAAATGGTTCCAGACACATCGTGACGTCCAGGTTGGAAATGTCATGTTGGTGATCTCACCAGACACATCAAGAGGAAACTGGCAGCTCGGACGGGCACTCGAAGTCTATCCAGGGCAAAACGGGCACGTGCGCGTGAAAATGTGAAAATCCAAGTCAGAGAGGGAACATTGATTAGACCAGTGACAAAATTATGTCCACTAGAACTGGAACTTTATATACAGACGAACTTTTTTAATATGACTCAGTTTAAAATGTTAATGCGCGTTATATTGATTTCGATAATATTTTGTTTTAAATATTCAATCTAGGCATATGTTATTAGTATTCCTGCTTAGACACCTGGCCCCGAGGTTATAAAACTTTTTTCGTGCTCAACTCAGCTGAGCATGAAATTTTCTCTGCTGATAAATATGAAAATGCCAACTAATGTTGGCATTTTCATATTGATAAGCAGAGAAAATTTCATACTCAGCTAAACTGAGCATGAAGACAACTGTACTTATTTGTAATTTGCTATTTATTAGCAGGTAAAATTTCATGCTCAGCTGAGTTGAGCATGAAAAAAGTTTTATAACCTCGGGGCCAGGGTTTCTAGTGACCGGGATATAAATTTGATTGGATATTTGATTAGATTATGATCCCCTGATGTTATTGTTCCGCCTATCTCTACGCTGTCTCATGGTATTAATTTGAGGTACAGAAGGCACATAAGGTCACTTGATGATGTTTGTTCTTTTCTTTTATATTTAATATTTCTATGTTTTGTTTGCTTTACTTCTGAAGCAATGTGGGAATGGAAGTACTGCTATTGCCAAGTCTGTAAACTTCAAGCCTATCTGAGTAGTTATTGTCCGTATCTCTGCTATGGCATCTCCAGGGGTCTTGTGACCGGGACGTGCTGTTTGGACATCGGTCCGCCACATGTTCCAGTGCCACTAGCCTCTGCTGTTTCTCATGGTGCCATTCAGAGATGCCGGTGCACTAATGAACTATTGGGTAAAACATGGCGTTTCTGAACTCCCATTCGCACCGCTGCTGAAGAAATGTGAAATGGTTCCGCTGTCGTTGACATAAAGGTTTATATGTTTAACTGATATTTTCACGCATTTATGTATGTAATTTATAAGTAATATATTTACGTATCTGTTCCTGATTCCTAGACCCTTGTCTTGCATTTTGTTTCGGCAAGAGAGGGCCAGGGAGCCACGGACAGGCATTGTTGTATTGTTGTATAGTTGACTGATGTTCCTGATTTGTCTTATTCTAATGAATGTAATCAGGATCTGCATTAATCCGAGCCTTCTCTGACATCAAAGCGACTGGCGGCTTTAAAACAGTGACTGGTCAGATAAAACTCGGGTTAGATACTATATCGGCTCTGAAAAGATAAACACACACGCACGCACGAAGGTCCTCACACAGACAGCTATGTATAACATAAGGTTCTTTATACTGAACGTACGACGTCGTTGCAGCGCCGCTTTGAGCGTTGACACGTCAACGCTCATGGCGGCGCTGCAGAGGTGCCGTGATCCATGATTGAATGAATGTCTGTGTTGGTGCGAGGCCAGGAATATTCATCTTTAACCAGTGCGACAGAGGATTAGTATGCTTATGCGTGCAGTATGGCCTGTTTCTTCGCTTTTCAGTCTGAATAATGGGTTATTATTCAGTCTGTAGTATAGCCGTAGTCATCCATGAGTTGTCTCGCTTTTACCCCAAAACGATGCAACATTTTATACAGATTGTCACCCCCATACGATACAACCACACACAGTTACTTTATTGTAACTATTTTGCTAGCTGTTTCTACTATGCTATTTAATCCAACATGTATATACCACCATGTCTTAGCAAACAATATTTGTTAATATCCTCATATGTCTGTAAAGACCTGAGTGTTAATAAAAAGTTCTGTTCTGTTCTGATATATTCCTACGGCATTATTAACTAAGAGCAGGTGCGCACAACATTGTGATCAGTGCATAACACTGAACTTACAAGACATTTACCAAGTTTTATCAAAATGAAAACCATTTTGAGGAGGTGGAAAATGGACAGAAGTGAAAAGTGGTTTTATGACGTCAGATACTTTCATTACGTAATTTTAGAGAATTGTGCTATTACGCGACGTTACTTGCGTTGCAGCGTTAGGTAGTACCTTACGTAACGTCGGAGGATCGTGTGGGTTAAAAGTAGTTAACAGTTCGCAAATAAATTGAATTTTGGATATAGACTTTATTAGCTGGTGTAATTTCCATAATCAGGGAATTCGAGAAACCATCCAGATCATACTGTTAAGGAGCAGTCTGATTTGGGCCTGCACCGTTTGCTCAGACATTTCTGTCCCGATACTTAGACTTTTTATGGTCGGGCCTGGTAAAACCGGTAAAGTTTCCCATAGCCGAAGGGCCAGTGGGGATTGGAGACCCACTCTATCTTTGGCACGCCAGATGAAAGGCGGAGCCCTTCCCTCTCCTTTCGCTGCCTTATCATTTCCTGATTCGAAAAAGATATTCATTTACTGCTGGGTTGACAGAGAGAGTTTTCCAATCGTCGGATTGCGAAACCTTAGCACGATCTCACGACCTTTCGGCGACTTTCTGCACCATTACCGTGTCACTCTAACCACTCGACCACGGTGCTTTTCGAGAGCCTGGACTACCACCATATAAGTTATCACGCTGCATATCAATAACAACTTCGGAATAACCACAATATAGGGGATCCAGTGTGGATACATGCCTATATAGCAGAGAAATGAGCCAATCCAAACATTTACACCTTATCTACAATTTTAGACCAAAAGCAATAAATTTGAAATAAGAGCACCTTTGTGGTAATTCTTCAAACTACACTAGGGTCAGCACCTTTTCGCGAACTGCCTCCATCCTGTTTTCCTGTTTTCTGTATCTGAACCTCCATTGATGGAGAACAGCACATCATGTGCGAATAACAATCTTCTTAGTTAAAGTCTATATACATTTTAAAACTTATAATTATTTAAAAGGTAGAGGGCGATGTTATGTTCACCATCTGTTGTTAGTCGAGCATGCTTCACTGGAACGTATATACATTTTCATAATTCTAATAAGAATTATTTAACTGGTGGGGTTGTTGAGAAGACTATATCTGTTGACATATAACATGTGGGTCAATCGTCTGGTATGAAATTCCAATTCTGACACGTCCTGAATCCTAATCTTATTTCTAACAGTTTTCTCCTGATTTATAAGGAATGAGCAGTCTATGATTATCTGAATCTTTGAGTTGCTACTAAGTTGGTCAAACGCTTTACCCGTTAGGTTTTTGTATGATATGCTAATGCATTGTAGAATAGGAAATCTAACATCATTTAAGGCTGAACAGTCCAGGATGTGATGCTCAATAGTCTCATTATTTCTTTGACACAGTGGACACGTAGAGTCAACTTCTGATTTATTGAATTTCTGCCTATCAGTTTGGAGGATATAACTTCCACACATCAATTTCAATTTTGACGGTAAACGAACTATATCACGTGATGAGTGAACATTAATTTTCAATAATGGGTGTATATGTCCTGGTTTGAAAGTTTTGACGTTAAGATATTCTAACTTCCTATAGTATGGAACCAGCGACAAAATTTCTTTCTGCCAATACTTGTTAACTGCTTCTCCTACAGTTCTTTTCCAAACTGTTTTCTTAATTGGTTGATCCAAATAATTATAAATGTCACAAAGTTCATATTTCAGAAGTGTCTTTTTGACATGTATGAACCAGCTGTTGCTTTTATCACCTTTCATTGTCATTTGACGTTTAGCAAGTTGTTTTTCAACTGAAGAGTCATCTTGAAGAGTAACATTGTTAAACAGTGTTAAGACTTTCTTGTCAATCTGCGCCTCCACCGGAAGAAATCCCGAAACTATGTAAACAGCTACATCTGGAGTACTTATAGGGAGTGATAAGATTTGTTTAAGCATTTTCTTCTGGTACACTTCAAGTTTGTTAATATGAGTCTTATTTGGTAGTACTAACTCCAGCCCATATAGAAGGACTGGGGTCACATAAGTTTTTACTAAGTGTAGGTTTGTTTCTGGGTCAAGTCCGTTGTGACCATACATTCCGCTTGACATGAGACTATACACAACTCTTCTAGCTTTTTTCAGATTTTCATCTACGTTCAGTTCACCTGTTTTTGAGATAGTTCCTGCACGATGTATACCGAGATGCATGGCTGTCTCAACATTTTTCATTTCTTTTCCATCCATCAAAAGAGGTTCCATACAATGCACATCAGCTTTACTGTCTTTTGGAGTAACTGTTACATCGATCTCCGTGGAGTAACATCGATCTCCGTGTGTAAAGTACTATGTTTACATACAGCTGAAAGTAATGTGTGCAAAATAAGAGGCGCACTACGGGAAATCAATGAAATAAATACTTCATGCATGCACCAATTAGGGTTGAGTAAATTACGGAGTAAATCATTTTTAAATTAAATTAGATTTATTCCGTAAGCATGAGAAAGAAACAGATTAAGTATCATTACAGATGAGACATCATTTGACCAGCATTTTTAAATATACATACTTTTTTCTGCCATTATTTTCATCTCGCAAGAAAAAAGGTAAACCTGAAATTGTGGATTTCTTTCTGTATAGGGATGAATCCAAATTTTAAGATAATCAATTACTCTGATGTCTAGTACGGAATAAACAACAGGTTTATTTTCATTTTATCTTAAATAAAAAAAACGGGATTTATAAGGAAACCGAAAAATGTGGATACATCACTATATAGACAAGTATCCACATTTTAAATGTATAGAAATACTCTGATATTTATTTTGAATTAACAGAAATTTGATTTCAATTTATAGCCTTTGCGAAAAGCAATTTCATGGAACTCTGAGAAATGTGGATTCATGTCTTTTTACAGACGTATCAACAATTTCTCAATTTCCCCTTGGCGAGCCTCTCAGCAATGTTTGTGTAATCGACAGCGCTCTTTGATTGGTCAACACATTTTATTCTATGTCAGAGTCGTGAGCTGAGCGGCTGCTTGGAAGAAGTTTAAAAAGCGGAATGGTACTCATGTTTGAGGCACTACTATGCAGTAACTAAATGGATTTCGGGAACATTTTATATCACAATGGATAGATGAAAGATGAAATTTGCTGTCTGTATATATTCTCGGACATCAAGCCATTATAAAGGTATGTATCCACATGGGCCCCTATATTGTGGTATATCCACAACTTCTGCAATATTCTAAATAAATATTAAAGTCAGAAATGAATGTGCAAAGAAATTCTGAGTATGGCAGGACTGAAAGCTATAATGGAGATGAGGTATTTCAAGAGACTAATAAAGGCTAGAGTCTTTGCTTAAAAAATACAACATTACATGTACAATTACTGGCGATACTAATATGTCACTGGTATTGCATCATTTCTTGGAAAGTTTGTATAAATCTCGGGGGTAAAAGGATCTTCATTATTTTTTAAATTTACTTAATGCTCATCATCTTGGAAATTGGTGTATGCGTTCTCGTTTCCCAAGAAAATTGATAAAAGTCTCGCTGAGAAAGTTCTATATCGTCTTACCAAGAAGATGTTAAAACGGCTTCACATTTGGTACCTTTGGCATAATTACTTGGGTAACCTCGAGAAATACCCAGGCATTGCTGGGGCTACTCGAAATTATGCATATGAGCCGCGACACGAGAAAACCAACAAAGAGATTGTGCGTAGAGCGCACACTCAGATCAGCCTGGGCATCCGCCCAGTCTGATCAGACTCTTCGCTTAGCGCTTAAAGGGAAGCTAAGTGTCTAAGCTATCTCCATGTGGACAGCAAAGACTCTGATCAGACTGGGCGGATGCCTAGGTTGATCTGAGTCTGTGCTTGGCACACTAGTGCGTAACCACTTTGTTGGTTTTTTCGTGTTGCGGCTCATATATATCTTCGAGTAGCGCGAGAAATAACTGGATGTTGCTCGGATTTACCCATGTAATTATGCTGAACATGCCCTCCAGATGATTTTGTGACTGACTAACACAAAAGGCATATACACTGAAACAACAAACTATCATATGAGAGTTTATAACACATGTAACACCATGCAATAAGCTTTTATTAAAGTCAGAAAAGAAATGTGACGTTACAAAACAAGCATAATGATTCCGACAATGGTGAGTAAAACAGAAGCTAGGATTTCGAATGAGTGAACAGCGATGAGAGGATGAGGTGATTCAATGAAACTGATAAATGTTGGAGTATTTGCTTGAAGATATAACAGTACATGAAATAATTACTGGCAAAACCAGAGTCACTTGTATTGTATCGTTTCTTGGAAAGATCAGGTAGGTTCTAAATCTTCACAATAAAGGGGATCTAGTTATTTCCTTCTGATATTTACTTAATGAAGATCATTATACAAATTTTGTGGTGCTGAGGTTCTCATTTCTTTGTAAAGCTTATGGTTGTTTCGCAGAGGTATTTCTAAATCGTCTTGCCAAGAAGATTCTAAACGTACTTCACATTGGGTACGTTTGGCATAATTACTGGGGTAAACCCGAGCAATAGAGCTACTCGAAGATTTGTACACATATACATATCTTGGAGTAGCCCGAGCAATGCCTGGGTATTGCTCGGATTGACCTCAGTAATTATAACGAACGTACCTACTACATGATTTTGTACCAAAACAGCACGACAATGCCTGGCATCCCGCCTCAAGGTTATAAAACTATGTCTATGCTCAACTCAGCTGAGCTGAAATTTTACCCACTAATAAAAGCAAAGTACTGGTAACAACAGTTATTTTCTTGCTTAGTTTAACTTAGTATGACATTTTCTCTGCTTATGAATATAGAAATGCCAACATTAGTTGGCATTTTCATATTAATCAGCAGAGAAAATTTCATGCTCAGCTGAGTTGAGCACGTAAATAGTTTTATAACCTCAAGGCCTGGTCTGACCTTGCGCACTTTAATAACACACATAATCAATCATGTAAGGTCCTCTATATTAACATCGATACATTGTTTATTTGACCTTTTTCCCAACGTTTTTTTAATCTGGAAGGTGAGGGCTGAGAGCTCAGACGTTATCACCAATCCAATGTTCTTGCGTGTACATGCATTTCCCTTATCACTCTACACCAGGAAAGATCTTTCATCATGTTAAGTTTTGGTTGTTCCTTATGTCGTTTCAAATCCATGGTGTTTCCTTATCCCCTAGTATGTTCATTTTTATCCTCTTCAGCAAATTGTCTTCATATTTGTATGGCTTTAGGCGATACATTTCTTTTGCTATCTCATCATGGGGCTCCCAGTCTTGCGAAGGCTTCAGTAGCTGTCGGATGCGCTGAAATTCGGTAAATTCCTGTGAACACGTCTACCATACTTATTCTGTTATATGACGGGACTTTTCTAGCTCAGCTGAGTTCAGTATGAAATTTTCTCTGCTTATGAATATGATAATGGCATTTTCATATTCATCAGCGGAGAAAATTTCAGGCTAAGCGGATTTGAGCATGTAAATAGTTTAATGACCTCGAGGCCTAGTCTCCCTTTGTGCATTTTAATTACACACATTATTAGTCTTGTAAGGTCCTCTATATCAACATCGATACATTGTTTATTTGACCTTTTCCCAAAGTTTTTTGTGTGTTTTTTTTTTTCTGCCAAAACATCCCAAAAATCTAGATCCGTTTTATCTCCCAAAACAATCCCAAAAATGTAGATCCGTCTTACAAGATAGATCTAGATTTTTGGGTTTGTATGGAAGAGAAAATCCCATCTAATAGCTGAATTACGCGAAAATGATTGACAAAATTTGGGCAGTTTTTACTCTGGGAGCCAAGTCAGCTAAAAATTGAAAGAGGTGGCACCCTCTGCTATCCTTGGTTTGACTACGTTTTCTTCTAGCCATAACCTTAAGAAAGGAGGTTTGATTGTTCTGCTCTTAAAATTTTATTGTCATGATACTTTTTTTCACATGTGTTTCTTGGTACCCTACGGCAGAAAACAACACCATTAAGGTATGTATTGTTGCATTGTTACACTTCAGTGGAAGTCATGTTTTGAAGCAATGTCATTCTTTTTCAACTCTAGGGATATCGTTTCAATACAGGTGTTACTTATTAGAGCAATAATGCGTCAAAACGATTTTCTGCTTTTTTTTGAGCATTTTTCTATATGAATTTACCCCACCCACTTGAGAAACAGGTAGGCTAAATTGTTCAGTGAGATAACCCTCAATAATCGTGTCCATTAAATAGCATAGTGGTTAGGCAGATTTAAATGTCCAAAAAACACAAACAAAATATGTTCCGCACTCAAATATGATTGGCATGGTATTGTGTATACAAAGAGTGATTCATGCTACCCATGCAAAAAAATGTCCAAAGAAATAATGAAACATGTAAACAAACACCATTTTAGGTCACATGCCTACTCTTTGCCCTTATAATACTTAACTGGTCTGCAGGTATTCAGTTATAACAAATCAAAGCAGACTTCGGGCTGCAAGTCTGTTTTACTACCCCACAGTAACGTCTTACTACTCGTCTTAGTACTTTACCTTTATGGTGCTATTTCCAGTTTGATGTCGTGGGTTGGTTGTTGCACAGAGAATCAATTCCTAAATGTTGCCTTTTACAGTATTTGATCTGTTTTGACATTTTCCCATAAAAAAACTTTATAATAAATCACAGATTTATTGCCTTATCACATGTATTTTCACCAAAGTAACGTATATAACAAGTTAAAAGGTAAGAGTTTTTTACTTTACTGCCACAAGCGTGGCTAGAGTGAATAGCTCTCTCTTACTTCATCATAATGAAAATCACGTTTATGATCATTTGGGCTCATTCTGAATCAGTTTGAAAAAAGACTTTAGCTCAAGCTATTGCTACGAGGCATTGGCAGTGTAGTAACATTACATTACTGAATACACGCTCAGTTAAAACCGAGATTAATGTAGTGTTTTCTCTGTTGCGTATCTTGCTTCCAGAGAACTTTTCTTTGGAATTTAGCTAAGCTTTTATCATTCCTACAGAGCTAAAAGAGAACTGATATATTGTGGCGCAATATAACTCTGCTATTTTTTTACCCTCCTTTCTTAATGCGGGGAGGGGGAGAGGGGGATTACGAGTTGACCATTTTTGGAAGGGTTTCATATCTAGGGAAGCAAACAGGATGTCACAAACGTTGTCATCCATCAAACAAATGGCAATAAAAGATAGAGGTGTGACCATTTACATTTACACAGTATTGTTTCAATGGCATGCTTGAAGATAATCTAAAAGCAAAAACTACCTGCGAGAAAAGAAAGCAGATTTGGTTTCATTGATTCTGTTCTTGAAAGTGCAGATGACATTTCCAGCCATGGGTAATATTGTTTTGACATATTGTCATTATCTTCAGTTCATTATCAACATGACTTTTAAATCAAATCAATGAAAAAATCACTTCCTTAAACTCCTAGTTAGGAAGTCAAAAAAGGTAACGTATACAACATTAAACAATAAAAGAGTTATCAGATTACCCTTTTACTGTTAACAAGTGTTGATATTTATGCTTGAGTAGCCTTTAGCAGAAAGAAACCCGTCCTAAAGTAATCCTCAAATGTTGAAAGCAAAACATTGGGCTTCCGAATGTTAACATAACAGCAGTATAACCATAAATCTCTGAAGAGATTTAAAAATTTGATTTACCCATTTCATTGCTTCAAATTGCCATTGTTACAAACAAAACGTGTTATAGTAGCATAAATACACATAAACTTTCTATATAGTGCCTAATTTGCATCGGTATAATGCCTATTTAAGGTGTTTTGCTTGCAAACGGTTATTTTCTGCACATGGTACCACGAGCATTAATATGAAAAGTAAATACAGTCAGATTCCACATCCCGCCCTTGAACCAAACGGGAAAGAAGCGCACACACAAATTGACAAAAGTTCACGAAAGACATGCACGGTAAACTGAATTAACAGTTCTTTCCCAAACAGGTTGTCATTAAGCAACCCCAACTGAAAACAGCCAGAACATATATGTTTACCTTTCTTATATTACAAAACAAAACAGAAAGCAAAATGGGCAGCTATTCAGGTGACCATATTGCTAGATGGCCTTAAATAAGCCTACTTCTTAACAATAAAAGAGTTCGTTCGGAGATCTGAGGAACCGTCAATACTTCATCTTATTGAATTTCAAACATTATTTAACGGTATCATTACAAACCACAATATTTAATCTCACAACTTGTTTACATTTAAATGTTGTATGCGTTACCTTTTTTTACTATCAAACAAATGAGATAAAGTAAGTGAATTATCATTGATTCGATTGATTAATATCATTTTGATAATGTCATAATCATATCAGTCGTGCCTAGACAGTATCGTCTGCACTTGCCAGTAATCTGATATGTCCCTACTTCCAGATGATCTTCAAACATGTTATGGAAATAATACTGTATTAATGTTAATGGACAAACCTCAATGTTTTACTGCAATTTGTTAGAACGGAAACAAGATTCTCGACCTCTTATTTTCTTCTGTGGCTGGTTTAACCTTTAAAGATTTACTTTTAACAGAAACACTTTTCTCCTACAAAGGCAAATTCTTTCTTTTAAGAGTTTACTCCCATTAAGGAGGGAAGGAAAGGTAAACTTGGCAGTTATTTCACGTAAGATTGTATCCATTCACCTAAAATTCTTGAAATGATAGGAGCTTAACTAAATTGTGATTGAAGATTCTCTTGTAGTAAAATACACATCACAGAAAACAAAGACATCAACCTTGGTGTCTGGGAATAAACTATAACACTTTCAATGCCCCCTAGCACCAGCTTCGGCTGATTTTTTTTTCAATTGACTCCGAATGAGACCAAATAATACCAAAGAAACACATATTTTTCAATAAATGAAGTACAGGGAAGCATTTTGCCGTAGCCATATGGCACTCTACACTAGCAGCGGAGTAAAAATAACACTTTTTAGCGTGTTATATACGTTACTTTGGTTTAAATTTATGCTAAACGCCCAAAATATTTTTAACCATGGTTTTAATATTGCTTTTAAAAGAATAGCTCAAAACAGATCAAGTAGTGTTAACTGGCAGCGATCAGGAATGGATTCAATGGGTGCCACAACCCTCCCATGATACCAAAACTAGAAGAAATAACATAAAGTAAAAAGAGAAGTACTCAAATAATACTAGCAAGTAGAAAATAAACATGCAGTCCATTCCATGCAGATTACCTCATAGCTAGCCTTTTACCAACATAACAAGGCACACACAACGCCTATTTTCAACAGGATAATGGCAAATTACAGACGAAATAAACCAATGTTTCGAAAACAACAGAACAGTGGACAGCACAAACTTTAACATAAATACACCACAATGAATAAACCGCCTTGGAAATATCGCTGATTAATTACATACGGTAGGTTTAAACGATTTCACATTCATGTAAAAATAACTCAACCTAATATGGTCTTGGCGTATTTTGCATTTGCAACATCTAATCTCAAGGAATATTTTTAAATAGAAGTTACAAACGTTACCTTTCTAAGTACAAAACTGTAATCTATCAAAACTTAGTTTGTATTGTGTGATTCTTAAAAACAATTAAGATATTAATGAATATAAATAAATTTAGTACTTTTTGCATGTGCAGATTAATTCACGAGCGCTTTCTTTAGTACTTTTCCATGTGCAGATTAATTCACGAGCGCTTTCTTTAATTTTTGGGACAATTTAAATTTTTCTTGTCACGTAAACAACATTGTTTGCTGTCAGAGTAGGCGACTAAACTATGCAGAATTTTTTTTTTTTTTTGATAAATAATGAATATAATTAGCTTAACTTTGTTAATTTGTTTAACAGGCAAAGTTCCAAATGAATGTATTCCTGGAGGAATGACAGTCTTTTTATGCAAACATGTTAATCTGTTAAGTACGTTACTTTGCTAAAGAAATGTATTGTATGTTTAAAACTTATTTCAACTATTGTGTTGCATCATGTTTAGTATGATCTGAAGGAAACAGGTCAACTTTTCTGTTTACAATAACTTATTAGCTATGTTTTATCAAACAATTGCGTTTTAAGTTTTAAAGGGGTACATGAACTGTTATAACGAAAATAACAGCGCCGATGTTCTTAACTGTTTTCTGTGCAGCTTAATTTATAGCATATTAACTATTCTTAAAGAAAATATTGAGATTTGATACAGTTAAATCATTACGGCATATTTCTCATCGATTCTTATTTTATATAATTAAAATTTAATAGGGTAACGTAAATAACTGCCCATTACAGAGTTATGCAAGTTTTGTAAAGGTGGCAAACGCTGAATCTGATCACTACAGGTCAAAACAATCATTTTAATATATAAAAACAAATATTACACCCGATTGACTACTATCTGTCTTTTCTAGGACTCTTATGGAATCATATTTGCTTCACTAAAGGTAGTCACACCCATCGCTTATTTTGACTATTTTGACAATAAAATTTGACGAGCAGAACAATCAAACCTAGTTTCTGAAGGTTCAGACTATTCAAAAATACATTCAAACTAAGTATAGCAGAGGGTGCCACCTCCGACCCTTATTTTGGCAAGATAGGCGATTTTGGCTCCTAGAGTACTCTGGGAGCCAAGTCAGCTAAAAATTGAAAGAGGTGGCACCCTCTGCTATCCTTGGTTTGACTACGTTTTCTTCTAGCCATAACCTTAAGAAAGGAGGTTTGATTGTTCTGCTCTTAAAATTTTATTGTCATGATACTTTTTTTCACATGTGTTTCTTGGTACCCTACGGCAGAAAACAACACCATTAAGGTATGTATTGTTGCATTGTTACACTTCAGTGGAAGTCATGTTTTGAAGCAATGTCATTCTTTTTCAACTCTAGGGATATCGTTTCAATACAGGTGTTACTTATTAGAGCAATAATGCGTCAAAACGATTTTCTGCTTTTTTTTTGAGCATTTTTCTATATGAATTTACCCCACCCACTTGAGAAACAGGTAGGCTAAATTGTTCAGTGAGATAACCCTCAATAATCGTGTCCATTAAATAGCATAGTGGTTAGGCAGATTTAAATGTCCAAAAAACACAAACAAAATATGTTCCGCACTCAAATATGATTGGCATGGTATTGTGTATACAAAGAGTGATTCATGCTACCCATGCAAAAAAATGTCCAAAGAAATAATGAAACATGTAAACAAACACCATTTTAGGTCACATGCCTACTCTTTGCCCTTATAATACTTAACTGGTCTGCAGGTATTCAGTTATAACAAATCAAAGCAGACTTCGGGCTGCAAGTCTGTTTTACTACCCCACAGTAACGTCTTACTACTCGTCTTAGTACTTTACCTTTATGGTGCTATTTCCAGTTTGATGTCGTGGGTTGGTTGTTGCACAGAGAATCAATTCCTAAATGTTGCCTTTTACAGTATTTGATCTGTTTTGACATTTTCCCATAAAAAAACTTTATAATAAATCACAGATTTATTGCCTTATCACATGTATTTTCACCAAAGTAACGTATATAACAAGTTAAAAGGTAAGAGTTTTTTACTTTACTGCCACAAGCGTGGCTAGAGTGAATAGCTCTCTCTTACTTCATCATAATGAAAATCACGTTTATGATCATTTGGGCTCATTCTGAATCAGTTTGAAAAAAGACTTTAGCTCAAGCTATTGCTACGAGGCATTGGCAGTGTAGTAACATTACATTACTGAATACACGCTCAGTTAAAACCGAGATTAATGTAGTGTTTTCTCTGTTGCGTATCTTGCTTCCAGAGAACTTTTCTTTGGAATTTAGCTAAGCTTTTATCATTCCTACAGAGCTAAAAGAGAACTGATATATTGTGGCGCAATATAACTCTGCTATTTTTTTACCCTCCTTTCTTAATGCGGGGAGGGGGAGAGGGGGATTACGAGTTGACCATTTTTGGAAGGGTTTCATATCTAGGGAAGCAAACAGGATGTCACAAACGTTGTCATCCATCAAACAAATGGCAATAAAAGATAGAGGTGTGACCATTTACATTTACACAGTATTGTTTCAATGGCATGCTTGAAGATAATCTAAAAGCAAAAACTACCTGCGAGAAAAGAAAGCAGATTTGGTTTCATTGATTCTGTTCTTGAAAGTGCAGATGACATTTCCAGCCATGGGTAATATTGTTTTGACATATTGTCATTATCTTCAGTTCATTATCAACATGACTTTTAAATCAAATCAATGAAAAAATCACTTCCTTAAACTCCTAGTTAGGAAGTCAAAAAAGGTAACGTATACAACATTAAACAATAAAAGAGTTATCAGATTACCCTTTTACTGTTAACAAGTGTTGATATTTATGCTTGAGTAGCCTTTAGCAGAAAGAAACCCGTCCTAAAGTAATCCTCAAATGTTGAAAGCAAAACATTGGGCTTCCGAATGTTAACATAACAGCAGTATAACCATAAATCTCTGAAGAGATTTAAAAATTTGATTTACCCATTTCATTGCTTCAAATTGCCATTGTTACAAACAAAACGTGTTATAGTAGCATAAATACACATAAACTTTCTATATAGTGCCTAATTTGCATCGGTATAATGCCTATTTAAGGTGTTTTGCTTGCAAACGGTTATTTTCTGCACATGGTACCACGAGCATTAATATGAAAAGTAAATACAGTCAGATTCCACATCCCGCCCTTGAACCAAACGGGAAAGAAGCGCACACACAAATTGACAAAAGTTCACGAAAGACATGCACGGTAAACTGAATTAACAGTTCTTTCCCAAACAGGTTGTCATTAAGCAACCCCAACTGAAAACAGCCAGAACATATATGTTTACCTTTCTTATATTACAAAACAAAACAGAAAGCAAAATGGGCAGCTATTCAGGTGACCATATTGCTAGATGGCCTTAAATAAGCCTACTTCTTAACAATAAAAGAGTTCGTTCGGAGATCTGAGGAACCGTCAATACTTCATCTTATTGAATTTCAAACATTATTTAACGGTATCATTACAAACCACAATATTTAATCTCACAACTTGTTTACATTTAAATGTTGTATGCGTTACCTTTTTTTACTATCAAACAAATGAGATAAAGTAAGTGAATTATCATTGATTCGATTGATTAATATCATTTTGATAATGTCATAATCATATCAGTCGTGCCTAGACAGTATCGTCTGCACTTGCCAGTAATCTGATATGTCCCTACTTCCAGATGATCTTCAAACATGTTATGGAAATAATACTGTATTAATGTTAATGGACAAACCTCAATGTTTTACTGCAATTTGTTAGAACGGAAACAAGATTCTCGACCTCTTATTTTCTTCTGTGGCTGGTTTAACCTTTAAAGATTTACTTTTAACAGAAACACTTTTCTCCTACAAAGGCAAATTCTTTCTTTTAAGAGTTTACTCCCATTAAGGAGGGAAGGAAAGGTAAACTTGGCAGTTATTTCACGTAAGATTGTATCCATTCACCTAAAATTCTTGAAATGATAGGAGCTTAACTAAATTGTGATTGAAGATTCTCTTGTAGTAAAATACACATCACAGAAAACAAAGACATCAACCTTGGTGTCTGGGAATAAACTATAACACTTTCAATGCCCCCTAGCACCAGCTTCGGCTGATTTTTTTTTCAATTGACTCCGAATGAGACCAAATAATACCAAAGAAACACATATTTTTCAATAAATGAAGTACAGGGAAGCATTTTGCCGTAGCCATATGGCACTCTACACTAGCAGCGGAGTAAAAATAACACTTTTTAGCGTGTTATATACGTTACTTTGGTTTAAATTTATGCTAAACGCCCAAAATATTTTTAACCATGGTTTTAATATTGCTTTTAAAAGAATAGCTCAAAACAGATCAAGTAGTGTTAACTGGCAGCGATCAGGAATGGATTCAATGGGTGCCACAACCCTCCCATGATACCAAAACTAGAAGAAATAACATAAAGTAAAAAGAGAAGTACTCAAATAATACTAGCAAGTAGAAAATAAACATGCAGTCCATTCCATGCAGATTACCTCATAGCTAGCCTTTTACCAACATAACAAGGCACACACAACGCCTATTTTCAACAGGATAATGGCAAATTACAGACGAAATAAACCAATGTTTCGAAAACAACAGAACAGTGGACAGCACAAACTTTAACATAAATACACCACAATGAATAAACCGCCTTGGAAATATCGCTGATTAATTACATACGGTAGGTTTAAACGATTTCACATTCATGTAAAAATAACTCAACCTAATATGGTCTTGGCGTATTTTGCATTTGCAACATCTAATCTCAAGGAATATTTTTAAATAGAAGTTACAAACGTTACCTTTCTAAGTACAAAACTGTAATCTATCAAAACTTAGTTTGTATTGTGTGATTCTTAAAAACAATTAAGATATTAATGAATATAAATAAATTTAGTACTTTTTGCATGTGCAGATTAATTCACGAGCGCTTTCTTTAGTACTTTTCCATGTGCAGATTAATTCACGAGCGCTTTCTTTAATTTTTGGGACAATTTAAATTTTTCTTGTCACGTAAACAACATTGTTTGCTGTCAGAGTAGGCGACTAAACTATGCAGAATTTTTTTTTTTTTTTTGATAAATAATGAATATAATTAGCTTAACTTTGTTAATTTGTTTAACAGGCAAAGTTCCAAATGAATGTATTCCTGGAGGAATGACAGTCTTTTTATGCAAACATGTTAATCTGTTAAGTACGTTACTTTGCTAAAGAAATGTATTGTATGTTTAAAACTTATTTCAACTATTGTGTTGCATCATGTTTAGTATGATCTGAAGGAAACAGGTCAACTTTTCTGTTTACAATAACTTATTAGCTATGTTTTATCAAACAATTGCGTTTTAAGTTTTAAAGGGGTACATGAACTGTTATAACGAAAATAACAGCGCCGATGTTCTTAACTGTTTTCTGTGCAGCTTAATTTATAGCATATTAACTATTCTTAAAGAAAATATTGAGATTTGATACAGTTAAATCATTACGGCATATTTCTCATCGATTCTTATTTTATATAATTAAAATTTAATAGGGTAACGTAAATAACTGCCCATTACAGAGTTATGCAAGTTTTGTAAAGGTGGCAAACGCTGAATCTGATCACTACAGGTCAAAACAATCATTTTAATATATAAAAACAAATATTACACCCGATTGACTACTATCTGTCTTTTCTAGGACTCTTATGGAATCATATTTGCTTCACTAAAGGTAGTCACACCCATCGCTTATTTTGACTATTTTGACAATAAAATTTGACGAGCAGAACAATCAAACCTAGTTTCTGAAGGTTCAGACTATTCAAAAATACATTCAAACTAAGTATAGCAGAGGGTGCCACCTCCGACCCTTATTTTGGCAAGATAGGCGATTTTGGCTCCTAGAGTATTTGGGAGAGGAAATTCCCGTCTTGTAGCTGATAAATTACGGTAGGTTTTCTGAGGCAGCATGAACATAATTACATGTCTGTTACATGTGTGCATTGCTTCCAGAATTTATTGAATATGTTTGACAAGGTTAATGAATGTGCAAAATTTCTGAAACTAAATATGCTCAGTCCAGAAAGTCTTATAACATTTGTTGGTTGGTTGGTTGGTTGGTTGGGGTTTAACGGCTCTTTGAGACAGCATTTCAGCAGAGCTCTAGATAAGAGGGGTATTTGATGATAATTGAGGGATAATTTTCTTTATTTTTCATTGAAACCATATGTTGTGACCACTCATCTGAACCGTCTCTTCGAGACGGTTCAGATGAGGGGTCACAACATATGATTTTATCCAGAATTAACAAAAATTATCCCTAATTATCACCAAATACTCCCTCTTATCTAGGGCTCTGATTTCAGTCTATATCTGGCCGTCTCCAAGACAGAGGGAGAAAGAAGAGAAAAATGAGAGACGAGAGAAAATGTCCACGCAACCCGCACCTACTGCAAGCACAGTATGCCCTTGCACTACTGTTATCCAAATAAGTAGGACGCGCCGGCACTGAAAATAACGGGCATTATATTTTTGAATAATCTGTAATTTACTTCAGTGACGATTCACTTTCAAACTATCATATTAATAGTGATTTTCCCTATCTGTATCGCTTATGACCAAATGCTACATCAATATGGTTGCAAAATAATTTGTTCCATTATTTTTATACGCTCGTTTTGAAAAAAAAACGGACGTATTATGGCATGGCGCTGTCCATCTGTGTCCATCCTACCGTCTGTTCATCCGTCAACATTCTTGTGCGCACCATATCTCAGTAACCGTTTGAGATATCTTCATGAAATTTGTAGGCATATATATTTGGATGGGGCGGCAAAGAGTCGCGTACAGTAATGGTTGCTCCCCCTTTCTTAGTTTCCATGTCATGCCCCTTTGATTAATTTTTACACTGCTAGTCTTGTGCGCGCCATAACTAGATAACCATTTGGGATATCTTGATGAAACTTCATAGCAATGTGTATGAGGGTCCGACAATGTGTCGCGTATAACAATGATTGCTCTCCGTTTTTTCGTTTTGGAATTGCATCCCTTTGATTAGATTTTTGGCTATTTTGAGTATACTTATCTTGTGCATTATATAACTTAGTAACCATCTGATGAAACATTATAGCAATGTGCATGATCACAAGATAATGTGTCACATATAAGAATGGTTGTTCCCCTTATTAACTTATGGAGTAACCTCCCTTTGATTAGATTTAGGCTAGCCCCATTGCCCTATTCACTCCAGAACGCTTTAACTCTTTGAAATACTTTAATGAAAATGTGTATCATAAAGGAGCAATGTATCATGAGCATGAACCACAACTCTGGCTTATTTACTTTCTGAATTATAAGCCCTTGCATCAATTTCTATTTTACTCTGTAACTCCTTAACCGTTTGAAATATTTTAACAAATGGTGATGAGTATATTGTCAAAGAAATGTTTTATGACCAAGGATGGTATTCTAGTTTACTTAGTTTATGAATTATCTCCCTTGTTTGACATTGGCATTTCTCAATGTCTTAGATGCTTCACCCTAGAAGCTGATTTTTTGGTATACTAATAGTATGTGATGTGTTAGATGTATTAATAATATTGCAGTCATTAATTACAGAGGTTTTCCCCCTGTTTGCCTGCCTGTCTATCCTTCTATAAACAATCTTGTTCATACTGTAACTCCTTCATGACACTGAAATGGGCGTATTATGCGCCGCTTGTGAAGCTCCTGTTGGTACTGTGTGATGAAGTCCGTAGGGGCATAGCTGTCTATTCATAAAAATTACAGTTGCATACTTAAATATTGTCAGCTTGACCAAATTGCTATTAAAAGCTGCATTTTTACATAAGTTAAATTGAAGCAGTCAGTGACATGCCTGCATAACCCTAGAAAACCTGTCAGATATCACAATTTGCAATTAAGAAATTTGAAAATCTTTGATGGATATACAACTTGGATGGCTGCATGTAATATGAATTTGCAGTTGTCCCTGCTTCCAGTTTTCAAGGGTATCATAATTCAGCTAAAATTGCATGGTGACAACAGTACATTAGAAAGTTATCATAAATTCAGTCAATATGGGTTGCAACATTTCTTTTGGAATAAAAGTTAGTTGAAACTGGTGGAAACAGAAAAAAGTTGTAGTGGGTCATGAATTTGCTTCGAGAAATATTTCTCGAAGCAAAGGACCTGGTATGATAAGGCCCATATTTGGCCCCCCAGAAAATTCATTTTCCAAAAGTGTAATTTCGATAATAAAATTGTACATGTTGGAAAGTTCCAACCTAGAATGTAACAGCAAACACAAAATTAACAAGTTCTTGAATAAAATATATGTGTTTTTTGTCTTGAGCATACCCATACCCCAAGCGGATTTTGACGAAAACGACGATTTTTGTAGCCTTTGTGGCTTTCACAATATATGAGCCCGGCCTTCAGCACATTTCATAGTTTGTTTAGAGACAAAGTTTTGATATATTAAGATGCCATGAAAAAATTAAATGTGCTGGAGACCGGGCTCTATGTTAATTTTTAACTTTTTGTGACAAAACTGGCAGCGTTTGGAACATTTTTCCAGTTTTCTCCACCTAAAATCGCCCATATCTCCGCTCATAGACAAAATAAACATATGTTGTGGGTATTCATTTACTTAGTTAGATTACAAGGAATAATGTGGTACACATTTTATTTTGATCTGTTGGAATTTTTTGGTTAGTGTCTCTGGACGTGCAAACTTCAGTGGGTGGGGTTACTATATAGACCTTGTGACGTGTACATGTTGTTAGCAGTACTATCCAACATATAAGCATTTCATCAAAAGCCTATTATCAAGACATTTAAAAAGCTATTAATTTGTAACTGTCATATTTCTTTAAAGGAAAGGCTATTAAACTCCGTTTTTCCTGCAATTTTTCTTATTATTATTGAAACAACATAGGCATGCCAGAAATCCTATTATTCTAAGAATTAACAAAGACGAAACATATTATTTCTGTTTGTTCCTATCAATGCAAATGATAAGCAAGAGAAACCATGCAATTTGAATGGGGACCAAAAACGGCTCTTATCATACCAGGTCATTTAAGACCCACTACACCTTTTTCTGATAAAACTGTCATACCTTTAAGACAGGTCCTTCTTGTTTAGCGATCTCTCTTACCATCATGACAGGCACGGGTACCATAGGTAACAGAGATATGATGAAACCTAGAGCAATGGCATATGGCTTGTACTTATAGCCTTCTCCGTAGTCTGGCTCTTTGTACGTAAACACAGTGACAAAGAAACCAATCTGAAAAAAAAATGGAGTGGTGTAGCGTAAAACAGAAATATTAGGGCATGTGCGTACCGTGAAGATTCAATCCAGTCCGTGTATCTGCAATCATGTTTGAATTTTTAGATTTCCCAAGATGCATAGATTTAAAACGCCAAAAAGGAAGATTCTGATTAGATCTTGCGGATGCACAGGCTGATTTGAGTCTACCCTGTTTGTATACTTTGTGCAAATCTTATTGATAGAGGTTACTGTTAACTGTATAATTCAAAATTTCAATTTTGACTCAGGATTTGAATCTTTTAGAACTAAAACCCGAATATACATGTAATAGATAAGTTTCCTAACGTTACAATGAATTGATAAGAGCAGAAGTTTCAGTGATCAAAAATACTCTGTGCCAAAATAAGCACACCCTTTGTTAGTAGCATGTACTTTAAACCCCGCAATAGGTATAGAATATCTACATTAAATAAAGTAGAAAAATAAATAACACATCCAGGTCACTCCTTTATCATACGAGGAGAGTTCAATAAGTTCGTAGAACTCGGGGTTTAACTCACAGATTGGAAGATGGTTTCAACATTATTTTTCAACATAATCCCCATTTACTTCAATGCGTTTGGCCCACTTTTCTGTTAAGCAGTCTATGCCTTTGAAATAAAAGTCGTCAGTTAATCCCCAAACCAAGCCTCTGTAACAGCCTTGAGCTCATCATCGTCCCGAAATCTCGTTCCACGCAAGTGGGACTTCAATTTTCGACACAGATAATAATCACTTGGGACCAGGTCTGGACTGTATGGCGGGTGATTTAACTGCTCGAACTTGCACTCACAAATAGCCGCTTGTGCAACTCTGGACTTGTGCGCAGGGGCATTATCATGCAAAAGAAGGACACCAGCGGCTAGCTTTCCCCTTCAGTTTTCTTTAATAGCAACCCTTAATTGTTTAATGACATTGGCATAGTATTCTCCTGTAATTGAAGTACCAGCAGGCTTTTAATCTATCAATATAATCCCTTTGGAGTCCCAAACAACCGTGGCTTGCCGGCTGATGGTTGGTTACGAAATTTCTTAAGTGGGGGTGAGCCAGGGCGCTTCCATTGCATGGACTTTTTATTAGTATCTGGGTCCCAGTGGTGAAGCCAAGTTTCATCTCTGGTTACAAGACGAGTGTGAAAGTCTTCTGGATTGGCATTGTACATTTCCAGAAGTTCTTGACTTGACTCCACCCTTTGCTGACGATCTTGCATGTTCAGGTTTCTGGGTACCCACCTGGCAGATACTTTTGACATGCTTAAATGTTCGTGGATTACAGTGTAAACACTTCCATTAGAAAAACCACATTCTGAAGCAAGTTCGGCAACTTTGATTCGGCGATCGTTTAGCACAAGTCTCTCAACACGGTCGATCATCTCCTGGCTGATGACATCAGCAGGGCTACCTGGCCTTGGGTCATTTACTAAAGAGTCTCGCCACGTTTAAATTCTGCTGACCACTTTGCCACTGTGGAATACTTTGGGCTATTATCATCATACACATCAGCCATGCGCCGATGGATTTCTTTGGCGTTTGCACCCTCCTTAGTGAGGAACTTTATGACTGCTCTGAACTCAATATTCTGACTTTCCATTTTTGCCTATGGGTATAGGTTTTCAAACACAAAGTAAGAGCAAAAAATGTACGTGTTGACTGAACGGATGTTATCATTCAACTGACAAAGGTTTACACTGCACAAAAATTAAAAAAGAAATCTTGAATTGTATAGAAAAATACCGAGTTCTACGAACTTATTGAACTCCCCTCATACATATTCATGAAATAAACAAATATCCTGAATAAGATGTAAGAAACACAAATTGCATACTTAAACTATTGAAGCTACTGCAAATGAACTTTGGAAGATCGGCGACGGGATTCAGAAAGTAACCTACCGACAGAAAGCAGGTCATGACGATGCACCAAAATATCCGTAGTAGCACAGACACTTTTCTTCCAGTCATCAATTCAATATCATGTGCAAACCTGTCTGCACCTAGAATAGAATAATTAAGAGACTTTACCAATTCAATAATGTTCACCCGAACGCAAAAATGTAGACTGGTTCCTACACATGACTCTTGAAATCAAGATAAAATTTTCGAGACTGGTTCAAGCAAATTTGATTTTAAAGTCCGCTCGTATAGAGCTCCATAAATTTGGCTTACCAACACCATGAATAAGATCTGCTTAAAAAGGATGTGATAAACAAAACAAGCGTGAGCAAACTAAATTCTGACATTCGACTGACAATGAAAATTCCATATTTGTTTTCTTTACCATAAATCCAGCCAACCATGATGCCTTCTAGTGCCGATCCAGACAATAATGCGAATGCCGTCACATACCAGTCAGCCAGTTGAAATAGGAAGATTCCTCCCTGGAATGATATATGTAGTATGCAGTCAAAATACACTTCATACAAATGGAACGTGTCTCCGTGGCTTAATGGGTAAGATCATTGACCCTTAAACTTTAGGTCTCCCACCGCTTTGGGTTCAAGCCTCGCTTGGCGCACAAGTGAGGAAGCCATGTGCTGCTTGCAGAAGGTCTAATGTTTTTTTTTCCGAAGCTCCAGTTTTGTCCACCTTTGCTTAACGTTCGGCTCGAAATAAGTGAAATATTCTTGAAAATGGCCTAAAACACACAAAAGTATCGTAGAAATAATATTGTGATAGAATGATCCAAAAATGAATGAAACAGTACCAAAATTGTCAATTCATGTATATTATAAGTTCTAATAGGATTAGAAAGGTTGTACCAGCTCATGGATATATGGAATCATCTCCTAATTGTGACATGAAGCTTTCAAGGCATTCAAATATATCTTATTTACATATCAAATGCTGCTGGTCATGGCAAGTAATTTTATTAATGTGTCTCATAATTAAATATTGAGCGCTAGGCTTTTTGACAAGAGAGACGACTTCAAATATCCTCAGTTAACTTTACATTTTTGAGTTGCAATATTCCTTCGGCACCTGCATACGGAGTTTATATCTGTTCGTTCATCCACCATGCTAGAGCCTATTTCAAATACTAAGACCTTCTTGATAGAGGGATGCTTCTCACTAGTATATTGTTGTCATAGGGTTATTGCAGAGCGAAGCTTGTGTCAATACTTAAGCAGCTATATTGGAGACATCATGACTGCATTGATCCCCACAATGTGACCGTTTCTAAACTTATTTCCGATTTGATGCCCACGTCACAAATATAGTGTGGCCTTCAGTTACCCGACTGTCATTTTCAGTGACTAGTCCATCAGATGCATAGACATGACAGATATATTTTATTGGCAGGTGATGCTTACGACTTGCGAGCACCTGATCACACCCCTGTTTTGGCTTCCACGTGCGTGTATCTAAATACTGCTGATTTGTTCGGAACTGTTTATAAGGATTATGAGTTCGGACACATGATTACGGTACTTTGACCGGTTCTTTTAACAAACCATACATACTTACACTCATGCAGAAGGGCATGCTTAGGAGAAACAGCAGCAGAGCCGTTCCCATAATAACGAAATATCGCCGTCCCCTGATCAGCAACCGCGGACACAGGTCGAATATAGCACCCAGAACTGTCTCCAGCATGCCGAACTGTAAATTCGAATACCAGTGGAAAACATAATTTTGAATTAGAATATTTTAAACACTTTCATTGCCAGCATATTCACTCCGGGTAGGTGGCAATAAAAATACTCGTACAATCGACGAACGCGGATCAAAAACCAATTGAAACAACGTTTTCGATTGCAAATTGGCGACAATTTGCAATCGAAAGCGCTGTTTCTCGTGATTTTTGACCCGCGTTACATGTAATCGATTGGTAAGAGCGTTTTCGACTGCCGCCAACCCGGTGTGATATTGCTGGCTTTATAAACGATTCTAAAATAGCTCGCCTATATAGGCAATGGAAATAACAGTGTTTTATTTGACCTGAAAGGAATTACTGTTTTGTCTCGAGTGATGTTCATTACTGGCCCCAATGCCAAAATGTACGACGTCAGACTAGCTTTTCTTAACTTCTGACGGTGGTGCCTCTTTTTCTGGAAGAAATGCATCAGAAATACATACAGACGCGTGTTACAGTCAACATTTTGGCGAGATTATTTTCACGCAGGAAGTCTGAAGAAAGCAAATATATTTACTAGGATTTTTGTACGAATCAAAATGATTCAGCTTTAAGTACTCAGTGTTAGTGTTGATCTATTTCTTCAAGATATGTTTTCAAAATATAGTTTGAGATGTATCTAAAATATGTTCATGACAACTCGGTAACATATATATGATTTGTTGCTTATATGGCTTATACAGTATCAAGATCGATGAAATTTGCATCTTAGAAACATTTATTATATGAAAAGAGAAAAAATGTGTATATTAGACAACATTTTTATCAGACAGCATATTATTTTCAAACTAAAGGGCCATGAGGCCCAGATTCGCTCACCTGAACAACTGGCAAAGTGACATTTTCTTATGTCTGAAATTGCCATAATATGAGTCTTGGGTCGAAAGTCAAAGGTTGACCATGACTTATTCTTCTCATAAATCTTCATGTGCTCATTAAGACGACCATATATACCATGTTTTAGGCCAAAATCTTCAAAACTTCCCATGAAATCTTATGTTCTAGCATTTTCCAATATTTGACCTTGCCATAAAAAAGGTCAAGGTCAACCCAAGGTCATAATTTGAACAATCTTGATAGTACTGGAGTACCCAATGCTACATATCAAGTTTCAAGACCATCAGTCAATTGGTTCTGAGGAAGAAGATTTTTAAAGGTTTTTACCCCATATATGGGCATGGCCGCCATGTTGATCATGTGACCCAGACCATTTGAAGAAATTTTCCTTCCCTCAACCCCTGAAGGCTCTATATGATTTTTGGATACAATTTGCTCAGAAGCTTTTAAGGAGAAATTTGAAATTGTCAAACTATGAGAATTCAGGGTCAAAAGTCAAAGAACAACCTTGACCTTATGTACTCATGAATCTTAATGTACTCATTAAGATGACTGTATTTACCAATTTTAGGCCTAAATCTTTAAAACTTTCCATGAAATCTTATGTTCTAGCATTTTCCCATATTTTACCTTGCTGCAAAATGGTCATGGCCAACCAAAGTTCATCATTTTGAAGATCATGACAGTACTGGAGTACCCAATGCTACATAACAAGTTTCAAGGCCATCGGTCAATTGATTCTGGAGAAGATGATTTTTTAAAGGTTTTAACCATAAATGAGTGTGGCGGCCATGTGGGGCATGTGACCTGGACCGTTTGATCAAATTTTCATTTCCTTAACCCCTGGAGGCTCTATATGAAATTTGGTTACAATTCGCCCATTGGTTTTTGAGGAAAGTGTTTAAAATTGTCAAAGTACGAGAGTTCTGGGTCAAAGATCAAAGAATGACCTTGACCTCTTGTACTAAAAAATCTTAATGTTCTCATTAAGTTGATAGCATGTACCAATTATTAGGCCTTAATTTTCAAAAGTTTCCAAGAAATCTTATGTTATAGCATTTTCACATATTTGACCTTGCCGTAAAAAAAGGTCAAGGTCAACCCAAGGTCATAATTTTCATTCCCTCAACCCCTGGACAGTCTATATGAAAATTGTTTGAAATTTGGCTTGTGAAGTAATGTTTGAAAATGTCAAAATATGAGAGACCTGGGTCAAAAGTCAAAAAATGACCTTGACCTCTTGTACTCATAATTCTTCATGACCTCATTAAGATGAGTGTACCACCTTTTAGGCCAAAATCTTCAAAATTTCCCATAAAATCTATGTTCTAGCATTTAACTATATTTGAACTTGCTGTGGAAAAGGTCAAGGTCAATCAAAGGTCATCATTTTAACTATCTTGGGACAACTTGAGAACCCGATGCTACTTATCAAGTTTGAAGGCCATTGGTCAATTGGTTCCAATGAAGATTCTTTAAAGGTTTTTGCCATATATGGGCATCGTAGCCATGTTGATTATGTGACCTGGATCATTTGAACCAATCTTTGTTCCCTCAATCCCTGGAGGCTCACAATTGGATTTTGGTTACAACTGGCCCAGTGGCTTTTGAGATGATGTTTAAAAATGTCAAAATATAAGAGACCTGGGTCAAAGGTCAAAGAATGACCTTGACCTTTTGTACTCATAAATTTTCATGTACTCATTAAAATGACAGTATTTACCAATTTTTAGGCCAAAATCTTCAAAACTTACCATGAAACCTTATGTTCTAGCATTTCCCATATTTTGGCCTTGCCCTAAGATCATCATTTAAACAACCTTGGTAGTACTTGAGTACCTTATGCTTCATACCAAATTTCAAGGTCATTGGTCTATTCAATCTGCAGAAGAAGATTTTGGAAGCTTTTTACCGTATTGGGCATGGCGGCCATGTTGATCATGTGACCTGTACCGTCTGAACAAATTTTTGTTCTATCAACCCCTGGAGACTCTATATGAAAGTTAGCTTAGTGGCTTTTGAGGAGATGTTTCAAATTGTTGAAACATGAGAGACCTGTGTCAAAGGTCAAAGAATGACCTTGACATTTTGTACTCAAAAATCTTTATGTACTCATTAGGTTGACAGCATATACCAATTTTTAGGCCTTAATCGTCAAAAGTTTCCAAGAAATCTTATGTTGTAGCATTCTCACATATTTGACCTTGCCGTAAAAAAGGTCAAGGTCAACCCAAGGTCATAATTTGAATAATGTTGATAGTACTTGAGTACCAAATGCTACATACCAAAATTCAAAGCCATTGGTCAATTAGTTCTGGAGGAGAAGATTTTTAAAGGCTTTTGCCATATATGGGCGTGGCAGCCATGTTGGTCATGTGACCTCGACCGTATGTATAAATTTTCGTAACCTCAACCCCTGAAGGCTCTATATGAAATTTGGTTTCAATGGGCCCAGTGGCTTTTGAGGAGATTGTTTGAAATTGTCAAAACATGAGAGACCAGGGTGAAAGGTCAAAGAATGACATTGACCTCTTGTATTCATAAATCTTCATGTACTCATTAAGATGACTGTAGATACCAATTTTTAGCCCAAAATCTTCAACAGTTTCCAAGATATCTTATGTTCTTGCATTTGGTATATAAAAGCACAAGGAAGCAAATTTGACCTTACCGTAAAAAAGGTCAAGGTCAACCCAAGGTCATAATTTGAACAATCTTAGTAGTACTTGCATACCCGATGCTACATCCCAAGTTTCAAAGCCATCGGCTTATTGGTTCTGGAGAAGAAGATGTTTTAGGTTTTTAACATATATGTGCATGGCGGCCGTGTTGGTCATGTGACCAGGACCGTTTGAAGAACTTTTCGTTCCAAAGACCCCTGGAGGCTTCATATGAAATTTGGTTACTATTGGCTCAGTGGTTTCAGAGGAGAAGTCGTTTGAAATTGTTGACGGACGGACGAAGGACGACGGAGCCTTACCATCCTATTAGCTCCCCCGGAGCCCCTGGCTCAGGTGAGCTAAAAAAATGATCAGAGTAGATATCAGTGCATATTGGACATTGACAGCAGAGTTAGAGATTATGACACAAGCATACCACCGACGGTTACTGAACAGTCTGTACAAGGATCACGTAGCTATAACGAGGATATTTGCAGAAAGATCAAAGCAACCATTTGAGAATATGACGAACCCTTGACCATGGTCAAGAAACAGAAACTTAGGTGGTTTGGCCTCAGCTTGAGGTCTTCTTGTTAAGGAAAGACGGCTCTACAGGGTATAGTGAAAGGAAAAAGAAGTAGAGGTTGACTAAAGAAGATGTTCGAAAATATCATTTAAGAGTGAACAGGGATTGACCTTACTAGCACAACTAGGGCAACTAGAAACCGAACCAAGTAGAAAGGGCTTGTTTCAAAGTCTTCTGTGGAGCCCCTGGTAATGGTATAATATAGAGAATATAATAGTATTTGCTGAAGAAATGGTATCATAACCTACTCACGGTGCTATCGAAGGCGACGGTGATCAGCATAAAGAAGAAAAGCACCGCCCATAGCTGCGGAAGGGGCATCTTGCTGATGGCCTCCGGGTATGCTACAAACGCAAGTCCTGGGCCTGGAGAGAACAAAGAAAACATTTACTGATTAATGATTGATTGATTGATTGATATAGTTGCATTCACTTAGTCAATAGCTAAAATATATACGGGCCGCGACACAAGAAAGCCAACAAAGTGGTTGTGCGCCCAGCGTAGACTCAAATCAGCCTGGGCATCCGCCCAGACTGATCAGAGTGTTCGCTAAGTGCTTAAAAGGTAGCTAAAGATCTAAGCTACCTCCATGCGGTCAGCGGATACTCTGATCAGACTGGGCGGATGCCCAGGCTGATCTGAGTCTGCGCTGGGCGAACAACCACTTTGTTGGTTTTGTCGTGTCGCGGCTCATACATTGGTGTTGCTTACTAACCTCGAGGATCTGATAACTTACCTGTATATGGGTCCATATCCGTTTATCAAAATAGTTTGGACTTGCTTTTTTGTTTCAAAGATTTAAGAAACTGGACTTATGATTAAGACACTTTAACCATTTTACTTTTGTGTAGATGTATGTTCATCGCTGAAAACGTTGAAGGTTTAAGAATCTGTTATTCTTATCAGTATTGGAAAGCATACTTGTTATACAATGTGCCTTGCCTTCAGAGGGAGAAATACCTACCAAAGACTTGGTGAAGTAACAGTCCCACCTAAGATGTTAATAAAACGTTCGCCATCCCTTTCACACAAGTGCTTCCTTATAACTGATAAATGGCGTATCTACAAATAATCTATCAGTCGATGCTCCAACACACAGTTACTCCATCTAAATACCTGATGCCTTTGCGACTTCTTCTACGGTGAGGCCAGATTCTTTAGCCATAAAACCCAGACAGGTGAAAACAACTAATCCTGCGTAGAAAGCCGTCAGCCCGTCTGTCAGAACACACACATACGTTTCTCTGTTAAACAGAACAGTCATAAACTGTAATAAACAATACATTTTGACAAAGATCACGCCAATAGTTTGCCATAATGTTTATAGAAACTATGTATTTGCGGAAATTTAAGCTCACGTAAAGATAATGAACATCGAATCGGCGCGAGCATATGTACTAAGTGCAGTGGTTTTCGTTCGCCTTATCAGTATATACATGTATGTCATACATATAGTTGAGCATAAACATGTACAAATGGATGATAACTAACAGTTTTGTTTTTATTTATAAAGTGTCAAGTATAACAGAAGTATAGACGACGTTGTCAAGGAAATGCGACAATCACAAAGCCCATCAAGACTATCAAAAGAAGACGTGACATTTTACAATAACAAAATAAAAGAAAGACACACAGGTCCAACAAAGAGAAACTGCAACATAAGAATCGCCGAGGAACCGTCAACTTTAAGACAAATTCGATATCACTGTTTCTTTGTTGTTGTTGTGTTTTTTCCTTTTTTTTTGGCACTAAGCCATGCCACAATAAGTTTTAAATTGTACTAAATTACTTACACAACGGACTTCTGATGAAACTTATTATGGCTGGCCATAGTGATAACCCCTCCGTATGTTGGCCCTAACGAGTAGAACACTTGAATTGCAGCTTCCAGCCAGACCTAAAATTGTTGAAAAGAGACCACTTAGCGCTTCCTCTTGTACCCTAAGTCTCATTCATTCTCACATACGGCATATAACCAAAATAAATTCAATAGTTGTTGCAGTAACTATTTGAATTTTAAACTTTTTTCAGAATCAATTCCAGCCATTGAAATGATTTAGCTGCTAAAATGTTGTGATACGCGTAAAAGGAAAAGAAAGGAAGAAACAACATTTTTTCTGCAAGTGTCTGAAAATGTCCGTTTCCAGGCCCGGATCCAGACCACCACATACTGGCGGGGCTCTAGATAACTGGGGGGGGGGGGGGGCTGGGAGGTGGCGAGATACATTTTGGGGGAGGGGGGGAGATAAGGGCTTGAAAAAATATTAAAAAATATTAAATAATTAGGGATCAATTCGATGAGAATTTATGATGATTTTTTTTTACTTCGAAATATATGTTGTGATATCTCATTAGAATCGCCTCGCCGAGGCCGAGGCGATTCTAATGAGATGTCACAACATATATCTCAATCTAACTACAGTCGAATCTCGGTAGTTCGAACGCCGATTTTTCGAAATTACCGGATTTTTCGAAGTTGAAACACGGTCCCGATCGTAAGCCCATTAATTCTATGCAAAAACACTTCCGCAAATTCGATTTTCGATTATTCGAAAAATCGGATTTTTCGAAAGAAAAATTATGTCCCGACAGAGTAAATTCATTATAAATACCCCTCTATTATTCGAAATCCAAATTCATGCTCTGAAAAGAACACCTATTGTCCGATGAGATAAGTATTTACAGCCTCAGGTCATCACTGCCACCTGTACAGGTAATTATCACTTCACGACCACTAACGTTTTGATTTTCTGTTGAGCAAAAGGTGTCTGTCTAATTGCATAATTGATGAGGATTATCTTGTTTGAAGTTTGTAAATTCAAAGGCTAAATGTAATGGCTTTTGTAACCAGCAAAGGCTCGGACTAGCACGCACATTCGAACTTTGATTTCGTACGGTTTGCGCACGGAAAATACAGTTAGTACACGGCACTAAACAGAATCTTTAGCTACACTGTGCAGACTGACAGGCTGGTTTGAGTATTCGTTGTTCCCAATATATTGACTCCGAATGGCTGAGGAACCTTTTCCGTGACAAGGCTCAGATGACCGGTTGAGTCGTTTTTCTGAAAACGAAAGAAGCCCAGTTCTCGGAAGAATAAACGGAAAGTGAAAGTACAGTAAAGTCCAACATAGAAACAAGTCAGTATTTGCGACTAGCCTGTTTCCGTTCAGTCTGGATTGGATCTTCGCCGGTGTTGCATTGTCATAAGAAGTTGATTTACAGAGCTGGGAAAATGTTCGGCAGCTTTGCTGCTTTCGGGCAGTGCACATGTGCTAAACATGTGGGGTGGTCAAGCGATCGTGGATGTTTCCGGTATGTAATGTTAATTATTCTACGATCTGATTTTGTTTTCATTGATTTGTAAATCCATGAACGTCAGTAAGCATAGACAAATAAAAAAAGATTGGACTGTCTTAAAACCGCCGTTATAATGAATTCCGGAAATGTACGGAAATGAACGGGAAAGGCCGAATTCGAAAATTCGAACTACGGATAATTCGAATGAAATAGTGAGGTCCCTGTCAGTTCGAATTATCGAGGTTTGACTGTACATGTAAATTATCTCAAACTGTCATCATATACTCATTATCTGGAGGCCTACATATTATACATAACACAGAGGTCCAGATGGCGGGGCTGAAGCCCCAAAGCCCACCCCCTGGATCCGGGACTTTCTGGCATAAGTAGATTGCGGGGTGCAGTCACCATTTTCTCTTGTGTCAGATAGCAGAAAATCTAATCAGTATAGTTCTCTGATTTTGTTAAAAATAATATGTGTTTTTTTTCTTCAAACTTTACCTGTGGAGTGAAAAGTTTTTCAAAGTCCGGAGTCAAATACCAGAGTATACCATCTGTTGCTCCGTCTAACATTAAACCACGAAGGAACAAAATGGTTAACAAGACGTATGGGGCTATAGCAGTCACGTAAACAACCTGCAATAGAGTCAAAAGAGCAGTAATAATATGAAAGCTAATTGCGCTGAACCCCGACACTGTCAGACAGAGATATTCAACATTTATTTTAACAATTATGAATAAGATTTAAAAGAAATACTTTTAAGATCATATATATGCGCACGTGAACTGCAAAGATCCGATTAATCAAATATCCTTACTTCGCAAAAGGCTACCCGACGTTTTGACAACGTTGACCCAACATTTAGACAATATCCATGACGATTGCAAAACTTTGGGTAAACTTAGGTACAGCGCCTCAGGTTCACCGGGGTAAGACAGTATCTTACATGAGTTCGAATATGTGTACAGTATCCTTATTCAAGTGATATTCATAAAGTTTTCACTATTTTATTACTTGTGCCGTTACCGTTTCACTTACTTGATGAAAGCTTTATTATTATTATTATTATTATTATTATTATTATTATTATTATGCTCCTTTCAATACTTATCTGTTGACATTTTTTTAAAAGTAAGACTGAGCTGCGACACGACAAAACCAACAATGTGGTTGTGTGCCCAGCGTAGACTCAGATTAGCCTGGGCATCCGCCCAGTCTGATCAGAGTCTTCGCTGTCCGCATGAAGCTAGCTTAGACCCTTAGCTACTTTTTCAGCCCACAGAAAAGACTTTGATCTGACTGAGTGGATACCCAGGCTGAATACAAGACTAGAACGTGTTCGTAGGCAGAGCGGACGTGATAGAAGACATCATACTTGATTGACAGGTGATCTGAGTCCGCGTTGGGCGCACAACCACATTGTTTGTTTTCTCGTGTCGCGGCTCATTAGTGTTTGTGGACAGGTGGAGTAGCTTCTTGCAGCTTAAGTGACCAACATAACGTAGGGTGGAGTGAGTGAGTGAGTGAGCTCGGGTTTAACGTCCCACCAACAACGAGGTCATATGGAGACGCCGGGACCTCGGTTTAAAGTCTCATCCGAAAGACCGGAGAAGCGGGGGATCGATCTCGCGACCCCTGGACTGGTAGTCCGGAGTGTTATCCACTACACTACAGCTGCTCCTACCTAGGGTGGAGTCGGGTAGCTTCGGACAGCGTGTAAATTCGGATATACTACTGCAAACACTGAAAATCCAGATCAGACGACTCACCATGAGCCGTATCATCAGGATTTTCACTGTTTGCCCAGTTAATTTTGTTTTAATTCCTAACAACTGACATATAAAGGAAACCATGTCACTGTCCGAATTTACCCGCTGTCCAAAGTTACCCGACTCTACCCTACTTCAGTTTATACCACAGGAGCTTGAAGTTCCAGATTAGAAACATTTCTAACCCTTGTCATCCAAAGTGTCCGATACAACACTGTACAATAAATGACATACGGTCTTTCCGATTTTTGACATTTTGAAGCGTTTCACGGTCTGAACTTCAAGCGCCTGTGGTTTATACCTTTCCAAGTGATTTGACTCCTTTGATGAGAGCAAGTCCCACTAGAAACCACGCAATAAAATTGCTGAGCACAAGATGCCATTGTATTGATCCCATGTCTTCAAGACCTGAAGATCTGCGTAAAACGTTGTACCTGCAGAAAAACAAGTAGCCCAAAGGGCAACAATTGCTCACCTGAGAGACATTGTAAACCTATAGGGATATTTAAGATGCTCAAGGGCAGCTAACTCCACAGTCAGTGGTCCAATCAGGCTGAAAATTAAACTCATCCAAAACATTATGTATGCCCTCATTTAATATATGCAAGTTTAAAAAGTATCCGATCAAGAGCACAATAGACAGAGCTGTCAAGGGCAGCTAACTTCGTAGCGGTTGGCCTGATCTGGCGAAAATTTGAACTTGTTTAAGATATTATGCATTTCCTCATTACCTGCAAGTTTGAAAAGGATCGGATAAGTAGAAACCAAGAAAAAGTGGCGACATTGATTTTTTGGATGCTCAGGGCAGGTACTCCATAGTCAGTGGTGGGATCTAGCCGAAGTGCTAACTAATCCAAGCTTTTATGCATATCCTCATTACCTGCAAGTATGAAGAGGATCCGATGAAAAATGAAAATGTGATGACGTTGTTTTCTCCATTATAAGACTATGGGATTTTTTCAAACGCTCAAGGGCAGCTAACTCCGTAGTCTGTGCTCAAATCCGGCCAAATTTCGAACTCATCCAAGCTCTTATGTATGTCATCATTACCTGCAAGTATGATAAGGATCTAATCAAAAACCTTGATTGCAGCACTCTGAAAGTCAAACTTGCTCGAGATATTGTCATGCCCTACATTTGTGTGAATTTATTTCAAAATCCATTGAGAAATGAAGGTGCTAGAGCAATGACAAAGTTTTTCTAATAGCTCGAGATATTGTCATACCCTGCATTTGTGTCAAGTTATTTCAAAATCCATGGAGAAATGAAGGTGCTAGGGCGATGACAAAGTTTTTCTAAAAATAGCCACAGTGACCTTGACCTTGGGCACAGCACCCTGAAAGTCGAACTTGCTTGAGATATTGTCATGCCCTACATTTGTATGAATTTATTTCAAAATCCGTTGAGAAATGTAGGCGCTAGAGCGATGACAAAGTTTTTCTAAAAATAGCCACAGTGACCTTGACCTTGGGCGCAGCACCCTGAAAGTCAAACTTGCTTGAGATATTGTCATGCCCTACATTTGTGTGAAGTTATTTCAAAATCCGTTGAGAAATGTAGGCCTTAGAGCGATGACAAAGTTTTTCTAAAAATAGCCACAGTGACCTTGACCTTGGGCGCAGCACCCTGAAAGTCGAACTTGCTCGAGATATTGTCATGCCCTACATTTGTGTGAAGTTATTTAAAAATCCATTGAGAAATGTAGGCGCTAGAGCGATGACAAAGATTTTCTAAAAATAGCCACAGTGACCTTGACCTTGGGCACAGCACCTTGAAAGTCAAACTTGCTCGAGATATTGTCATGCCCTACATTTGTGTGAAGTTATTTTAAAATCCATTGAGAAATGTAGGTGCTAGAGCCCTGACAAAGTTTTTCTAAAATTAGCCACAGTGACCTTGACCTTGGGCGCAGCATCCTGAAAGTCGAACTTGCTCCAGATATTGTCACGCCCTACATTTGTGTGAAGTTATTTTAAAATCTGTTGAGAAATGTAGGCAATAGAGCGATGACAAAGTTTTTCTAAAAATATGTGATGACGTTGTTTTCTCCATTATAACACTATGGGATTTTTTTCAAACGCTCAAGGGCAGCTAACTCCGTAGTCTGTGCTCGAATCCGGCCAAATTTCGAACTCATCCAAGCTCTTATGTATGTCATCATTACCTGCAAGTATGATAAGGATCTAAGCAAAAACAGTTGAGAAAAGGTGATGACGCCATTTTCCCCATTATAACCCTATGGGATTTTTTTTCAAACGCTCAAGGGCAGCTAACTCCGTAGTCTGTGCTCGAATCCGACCAAATTTCGAACTCATCCAAGCTCTTGTGTATGTCATCATTACCTGCAAGTATGATAAGGATCTAATCAAAAACAGTCGAGAAAACGTGATGACGCCGTTTTCCTCATTATAACCCTATGGGGGCTATCTGTTGCCATGGAAACCAGAGTTCTGAGCTGATCGGCACCAAAACCTAATGCAGCCTTTCCCCCACCCAAATGATGCTTGAGATAAAATTTGATTGCGATCGGCCCACTGGTCTCTGAGATATTTATGTTTGAAAGTGTTGACGCACGCACCCACCCACGGACGGACGGACGACGGCTCGACTCCCATCCTATAAGCTCACCTCTGAGCCTTCGGCTCAGGTGAGCTAAAAAATGCATAAATGTTACTTTAAAACAGGTCTGCTGCACACAGGACAGCCCGCCCAACTACGGTTAACTCATAGTCCATAAGCAGAGAGTCTTCAATTTAACCTAGGTGCCTACGCTTACGTCGACACCGTGACACCGTGACTGAAGTGACGACAGTAGCTCTCCTTTCCTAGAGAGGAGAACGTGATGAATATATATACTTAGCAAAAATAAAAACTTGACAATCGCTATTTTTCATCCTACGGTAGTCGGGAAAAAGTGAGACATAAAAATTCTTTTAATTTAAGAAAATGTAATCCTTGTAATATCACAGTCACAAAAAGTTCAAGATTCCTTAGATACAGCAAATTTGAGGCTATTGTAAACGTCACCATGGTACTTTTCTGTTTTCTATGCTCAAATCCAAACAATTACCAAATTCAAAATTGTCGAAGTCTGCTTAAAGAGTAAAAAATCTGTTGGCAATGCTTTTCCATTATTAAATCCAATCTGTATGGACTCATAAGCTAGAATTATGCCGATGCGCGGTCGACAAGGAAGCCGTAAGAACCAGACGAAAAACTTCAGTCCACGCCATTATGAAGTCAGAAATTCAGTTTCAATGGAAATCCCATTACACATATAAATCTTTGTGGCAGTTTAAGAAAATTAATGGCTTTCAAATAAATTTAGTAATAAAGACAATGAGTTTGCAAGACAAGCAAACTAATCTCGAAGAAAATAACGAAAAAGACGCATAGGTATAGAAGATACGGCATTTCATAAATCTCTATATGTTTAATTCAAAGGGAGATAATCTGAAAGTTTTGAAACTTTAAACGTTATTTTCAGGCTGTGATTACAGTTAACATAAGCGTTTAAAGTGTTTTCTATGCGTACTGGATCTAATGCAGAACTTTCTTCTGCGCATGCGCAAATTAAAGTTCTATTCTGAGTTATTAAAATAGGAATAAGTTAGATAACTTCGGACAGGACAAACATTTTCCAATAATTTTACATGATTTAAGTAATCAGACGTCTGTCGAAAACATATATATATATACATTACAAACTTGCTAGGTTGGCCGGAATTGAGAAATAAAAACCGTCAAGTTTTTATTTTTGTTCAGTATATATAACAATTCGATGGAAGCTTTCATTTAAGTTTTGTCTCTAATATATCTGAGGGCACTTTAAAATATAACCGGTATTAATTGTACAAGGGTTGATCCAGAAGTAATGTCACTGTGCTCATTGTGCGTTTATTCATCGTAGCATTATTATAGAAATTATATCAAGCTACACTGTAATTCAGTTCTGATATCCAAATAGATATATAAAGTTGGAATCTATTTCCGTTCCAATTATATAAACGTTCAAAGTATGCCATAGACGCTATCGCGCTGCAAGATAGAACAAGTAAAAAGTTGCTCTATTATAGAGCAAAGGAGGAAGCGCTGCGGAAAACAAAATTTAAGACTTGATTATCCATTTTTAGTAACTTTGTATAAAATACGGTATCGAGGTATCAATGAATTAAAGTAGCGATAATATATTTCTTCTTAAATCATTTTAAAATGACACGTAACGCTGGATTGTGATTAGCATGGTAATTTGGAACAACACAGCATAAAATAAGGCTAGATATACATATGGACAAAAGTTCTGCACGGTCACTGTTAATTTCACAAATAGTTTCAAAAACTTTAGTTAAACTATTTCTACCAGTTTTATTTATTTGCATTTAATTTACTGTCTGACTTGTGTGTTTTATGTAGAAAAATCTCAAAGTGTTGTGACATTTAACAGAATTTTACAACCTTTTTTCTTTCTAAGATTCAGCTTGAGGCTGTCCAATATAATCTAAAAAAATTTGTATATGAGTCAGATGACTTTTTGGCAAAATATTGCGTTATTTGTTTGTTCTGCGACTCTAAAACTTTTATTTATTTATTCATTTATATATTCATTTATTTATTTTGGTGGTGTGTAGATAAAAGTGGGCATTAAGATTAATAGAATAATAACGTGTGAATTTTCTGATGAAGACTACCTAGTTTAAAGGCCCATGCAAAACTTTGTATAATACTAAAATACCTAAGTATGTTTTTGAATTGAATTGATATCGGTCATGTGTATACCTTTATGTTTTGGGTTGTTGTTTTCTTTTCATCATTTTTACAAAGGGGAACAACTTGTGTGACTTCTTGATTGTTTTTCTGGATAATGTAGCCTTTCCAAAAGGGAGTCTACTGTTAAAAGAAAACAAAATCTCCTCAAGGCAAGTTCTTTAACTGATCTCCACTATGGAGAGAGGCAAAGAATGAGATTGGCATGAGTTGCTTCCCCTGAAAGAGTATCCTTTCACCATCGGCATACGTTATGCGTGACACAGCTCTTATGAAAGTACTGTAAATATTGTAAACCAGAAAATTTTAGCAAATCTGAGTTTTAGAAAATGTTTCCAAGTTTTGTATTTGGCTTCTCATGATGGTTCTTTGATTATAAGACAACGACTATTTCACCTCAGTTTTACTTTCAAAAATTTGCATTCCTGAAGTTTCGAGTACATCTTCGGAATTTTCCCCGATTTAAAGTTCCATAATGACTAATTACTACAGAACCTATGATTGGGTTTAGATGGAGACAAGGAAACCTTAAGATAAGGCTCATGCTTGGCAAGTCTAGCATGACGCCTATTTAATTTGAAAACGAGCTCGAGCTTTCCTCTTTGGGATTCCCACGAAATCACTATTTCTTCGCCCATTAATTATCATTTGATAAAAAAAAATTTGAACTATGTCATTACTATATTCCTTCATTTGACTTTCTCTTAATGGTTCTGTCCGTAAGCCTAGGCTATTAAAGCTGTTTCAGTCTGTCAGTCATTGCTATTCTCTCTATCTCTTCATACGGCATACAAACTCATATGAGTATTACGTGCTATTCAGAATGATACAAAATCAGGGTACCGAGGTTACAGTTTTATCAGGGTTCCGAGGTTACAGTTTCTACCCCGTACTCACAATAATATGTAATTGAAATTGAGTCGTAAAATCATGATAATAGGACAAACACCCGGGGGGGAGGGGGGCTGGGTAAGGATCCATGCAGCTGAAGAAATTTATCCCGTGTCGTAATATTAACAGGAGATGCGCCCCTTTCTGTTTCTCGGGGCCAATTTTCCCAGTATATTCCCAGCAGGCATATGACGTCGAAATGACGTGATGACGTCGCATAAACATCAATAAGACGTATTTCCGACGCAATGTGCCCGCTGAGTTGCTTGTAGCCAATGGAATGTAGATATCCTCTGAGTATCCTTTTTCACGCTACACAATAATCACGCACCAGTGTTGTTCGACCTCTCGCTCTGTTTACACATAAATTCATGACGTCACATGGGGGTTTTTGGGACTCCCTAGGCTCTTCTTTCACTCTTCTGCATCATGTGGAAAATAAAGAATCTTCCGGCAAGTTCTTGATCAAATTATGTAAACGGTGTCTTTTTGTCATAATTTTCTTATATCCAAAAGTTTGATACCAAAAGTAGGCTAATAAATCAGTTTTGCATTCAACTAATTCTGTTGACAGTTTGTCTGCTGCGGTAGCTGTCATCTGGGTTGGAAGTCACATGACTGTCACGTGGTCAGTTGGCCGTACTCAAAATGTATGGGCAGCCATACCTGCCTTAGTTGTTATATCAAAATAAGTGAATAACACAATATTTACTTAATATTATTTCACCAAATGGGGTCAATGCATGTTTAAGAACTGCTTGCACTAGACTCATCTGCAGTTCTGTAGTAGTGTTTACAGGCTTAGGGCAAAATATACATTTTATTGCCGTTGCCATGGTGTGCCTTGTGCGCCCATTGAAGATTTGATAGCACACCTGTAAATATGTTTAGTTAATGATTTGGGACATTTACCTTTAAAACCTTTGATTATGTTTCAAATCCAATTAATTAGAAGTTCTGCAGTATTATTAACTGTTCAATACGTTTAAACTGGATCCAGATATGCTTCTTTCATTGAAGGGTACTTTTAGAGCTGTTGCATGTTTGGCTTCCCATAAATACTGTTGTTAGTGAAGTGCGTGATTATTGATGACGTAGTCAGTAAGCCGTCATTTTTTGTTTGGGATTTTCTGAGACAGTTGGAGCATGTGAAAAGAAACTTTTCATCTTTATCATTGTTTATGGGGTAAGAATTTACATAGATGAAGGTAAGAATATACATGAATATATTGTTTGATCTTACTGAATGACGTAAATATACCACAAAGCGTTATCTGCGTGATTATTGCTTACACTAGGATAATCTTATCTTTTCCACTCCATTCCATTCCAGATTTCAAAGTATGCCCTTCTGTTTCTGTGGCTGTTTAGAAATGTTTAAATCAATATTATAATCATTATTAAAGTGCCAAAATGGTGATTACATCCGTTAAATGAGACTAGATCAACTTTGGATGGATATACAAAAGAAATGCGCGTTTCCTGTTCGTGTACTAATATATGGAAAAACCGATTCTAAAAATAAGGCAGTTACGCAATAGCTGAGTTCCATCGCCGGTCTTCTTCGCATGTCGATGACCTCAAATATTGTAGGTCATATATGAAAAGAGACTACCTCGAAAAATCGAAAGGATACTATTGTTAAAGACGATATTATATGCTATCAAAGTTTTCTTTCTCGCTAAACAATTATTATTTTACCCAATACCATGAATGCTAAACGCTAACTTGATTAAACACTTAATGAAAAAAATTCTTTTAGCTGACTTTTTTGCAACAATACAATGCGTTTATCAAAGCCGATGATCCTTTCGACATTTAGGACAGAAAAATAGTTCCACGTTTTTATCCCGAAATACTGACAATAAAAATAATAAAGATCGAAAAATGATATTTTAATGTTATGTTCCAGGTAATTTGATGTTATAATCGGAATTATAGTGATAAAATATGCATGAAAGTTCACTTTTTAAGTCGCTTATAGCAATAATCAATAAAACAAATCTACACCCAACGCCTTCCCAAACTCACCACAAATAGCACTGCGTTGGTACGCAGCGCAATAATGTTAATTTTATGAACATAAGTTTCAAAGGCAATAAAATCAGAATCAAACTAACGCCCAAAATCAAATGAAAATTTGGTACGACAACGAAATATATTTCTGTCGCCCACTGTTGAAATTTTGATATCATCACTGTGGTTTGAAGTTCGATAGCTCGTGCTAACGCTTGTTACTGCCGAGAATAAAAATGTTGATTTCTGACAAACGCGTCAGCGGATCTACATGCGGTTTTGCCTCACATTTGGAATATCACCATTAGATACGCTAGAGCTGTTAAGTTAGACATGTTGTGATATAACAGTGATTATGAGGCTTGTGTAAAGGTGAAATCAGTGCGATACAGGTGGATACAGGTGCCGATAGGTCGCTAGAGGATAGTCCGAAAACCGGAAGACCTTTTTGTGCAATAACAGTCTTGTTCGGACCCCATATACAGGTGCGTTGCATTAATTTTATACCTATGCAATTTTTTTAAGTCTTAGCATACCCCAAAGTGCATTCAAGCTTCGGCTGAAAGTTTTTGTTGTCCAAAAATCTTACACTTACCATGGGAATAAGTAAAGGGACACTGCTTAGGATTATAGAAAAGGTTGCTGTATAGAATATTGCGGTGAAGCGATTTTGCAACCTATCAAAGTTATTTTAACTATACTGAACGCCAAAAGAAACGCATACAATGTATACGCCCAATTTATTTGAAGGTATAGGTATATGCTCTTATTTAGACATTTTAAAGTACTTTGTTTATGATATTCCGACAGAATGAGCACCTTAACGCATAGATATTCCATAAACTTTAGAGACTAGAACGCTTGCTTTTGTGATGGGATTAAACTTAAAGTCACCATACTTTCAGCAGCTGAATTTTGAATTCCATATAATGCTCAGCTAATTATTTTCTCCAGACATAATAACCGCGGCAAGGGTAAGAAACAGCGAAAAAAATCAAAGCAGTCGAGCCTTGCTCTATAGAGAAACAATCAGGTGAAAGTTGGCAGCAGAAACAGTAGCACTGGCTTACCATTTGATTTCCATAGACCTTTTAACACCCTGTATATCTTGAAAAGAACAGAAACCATTCATACGAAGAGGTTAAATGAATTGACAAGAGTAAAATAAAAAGCTATGCAAAGAAATTTTTCGTAGCACTGCAGAACTTTTGATGTTATTGGACTTCCCATTTTGCTATTTGTTTAATTGCAAGGGAGATAATTTGACAAGTGTTCAACTTCAAACTGCTGTCATGTTCCTAAGAAGATTACCATGGTAATAAAACCGACGTTTTTTTTCATAACCTCACATCTAGGTCGTGTTTTGGAAACAATATGTTATACAGCCAAAGGAAAGACAACTCTTACAACAACTTTGAATGTTTCACGATAAATTGAGATAACTCTTTAATCCAAGTTTAATTTTGCAAGAAGATAACTTTATATTGTTGGCAGACGTCAGTAGTGTTTTCTGCTATATATGATTAAAAACCAATAATCAGTTGACAGAAGAAAACTGAACCTAGACTTGTATGCGTTTCTTTTGGCGTTCAGTATATATTGACAAGTGCTGCAACGCTTCCACGTAGCTTAAGTCTTTTCTCGCGGTGTACAGGAATATGGTAATGAAAAAAAACTTAGATCGACATTTCAGTTACATATATTCAAACATGTTATACTTAATGAAAACCCGCATGAATTTCTTTTCTGTAAGAAAAGATTTATCCTTAACAAGTAGCCCAAAGGGCAACAATTGCTCACCTGAGAGACATTGTAAACCTATAGGGATATTTAAGATGCTCAAGGGCAGCTAACTCCACGGTCAGTGGTCCAATCAGGCTGAAAATTAAACTCATCCAAAACATTATGTATGCTCTCATTTAATATATGCAAGTTTGAAAAGTATCCGATCAAGAGCACAATAGACAGAGCTGTCAAGGGCAGCTAACTTTGTAGTGGTTGGCCTGATCTGGCCAAAATTAGAACTTGTTTAATGCCCCAGTCACACACACACATTACGGATTGGGCGGATAGTTGCGGACTTTAAATCCACACAATTTGTGGGCGTGGTCTCTCTCCATATCGAATCCGTATCGTATCCGTTTCGTATCCGCAGGGTCCGCAGGATATGCCACCAAATTTTGAAAAGTTTAAATATTCAGGCGCGGACGAGTTAACCATAATGATCCGTAACTGAAGGCATTTATCCGCATTTATGCGTATCTAATCCGTATCTAATCCGTATTTCGACCTATCGTTCCGCGGTCCACCCAAATTTTGTGGACAAATACGGTTTCATGCGGGTTGTTACGGTTAATTATGGGTCTCGTTCTGCGTATTGTTACGGATAAACACCCCAGCCAGATTAGTTGTTCGCAATTATCCTCACCAATACGTATCTGTCAGTATTGAAGTGTAAGTTATCCGTATAGAAACGTATCTGAAGGTAAAAGTCCGTAAAAAAACTCCGAACGAGACCCGTAACTAACCGTAATTGAAGGTTACGATCTGCGCGAAACCGTATCAGTCCACAACTTGGGGTTGGGCTGCGGAATGATAGGTTTATATACGGATAAGATACGGATTAGATACGGATTATATATGGATAAATGCGAATGAATGCCTTCAGTTACCTTTTGTTACGGATCAATACGGTTTACTCGTCCGCGCCTGAATTTTGAAAATTTTCAAAATTTGGAATCGGATCCTGCGGACCCTACGGATACGATACGGACAGTTACAGACTCTGCGGATGCGATACGGACCTTTACGAATAACACCGGACAGATACGGATGGGCCATCTGCAGATGCGGTACGGACTATTACGAATAAAACCGGACATATACGAACGGGCCATCCGTAGCATCAACAACATCTTTCCGCATCTAGAAGTAACAGAAGGTAATGGAAAGTAAGAAGTACGTATACATTTGTATCATCCCTCATCGTATTGATTCAAAGGGAAAATATCTGACCGCCGACATTCGCATTTATCCTTAATCATACGCATCTATAGATAACTGTATCCGTAAATTAATCAAGAAAATAAACCACGCCCACAAATTCTGCGGATTTTTGTGGATTTTTATCCACAACTATCCGCCCAGTCCGTAATGTGTGTGTGTGACTGGGGCATAAGATATTATGCATTTCCTCATTACCTGCAAGTTTGAAAAGGATCGGATTAGTAGAAACCAAGAAAAAGTGGCGACATTGATTTTTTGGATGCTCAGGGCAGGTACTCCATAGTCAGTGGTGGGATCTAGCCGAAATGCTTACTAATCCAAGTTTTTATGCATATCCTCATTACCTGCAAGTATGAAGAGGATCCGATGAAAAATGAAAATGTGATGACATTGTTTTCTCCAATATAAGACTATGGGATTTTTTTCAAACGCTCAAGGGCAGCTAACTCCGTAGTCTGTGCTCGAATCCGGCCAAATTTCGAACTCATCCAAGCTCTTATGTATGTCATCATTACCTGCAAGTATGATAAGGATCTAATCAAAAACCTTGATTGCAGCACCCTGAAAGTCAAACTTGCTCGAGATATTGTCATGCCCTACATTTGTGTGACTTTATTTTAAAATCTGCTGAGAAATGTAGGTGCTAGAGCGCTGACAAAGTTTTTCTAAAAATAGCCACAGTGACCTTGACCTTGGGCGCAGCATCCTGAAAGTCGATATTGCTCGAGATATTGTCATGCCCTACATTTGTGTGAAGTTATTTTAAAATCTGCTGAGAAATGTAGGAGCTAGAGTGCTGACAAAGTTTTTCTAAAAATAGCCACAGTGACCTTGACCTTGGGCGCAGCATCCTGAAAGTCGAACTTGCTCGAGATATTGTCATGCCCTACATTTGTGTGAAGTTATTTCAAAATCCGTTGAGAAATGTAGGCAATAGAGCGATAACAAAGTTTTTCTCAAAATATGTGATGACGTTGTTTTCTCCATTATAACACTATGGGATTTTTTCAAACGCTCAAGGGCAGCTAACTCCGTAGTCTGTGCTCGAATCCGACCAAATTTCGAACTCATCCTAGCTCTTATGTATGTCATCATTACCTGCAAGTATGATAAGGATCTAAGCAAAAACAGTTGAGAAAACGTGATGACGCCATTTTCCCCATTATAACCCTATGGGATTTTTTTTCAAACGCTCAAGGGCAGCTAACTCCGTAGTCTGTGCTCGAATCCGGCCAAATTTCGAACTCATCCAAGCTCTTGTGTATGTCATCATTACCTGCAAGTATGATAAGGATCTAATCAAAAACAGTCGAGAAAACATGATGACGCCGTTTTCACCATTATAACCCTATGGGGACTATCTGTTGCCATGGAAACCAAAGTTCTGAGCTGAACCTAAACCTAATGCAGCCTTTCCCCTACCCCAATGATGCTTCAGATAAAATTTGATTGCAATCCGTCCACTGGTTTCTGAGATATTCATGTTTGAAAGTGTTGACGCACGCACCCACGCACGGACGCACGGACGGACGACGGCTCGACTCCCATCCTATAAGCGCCTTCGGCTCAGGTGAGCTAAAAAGAGCAAGGGGGGACCGTCTTTGAGAAAATTTGCGTAGGTCCTGTGCCAGGAACAGTTAAGCTTGCTTCAGACATTTAGTAAACAGAACACCTTTACTATCCCATCTGCGAGCTACTTTGAAAAACTAGTTTTAATGCCATTCCGCTTGCGGTAAGGCACTAATAATTGGACTTTAGCATGCCATAAGAGAGGGGTGGGGTAATTTACGTTTGCGAAGGAAAATTTTGATTTCAATTTGATCGCTTTTTTCATCTCCTGTCTGAACCATTTAACAACATTGAACAAGTGATTTTATTCATTCTTTTTTTTTCATAACAGCGAAAAGGTGTGAACAATGATTACTAGTAGGTACACTGCTTGGATAAAAGCTAGGAAAACTAGACGCTTCATATATTTCTATGCAAGGCTGCTACAATTCTAAAACCCCATTTCTGTGTTTGCTACAGTATTGACAGAAGAAACTAAAAAATGATAATTAAAGAAAGAAAATAAGAATCAGCATTCAGCACTCAGTTTCAAAGCCTGTAAGGGGTGCAATAAGACATATGGAACACTTGCATAGGTATACTGTGTCCATCCCTCTTTTCCGTCCTGGGGCCGTATTCATAAATCAACTTAAGTGGTTGCTATGCTGTTGCTATGGCTAAATTTCTTTGAAGGAGATTCCCTACAACTATGTAATTTGCTCTGGAGGAACAGTCTTGGTTTTTAAGGGTAAATATTTTCTTGCAGAAAAGAAATTTAGCCGGATTGTCATTAAATTTAACAGGTTTAAATAAATTTTATTGAAATGTCGATCTCGGATTTTAAGTACCATATCCCTATACACCGCAAAAATGACTTAAACAATGTAGAAGCGTTTCTGCACTTGTCAATATAGTTTGGTTGCAAAATCGCTTCTCCACATTATTCCATACAGCGAACTTTTCGGGAATCCTAAGCAGTATCCCTTTATTTATTCCTATGGTAAGTGCAGGATTTTTTGACAACAAAGACTTTTAACCGAAGCTAGAATGCACTTTGGGGTATGCTAAGACTTATGAAAAATTGACATAGGTTTTTATTAATTAATGTAACGCACCTGTATGAATATCGATGTTGTACAATTCGAATATTGTGTAAATTTTAAACTTGAGCTGCGGGGCTGTTCAAGTAATATCAAAGGATGAGATAAAAATGGGTGATCAGTCATTCATGCTTTGCTGGAACAGCGAATATGCTACTTTGGAGATAACACAATATCGAAACTTCGTCTGGTGCGTCAACGAAGTCATTGACATGTGGCGCGTTTTGTTACCATGCATTCTGTCTATCTCGATATCTCGGTAACTATGCACTGTATTTTTATGACATTTTCAGACTGTAATGCAAATAGATTAAGGTACTTGGATACGAAGTTTTGTTGCTATCACTTTATTCTACGCGATTTTGTTGCTGCAGTGACATTACTTCTGGATCAGCCCTCGTATATGATTGCGCTCCGTACAGCTTAAAGCTCGCTTTTAAATACTCTTATAGATCCACGGGAAGATTGGAAATTTCAAAACAATACAACTTCAAATGTAACTGATAGTTTGAAAGTATGTTTTAGTTATTTATGAGTAACTTACTGAAACACGTTTATCAAAAATAAACATGTATATTAAATTACAATAAATAAAGAAATAGAAATAAAACAAACAACATTAATACAAAATAATAGTCATATTGCGTGCATGCGCTAAGCAAAGTCTACAATATCACCCGATAATGAAAAAAAATATCAAAGACAATAACAAAATGCATTGCGAGATTACTTTATGTATTTTCTTTTCAGCGCTGTCAACAAATACAACATCCACGTGAAAGGCTGAAATAAAACAATTGTAATAACATCCACGTTAAAATTGAACTAAAATAGTTGCAAAAACCTTTAATATTTCAGAATTTGAAAAATTATAAAGTCTTAACGTGTATCAATGTAGTCATCAGAAAATATTTTTAAAACACATTATGTGCTTGAGAAAACATATGAAAAAATTCGATTTGGAAGTCATTGTCCAAAATATGCATACAATTTCCAAATATATATAAAATAGAGTGTCGTTTTTTCTGTTCACTTAAACAACAAGAAAATCGGTGGAACCGACGGATGCTCCCCGAGGGCGTGGAATAGGGGAATGGGTATCCTGGTGAAGGAGTGATTTTCTGTGTAAATTAAATGCAATTTAAAAAGGAAAAAATAATTCTCTGCAATACTTTTAGAGCTTTGCTCTGGACATGCATACAACTGCGAAAAAATAAGAAGGGAAGTAACTTCAAAATAACTTGTGATAAAGTTATGGTTCTTCTGTTCAACACTTCTTTTTATTGCCCTCTATTATCAATATGTGAAGTTTCATTCATGTTCTCTTAAATATGTACAGAGATATGCTCCGGACAAGCTAAATGACTGAAAAAATTAGGAAGATTCTACTAATGTGAGGGTTATAGTTCATAAGCCCTGCACTTCCTTTCATTGCCCTCTATCAATTTGTTTTTTCTTCAATACTTTCTAAGATATGCTCCGGACTAGCAAAATAAAGCAAAAATTAAGAACGGAGCTAAATCTGTACTTACTTATGACAGGGTTATGGTTCTTGTGTTCTGCACTTTCTTTGCCCTCTATGAGTGTGTGAAGATTCATTAAAGTCCTTTAGTGCTCTTGGAGATATCCTCCAGACAAGCAAAATATTGAAAAAAAAAACTGAAAAGAGAACTAACTTTGTAAATACGTTGACAGGGTTAAGATTCTTGTGCACTGCACTTTCTCTCACTGTCCTCTATCATTGTGTGAAGTTTCATTTAGTCCCTCTTTATACTGTTAGAGATATGCTCCGGACAAGCAAAATGTTGCAAAAACTAGAAAGGGAGCTAACTTCGTAAATAATTGTGACAGGGTTACGGTTCTTGTGCACTGCACTTCCTCTTATTGTCATTCATCATTGTGTGAAGTTTCATTTATTCCTCCTTATAATTTCAGAGATATGCTCCGGACAAGCAAAATGTTGCAAAAACTGGAAAGGGAGCTTACTTCGTAAATACTTGTGATAGGGTTACGGTTCTTGTGCACTGCACTTCCCCTTATTGTCCTCTATCAATGTAGGAAGTTTCATTTAGTTCCCCCTTATACTTTCAGAGATATGCTCCGGACAAAAGTGTGACGGACATACGGACGGATGGACGGACAAAGCGGCAACTATATGCTCACCCTTCGGGCAGCATAATAAATTACTATTTTCAAACTTGCATAAGCACCTCATAAAATACACCAAGGCAACATTTAAGGACCCATTCACCTTTTAAGACTGGCAATAATCTTTTATTCTTTAAGATGGCTGGACAACCGCCATTTCTACAAAGGAATCCGATTTTGTGACTTTTTATATGCTTCCATGAACGATGAAAACTTTTTTAAATGAGGGCTATTCTTTAAGGAAAAACTAAACTGCTACTCGATGGAGCAGTTTCCCCCTTTAAGAGTAGCCCCTAATGCAATGAGAGACATAGAGGATCTTACATGAGTGCTATTGGTTTATTGAATTTATTAAACGAGTTGGGGGAAAAGATAAGATGCGAGGCTTTGCCGAGCATCTTATCGTTTTCCTCCAACGAGTTTAATAAATTCAATAATACATGAGCACGAATGCAAGATTCTATTTATCATATGACACTAAAATCGCATTTTGTAAGCAAATTTTGCACTAAAACGTCACGATCTCGCCATTAGAAAAAGCGACGTTTTATGGACGTCAACGCATAACGTTACGGCGTAATTTGCATATTTAATCCACTAGTGGATTATAGTATTTAATGCATGGCTTTATTACACTCTCAGATGCGACGTCATATGATAAAATGTTTCTTCGTAGGAATTATCTACCTTGAGGGATGTTCCCATTTACCTTAAGATCACTGCCTGAATTAATTTTAGATGTAAGCAAAATATGCTTAATTGAATAAAAGAGCTTTCCAAATCTTATTTACGTGGTACTAGATATTCCCTTAGCTTAATGATGAAGCTATGTAGGGTAGGAGAGATGCTATCAGCTTGTAGTACATTGCTGGCCAGATTAAAAGAAGAATTTTTCTTCTAATTTACGCATAACGCTAACCGCCTTGATACTGAAGTGTACCAAGATGGGAAAGTTTTTGCTGACGGTTTGGGGAAATGAAATATTACAAATATTCGAGCATTTAAACTAAATATTAACAGACGCGGTGCTTAACTTTTGCCTGGGTGTCTACATGAACATAGACCAAGGTCGAATAAGTTTTGAACTGACCGCATACTTACATCCAGAATTCAGAAGCTGCGGATGTGTAGCCCACAGATTTACCTGTCACCATATTTGACAGTGAAGTGATATTGGTCATATTGTCAGCGACAGTAAAGTTGTTAACCACGGTAACGTTAGAAACTGTAGAGTTCGAGACAGGAATCTTGCCAGGCTCTGAAATGTAAACCCAGTATGCAGAAAACCATTTTTTAGCTGAATGGATACATATCTTTGTTTTCATACTATTTTAAAAGAGACATATTTTGGGTTTAAATATAGCTTCTTCTTAGGGAGTAGCACCGGCCAAAAAGGGTCGACTCTTAAAGACAAGGGTTTATTTTAAGGGGAACAAATACTTTTCTAAGCCCCACTGGGAAGGGCGGTAACAACGAAAACGCCATAGTGAAGAAACTGCGTACTGGCACTTCTACAGGTGTCAGCCAATATGTTATATACGAGTAATGAGGGAAAATTTCATTTCACTTTACAACTTTTTTTATTCTTTACCTACCTCCATGCCGACAGCGAAGACCCTTCAGACTTGGCGGATGCCCAGCCTAATCCGAGTCTTCGCTGGGCGCTTATGTCACTTTGTTTGTTTTGTTGTGTCGCGGGTCGGATGTATTTTGTCTGAAGACGTCGAGGGCAATCTGGGAATAGACTTCTAAGTTAATAGGGTAAACGGCTTGAGATCAATATATACAACACCCGAAAAGTTCAGGAAAAAACGTCTAAGTCCCTATATAAAATATAAGAGTCAGATCGCGGAAAAAATTTAACAACTGTTTTTAAGTTGAAATGAAGGGATTAAAATACAGAATATCTATCTATTTACTTTGAAATTAAGACATCAAATATAGAATATTTGTTTATTTCATTTATTGACTTTTATCACCTTGTAACTTTCGTATTCTCTTCGATTTACCTATTTATTGTTTTTTACCAAAGTACAATTAAAGAGAATGGTTTTGTTTGTTTGATTATGTTTTCGGTTTGAAATTTCACCAACGATACAAAATAAATTCCCAAAAGAGCATTGTTGAATGTTACTGAGTGAAAATAAAATGTATTTCTGTTCGAAAAAAGGTATCATATTTACCATTATACCATTTGTAGATTACTTGTCACATTTAGGGAGAGGGCTATATAATGTTGTGTACATCTTGTGTCCAATGTTTAGTTTGCACTAAATGTTTGTTATACTTACCTACTCGGCATGAAGGGTTTATTTAAACTTACCTACCTACGCAGTTTGGAGAGTTCCACCAGTTACCACATGTGGACCATGGCAGCTGAGCAAAGAACGAGTTTACAAAAAAGTACTGAATCCATCCCATAATAACCACATAATACCAGAGTATGGCGAAAGATATTAATACCATAAGCAACCCTAGCCCTGTAAAGTAAACAGAATAAGATAAGTAATGACCGGAAACGGAATTGGTACAATTAGATGGCATGTCCCGCCCTCAAAACCAAAAGGGAAAGAGATAGAGTCGTGTCGGGTAGCTTCGGACAGCGGGTAAATTCGGACATACCATTGCAAACAGTGAAAATTCGAATGCGACGGCTCATAATGAGCCGTCTCATTAGGATTTTCACTGTTTGCCCAGCTGACAACTGACATATAAATGAAAAATGTCACTGTCCGAATTTACCCGCTGTCCAAAGTTACCCGACTTTCCTATATATTACATAAATTGACAGCCTTTCACGAAAGTCACACACGGTTAACCGAACGAACAGCTCTTTCTTAACAATTACTAATTCAGTTATCTTGATTAAAACAAATGCAATTCGCATAATAGACGGACGAAAGTATCAATGTTGACAAAAAGAAAGAAAGAAAGAAAAAGAACAAGTGACACAAAGGAACCATAACAGCCTTGGAACGGTCAGTAGAAAAATTACTGGGAGTAGACAGGGTTGACCGGGGCTAAACAGGTTTAACGGGATCCCGTTCCTCGTCCCTAGGTTCTAAAATACATTATACGATCATTAAAGTCTGTAACAGTTTTACACACAGATTGTCCGATAGATGATAAAAGTGTGACGGGACAAAAGTCAACAAATAACAGTCAAAAAACTTAAATCAGTTTTTACACCCATTCCTTATAACCTGTACAAAATATCTCTTGGTTATATTTAGTGTAGACAATATTTTATTCAAACTACTGTACATGTACAAAACAATACAAATTCACAAGTTAACATATTTTATAGTAGCTTGGAAGGGATTCAGAAGAAAATCTTGCGACTTGTATAAATTGTATCTCATTGTTACTGTAAATAAAGTTCTGTATAATAAGTGATTTGAAATACATTATTTCCACTATTAAATTAGAAACTGATTTAAAGGCCCGGATTTTGTTCTATCATTTTGACCCCCCCAAACTAATCCCCTCCAATAAACAAGTGATAAGAAAATCAAAGGCACCTCCTAATAACCTTATTAGTAGGGTCATAAAACAATGCAGTGCTGAAATCACTGCCTGCCTGAGGGGCCCCAGTGGGATAAATTCATGCATCAGTCAAAATGTAAGAGATCAGAATAATATTTTCTATAATTTGTAGAATATAATTGGCTGATTTACAGTCAAAGAATACTCAAATATTAATTTTTTAAAAAAAGAAAAAGAAATGAAAGAAAGAAAAGAAAAAGAGAAAAAAAAAAGGAAAAAAAAAACAATTAAAAAAAAAAAAGAACTTAGGGAGGAAAGAAAAAAATAATTGAAAATTGAATATATATCACAAATATTTTCATGTATTATCACTAACTAACTACTTTATTTTTTTGTATATTTTTGATATGTTATTTTTAATTTTTCTTTCTTATATTTTATTTACTTATTTTTATATAATTTCTATTTATCTTCTTTTTTTATTTGTTTGTGAAGTAAGTCAAGTGCTCAGTAATTTAATACATTAGCCATTATTATAATCTCAAGAACAAGAAAATATGCAACATTTGAAGATGAAATTTTGTTTCAAGGATCACTTCAGAGACCCAAAAGACTTCAGTTTAAATAAATTGCAAAACCTGTGTTTTGAGCAGTTCGGTGACATTATACATGTTTTTGACACCTTTGGAACAGTGAATTGGTCAAAGTTCATTTGTTTTTACAAGAACTGACACTGTAGTTTTGTTGGTTATAGACTGTGATTTGTCAATTATGGATTTATCATTATCAATATTTTGTTTCCACAGAGTAAATAATTTTATATTTCGCTTCTCTAATAATGAATTTTGATTGTGAAAAGGGATAGATGTGAACTTAAGATTTTGTAAACATTACCAGAATATATGTATCAAAAATGTTTTTCTACATCTAACTTTGAAGAATACTTATGCAAGTAATTAAATCAAGGTATCTCTGTTATTGATTTCCCCCATATTGGGCCTCCCAAAAAGACTGCTGGGACACTGGTCTAGAGAAGACTGGCCAGCCAGAGAAGATTGTTTATTGGATTAGATAAGGATTACATAACTTACTAATGACAAAAATCCAGGTCTTTAACAAATATTAGTATGAAAATCGGAGAATCTTCAGGGAATTGCAAATCTCACCACAAATATCAATATTTTCTAGCAGAAGACTCTTCATACTGGCAATTTTACAAATTTAAGAATAGTCAAAAAGAATGCTAGGTTTTGTTACTAGTCTCTCAAAGCTCCACGGGGAATGGAAAATGAGTTTAAACCAAATATTCTGCATCACCATTTAAGATAAATGAACAACTGAATAATATCACGGCTTAGTCGCCAGTAAAAATGTTTTGATAAGATATTAAAGTTTATCATTATCATTATTATTATTATTAGCTAAGGCCAAAATTTAGCTTCTCTTTTAATGTTTCATTTATGTATACAGTCATAATTTATACCTCATGTAATTTCGAATAGTTTAGATTTTATCAAGAACTCTTGTACAGCTATTAAGAAAATTTGCTTATTTTCAATATGAGCCAAGCGTTTGCTATCGTAAAAAGAAGTGTGTTAGAAGTAGGCTGGCAAATAGGGGTAATTTTGTCAAAAAGGTCCTGTCTCACGTTATCAAATCGATGACAGTTAAATAGAAAATGATTGGTATCCTCGACTGCTCGGCAGACACATAACGGACTGTCTATTATATTTTTGGTTATATTTACATTATTTACTCAATAAAAGAGGTCATTGTACAAATAAACATGCCTAAAAGTACCTGCATTTCATTATTTTTAAGTCATGGAGGTGACAGTTTCACATGTACATGCATGAAATTCATTGAAAAGAGGACAAATGAGTACCTTTAAACAGAGGACAAAATTCAAAAGCAGCCGCGGCGCTCTTTCCGCTGAACTGTCCCAAACAGACTTCTATGTAGTACAGTGGTCCGCCACAAGTCAAGAGGAAAAAGAAAAAGGGGATAAGGAAAGCCCCGCCACCATTTCTCGCGCACAGTATGGGGAATCTCCATACACTTCCAATTCCTACAGTGTAGCCCACAATGGCAAGAAGGAATTCGACCCTATTACCCCATGTGTCTCTCTTGAACTCTTTGTTGTTATTTTGTTTATCTTTGTCTGGTGGAGTGGTGGCCTCATATTTGTTCAGTGGTTCTAGCTCCATTTCAACGCATTGGTACAGTCATTCCTGAAAATAAACAATGCTCATCAAGGCTCCAGATTTGAGGTTATATACAGGTATGTCGTAAACCACATTGTTGTAAACCTAATGAGACTTTACTATAGACTACAGCCGTGTCGTAATCGACAGCATTTTACGTTGGTTTCCTTCTATTTTTAATTGTTGCAATGCGACAGAATCGCTGACACAGGCTATCAACACTGTTAAAACAAGGGTGCGCCTAAAAACCATTAAAGCCCGCTTTCATGTCGTCTGCAGAGCTCTGGAATCAAGATAGCGTCCGTAAGAAGGTATGTTATAATGACGATAAAACGTTCTTTTCCTGTGTTTCCCTCGAGTATTAACATGTTGCAGCCCGCACCGCTGCGCGATTCGGGCTGCAACGCGTTAATATACTCGAGCTTGGCAAACGTTAAAACACCGAAAAGAATGTTTTATCCTCTTATTAAAGCCCGCTTTCGTGTCGTCTGCAGAGTTCTGGAATCAAGATGACGTCAGTAAGAAGGTATATAACAATGACGATAAAACGTTCTTTTCCCGTGTTTTAACGTTTGCCCAAGGCCTCATGTATTAACATGTTGCAGCCCTGGTTCGGGCTGGTTAATACAAGTAGTAAGGACTGGCACTATGGCTACCGGTTTTCCCATGTATTTTTACATAGACTTTTGGCCTGAAAAAAACTCAGTCCGCACGGTCGCCTAGTGTAAAAATACATGGCGATAGCCATAGATGCCAATCCATGATTTAACTTCCTCGGGCTAGTGAGCCTCTGTTAGGCCCTTTTAAAGCCATAGAAGTCAAGATCTTAGGCTCACAGAGCTGTTCTTAGGAGGATTTAGCGCCATTTTTCTACTAGAAATACTCGTAGGATCATGCACGCAACTTTGCGGGACGTTGTAGGAAGTTTGTAGGATCTGTAGGAGCACACACGAAATCTTGCAGGATCGTGCGACGTCTTCGGCCAGTTGTGACGTTATGTTTGAACGTATATGACGTCCGTTATTTCTAGCCGAAGTAAAGAATAAAAGCTGCGCATATCATATTTTAAGGGAAAATAGCAACATCCACAATGAAACTGTGGAGTTAATGTGGATGATGTGGATTTGCTGTGGATGTTTTGTGGATGTTGTGTGGAGTTTATGTGGATGATGTGGATTTGCTGTGGATTTGATGTGGATGTTTTGTTGATGATGTGGATGTTTTGTGGCTGATGTGGATCCACAATGTTGAGCTTACACACGTACACATCTACACATTCGACAGTGGATGATGTGGATTTGATGTGTATGTTTTGTGGATGTTGTGTGGAGTTTATGTGGATGATATGGATTTGATGGGGCTGTTTTGTGGATGATGTGGATCCACAATGTAGAGTTTCCACACGTCCACATCTAAACATTCGACCATGTGGATTTGATGTGGACGTGGACGTTTGAAAACTCCACATTGTGGATCCACATCAGCCACAAAACATCCACATCAAATCCACATCATCCACATAAACTCCACACAACATCCACATCAAATCCACATCAAATCCACATCATCAACAAAACAGCCACTTCAAATCCACATCAAATCCACATCATCCACATAAACTCCACACAACATCCTTAAAACATCCACAGCAAATCCACATCATCCACATTAACTCCACAACTTCATTGTGGATATGTGGATGTTGCTATTTTCCCTTAAAATATGATATGCGCAGCTTTTATGGAGACTAACGTCTTGTTTACTTCGGCTAGAAATAACTGACGTCATAAACGTTCAAACATAACGTCACAACTGGCCAAAGACGACGCGTGATCCCGCAAGTTTTCTTGTGTGCTCCTTCAGATCCTACAAACGTCCTACAACGCCCCGCAAAGTTGCGTGCATGATCCTACGTTTATTTCTAGCAGGAAAATGGCGCTGAATCCTCCTAAGAACAGCTCTGAGAGCCTAAAAGCTTGACTTTTACGGCTTTAAAAGGGCCTAAAAGAGGCTCACTAGCCTGAGGAAGTTAACTCATGGATTGGCATCTGTGGCTACCGCCATGTATTTTTACACTAGCCGACCGTGTGGACCTATTTTTTTCAGGCAAAAAGTCTATGTAAAAATACATGGGAAAATCGGTAGCCATAGTGCCTGTCCTTACTACTTGTATTGACTGCAGGGTTCGGGCTGCAACATGTTAATACACGAGGGCTTGGGCAAACGTTTCAGGCCAAAAGTCTATGTAAAAATACATGGGAAAATCGGTAGCCATAGTGCCTGTCCTTACTACTAATACACTCGGGCTTGGCAAACGTTATAAAACGCGGAAAAGAATGTTTTATCCTCTTATTACAGTCTATCACTCTCCCCTTTATTTACTTCCAAATCGTGGAAGTAATTATGTGTATTTGATATGTGTGCTTATCAGATTTTAACAGCTGTTTGCTGGGGAAAGTGAAGTACTGATTAGAGCGTCCCCGAAGACGCAGTACTGATGACAGACTTCTTTATTTCGTGAAGTGAATAGAATTACAAGCATGCATAATTTAACCGAAAATCATGCTGAAATCATTAGCGATCTGACTGTGGTTTTGTTTTTTAGCATGCACGGTGTGTCAGTGTTAATGGCAACAGTGTAGATCCTAACCAGACTGCTGTTTCATGATGAGTGAAATTTGGGTTGCATTGTTTGTTCAGTCATTTCGATCGCAATATTGGCTTGTTTTTGTATGCTAACGATGTTCTTTTTTTTTTTTTAATGCACTTAAAGATTTTAACAATTAGGTAATTGAAGACCTGTGGAATTTTCCATATATTTTCAATTATTGCGCATTTTGTGGTTGAATATTTCTGTTTAAAAATGCGGGGAAAATCGCACTATAACGTACTAAGTCGAACGAAAATCGTAGTTTTGTACTAAGTTGCAATGATGCTGCGCAACATATATCGTACCGCGTCGTTACCATCCTACAAACTCTTATCTAATTGACCAAAACTCTCATAAAGTCATACACACCCGGGTAAATAGAACCTCCCACTCCAAGCTAGTCAACAGCACAGCATCAATCAATATGGTGTTGTCAGGTACACTGTATCTTGCCCTAGTTCGAGCGAACTCTTGCAAAACTCGTACATTGTCGTACAGTTGTCGATAATAAAGTTATCACATGTCCATATCTTGGCACAATATCCTACGTTATATACCGCAGCAAGTCGTATGATACCCGCCTTATTTCGCACTATATCGCCAAAACTCGGCAGTTATTTTCCAGAATGGCGAGAACACTCGACAACGTGCGACAATGTAACGACAGTGTACGGCCTTTGTTCGACAATTTATGAGAGAGCTGCGAGATCCTTTGAGGTCGAGTTTAAAGTTCTCGTAGGCACTTGCCGGTAAAGTTGACAGAATGCTGTAAGAAACATTGAACACACACACAAACCTATGATTGAAACTTATATTACGACACACAATGGTTTGCATACGCGTAGTTGAATTATGTTACAGGAAGACAATATCGGAAGCACGCATGTCGCAGTCAACCACATATCAAATTTAAATGTCTGAAAAGTGTTTTGAAATTTTCAATATAACAGACTGCTGACGATCAGGAAGACAAATAGGGTAGTTTACTTACACAATATAGCCATGAATTAGATACGCTCACAGCACAATAGAAACGTCATTTTAAAGTGTGTGTTTTTCTTTAATGTCCCCAAAGAAACTGACGGTATATTGCTTTGGCCTTGTCCGTTTTCCGTCCGTAACATTTTAGTATGCTCTGAAATTCAGGAAATTTTAATGCTAGGGTCTTGACAGACCATAAAAAGCGAGCCCGTTTATTTCCCTTTTCATTGACCTTGTACTTTCAGAGTGCACTTAAACAAAAAAATGAAACCGTGTTTCCAAAAGCTTGGAAAAAAGTTTTGGGTAGGATTTTCATATTTGGCATAATATACTGATTTGTCCGGGGCTATTTTCATACTTAAACGACTGAATTTAGCCCCTATATTGACCAGCATTTGCCCCCTTTGGAAACCTTTATGTTTATCCTAGAGAGTGGTTTTGTATACTGTTAGTATTTTATGTGTCACACACTTTGCTAAAGGTTAGATTATGCTGTAAAGTTATTACCCCATTTCAGATTATGCAAATAACTTTTAATCAAAAAAAAAAAAAAAAAAAAAATCAAGAATTGTTCATACAGAAAGCTAAAATCTTTTAAGCAGCTTGTTTATGAAAAATAAGCGGAAACTTAGTTTTTGGCTTTTCCGTCTGCCATGTATTTTCAGAGTCTTGCTCCTTTTTCGGAAATGTTACCAAAAGTTTTGGAAAGGAATGCTTGGTGCTCATTTTTTAGATAAAAACACTTCATTAGGGCTTCATGTTGACTTTGGTATTTTCCCCTTTTTAAACTCTTAAACTTGGAGAGTTTTTTCTGTCTATTATTATAGGGATCAAACATGGTTTTTCATGCATTAACTTTTGCAAGAGGGAGATGTTGAAAAACGAGACCGAATGCTGAGGTTTTCAACATCTCTCGAGGGACCTTGCAAACGTAAATGCATCGGAAAAAATGTTTGATCGCTACTATTGCATAATTTCAACAACAATGCTAAAAAAATAATGAAAATGTTGGCGCACTATATTTTGGCCTCATCGCCGTTACCTTACTGAGTCCTATACGCACTATGAATGTGTGTAAAAATCCTCGTTCCAGGCCATGGTCAGCTACCGTGAATGTTTGTGCAACCTTTTTAGAAGCATTTCACAAGTCATAATCATTTTCATCAAAGTTTTCACGCAATGTCGTCTGCGCTTTCATTTTTACAATATCCGAATTTGTATAACTCTTCCGTTAGTCTTTAATGAATAGCTTCAACTCAGTCTTGCCGCTCGTTTCTGTACTGGCGGAGTATTGTCTGCAACTTGCATACGAAAAGTCGCAAGGTGGTCATTATCGGCGCGTGAAAACCCATGTTAATACACGGTTTTGTGTTCGTTAAAACACGCCTGTTAATAGCGTGACACCGATATTTATGCAATAATAGTATTTAATGAATCAATCACTCTGCTGAAAGTTAGGTTATGATGAATCCACTAATGACAGAGTTTTAGCCAATTTCCCGTGTAGGTGTCACCGGGCTAGCCCTAACATCGCGCACAATATATCAATAACAGACATAGCAACAAAGAAGACAAAAAACAACCAAGAAGAACCAAAACAGAAGTGCCACCTTTGGACGGTCAGTAATGAAATTACTTGGGATAGCGGGGGCGGGGCTTAACCGATTTGCGATTGCAATCATCCCTCGCCCTTGGTTCTGCTTTGGTTCATCAGGCACTGACTTAGTTGTTCGATTTGCATGGAAGATTCCTAGCACATCAGTGTTATATCTCAGAAACATAGAAATCAAAATTAAAACTTAACTAAAACAAACATGAGGACACACTGAAATTCTGGAGCAGCATAAACCTACCAGCTAACCTCAAGATGTCACAGTATGGGTGTCACGCGCCAACCGTCTGTGCTACTATTAAAGGTAGGTTCCTGTACTTTGGAATGCATCATGATTTTGATCATCTTTCATTCAAGTTGTTGGAAAGCACTTATAAAAAGGGAATGAATAAGCCATCTGGAGCTTAAGCCTTCAAGACGCTCCAAGTAGGATATTCGGTTACCTGTTACCTGGACGAGTATTAATGCGAATGCAGTTATTTCCCTTAGACCCGCGGAGCGTTAGGCATTAATCGATATTAGAAAGGTAATATCGATTCCATATCTCAGGTGTTGTACAGGTTTATCAGCATAATAAGAATACGAAGGAGCGGGATGGGGACATGTTGAATTTTAATAACTTTTAATATTTTTTTCTCAGATAAAAACATTTTTTTTCCTGATTGCTGATTTTCGGTGTAATAAGTCTTTGAGTGAGTTTCATCGGATTGATTTAGTTTCTGACATCAAAAACATAAAACAAAAATATTTTTGATAATGAAATAATAATAATACATTTCGATCTCTTTGAGGGTCTCATCTTTATTCACACACCATAGTTATATAGGAGCAGCTGCAGTGTAGCGGATAGCTAATACTAGTATGAATTAGCTGGGAAGTGGGGAGGGGGCGTGGGGGAGGGGGCTTGAAATTATGTGACATAACTTGATTAGGGATCAATTTTGTGAAAATTTTTGACATTGTGTTTTTTTTGCCTAGAAATATACGTTGTGCTATCTCATTAGAATCGCCTCGGCGAACACATTAGAATCGCCTCGCGTAGGCAATTCAAATAAGATGTCACAACATATATTTTAATATAAGCAGGCCCAGGACGAAGCCCCAAAACCCATCCCCTGGATCCGGGGCTGAATTTATACGTTTCTTTCTCTTTTTTTGCGAAAAGAAATAAAATGATAAATTACTGATTTATACACTTAAATCACCAGAAGACGTTTTTTTTTAATTCATGTCGTTTTCTGATCTTTATTGTCGTTAGCAGGTGTTTTGAAATTACAATGTTTTGACAAGACATGAGACCAAATTTATTTTTCACACCTTTCGAGAGGCGGCGTGTGCTCTTGCTTGGCAGGTTGAAAATTCAGTAATATAACACCAGAAATGAGCTTAAATAATTGATAAAAGATTTTTAATCAGCTTGAATAGTTTTAGCATAGGAACAAACCAGCAAATATACTTGAGCTAATTTCTGGTGTCAAGCAAATCTGACGGACTGAGAATAGAGGCAACAAAACAAGGTCTATAATCGGCAATGTCGGTCCAAAGCAATTATGAACAGTATGAAAATAGCAAAGACCCTGATCAGCCTACTCATCTATTTACATGTAAATTTACATCTTTATGCTGTGACCAAATAAAGCATATGTCAAACTGCACAGATTCTAATCAGCCTACGCCGCCATGTCTATATAAGTGCTATAGTCTGATCAGAGTCTTCACAACTTATACAAGCTAGCACAACAAAACGTGTATTATAGCTAAAACTCTGATCAGTCTGCGCAACAATGTGTATGTAGTGTTGTAGTTTGATCAGAATCTTCACTACTTACACAAGCAAGCGCAAGCGTAAGAAAACATCTACAAAACAAAAAACAAAAAAAAACTCTGGTCAACCTACGCAACCATATGTATGTTAGTGCTGTAGTCTGATCAGAGTCTCTACTACTAACATAGGCTAGCGCAACAAAACATGTATAAATAGCAAAACTATGGTCAGTCTGCGTGAACTTGTGTATATAAGTGCTGTAGTCTGATCAGAGTCTTCACTACTTACATAAGCTACTGCATCAAAACATGTATAAATAGCAAAAACTCTGATCAGGCTACGCAACCATATGTATGCAAGCGCTGTAGTCTGATCAGAGTCTTCACTACTTACATAAACTATCGCAACAGACATGTATAATAGCAAACACTCAGATCAGTCTACGCAACCATGCGTATGTAAGTGTTGCAGTCTGATCAGAATCTTCACTACTTACATAAGCTACCGCATCTAAACATGTATAAATAGCAAAAACTCTGATCAGTCTACGCAACCATGTGTATGTAAGTGCTGTGGTCTGATTAGAGTCTTCACTACCTACATAAGCTAGCGCATCAACATGTGTAAATAGCAAACACTGTTTCCAAGACGACTTGTCTTTTATTATTGAAACATGCATAACTAGCAAAAACTCTGATCAGTCAAAGCAACCATATGACAGGATTTACATGTATGGATAAACACACGGATTATAATTCGGCTTTAACAACCTTTGACACCTGTGTATATTACCCGGCGCGGCACCATTATCTGTGTACATGTCAATGGACCACAAAACGACAGCAATAATCATTAATATTTATGGTCAAAGTTTGAACAATCTGAAATCGGAAAAATTAGCTTAGAAAAAAAGTAGATAGATCAGATGATTATGCGATATTAAAAGACCATGTTTTAATAGCTTATCCTTCAACATTTTGCTATTCAAGCATCTAATATTGTTAGTATCTTTAATAAAGTTATGCTTACTTTTTACCTTTTGCTTAACTTTCGGCGAGGAGATATATGGAATACTATAAATCTGGCAAAAAATGATACTTTAGTACACGCTGTATTTTCGATCGTATTTTCCTTACTTAAATTCCTCATTGCTGTATCATGGTAAAATTCTGGAAAAAAATTATAATGGGGTATCGCTGTAAGCTTCTCATTACTGTTTCATCACTGTGAATGACCGTGATGAGCCAGCTATACATAAATAATATGTCCTTGAGTTTCTCATGAAAAGGTTTTGAAAATTGATTTTGGTCATTTTTGCTGGTACCTAAAATGTTCTATTTTCGATATCATAAAACTGAGTAAAATGGTAAAAATACAATGTAAAGTCATGAGCCTTCAAAGTTTTATATTGCATCTCTCAACGGGGAACCAAACACTGAAACTTTTAATGCAGCCATTTGTCATTTATCATTTAAAAAAAATTCCTATCTTGCCAATTGTATGACTCCATTTATGCAGATCAGCCCACATTTTATTACACATGTCGTTTACTGTCACCTCCTTTATGGATAAAGAGTTTGGCCAATTAGCGAGTTAATTAAGAATACCATGTAATGGTTTCTAAAGATTCTACCCTGGGGTAAACAAAACGTATAAAAAGCCGCACTATTACTCAAATAAATTTCTATCAAAACCGTAAGTGCAAACATGAGCAATTACAGCATGATAATCGTCAAAATTTATATTATGTAATTACTTGTTTATAAAGTTTTAATGATTAGCTTATACAGGGATGATTTGAACTACAAATAGTCGAATAACGGCCTTTTGATGTTTGATTGTCGCATATAAGACATGTGGCTTTCTTTCTTTCTTTTCCTTCTTTCTTTCTTTTCATTTTTTCTAGCTTTTTTCTTTCTTAACCCGATTCTTCATCCGATTATTAAAGCATACCACATATATATATGAAACAAAACACGAAAATTAAGAAATGATGTTCAGTAAGCCTTTGCGCAACATAGCCGGATTTGGACTTAAACTATTTCGTAGACATACGAGCGTGGTTTGTCGAAACGAGAATTTCTCTATGTTTGGAGACAAATGGAAGATACTTGTATTTTACTTATTTCTTAATGAATTACATCAGTTTAAACCTTATCAAAATTTCTCTATGGTGATAACTTATAAAAAATTTACAGACAATCCGATTATTTCCAAATTTAAGGCTAAATGTGGCTTGTCATGCATTTTCGACAATATGTACATGTATGATTCCATTTGATTAGCTTCGAATTTCAAAAGCCGATGGAAGATACAAAACATGAAGTTATTTTAATTATTTTTGCATCATATTAACAAGGAAAGAATATACTCTATGAATATAACTTACAAAAAATTGTCGTAATATCAAATATGTATTTAACATTACGTTTTACATTAAATTCCTATTAAATTGTGTACAGAAGTCGGCATTATTAGAACAGGTAAGCGCTCGGATTAACCCGTAAGTCGATATCGGTAATTTCCGCCGTATTGAAGCATTAAGTGCCCTATGCTTCACTTAAAAGAGTAAATCAAAATATTATTAGAAAAGATGTTTTGCAAGGGATTTCCTAACTCTGCTTCGCACACCAGTTAGTGCTATTTTAGTTCGCGCCCAAAATAGATAACGTTAGCTGACGTCATGCTGCATTGCATTTTGGGATAGTTTTAACCCATCTGCCATGCCAGGACCTCTAGGAGAGCTCATGGCAAGAGAAAATTTACCTTTGGAGAATGGTATCATAAATCGCGCACTTATAAACATATAACACATCTATTTTTAGAACTGGAATTCCAACGAAGGAAATAAACCAAAAGAGATAAAATTTCCTTTAAAAAGGAAGGCTTGCACAGCTAAAACAGTGGAATTTTCCGATTGTTAGTGTACTTTCTGTTGCTTACTTTTATTTAGCAAAGTATTTAATTTCTAACTTCCTTAATGGTGGCATTAATCACGGGTGTAAGGTAAAAACAAGTGTAGAATTTATTTGAAAAACAAATTGAGGAAATACACACACACACACACACACACACACACACACACACACACACACACAACAAAAAACAGTTTTCCAACATTTTGGCCGGCCGATGGTCATGTCTCAAGGAAAATAACTATATGGACCTATTTCAAGTCATTTCTTTACGGCTGTTGAGTCACATTTAGTCTGAATCAAATTTTAGGAAAGACTGTTTCAAACCCATGTCTATGGAATCTTGGCACATCTGAACTTGGCATCAAAAGAAGAAATAAATTGATATTTACTGAAGTTTATTTTTTGGTTTAAGTGGCATCAGTGGCAGTGACTAGAACAAAATTTTGACACTCTGAGAAGAAAATGCATGCTGTTATTGTTTGAACAATAACTTGCTTTACACCATTTGGGAACAACAAAGCACGGAACCTATTGCGTTCGTATTTCCATGAACTCCCGACAAATGAAATTTATCTTTTATATTTATGCTATGTTTTTACATCAATTTTGTTTACTCATTCATGAAGTTCTGACTAATTTAACGCCAAGCAAAGGTCGAAGAATGATCATTAACCAACGTGTTTGGTGATGAAGTACAGCAGCTGTCACTATGACATGACGTATATCAAACGTTACGTCGGCCAATCATCTATTTGAATTATCCGTGACGTTGCTTACGCGTAAGATTGCATGAATGTGTGATGTTCATGGATGTATGAACATCGTCAGCCCAGTATATGTTCATTTAAGGAAATCGTCGACGAGTGTAAAAATTTCTCTGTACATTTGTATAGCTAAACTAAGAGGGCAACATTAGAGAGTGTTATAAAAGCAAGAAAAATGTCCACACACCCCAACCCGCACCTACTGCAAGCACTGAGAGACCGCAATATTCACAGAACGCATTTTTCACACGTGTCTGATGAATACGGTCTTATTCTTCACATTTTGCCAGTGTGACAAATACGTTCGGGTTTTATTGCGATTTTCAATAGAAACGCATTTTTCACAGATACGCACGGGAAGCTTGAGAATGAATGAGTTGTTATTCCTTTCCAACTACAAGTATGAGTTGAACCCGAACTGCACTGAGCCTTCCGCTCTTAAAGAGTTTATAGGAAAAGCATTCTCTGATGTCCTCCGTCCGTTGCCAGACCTCGTCTGTCAACACCTCCGAGCTATTATATCTCTTAAGCGTCTGGGTCAATCTCAGTATAGCGTTAACAAGGCTAGGGAACCAGGACATGTCCTTTAAAACAACCGCTTGAGATTTTGGTTGCTATGGCAAGTGAAATACCCTGTAGACTTATAATTGTTAGATGCTTCTGACCAGCCTAGCTTCTTGAAACTTGCAGATAACTAAGACAGGCATTAAATCTTAGACAAACTGACAACTGTTCAGATCCGACCGATAATGTCGAAATTATGTGTCCCGCCGATAAAGTCTACTGGTATAATTAACCTTATGACAAGTCTAACACCTTCCTTCTTTGACTTTATTATTTAACTGGTAAATTCCTTTCCAAAAGATAAGATATCATGCAATACTGCTTGAAGTTTTTAGCACTTCATTAATTTTTCGGGGCGAAAAAAACAGAGTTTGACTTAGACATGATATCCAGGGTGAGTCTAAATACCACAGACCACCACAGACCACTACAGACCACCACAGACTACCACAGACCACCACAGACCTCGCCACAGACCACCACAGACCTCAATAAATATTATCATACACCCTCAGAAATAACATTTTAAAGAGTAGCATATAAAAAATTACAAAATTTGACAAAATTTTAGAAAGTGTTTTGTTATAATTTGGTGTTCTATATTATGTACCACAGACCACCACAGACCACCACAGACTACCACAGACCACCACAGACCTCGCCACAGACTACTACAAATCTCAATACAGATTATCAAATATCTTCAAAAATAGCATTGTGTAGAACAGAATATAATAAAGTATAAAATTTGACACTTTTTTTTTGGAAAATTTTATGCTATATTTTACGTACATATATATGTAATGAGTAAGTAGACAGAATTAACAATAACGTGATTTTCCCTGTCCTTAGAAAAGTTTTTGGATGCTTTTTACATTTTGTTCTTCAAAATGTTATTTTAGAGGGTGTATGTATCTATAGTAGTCTGTGGTAAGGTCTGTGGTGGTCTGTGGTAGTCTGTGGTGGTCTGTGGTGGTCTGTGGTAGTCTGTGGTGGTCTGTGGTATTTAGACTCACCCGATATCCATTTCGACCAGGGTTTGAATTTGTTTGGGTCTAGATGTGATCTGGAGTGAATTCAAGCATTCTTAGTTCATTCTTAATTACATCCCATATTTTATTACCTGGTTCCTCTCTGGTGAAAACAGAACTGGTTCCCCAGTTTCGAGATATGCATAATTTGTGGGAACATGTTGATTTTGGCTCATCCGTTCGTCTGTCCGTTCGTGATGCTTTATATTTGTACTAAGTTTTCTCAAACTACCTTTTAACATTTTGAAGCGGAAACGATTGGTGACGGGCAGACAGGTAGACAACTATGGGAAAATGATGTCTTCCCTCCTATTTCTATCCAGATATAGATTTACCCCCATGAAACCTCCAACACGCAACTGAATATACCAATACCTTTAACCTTGATGCAGCCTAGGGGACTGTTACGAAGAAGCTACCCCGCAAACGTTTGTATTTGAAATGCCCAATATTGCACTGGAATACCGCAAGGTCTCCTCCCGCTGGATTATGGCACCGCCCAACTGTTAGTACTGAAGCTGTGCACTACAGCTTATGTCATCAGCATACATGTGAATTAAAATCAAACAAGGTGAAGGTTTTCCATATTCTTGTGGCCGTAGGGACAGTAGTTGTTTGAGCCTTCAGTGTCTTAGGCACAGGTTATGAAGGAAGGAGCCTATCCCTTTATTTTCGTAGTATTTACCCTTCTCTAATTCGAAACAGGTACCCCTTTACTGCTGGAAGACAGAGTGGGTTTTTCAGTCGTTGATCCGACGGTAGACTGGAACCTGCGACCTTCTGTGCGGAAGAGCAGAGCAGAATTCTGAGTCTTCTTTTTGTTTACCGTACCATTTTCTCTCTACTATAACTTTCGTAATTTCAGGGTGATAAAAATGTCAAGAAGTGAAAAATGCGTTTTTGTGATATTTTGTCATATTTTAGGGGTGTTGCATGCGTTTGGAAAATTACGTTTTCATGGTACATATCGAACGCAAATTTCACAGATATGTGAAAAAAGCGTTCGAATTCTGTGAAAAATGCGACCGGATTTGTCACACGTGTGAAAAATGCGAACACATTTTTCACACATGTGAAAAATGCGTTCTGTGAATATTGCGGTCTCACAAAGCACTGTAGGCCCTTGTTTTACTTTAATCTAAGGAAATCGTCGACGAGTGTAAATATTTCTCTGTACATTTGTATAGCTGAACTTTGAAGGCAACATTAGAGAGTGTTATAAACGCAAGAAAAATGTCCACACACCCCAACCCGCACCTACTGCAAGCACTGTAGGACCTTGTATTACTATAATCCAAATAAGTAGGACGCCCCGGCACTGGAAGTTATACCCAGCATCATCGCACCAACCAACCAACCCCGCCGTTATCATAAAGCTGTCAATGAATCCCTAACAGTTTCAAATTTTAACAATTCTGAGTTCCAAATGTTAACAATTCTGAATTGTTCCCTTTTTCTGTATCATTGTTCAGGCTATTCACGAACATGTTGATAGCCAAAAGGAAATTTATCAGATGCTAAAAAATCGCTTTGTGCCATGGAAAGGCCTGTTGCAATGCGTAAGCGTTAAGTACTCACCGACATTACCGACTTTAACATACACAGCATTTTTTCAGTTAATGTGATAAGGGAAGAAAATAGTCAAAAGCGCTTGTTTCTAAATATACACAATAAAGGACCTCTGACAGTTTCAATGCAAATTTGCCTATTTTTCGACAAATTACTGCAGCTTCCATGGGAAGCCAATGTTGATGATTTTAGCATTAACATGTAGACTTATGCATTCTAAAGTAGTTTTCATACTGATTTTGAAAAAGTATCACATCTGTAGACTAAATCTCACTGACTTTCTCAGAGAGGGGTAAGTGGAATTTTCGGTCATCCAAAATACATCAAATTTTCGATTTTTCTTATTTGCTGAATTTTATTTTGTTAAACATGCTTGAAATAATGTAAACACTATACCTGCATATAGCATGCAAAAATATGTAAATAAAAAGTATGCTAGCCTGATTTTAAGATACAAAGGGTCTAATTACCCCACCCACTTTTCAGTTTTTCAACTGTAGACTATCATTTCCCCCCGTGCCTCAGCTTGCTACTCACACATAATGTGTATATTGACAGTACACACATACATGCAAAGTGGCTAGCTGAGGCACGGGGGGAAAAGTATCTTTATAAAACTTTTCCTATTTTCCATACTTTTAATTATAAAAACTTGCATTTCACACCAAAAATCTCAATCTATGTGTTTAATAATCGAGAAATTGTATTTGTGCCAATTAAAGGGAGTTCCGAGGAAAACATTTCAGTGGAAATTTTGAAGTATACCAAAAGTTCATTTTTGATCACTTTTATAGGCAAATTTACATTACAACTGTCAGAGGTCCTTTGAACTCTGCTCTTTCAGTTTTTACAGGTACACAGATCAGCCCACTCCGGCATAAGCGCAGTCTTATCAGTCTGTCCTCAGCATAAAAGATGTCTTCATCGTGGATCATCATGAAGAATATATATGCCGAAAAAGACTGATGTGAGCCCATGAATGCACCGGCGCTGGACAGTGTGCCGGCTGCTCTGACCAGTCAGATTATGCGATGCCATAAGGCCTATTTTACGCGACGCCGCTGCATGATTTTTTTTTGGAAAAACCAATGCTTTGTGCTATTGCTATATATAAACACTGTTTCTTACACAGGTTTTGGTATATTTCTTCGGATGCAAAGCCAAATACTCTGCATTAAATTCAGAGTTTCATTTTTAATGCAATCAGTTTATAAAAAGCAAAAGAAATGTGGCCAAGTTCAAGGCACTTGCAAAAGAAAAACGTGCTTTTAAAGGTAGGTTCCTGTACTTTGGAATGCATCATAATTTTGATGATCTTTCATCCAAGTTGTTGGAAAGCACTTATAAAAGGGAATGAATAAGTTTCAATAAAAAGTGTAAATCAAAAAAATATTAGAAAAGTTATTTTGCAAGGGATTTCCTAACTCTGCTTCGCACACCAGTTAGCGCTATTTTTAGTTCGCGCCAAAAATAGATAACGCAGCTGATATCATGCTGCATTGCATTTTGGGATAGTTTTAACCCATCCACCATGCCAGGACGTCTAGGAGAGCTCACGACAAGGGAAAATTGACCTTTGGAGAATGGCATTAGAAATCACGCACTTATAGACATAATAAACATAGTTATTTTTAGAGCTGGAATTCCAACGAAAGAAAATAAACCAAAAGGGAAAACGACTATTTTCTTCAACATCTGGAGAGTTTCTCAGTAGCAACAAATTCAGAAAAATAAGAGAATTCAATACTGCTCTGAAAAAGACGAAATCATTTTGTGGACATAATTGTTATCGCGAGTACAGGAACCTACCTTTAACGGAAATATTAAAAAAGTACATGCACTATCAAAAATAGAATCTGTTACTTTTAGCAGATGAGGTAAATCGGATATGGATAAAAATAGACAAAATCGGACGAGGTCTTTGTTTGTTATGCCTGTGAGGAAAATAATGAAGAAATGCAGTCTCAAACCGAAACGAGCTTTCCAGTCTCTTTGGCTTTAATATTGCAGCCCTTAAAAAGCTTAGAACGAATACGAATCGTTGCAGTGCACACTCTCCAGGTATTTTCCGACTAAGTGTGACGTATCGTTTCTTCCGAAAATAACTCGGTATCACTAAACCACTTGAATACTGGCTTGCCGCCGAGACGGCAAGCCAAAAACGACTATTTTCTTCAACATCTGGAGATTTTCTCAGTAGCAACAGATTCAGAAAAATAAGAGAATTCAATACTACCCAGAAAAAGGCGAAATTATTTTGTGAACATAATTGTTATCGCTAGTCCAGGAACCTACCTTTAATTAAGTAAGGTTGGCGCCTTTATAAAGTCTGAGGCCTTCAAACCGTCGCGCAGTCGAAGAGGTATGCAAAGCTGTTGACCTTGATTGGGTTTTGTCCAAGTCGAGGGAGGGGGTGGGGGAGGGGGCGTCGGGCGATGGTGCTGGTGCTGGTTATAACTTCCAGTGCCAAAGCGTCCTACTTATTTGGATAAAAGTTTGTAAAGGCAAATGCTCTTTTGTTCCTATAATACTGCTTTTTCTGTGATTTTGTAGAAAATTTTTAAATATAACAAATTAAGTTATTTTAACGATGCATGCGTACAGCAGGCTTGAACAAGTGAGCCGCGACACGAGAAAACCAACAATGTGGTCATGCGCCCAGCGCAGACTCAGATCAGCCTCAGCATTAGCACAGTCTGATCAGACTCTTTGCTAAGCGCTTAAAGGGTAGCTGAGGGACTAAGCTACCTCCATGCGGACAGCGAAGACTCTGATCAGACTGGGCGGATGCCCAGGCTGATCTGAGTCTGCGCTGGGCGCACGACCACATTGTTGGTTTTGTCACGTCGCGGCTCAAGTAATCATTTAGTGTTCTAGTTTAACGGGAAAAAAATATGCGCTGAGACTGTTTCAACAAAACTTATTATAGGTTCAAGAAAATCCTCTCAACGGTCCAGGATCAGTAGCGATATCAAACGTTTTCCTTAGAGAACTTAAAAGGGCAGAACTCAGTCCTAAAAGCCTATCAGGAAACACTTAAAACTGTGTCTTAGCTCTTATGCTGCATCCATGGATTAAAAAACTATCAAAATTTGTCAAAAACATGAAAAAAGAGCATAACTCGAGCAAAAGGGGCCGGAGTTTTAATGCACATACGTATACCAATTTGTGTTCACATACTGAGTATCTAGAAAATCCATTGTATAGTCCAGGAGCAGTAGTGATAACCAGCTTTTTCAACTGAGACCTTAAAAGGAGCATAACTCGACCCTAAAATCCTTCCAGGAAAAACTGAAAAATATGTTTTAGCTCTCCTCTTATGCAAATATTTAAAGAATAGGAGCAAAAATGGCCAAAAAGATATAAAAAAAAACTAGTCAAGAAACGTTAAAAAGGGGCATAACTCAAGCAAAGAGGGTCGGAATTTTTAAACCCTAATCCTAGTGCAATCTTCATATCATTATGCGTTCATATACTTATTCATATACTTATTTTCAAGAAAATCCGTCAAACAGTCTAGGAGGAGTAGCGATAACAAGATTTCTTAACTGATATTTTTCGGAGGCATAACTCTGTAAAAAGAGCCAGATCAAAAATCACTGCAACAGCTATATCTTTCTTTTCTGAGTTGTACATATCCAAAATTTCGAGGTCCTCATTCAAAGATTAATATTTCGGATGGACGGACAACGTCAAACCAGTATACCCCCAACAAACACAATTTGCGCGGGTATAATAAACAGAATTTCCAAACAAAGAGCTCGGAACATCTTACACACATAATACAAATGCTGTGTAAAATAAGTGAACAAATACCTTATTTTCGGACAAGTCTGCAATCCACCCTGCCGCTTACGAATATTGAAGACTCAGGCTAGCCTGCACATGTGTGCCGACTGACTCCACTTGCAATTATTGGAATGCATATGATACAAAGCGCCTAAAGCGAAAAATCAAGACTCAGGTCAGACTGAGAAAAAGCACATTATGGGCAGAATCCTCCTGTTTTTATTCATTTATTTTTTTATGGATTGACTAAATAGAAATGAAGAACGTACCTGATAAATCCAAATTTTTTTATACTACACTTGACTTGTTTCCAATGCTTAATTCGTGTCCAATTAAGTTATCTGAACACTAATATAAGCTTAAAGCAATGTAGCAGGATAGGGTTTGCCATGTGTATTTTGGATGTATTGGACTAGACAAGACTGATCCACATTCATAACAACAATCTCTTCCATCAATGATGTTATCGTTACAAGAAACAAGTATGATGGCATTCCAAATCGAAGGAAACATACATTCTGACAGTACTATGATAATTGTCATGGTAACCACAGTCATGGTGACCTCTCTGTACTCATAAATGAGCTGCGACACGAGAAAACCAACAGAATGGAATGTGTGCCCAGCGAAGACAGACCAGCCTGGGCATCCGCCCAGTCTGATCAGAGTCTTCACCGTCCGCATAAAGCTAACTCAGACCATAAGCTACCCTTTTAAAGCACAGCAAAGAATCTGATCAGACTGGACGGATGTCCAGGCTGATCTGAGTCTTCGCTGGGCGCACATTCCACTTTGTTGGTTATGTCGTGTCGCAGCTCAAATACCATGGTACTGTAGATGCAGCTGTCAGAGAGTAGCTTTTCCCCCCTAGTAGTTTTTCCCCCCGGAAAAATGACTATGATTTTTCCATAGTAAAATTTCCCACCGGAAAAATGGCTATATAGTAGAATTTCCCCCCGGAAATATGACTATATAGCCAATTTTCCCCGGGGAAAATCTACTATAGGTGTTTTTGCATAGCCGTTTTTCCCCTCTATAGTGGATTTTCCCCCTGGTAATATGATTGCAGAAAAACACGCTACATAGTGGAATTTGCTCCTTCTCCAATCATAATAATGAGGTGAAACAAAATACGAGTATCTGTCCGTAAAACATCGATGGATAACAGATGCTAGAACCGCATGCATGTATGTGTCCATCAGTCTGATTTTTGTTTCGGGAAAAACAGGCATACATTTCGCTTTTCCATGTTAGCCAAAAACGGCTATGAGTGTACGTGGTTCTGAGCATAAATTTGTATAATTTTGTGTTTGTACAAGCGTTCATATGTGCGTGCGCGCATCGGAGTGCCTGGAGTAGTGTTCGCCTTTCATGCAGGAGTCGTGGGATCGAGTCCCATCGTGACACACCTCCGATTATTGTTTTCAATGTAATAAACTGCCTGCTAAATCAAACCTAACTGGACAAAACACCCGTTCGTACATCTTCCTGTAAGCTTGCATGCGTATGTGTACCTATATAAATATCTGCGATGGGAAGAAATTGCACCTTGCTCAGTTGTTAATTAGTAATTATTGATTATTATAAAAATACGGTTGCTAAATTTGCATATTGATTTTTTGGAATTAATCACGTTTATTACCTGCGTCGAAAAACCGATGCATGTCTAATGCGATTAATTCCGTGAAATGTCTCTGTTCTATTACGGTCCGTTTCGTTCCGTTCCGCAAAATACCAATAGTCATACAAAATTCACTAATAGTCAATTTCCCCGTGGGGGAAAAGGGACTATGGGGGAAAAGTGGCTCTATGACGTCCGGACAATCCACTATATAGCCGTCCTTCCTATAGCCATTTTTCCGGGGGGAAAGGGGGAAAAACCACTCTCTGACAGCAGCAAGTACGATATCAGTTGATAAAGACATATTGGTGGGACATAGCCAAAATATGTCTATAATAATAAAGCCTTTGTTTCAAGAGGGTAACACATTTAGTACAAAACTATATATAATCTCCGTTGCGGCCCTAGAATATTTACAGCTATCTCAAAATAAACATGAAAAATAAAGAACACGCCCACCTTTGAAAGTAGGTTGCTGTGACCTTCTTCACACAAAGATTTTCACAACGATAACCAAAGGTTTAATTCTTTACTCAGGAATGCAATGGGCTTCATTCGAAAAAAATATCGACCGCTTATAATGTGTCAGAGTTAAAAAGATATTTTCCACATGTACAATATATGCAGCGATAGATATGTCTTAAAGAAAAGTAGTGTTTGGTACAAAATGTATTCAAATATACTATGCAAACTATATTTAGCAATTCTAGGGATGTTTTATAATTATATTTTTTCATTGCCATTATAGAACAGACCAGTATTTTGGACACTAGATGCTACAAAACTACAGCAACTGTCGCTTCTGTTCGGTAAAAACAATATCACCAAGCAAATGCATTCTTGACAAAGGCCTCTGCACGTACAGCCCATGCTTTAGTGCGGACAGGTGCATGAAAGTCATCTTTTATTTCTTTTGTTAAGTACTTTTTTCTCTATAAGTTTACAGTAATGACAGAAGCTATATCATACCGAATATAAAAACACACACGAAATATTACACTAACAGGTACAGACGCTTACAATATGAAACAAAATCAAAGAGCCAAGAAAACCTTCGAAATCGACCCTTTCTGTTGGCACATTGCAAGAATAAACTGTAACTCGTCCTTTATTACATTATTCCATTTCGGAATTTAAAGCAAATATTTAATTGTTAAGAAGTGTCTATTTTGAGAGTTTCTGCAGATAGTGCACAATCGGAGTTGCATGCTGTGCGTGCCAAGGAGTTTAAAATCTTTTAACACTTTGTGACGAAAGTTATGCAAAATGTCAACATTGTTTGGTTTTGTCCACAATGTTTTCAACAAACACGAAAATAAGACTTGGGTCTCTGAATTTCACAATTGCAAAATCTGAGGGTTTTACGCTAGAGCCGCAACATGTCAAAATATTTTGTATTTCCATCAAACCATTGGCAAATCACCATACATGTATTTGCTTGCCCTGCAACAAGAACTGTCCAAATTTGGTAGAATTTCAAAGTTATGCACGACAAAATTGATTTTAGATGTAGCTTTAAAATTATGCCACCCTACTTGTGTTTGACTCTACACAAGTTACTGTCAGCCACAGTTATACAATGCACTCATGGGGGTGGTAGCTGTAAACAAGTAGCCCAAAGGGCAACAATTGCTCACCTGAGAGACATTGTAAACCTATAGGGATATTTAAGATGCTCAATGGCAGCTAACTCCACAGTCAGTGGTCCAATCAGGCTGAAAATTAAACTCATCCAAAACATTATGTATGCTATCATTTAATATATGCAAGTTTAAAAAGTATCCGATCAAGAGCACAATAGATAGAGCTGTCAAGGGCAGCTAACTTCGTAGCGGTTTGAAAAGGATCGGATAAGTAGAAACCAAGAAAAAGTGGCGACATTGATTTTTTGGATGCTCAGGGCAGGTACTCCATAGTCAGTGGTGGGATCTAGCCGAAGTGCTTACTAATCCAAGCTTTTATGCATATCCTCATTACCTGCAAGTATGAAGAGGATCAGATGAAAAATGAAAATGTGATGACGTTGTTTTCTCCATTATAAGACTATGGGATTTTTTTCAAACGCTCAAGGGCAGCTAACTCCGTAGTCTGTGCTCGAATCCGGCCAAATTTCGAACTCATCCAAGCTCTTATGTATGTCATCATTACCTGCAAGTATGATAAGGATCTAATTAAAAACCTTGATTGCAGCACCCTGAAAGTCAAACTTGCTCGAGATATTGTCATGCCCTACATTTGTGTGAATTTATTTCAAAATCTGTTGAGAAATGTAGGTGCTAGAGCAATGACAAAGTTTTTCTAAAAATAGCCACAGTGACCTTGACCTTGGGCACAGCATCCTGAAAGTCGAACTTGGTCGAGATATTGTCATACCCTACATTTGTGTCAAGTTATTTCAAAATCCATGGAGAAATGAAGGTGCTAGGGCGATGACAAAGTTTTTCTAAAAATAGCCACAGTGACCTTGACCTTGGGCACAGCACCCTGAAAGTCGAACTTGCTCGAGATATTGTCATGCCCTACATTTGTGTGAATTTATTTTAAAATCCATTGAAAAATGTAGGTGCTAGAGCGCTGACAAAGTTTTTCTAAAAATAGCCAGTGACCTTGACCTTGGGCGCAGCACCCTGGAAGTCAAACTTGTTCGAGATATTGTCATGCCCTACATTTGTCTGAAATTGATTTAAAATCCGCTGAGAAATGTAGGCGCTAGAGCGATGACCAAGTTTTTCTAAAAATAGCCACAGTGACCTTGACCTTGGGTCCAGCACCCTGAAAGTCAAACATGCTCGAGATATTGTCATGCCCTACATTTGTCTGAAGTTATTTTAAAATCTGCTGAGAAATGTAGGTGCTAGAGCGCTGACAAAGTTTTTCTAAAAATAGCCACAGTGACCTTGACCTTGGGCGCAGCATCCTAGAAGTCGAACTTGCTCGAGATATTGTCATGCCCTACATTTGTGTGAAATTATTTCAAAATCTGTTGAGAAATGTAGGCAACAGAGCGATGACAAAGTTTTTCTAAAAATATGTGATGACGTTTTCTCCATTATAACACTATGGGATTTTTTTCAAACGCTCAAGGGCAGCTAACTCCGTAGTCTGTGCTCGAATCCGGCCAAATTTCGAACTCATCCAAGCTTTTATGTATGTTATCATTACCTGCAAGTATGATAAGGATCTAAGCAAAAACAGTTGAGAAAACGTGATGACGCCATTTTCCCCATTATAACCCTATGGGATTTTTTTCAAACGCTCAAGGGCAGCTAACTCTGTAGTCTGTGCTCGAATCCGACCAAATTTCGAACTCATCCAAGCTCTTGTGTATGTCATCATTACCTGCAAGTATGATAAGGATCTAATCAAAAACAGTCGAGAAAATGTGATGACGCCGTTTTCCCCATTATAACCCTATGGGGGCTATCTGTTGCCATGGAAACCAGAGTTCTGAGCTGATTGGCACCAAAACCTAATGCAGCCTTTCCCCCACTCAAATGATGCTTCAGATAAAATTTGATTGCGATCGGCCCACTGGTCTCTGAGATATTTATGTTTGAAAGTGTTGACGCACCCACCCACGCACCCACTAACCCACGCACGGACGGACGACGGCTCGACTCCCATCCTATAAGCTCACCTCTGAGCCTTCGGCTCAGGTGAGCTAAAAAGGAAAGTGTCGTCCGACTGATACTGAAGATGAAATCCCGAAATTTGGTAATTGTTGTTCTGTAGAATAACTGCTTAGAATCAATGACTCGAATCCACTGAAATAAGGTTTCCGAACTTAGTGAGGCCGAGAACTTTTTGCAGTGCCCTAGTTAGCTTTATAATTTGCCGTTAGAACGGTCTACATTTGTTTTGAGCTTATTAATAATATAGAGATGGACATATTAATAATATAGAGATGGTCAGACAGGCAGATTTAAGAACTGGGGCTGGTTGTTCAAAACTAACTATGTCGTTAGTTAACATTTCGTTAAAATTTCAAACACTAATATCTCAAATACGCCATTTTTTGTTGAAAAAATGTGAGAAGCTTTTTCTTCTCACATTTTTAACAAAAATATCAGTATATTTGGTAACGAGGTTGTAAAACTCTTAACGAAATGACCTCTTAACGAGCTCGTGAGGCTAACGATGCTTTGAACAACTGGGCCCTGGTATACGAAGTTACTTCAAAATTAAGGCTGATGTTGTCCAAAGGACCAGGAATCACCAATGTAACATACCTAGATAGAGGTTAATTCCTTCAATCATACAGTATTTTAATCTCTCTTTCCAGTTATAACTTTGAAGCTTTCAGTTCTTTTGGCTGCCATACAAATTATATTCGCGTATCGCGTATTTTAGGCACAGTAATGGAAATTTACCTGAATGAACAATGAAAATTTTGTTCGAATTACGACGATTATCACACACCTTAACATATGCACTACTGGCTAGCGACCAGTGGCCGCATTGTTTTGTAACAGTTTTCACTCTGTTACCTAGCGAAAGCCCTAGCATTTAGTTAGACTATATTTAAATCAAATATAATAGGGGTGACTGTCGTAACCGCTTTATTATTTGAAGCAGCTTTAGGCTGCCACATGTGCCTTGGACAGATCCTCGAAACAGGTCACAAACAAGCAGCAAAACATGCACTTACGTACCAGTAGCGGCCATCACGGTTGGCATGTGCTGAATGACGCATTTTCCAAGAACTTTAAGCGAATTTAAACTACAAATAATTTTTCTTTCTAAGACTGGTCTCTGTCACACTTATGCAGTGTGAGTGCGTTCGGTATACGAATCCAAGCCATCCCACTGGTCAAGCGTCATAGTCTCCCGGAAAAGAAATTATATTGGTTTAAGGGAACCAAGGGAAAGTTGTTAAACGTTTGTACGTTTGTCTCCCTGAGATGCGATTTGTGCTAATCTTTTTTTGTTGGGTAAGGTGGGGCAAAACGCCCATGCGGGGTAAAACGCCCATGCCTTTTATATCAATATCCATATAGATTAGGGAGTAAAGTGTTATTGAAATAAATATGTCACACCGTAGGACTCCTTATCAACAGACACTTTGAAGAAGCGCATCTACTTGTAGCTTTTTATCATGAATTCAAACATTTGTGCAGTTTTCTGTAAATCGGGATGGCTGAATATTTTCTTGCAGTTCATCTTGCTGAGAGAACTTAATGCTTTGACACAGTCTGTTTACAAGATAGTCTAAGCGATGTTTACTTTGTCGCGAAATCTTATTATGTGCATTTTTAAAAATCAATTTATAGACTAGCAAATAATGCCCATATGGGGCAAAACGCCTCCTGATAAATCATTTATGGATGTTCTTTTGCCAAAACTACAGCACACTGGGCTTACAACGCAAGGTACTAAACATCAAAGACTTGGCCTCTGAAGCTGGATGAGTCGCGTTACATGATTAAAGGTGTACAATAGTGGGGGAGCAAAACGCCCACCATGACGAAACGTTATTATAAGTATCAAATAAAATATTTGATCTAACTGGAATACTCTTTTCGGGCAAAAGGATCAGTATTATCTAAAAACAAACAATCAAATCTGGAAACAAGATAAAAAATTAGCCCTGGGCGTTTTGCCTCACCTAAAAAACCCGGGACCTGTAGATCAGCAGGAAACTAATAAAAAAACCATTAATAAAATTTTGCGGTACATTTAAACCCTTCCATCTGTCTGAGATGCTCAAACATTCACGGGCAAACGATGTGTGCCAATTTTCTTACCGTGTATCTCTAAAGCGTCAGTCCCAAATAGCCCGCGACTGGCTGGTGACCTCCGCAACAATTGCAACTACTTTTTCCCTTCTACTATCTATCATCGCCGATAAGTCACCGAACGATCGCAAGTAGTCGGCGATCGAACGGCGACCTTCCGTTTGATAGGCGACAGGTTTGCAACTGTCAAGGGTCAAAAGTAGTTCCACTAATATTTTTCCTTTAGACTTTAGTTTACAAGAAAATTAATTTAGGCAGTTCTCCCCGGCCAAACAAAAAATATTTACAATGGTTGAAAAGCTACAATGCAATAACCATTGTTTACAGAACTAATTTCTGACCTCTCAGTGTTCAGATACAAGTCGTCAAACTTAGCGAAAAGTTTGAGATCAACAAGTTTCTGTTGACGTTTTTGGCGACGTCGCGAAAAAGATGGACCAAGAACGCATGCGTTATTCATTTAGCTTTCTAGCAGTACAAAAATAATTGTAATCCGTTCGACAGAAAGGCAAAAATTAATTTTCTTGTACACATGAAAATACACTGAAGTCTATGGGAAAATCAATTTTGTGGAATTACTTTTGACCCTTGACTGTAGATTAGAGTCAGCGACCAATCGGCAACTCTTCGGCGACCGGTTGCAACTGAACGCTGACTGCTCGGAGACATGTTGGCAAATGTTTTTCGATCAAAACAGCTTTTCGTTGAAGCTGGAACTGAGAACTTTCGGCGATCGATCGGCGCACACTTAAAACTGTTCTCATTGCAACCTGTCGGTGACCAGTCGCCGACAAAACGCCAACCAGCCGCCGACCAGTCGCCGCCGACAAACAGATCAGTCGCCGTCTCATCCAATTCCAGAGCCGAACTGTTGAGGAAACCGATTGCCGGACAGTGGAAACCAACAAATCGGCAACTATAATAATATAAATGGCGACGTCCAGGAAACCATTGCAACCTGTCTGCGACCAAAATCAGTCGAAGCTTGTCTTTGTACATGCTCAAAAGATTGGCTGCGCTTATATTTTCAAGATCGGCGACCGCTCGAAGACCTTGTCGCTGCATTGATAAAACCTCACTGCGACTTCTGCAACCTTTCTGTGATTGTCTATTTTCTTAGTCGCGGAGAGGTCGCGTCGCGGTCGCTAGATCTGTGTGACAGGGCCTTTACATGCCATCTGCTGACGAGCGAACAGGTATCGGTTAGCAACGGCCTCGCAACTACAGGTGCATCGATGTGTTTTTATTGCTGATTTACACCAAGAATCTATGACACTGAGTGTCCACAGCCTTTAAATTCAGATTCTGAAATTGATGGCGGATGTCCGAACGTCGGGGAAGACGTTCTGGGGGACTGTTTGATGTTAAATACAATCAAAACCTGTTTTAAAGGGTCACCGAAGGGAAATCCAAATATTAGCTGCTTCAGACTTTTAATACAGGCTCATTTGCGCTTTAATTCAGTTCAAGGGACCCGGAAAAACTGGCTTCCAAAGCCAGGTGAGCCCTTAATAGAGGTGACCACATAAGCAGGTTTGATTGAAGTTTACATTTAAGCTGTGGAAGAGCTTTCTGTTTTCTCATTCTACAAGAGATTAATTAACAAATAACTATAACAAGTTTATCTGATCCTCGAGCTAAGGGACTCTGGCTAAGTTTGTAGCATAGAGTAATAAGCCACTCTAACTCTCTAGGTACGGTACTCTTGAAAGGTTTTATGTAAGAACGAAACCTCAGTTTCGTGTAACAGATTCAGCTGAGTGAAAAACTGAAGAAAAAAGAAAAACGCCAAAGAAAACAAACAAAACATATGTAAAGAATAGTGTAACCTATAAAGGGTGACTGGGCTTCTTGTTTCAATCTATTAACATACTAACAAAGCAGGATAAACATTTTATACAGGAGAAAGGCTGTTTAAGTGTAAAAAAAGAAAATAAAGAAAGTCGGGTTATATGATACAACAGGTCAAAGTGAATAATATGTCAGGGAGACGTGCCAACCATTTTTTATTTTTCAAAAAGTAGTAAACGGTAGGGATTAGGACAAAAAGAAAATTTAAATAGGTCATGAGAAAAAGTTACCTTATGGTGTATGAGAGCCTTGATGACCCTACCCACTGGACACACATCGTTGAATCAACATTGGATCAACGTTGATTGATTCAATAAAGTGTTCCTGCTGAGCTATGCATCCATACAGACTCAAATAAAAACCTTTCACTTGCCCCTGTTCGTCAAAATTCCTCGTGTCTCATGAAATGTTTATTGCGAACAGAGAAAATTCTTATCAGAATCTGAGACATGGATCTAAACACAGCTCAGCTTTGCCATTTTCATTGGGAAACTGCAATAAACAGTTTTCGGGCTTGAGAGCTGTATACGCTCACCAATATGCATAGTCTGTATTAGGCGATATATCGATCCCCCAGACCTGTGTCATGTATACTCAAAAGCAAAAATAACGCATATTTTTTCCTTTATGTGTTTTTTTGTCAAAATAAAAATCTGCTGAAATTGGCAAAGCAGGGAAGATATTATCAATGCATGGAGTACACTTCGTCGAAAAAACTTATAGAAATTTTATTTGTTTATTCATGCGTAACGAAAGCGTAAACAATCAAGGGGTCAATCTCAAAATTCACAAATACTGACCAGTTAACTCAGTGCCTTGAACTGAGGTGTGCCTGGCTCCAAAACTGATGCCCTCTTTATCCAGGACGCTACAATGTCTCAGAAACATCATCAAGAATTTTCAGCACTGGTTACTCGTTACAAACAAAGTTATGGCCCTTTATGCGAATATCGTAAAGTAGGCAAGTTTTGCGATAGCAAAAGAAAATATTGTCGATTTTTCAGCAAACCGAATAAGAAATGGATTCCAATTCGGGTTAAATAAAAGAGTAAGTAGTCACAATCAAATGGAGTATGTAACAAAGGGAAGTAACTCTGTACGTCCTTTCAATAATGCAACCACAGGTTGAACTTTTGGGTGCTGTATCCTTGAAATCACAGGGCAAAATTGAATGAAAATCATATAGCATCTTTATCAGAAAGGGCAGTCTACGGTAAGGGAAACGGAAGAAAGATTTTTTCCAGGAAAACATTTTTATCGGCTTTTGAATTTCATAACTTAAACCGGGAGTGAGAAAAATACGTGATCATTTCAAACCGAAATTTGTTTTAAACGGGTCCTTTACCCATAGCCTTACTCATTTGGAATCTCAAATCACCAGATTTTTCTAATAATTTGATGAATCAGACGATTTTCAAAAACTTTTGAAAAATGCAGATTTTTGCATGTGCGATTTAACTGTATAAGAATCAATTTAAAAAGTTTTATACCGTTTTCCAGTTGGTTACATCATGCTGAGCTCACGTGCAGCAAAATCGTATTGATAATTTTTTTTTTTTTTCGACTGTGAGCCAAAATTTTGTGATTTTCGGCCTTTTTGACAAAAATCTTCATATTTTTTCGAAGAAGTTTACTGTGACAGGAAAATGCTGCAGAACGTCTAGCCACGTGTAGGCATATCCCAGTACTAAGTAAAAAGTAAAATATCATTACATTTAATGCGGCAAAACAAGACACTTAAAATAAGCGTTTCTTTTGCTGTTGAGTATAGATACTAACATGCTTGCATGTGGGGCCCGACTTCGCGTGGAGAACGACCTACTGCCAAGGCAACCAGGATAATCATTTATGCCGACTCTGTGTCGGAAAATAGCCCGGAGGGATATTTTGACACCGCTTCTTGTAACTGAAAATTTTTCCTCTTCCGTGAATTATCGCTGTGATTTGTTTTCCTTACCCGCGAATAATCACAGGGTATAATCGATTCCGCCAATTTTCGCTTCCTGCAGAGACTGTACATCATATTTGGCTTCCGTCGAGACTGTCCGCGAACTCTTGCTTCCTGCAGAGACTACTGTCCTCGAAAAATTGCTTCCTGCCGAGACTGTCCGCGTGACTCTGTTTCCTGCCGAGAGGCTCGGCAGGAAGCAGAATCACGCGGACAGTCTCTGCAGGAAGCCATTTATCATGTACAGAAGTCTCGGCAGGAAGCAAGAGTTCGCAGACAGTCTCGGCGGAAGCCAAATATTATGTACAGTCTCTGCAGGAAGCGAAAATTAGCGGAATCGATTATACCCTGTGATTATCGCTGATTAAGATCATGTTGTTGGAGGGCAGATCACGAAATATTAATATTCGTATCTGCCCGGAAACACTTGTTAATCAGCGATAATTTACAGCTGAATAAAAAATATTTCGATTCAAACATTATACATGTATATTAAAATAATATGTACATCCGACGTCATCAAGGCGCGAATTTGCTCACTGTGACGTTAAGAACGTGATTTATCGAAAATTTTTACACGACGCCGCTTCCACTGGCACTTGACCAACAGTATCTCTAAGAAAAAAAATATTTCCATGCTACAAAATATAAAAATGTTATATTTTTTTTAGCAAGGAAATATTTTTTCCGTAGAAACGCTATTAAACATACATACACAGTATTGGTCAAGTGCCAGTGGCCACTTCTTATATACGCTCAGTGGGGAAAACGTTTACGTCATGTTAGAATCAACGATAACTATCCGGTAAGGAAAAATATTTCGATTCTGACATGGGTACAATGAAAATGCAAAGACAGTGCAAGGATATTTCGACTTTTTCCTGAGGACTCTTTTAAGGCGGACATCGACAGAAGTACATGATTACATCCGACGTCATCAAGGCGCGAAATCATGATAATTCGCCCTACATTCAAGATTCTTGTTATTCTAGCTAGGGAATTATTGTATATATATATATTAGAGCAGACAGACTGGCAATTCAGATAGAAAGCCATACTGCTCAGTTCTGGCAGCCGTACAACTATTTATTGGAATACAAACATTATATGGCTGACAACTCGTAGATAACCAAACGTTGCGATTGATAAATTTACAGATTCGCACAGTACTGGAGGGGGTCGGGGGGGGGGGGGCTTTTTTCGATTTTAATACCCCGACAATAAGAGAGGTTATGACAATATACTTCATGATACTGACATCAAGACAGATAAATGAGCAACCAACCCGGCAGGCACGTGGCGTCGTAATGACGTATATGGGCTTTTGTGATTATATCTTTGAACGCATCAGAGAGGCGCCGTGGTCGAGTGGTTCGAGGGCGACTCGGTTAATGCTGTGCAGAAAGTCGGCGGGAGGGATGAGCTCCGCCTTTCATATGCTGTGCCAAAGATACAGTGGGCATTTTACCATCACTGCCCCAACGGCTACTAGGCTGGGGGAAACCTTTACCTGCACGCCTCGATTAACAAGTCCGTCTATTCCTTCAAGTGTTGTTTCAACAATGTTTGCCTACTGGGAGTTTTTTGGTAGACAGACTAAAGACCAACGGTTATAATCACTTATAACAAATAACCCAGCAGGCACACAACATTGAATCAACATTGAATCAACGTTGATACGTCATAACGTTGAATCAACGTTGAGTCAATAATGACCCAACGCTATGAGACCAATAAGAAACATATGCACTACAGTAACTTGTTGACCGTGATGACTCTCTGATGGGTTAGGGGACCTCCGTACGAACCGAACTACCAACTAATTGTGTGCACCGCGGCGGAGGGTGAGAGTGAAGGTTTGGGCCCAGTATAACCGGTTTAAACCCCCAGTAGTTATTACTGACCGTCCCAAGGCGGTACTTTCGTTGCGGTTGCATTTGTTTTATGTTCGGTGCTGTTTAATTTATTGTGTTCTCATTTTAACCCTTCTATAATGAAAATAGAAAATAATTGTTAAATGTTTTTCGTATAATTTGCTTAGTCTGTTGTAACCCTTCTGTTGGTCTAAATTATTTAGTTCAATAAAGATAGCTGAGTTGCCACCTATTTGGGAAAGAGCTACTGACTCGGCTCATCACTTGTAATTTATTGTTTGTTGGGATGTCTTTGTCAATCTTTCCCTTTGGTGTTGGGGATAGGGTTTGGGATCTGATTCAGTCAGTTCCTGAAGTGTCGTTACTCTTTAAAATTGAGAGTACAATGGTTTCATTTCAACTGAAGCTCTAAACTTTATAATTTGTGCATGCCAAAACGCAATTATACACGTGTTCTTAAATTTTATGTGGAATGTGTTTGTATTAAACTTTAGAAAACAACAACTGGTTTTATTAAAACAACCTTGATTAATTCGAGCATATGTAACTCTATAGATTACTATGCTATTATGGAAAGACATTGCAATGCAAAACCTAGTTTATTGATCTCAGAATTAACCCAGTTAAGTAGGCACACAATGATGGACATTGTCGTATAAGCGTCGTTGAAACGCTCTGACGGCGTACACTGACGTTGATACCTAGAGATTATTATTATACTTTTGTTAATTGCTTTCTTCATCAACCCAACACTCCATTATCAATCCAAGTACTTTTGTTTATCACTTTCTTCATCAACACAACATCCATTATCAAGCCAAGCGCTTTTGTTTATCACTTTCATAATCAACCCAAGTGCTTTTATTTATCGCTTTCTTCATCAACCCAAGCACTCTAGTATCAAGGTAAGCACCTTCGTCAATCACTTTCTTCATCAACCCAACACTTTATGATCAAACCAAGCACTTTTGTTTTATCACGTTCTTCACCAACCTGACCCATCAGCATCAAACCCAGCGATTTTGTTTATCACATCTTCATCAACCCGACACTCCATTATCAAACAAAGCGGTCTTCATCAACCCTATGCTCTATTATCAAATTCAGTGATTTTGTTTATCGCTTTCTGCATCAACCTCGCATTACATTATCAAACCGAGCGCTTTTGCTTATCACTATTTTCATCAACCCACCATTCCATTATCAAACCAAACGCTTTTTATCGCTTTCTTCGTAAGCCCAAACCAAGCACTTTTGTTTTATCACGTTCTTCATTAACGTGACACTTCCCCATCAAACCAAGCGATTTTGTTTATCATATCTTCATCAACCCGACACTCCATAATCAAACAAAGCGGTTTTGATTATCACTTTCATCACCAACCCGACGCTCTATTATCAAAGCCAGTGCTTTTGTTTTTCACTTTTTTCATCAACCCAGCAATCCTTTTATCAAACCAACCGCTTTTGCTCATCATTTGCTTCATCAACCAAGCATTCCATTATCAATCCAAGCACTTTTATTTATCGCTTTCTTTATCAACCTGACAAGCCATTATCAAACAAAGCACTTTTGTTTATCACTTTCTTTATCAACCCTACACTCCATTTATAAACCGCTTTTGTTTATTGCTTTCATCAACCCAGCATATCATTAACAAAAAAAAAACAAAAAAAAAACAGAAAACAAAAAGGGCTTGGGCTTTTGTATTTTGTTTTTCACTTCAACCCAAAACTCTATTATCAAGCCAAGCACTTTTATTTATCACTTTCTTCAGCAACCTTCCACTTAATTATCAAACCCAGTGCTTTGGTTTATCTCTTTCTTCGTTAACTAAGCACATCATTATCTAGCCAAGTGCTTTTGTATATCACGTTCCTCATCAACCCAACACTCCATTATCAAACCAAGCGCTTTTGCTTATTTCTTTCTTCATTAACTGGGTCAGAGAACACCATTATCTAGCCAAGTGCTTTTGTTTATCATGTTCCTCATCAACATTACACTTCATTATCAAACCCAGCGCTTTTATTTATCACTTCTTTCACCCAACACTCAATAAACATGTCACTTTCTGTTGAGGGCTTTTGATAATCGCCATTTTCCCCAGTCCGACACTTTATTATTAAACAAAGTGCTTTTGTTCATCCCCAGCTTCATTAACCCAACATTCCATTATCACACCAAGCACTTTTGTTTATCGCTTACTTCATCAACCCAACACTATATTATCAAGTGATGCGCTTTTGTTACTTTTTTAATCAACCCAACACTCTATTATCAAAGTGGCACTTTTGTTTAACACTTTATTCATCAACCCAACACTCCAATATCAAACCAAGTGCTTTTGTTAATTACATTATCAAACCCAGCACTTTCATTTATCGCTTTCTTCGTCAACCCAACACTCCCTTATCAAGACAAGCACTTCTGTTACTGGCGAAAGTATGTGCACTTAGTACTGATTAACCACTTAGGACTCTAAGCCTGCCCAGGAATAGTGTGCTTAGGTTAACTGGCCCAGGAATAGTGCGGTTAGGTTAACAGACCATCTCGACATGACCATAGCTGTTTACCGTGGACGTTAAGCAACTAATCAATCAATAAAAAAAAACATCTGTTTTTATCACTTTCTTCATCAACCCAACACTTCATTATCAAACCTAGCACTTTCGTTTTTCGCTTTTTCATCAACCCAACTCTCCATTCTCAAACCAAGCACTTTTTGTTATTGCTTTCTTCATCAGCACAACACTCCATTATTAAGGCAAGCACTTTTTTCGCTTTCTTCAACAACCCTACACTTCATTATCATACTCAGCTCTTTGGTTTATTACTTTCTTTATCAACCCAACACTCCATAATCAAACAAAGAGCTTTTATCGCCAATTTCATCAACCCAAGACTCCATTATCTAACCAAGCACTTTTTTATCACCATTTTCATCAACCCGACATTCCATTATCAAGCCAAGTAATTTTGTTTATCACATCTTCAACCCAACACTCCATTATCTAACCAAGCCCTTTTGTTTATCACTTTCCATCCGAACCTGCCCCTTCATTAGCAAACCCAGCTCTTATGTTAATCCCTTTCTTCATCAACCTGACACTCCATTATCAAACCAAGTGCTTTTATCAATCACCCTTTTCTTTAATGCAACACTCCATTATCAAACCAAGCATTTTCGTTTATCACCTTCTTCTTCAACCTAACACTCCATTATCAAGCAAATCATTTTGTTTATCTCTGTCTTCATTTACCTGACACTCCATCGAGATTCCATTTTCAGACCAACAGCTTTAGGCTATCACCAATTTATCAAGCTTAGACTCCATTATCAAACCAAGCAATTTTAGTAATTACCTTCTTCACCAACTTGATACTCCTTTTTAAACCAAGTTCCTTTGGTTATCACTAATTTATGAAACTAGACTCAAATATAAGCCCAAGAGCTTTTGGTTTTTGTCAGTTTATCAACCCAAAACCCCATTATCAGCCTAGGAGCTTTGCTTATCCCAGATTTATCAACTTGAGACTCCATTATCAGCTCTTGAGGCTTATTTATCGCAATCAGCCCTTGACTCAGTTATCAGCCCAACAGCTTTGGTTATCACCAGATTTATCAACCTGAGACTCCATTATCAGCAGTATAGCTTCAGTCATCACCAGATATCAACCCGACACTTCATTATTAGTCCAAGGGATTTGGTTATCACCAGTTTTATCAACCTGTAACTCGATTATTAATCCAAGAGCTTTTGCTATTGCCAGATTTATCCATTATCAACCCATGAGGAATGCTTATCGCCAAATTATCAAGCTGAAACTCCATTATCAGCCCAAAAGTTTTTGTTATCCCCAGTTTTTTTTACCTAAAACTCTATTACCAGCACAAGAGTTTATTGCCAATTATCAACCCAAAACTCTATTATTAAAACAAGAGCTTGGTTAATGCCTGATTAATCAACCTGAAACTCCATAATCAGCCCAAGAGCTTTGGTTATGGCCACTTTATCAACCAAACGCTCCATTAATTATCGGCTAAAGAGCTTTGGTTATTGCCAGTTTATCGACTGGAGACTCCAATATCAGCCTCAGAGCTTTTGATAATCACCAATATATAAACCCGAGACTCCAGTATCAGCCCTAGGGCTTTGGTTATTGCCAATTTATCAGCCAGAGACACCATTATCAGCCTGATAGCTTTAACTCTTGGTCTTTAATCGAGTCTATGATTGATAAATCTCATACTGTGTTTATTTGACATAGTCAAACCCACCTTTTTTAAGTTTAATATTGCAGGAACCTCTATGGACTCCAACACTTGAAATGATGTCCTCTACTACCCCAAAGTAAGTAATATTGTGTAAAACAAACTGACAAACATCATCTTATAGGCCACAATGACAATGCCTGGAGCGTCACACCTGTGCCTGCTAAAAATTCTTGGTTTTGAGTGGGCTGATAACCTAAGCGTTGGCTACATACAGGTATGTACTATTGAGTATGCAAAATATGGGTTATTGGGCCATTTATAGTACTGACTATGTGGTTAGATGTCAGCTGGGTTGATGACAGGTGTCTAGTCTGCAAAAGTGTACAGCCATCATTTTAAATGTGGATGTCAACTGTTCATCCATTTGATCATGATCCAAATAAAGATATTCTTCAGATAATGATGTTATCAATATCTTGAAAGGTTGAAAACTAAAGAAGGAGTTGTGTCTACAAGTTTTCTCACTGGTCATGCCAAGGGCTACAACTCTGGCAGAAAAGGTCCACTCATAACTCCAACTGAATCTTACTTGTTAAATTGTATGTAAATACATGTAAGTTGAAAAACTGAAGGCCTAGTTATGGCCACAAGAGTTTTGTCGCTGTTATGGCAGAAATTATGGGCTGTAGCTCTGGTAGAAAAGCTACATTCATAATCCAGTAAAATAGACTATGATACAGTTATGTATCTTGAAAGTTTTATGAAAATCTTTAGCAAACTGAAGGAGTTAGCAACCTGTATGAGGAGGCAAAATCAAGGTTTCCCAGTTAGAGGCAGGGCTGCAGCTCTGGTACAAAGGTTTTGATTACAACTGCTATAAAATATGGTGATAATAATAGCTTGACAAGTTTTATGTAAACTGATGGAAAACTAAACAATGAGTTTCTGCAACAAGAGCAGTGTAACACCCGCAGAAAGGGCCCAATCATGACTCCGATAAAACATGGTGAAGTATGACTGCTCACCTTAACTCCTCATCTTATTGTGAAGTAGATGCGGTGACATGAAATGGTGCCTTACATGAGAAAACACCCAAGCCTCAGATCAGCCTGTTATTAACCAGGGGTCATACTATTCATAAAAATTTAAAGAGTAACTACACTTCAGGAACTGACTGAATCAGATCCCAAACCCTATCCCCAACATCAAAGGGAAAGATTGACAAAGACATCCCAACAAACAATAAATTACAAGTGATACGCCGAGTCAGCAGCTCTTTCCCAAATAGATGGCAACTCAGCTATCTTTATTGAACTAAATGATTTAGACCAACAGACAGGTTACAACGGACTAAGCAAATTATATGAAAAACATTTAACAATTATTTTTACCTATTTTCTATTTTTATGATAGAAGGATTAAACTGAGAACACAATAAAGCCACTTAAGTCGTTGTTATGGTGTTGCTAAGGCTAAAGATCTATAAAGGAAATTCCTTACAACTATGAAACTTTGTAAGACTGTTCCTCCAGAGCAAATTTCATAGTTGTAGGGAATCTCACAAAGACTGTTCCTCCAGAGCAAATTTCATAGTTGTAGGGAATCTCCTTCAAAATAATTTAGCCTTAGCAACAGCATAGCAACCATTTAAGTCGTTTTATGAATACGACCCCTGTACTGTCTGATCTGCATCTTCTCCATGTAGGTGAAATATGTGGATCAAGGGAAATCTATATAACTGCCAATATACAGTGCTTATCTGGCTATACAAAAGAGTTTTCACCCCTCCAAAACCACCCATAAATCTAGATCCATCTTACAAGACAGATCTGAAATGTTTTGGTAGAGAAACATCTTATAACAAAATTATGTGATACACACTGCATTATTTTTGAGGGGAAAATTGCCATCTTATGACTGAATTTATCATGTGACGTCACTGTATTTAGTGAATAACATTGTGTCACAAAAAATGGTATGATTACACATGTTAAAACATTTTGGCATATCTATGTAACTTCATTGGTATCAAACATGCCAACAATGTGTTTTCTTACTGAAAAAAATGTTCATTTTGAAGGCGATAAAATACCATTTTAAAGGGTCATATGATGAACAGAACCTTACACCTCATGATCATTTCATATGAAATTTAGGAAACTCACGGAAAGCTTGTTTTATAAATTTCTTATAAAATGACCAGTCTTGTAAGATCGTCTTTAAATACATAGAGTTTACTCGGGCATTTCATGCATTATGGTTGATAGGCTGTAAACCAAGAATAAAATCTTCTAATAGTTGTCCTTCTTTTATTCAGTCAAGTAAGCTAAGCTCTTTTTGACAGTCGTCATGTAACTTTTTACTATATTTTTTATTAATATTTATTAAACAATTTTCATTTGAATAAATTAAAATCATTATAAAATATAGATCTATTTTTATCTTTTCAGTAAATATGTACACAAATCATTTCATAAACAACAGCAGTAACCATGGTAACAATAACTGAGGCTTAGTATGAGAGAAAAACATAAAGCAGCATACAAGAAAAAAATCCCATAACGAGTAAACCATGTCTAAATCATATACCATTTTAATCCTATTAAATGCCCCGGGAGCGGTGCATGATATGAAAGGGGGCATTATTTAGAGTCTAAAATGTAGTAAACCAATCACTGTCAAATACTTTAATAAACAGTATCAAGGTGAGTGGTTATACTTGCAGATAAAGCAACTCTACAATTTTGCCTCTCTTTTCAGCAGGGGTCAACTATTACAGGAAAGAATTTGCTCCTCTATGAGCAAATTATTTCCTTTAAAAGTAGACACCATGTCAAAGAGCTACCTCATTCAGAGAAGCAAACAGGAATTCATGCAAGTAAATATAACAATATTTTTGGAAAAAAGGCAGGGGTGTTTATTTGAGCAGGGACATTTATTAGGATTAATATGGTATGCCATATGTCATAATTTATGGACTGGATCAAAGCTAGGATACTTATTACTTAGTACATCATCATAAGGGCACCAATTTTCAGCAGAGTAAAACAGGCATGACTATGAGCTGACACTTGCACCCCCCCCTCCCCCGCACCCCCCCCCCCCCCCCCCCCCCCCCCCCAAAAAAAAAATATCTTGCTGAGGCAGTTATGATATTATTTTTGTATCACATTAAATACATGTATAATTGTGGAGAAATATAAAAAAAGTCTTCTCAAATAAAAGCCTGATTGCTAACCACAGTCTGGTCCATCTGACTTCGTTGTACAGTGAACTCGACAGTATCGGATCAAGTTCAATAAAACTCCTGTTTTGATGTATGTGAATGCCAAAAGTATGAATGTTATGACACATAACAATTGCAAAATATCCCTTCTATCTATCCATGTCAAAATATTTACAAAATTTATTCTTTTAAGGGCAGATAACCTATTGAGACTTATAGGAGGGTCTTACGACAGTAACGAATCAGGTGCGACAGTATCTGATCATATGATATTATTATTAGAGAGTTCCTCCGAGGCATTCTGCCAACCTTCTTAGCTTCAATAATTTTGCTACATAAACAGCTGGACCTATTAAACTCTCAGAGAAAACTTTTATGGCCTTTCAACGATATTTTTCATGTGATCCTTCACCAGCAACGGTTATGCCTGTTAAATAGAACATTGATCTCGAATGTTTCTTCAGAATGTTTATCAGAAGCTTAGCTGTACTATGCATAACCTTCATTATCATACGCTAGCATGTGGAGTGTGGGATGGGGGATATTTTACAAAAAGGATGTTGTCTTAGTTTTATACTAATCTTAATTGAAAGAGGATGCAGCAGCCACTCAGGTAGTTGATTTATGACTTGTTTTCAGCATCAGACCATACATCTAACATACAGTTTTCCAGCTGAGGCCTGCATTTCAGTTCAAATTATATAATGATCAGTTACTGTCGCACATTGGTGCCCTACTTTTCAAATTTTGAGTTTCATCAAATACTGGGATGTCACAAAAATAATGACTGCCTGCAATTTTAGGGATGCCAGGATACATTACAAAGCAAAATTGGTTTCAGTTGTGCATGATGAAATAGTTTAAATAACTGAAATCTATTTCGGGGGTAACGAGCAACATGCAAAATGCAAGCGCCGCTGAAGAGGGGCCAAGCTTTTCAACAACTCTGTTTTGTTTCACAGCCATATATTTCGATCGTATTTTCACCCTGCACTTTGCCATTGGTCTAACTTGATGACAGTAATACAATGGTAACAAATATTTGCTTCATTTGTGAGAAAATGGGTGAAAACTTACGACTGATCGGATACTGTCCATGATCTGATACTGTCGAGTCCACTGTACTGTCTTCACTGATGAGACTTTGAAAGAGGGCACATGAATTTCACATATACCTTAAGGTGAATGGGTACACTTTCTGGGGAAGCAACTCTGCCCATACCATTTTTACCGATGGTCACCTCTTCAGGAAAAGAATTTGCAAATTCTTTTCCTTTAAGCGTAGAACCACTTTTCGAAGGGTTTTGTCCTCCAGGGAAGCAAACAGGAAGTCATGAAAGTCGTTCCCCTTAGTAAAAATGGCAGAAAAACATGGAGGTGTACCCATACACTTTATGCTATGTTTTACGGTCTTTCCCTCAGTTCAGTAAATAGAAAGAAAAATTTAGCAAGTAAAAGGATGTGCCAATAAATTAAAGACACAAATTCCAAAAAAAAGGCACTATCATACAGCAGAAGCTTTATCACAGAAGGTATTTGGACGGAGTCTTCTGTAAAAATGTAGTCCAGAGCTCTAGATAAGAGGGAGTATTTGGTGATAATTAAGGACAATTTTTGTCCTTGTCTCGATGAGACGGTTCAGATGAGGGGTCACAACATATGATTTCAATGAGAAGTGAGAAAAAATATCCCTCAATTACCATCAAATACCCCTCTTATTTAGAGCTCTGTTAACATAGACAACATTGCTATATATCAGCAAAATTTAAAAGCTGGAATACCTGTTACTTCGTATATGCATCGTAAAGGCACCAATTTTCAGCAAACAGGCACTATCATGAGCTCATCACAATCGAACTTTGAATAGATTGTGACTGTATTGATTTTTGAAAAAAAAAAAAAAAAAATTATTTTCCCTAAAATCAACACTGATCACATAACTATAATTGCCCGGGCAAAACATTGTAGACTGAGATCAGAGTAGCCATAAATGAGCAGTGTGATTAGAGCTTGCATTGATGGCCATTCAACAAACAAATTTTTAACACATCTCAATGTTTTGCTGCCATTTTTACAAAGGGAAACAACTTTTGTGACTTTTTGTTTGCTTCCCTGGACAACGTAGATCTTCCCGAAAAGAATCTGCTTTTAAAAAATTCTTTCCTTAAAGAGCTAGGCCTGGTTGTTCAAAACTAAAACATCGTTAGTTCGTGTTTCGTTACAATTTCAAACAATAATATCTCAAATACACCAATATTTTTTGCTGAAAAAATGTGAGAAGCTTTTGCACTGCAAAAGCTTCTCACATTTTTTCAACAAAAAATATCAGTGCATTTGGTTATAAAGTCATAAAACACTTAACAAGTTGACCTCTTAACGAGCTCATTAGAGTTGACCTCTTAACAAGCTTGTTAGGCTAACGATGCTTCAAACAACTAGGCCCAGACCGCCATTTAAAAGGGAGACAAAAATGAAAAAGCAGAAGTAACTTCCCCTGAAAAAGTACCCATTCACCTTAAATTTTCAAATTTTAGGACATACAAAGCAATCAGTTATGGTGTCCCAAAATTTTGAAAATTACAGTAGTTTCCTCAGAGTCTAGATACGAGGGGTATTTGATGATAATTGAGGGATAATTTTTTTTATTTCTCATTAAAACCATATGTTGTGACCCCTCATCTGAACCGTCTCATCAAGATGGTTCAGATGAGGGGTCACAATATATGTTTTATGTAGAAATAACAAAAATTATCCTTAATTATCACCAAATACTCCTTCTTATCTAGGTCTCTGAGTATTATCTGTTTTTACTGATAAGGATCATTTTCCATGTATCATCATGTATATTATCACAGCTATTGCTTTGAACTCGCTACTGATGTCTGGACACTGATACCTCAACAACTGGAACATTTTGCGTGTGTTGTTAGTGTACACCAGTGCTCCAGATAAGAAGGGGTAACAGAGATAATTTTGGGATAATTATCCATATTTCTCCATAAAAAAACATTTAGTGACCCATCATTAGAACCATCTTGTCGAGATGATCCTAATGAGGGGTCACAACATGTGTTTTGGATGAGAAATAAGGAAAATTATCTTTGAATTATCCTCAATACCCTCTCTTATCTGTAGCTCTGATACACACCTATTGACAAAAACAAAACCTGAACAAACTGCTCCTTAAAACAGTCTCATCCAAGTGAATATTTAGTGTAGATATGTTTTGCATTTTTGCAGAAGTTTTAAACTATCGGGTATTCTTATTAGGTTAGTTAAATTTTAACTATTTCCTCCTTTTTGGGTATTCTTAAAACTGTTTGCCATTTTTACTTCTTACTATACTATACAGAAACCTGTGTTATTTCCTGTGTTTCATAACAATTTACATTTTGCTGTTCTGAGAAAAATACATCGGTAAAACAAGTTTAGCACTTTCAGGACCTTATATTAACAGTATTAATAACTACATGTATGTAACAATTGATATAAAAGACTAGCTGTATAGCCCATTAACTAAGTCTTGACAAGACCCAGAGCTGTAGATAAGAGGGTTGGTTGGTTGATTTGATGCTTAAAGTCCACGGTAAACAACTAAGGTCATGTCGGGACGGTCAGTTAACCCAACCACACTATTCCTGGGCAGGCTTAGACCTCCTAAGCGGTTAACCAGTACTAAGTGCACATACTTTCGCCAGTATCTGACAACTGCCCTTCTTGAATCAGCGGAAGGAGAAACGAAAGTATGTGGCCAGACCGGGATTCGAACCCAGGACCTCTGACTTACGAGTCAGGTACCCTACCGATTGCGCTACCCGGCCCGAAGTATTGTGATAATTAGGGATAATTTTTGTTAATTCTGCATACAAACATATGTTGTGACCCCTCATCTGAAATGTCTCAATGAAATGATTCAACTGAGGGGTCACAACATATGGTTTCTATGAGAAATAAAAAAATTATCCCTCAATTATCAACACAAAACCCCTCTTATCTAGAGCTCTGCTGAAGACCTGCACATTTACAAATGACTAAAACACACATCTAGAACTCTTATCAAATGCTTATCTATCAAAAACATATAAATGAAACAAAAATAAGTTAGTTGAAACAAAACTGAGCACATTTGTAACTAACATAATATCTCTGAGCTCAAGATAAGGCAAAATTTTGGGGGCAATTTTTTTTTTTTTATCTGTTTTTCTCATGATGCCGAAATCCGTGTTAAATAATCTGAAATTTTATTACAAAGCAAAACAAGAAAAAATTTCTAACTGTTTGAAATTTTAGGATTACATATAACAACCCTAATAATTCAAATAGTACAGTGAAATTATTACATCCGGTGGAGATAGCCCAGACTGATCAGAGTCTTTGCTAGGGCATATACCACTTTGTTGGTTTTGTCGTGTCGCGGCTTAAATGTAGAATTTCAGCCCAATATTTTAGCTTGTCTGAAGCTCTGAGAAAATGATAGAAAAATTCTTGGCACAAACATAAAACAACATAAAACAGTTGTCATTCTCTAGCAGTATCACATTATAACACAGATTTCGTTGGCTTGACACATTACTGCTATATACACAATTCAGAGCTCCTGATAAGAAGGGGTAACAGGGATAATTCAGAGACAATTTTTCTTATTTCTCATCTAAAACATACATTGTGACCCCTCATTAGAACCATCTCGGTGAGACCGTTCTACTGAAGGGTCACAATGCATGTTTAAATGGAAAAATAAGGAAAATTATCCCTGTTACCCCTTCTTATCTGGAGCAGTGATAATTACTAGCTGCATTGTAAGTAAGAAAATTATGTGTTAAGGTGAACGGATACACCTCCTGTGCTTTCTTCTGGTTGACAAAGCTCTTCTGAGAAAGGGGTTGCTCTTACAGGAAAGAATTAGTTTAAACTTTATTTATATGTATAAACATCATACACTTATGTACAGACAATGGTTAACAGAACACACATTTATACAAAGGGATTCAGAAGGAAGTCTGTCGACTTTTGTAAATCTGTATCCCTAAGAGAGCAAAATCTATCCTTTAAGAGAAGACCAGCCCCCACCTCAAGTTAAGAAGGTCTTGATATGGTAAGTAATTTATGATACAGGCAATTCAAAGAAAATTTTATTTCCCAAAAAAGAAAAGAGCTGTTTCCGATAAATAGAACCATCTCAGTGTACAGGGGGTAATATATTTTCATGCAAAAATAAGTGATATCAAATATTCCCCTTAACAACCACTCTGAAACTTGGAAAATCTAATTATGTCTGAACAAAGCAACACCTGACAATTAGAGATTATGAAAATGCCTCTTTGAGATATGAAATTTTGGCCTTTTAGAAAGCATTTTGCTTAAAAGAGGTGGCCTGTAAGACAAATTTGACCGTATGTCTGAACCAGCAGCACCTAACAATGGTCTCAAAAGAATAATATATATCATTCAAATGTTCCTGGAAACTTAATTGTTTCTTCAAAGACCTTGATCAGACTGCTTGTTTTGGCCAGTTTTCTTTAGAATACTAGAAAATGTGTTTATGAAACACTATGCCCCCAACCATATGCTTGCCTCTAAAGATGGTTCATCCAATAATGCTTGTACCTTTGTACCATAGGCTTCAATGTACTAAGTCGAAAAAGGGGCTTAACTCAGTCAAAAATTTACGAATTGTTTTCGAAAGTCAATCAGGTCAGCTACACCTTGGGCAATATCAACCCGCAAAAATCATGATCCTAGCATCAGGGGTTCTCCAGATATTTTGTTCACAAGGTTCCATGGGCAAATAATGCACTAAGTTGAAAAAGGGGCATAACTCGATCAAAAATTCACATTTTTTTTTTCAAAAGCTAATCAGGTCATCTACACTATAGGCAGTATCTTCCTGCAAAAAAAATCATGCTCCTAGCATCAGGGTTCCTTGAGATATTTTGTTCACAAGGTTCCATAGGCTTACAATGCACTAAGTCGAAAAGGGGGCATAACTTGGTCAAAAATTCACAAATTTGTTTCAAAAGTTAATCGGGTCATCTACACCTTGGGCATCCTAGCATCTGGGGTTCTTGAGATATTTTGTTCACAAGGTTCCACAGGCTAACTCGAAAAAGGGGCATAACTCTGAAAATATGTGACCCACGTAAAAAAGAAAAAATATGTGTTCGCTTATTTTTCATACTGATCATGTGTTTAAAGTTTCAAGTTCCTAGCTCTTACGGTTCTTGACTGGGTTTAAAGGTACCTTTGTACCATAGGCTTCAATGCATTAAGTCGAAAAAGGGACATAACTCGATGAAAAATATACGATTTTTTTTCAAACGTTAATCAGGTCATCTACACCTTAGGGAGTATCTTCCTGCAAAATATCATGATCCTAGCATCAGGGGTTCTTGAGATATTTTGTTCACAAGGTTCCATAGGCTTACAATGCACTAAGTCGAAAAAGGGTCATAACTCGATCAACAAGAATTTAAGAAATATGCTCAAAAGTAAATCAATTCATCTACATCTTGGTCTGTAACTGTATGCCAAATATAAATGTGCTAGCTTAAGCGGTTCTTCAGATATTTTGTTCACAAGGTAATTCCTATATAAAATGCTAAGGCCTGAAAAGGGGAATAACTCAACCAAAAAATTACGATATATGCTCAAAAGTTAATCAGTTCATCTACACCTTAGTCCAAACCAGCATGCTAAATTTAAGGACCCTAGCTTATGCGGTTCTTTAGATATTTTGTTCACAAGGTTGTTCCTATACAAATGCCTATGTCCGAAAAAGGGGAATAACTCAACTGAGAATTATTGAAATAGGCTCAAAAGTTAATCAGTTCATTTAGCCCTTACTCTGTAACTGTATGCCAAATATCAGGATCCTAGCTTAAGGGGTTCTTCAGATATTTTGTTCACAAGGTTCCATAGGCTTACAATGCACTAAGCTGAAAAAGGGGCATAACTCGGTCAAAAATTTATAAAAAAAATTTCACAAGTTAATCAGGTCTTCTACACCTTGGGCAATGTTATCCTGCAAAAAATCATGATCCTAGCAGCAGGGGTTCTCAAGATATTTTGTTCACAAGGTTCCTAAGGCTAAGTCGAAAAAGGGGCATAACTCTGGAAATATGTGACCGGCGGAAAAAAGAAAAAATACGGGTCCACTTATTTTTCATGTACATACCACATATGAAATGTCAAGGTCCTAGCATAAGCGGTTTTTGAGTTTCGTATCAGCCATAAAGCGTTACGGACGGACGGACGGACGGACATACGGACGGACGGACATACTGACGGACGGACGGACAGACGGATGGACAGGCCCAAGCCAATATGCCCCCTCAACTTCTCCGAAGTTGGGGGCATAATAAAAATCTCGTTACTCACAATGCAGCTAGTAATGGACGGAACACTGCAGTTCAGGTAAGCGTAAATTTTGCAGACAAAAAATAATTATTTAGTCTAAATTCTCCGTAAAGAATGTACAGTGACACCTCAAAAGAATTACCAGCTTTCTTTAAAATTGCCATAGCATTTCTAATGAGATCTGGCATTTCTTATGCGATTTCACCATAACACCTAAACCTGTGGAGAAATATTAAAACCGTAAAAATTTTTGTCCCAAAATTTGGTGCTTTTCTGGAGATGTGCAACACATTTTATTGGAATGCCACTCTGCTGAGCCTTTAAAGGCCCCCATGAACAGGAGGTCTCTTCCTAAAAGACACAGCACTATAATTAAATCACAGCTTTTAACTTGGGTACACTTTACAAGTTTTGTTCCCTTTAATTATTATCATAATTAAAGACTGGTCCCAACGCTTTAATGATTATTCATCTTCTCTTCAGCTCAATGCAGACACTGACGAAAATGCATGCAACTTTAGGCATGTCTATTTCTCCTCCACAGTACATTTATTGAAAACTGCCCTGTTAACGTGATATAAATATACTCCATTTTTACAAGTCTTATTTTTCAATCAAAATGAAAGACACTGTACTGATTTGGCATATCACTTTTTCCGTTTTCCCTTGAAATTACTCCCTTGAAATCTTCCTGAATATCACTTTGTACACATTCTAAGAAGCACTTGCATATAGTTACTTCATTTATTTATACATGTATATATATATTATTTCCTACTTCCCCTATATATGCATATACGTCTATGTATGACTAATGAATACAACATATAGAGATCTAGACAATCGATAATTCCAAGATGATTTTTGTCAATTGTCCATAAAACATATGTTGTGGTCCCTTATTAGAACTGCCTCACTGAGGCAGTTCTAATGAGGAACCAGAACACAGGTTTTATGGAGAAATCCTAAAAATATCCAAAAATTATCATCATATATCCTCATTATCTTTACATCTCGGAATATATCCTTCTTCTCCGCTGTGAATACTGTTTTAGGAGTCTATGTACACTATACAGAATTAAACTGCCTTCATTTATTCCACGCAGGTTTTGAAGGCTTTAACTGTTGAAAAAACTTCTGTAGAGATCGAGGTTCTGAACTTTTTTCTTTCTCCGGCACATCACTCCTAGCACCCTGATCACTTAGAGGTCTCTTTCCCTTTGCTTGCGACATTTCAACTTTTGACGGTGGCGTCTCTGAAGTCCGCCGCGCTATCACAGAAGCCGGCACTTTTTTGTCCGTTTTTGTGTCTTTACTAGCAACTTTTTTAAGATTTGATTGTCTTTGCTTTTGATCAACTGGTGACTTATCTGTCTTGGTCCAGTTTAATAATTCGCGTCTCTCTTTTTCTAAACCGTTCACACGAAGTCTGAAATTCAGTTCTTTAACTTCTGATTCTGCTTTTTTGACTAGATTATCCTCTTCCTTATCCAAGTCTTCAATCTAGAAAATAATTTGAGCCGCAAAGTGAGAAAACCAACAATATACACCCAGGGCAGACTCAGATCAGCCTGGGCATCCGCCCAGTCTGAGCAGAGTCTTTGCTGTCTGCATGGAGGTAGCTTAGACCCCTAGCTACCCTTTAAGCACAATGCGAAGACTCTCATCAGACTGGGCGGATGCCCAGGCTGATCTGAGTCTGCACTTGGCACACAACCACTTTGTTGGTTTTCTCACCTCGCTGCTGATTTATGTTCAAGATATAGCTCTATAAATTTTTCCAGTAACCACTATTGTTATACATGTAAGTATTAGGAAAGGATGTCATATTACCCTTCCAAAATTACACAAAATATGTCAATCAATGTTGTGTAATTAATCTATAAGATGGATGGAGTTTTCTCTTCCAAAACCATCCCAAATTCTAGATCTGTCCTTTTAGCTGGATCTAGATTTTTGGGATTGTTTTGTTTTGGAGAGAAGGGGTCCCCAGTGGTGGGGGAGTCTTATAACCAAATAACAGTATGTCAGTATGTGTCATTCTCATTTTGTTGTTCCCACATTCTATGACCAAATATTGTGAAGAAATTTAATTTGGTTGGTTGATTTGATGCTTAACGTCCACGGTAAACAACTATGGTCATGTCGGGACGGTCAGTTAACCTAACCACACTATTCCTGGGCAGGCTTAGACCTCCTAAGAGGTTAACCAGTACTAAGTGCACATACTTTCGCCAGTAACTGACAACTGTTACTGGCGAAAGTATGTGCACTTAGTACTGGTTAACCCCATTGCGATATTTGTAGGACTTATGAATTTGCCAGTTTGCATATACTTCAATCGTTATATATGTTCCTAGGGACAAAAGACTGCGGTTCTACCATTTCGGACATATACATGGGTCTAAAGTTCCTTGCACCTTGAAAATTTATATTTACAGACTTTAAATTAATTGTTAAGAACTCATATAAGTGCTTGCAAAAGGAAAACTGCAAACAGGATCAGCAAACCAAAAGTATGCTTTAAATGACACTTGGCTTCATTTACTCTGCTTCTCACTGTTACTACATACCCTATCAAACCTCTTCACGACAGCCAACCATGTTGGTCCCAATCTTTTCATCATACTATCCAGTTGAACTCTACTGTATTCCTGCCCTGTCAATATTGAGCTTTGATGTGACGAACTTGACGATGTCTGATGTGAAGAATAGCTTGATGAACTGCGACTAGATATGGAAGGCAATCCCTGGAACTTTACTCGCCGGAATGCCTAAAAGGAATATTAAAAAAGAATATATTATTTACTACAAAAAGTGATATACGGCTTTGAAGTGGTATGAAAAATATTTACGGAAAGCTGTACAGGCCAACAGCATCTTTTTTTTTATATATCATTACATATATATTTTTAATCTTCTCTTTTTTGTCTTTACCTTTCCCTTATTTAATACTGCAAAGTAGGAAAATTTTTGTCAGTTGATAGTTTCACAAATTCTTATCAAAGTGCATGGGCACCCATCCAGGTTTAACAATTGTGACCTTCTGTCTGCTTCCCTGGAAAATAAGTTCTTTCCCAAGGGATCCATTCTTTGAGGAGGAATTTCTTTTATAGGAACTGACTCCAAGAAGGCATGCAAAAATAAACAAGAGCAGTGCAAGCGCGGCAATAAACGCCTGTTTCTGAGGAGAAGTTATCCGGAAACAAAAAGTTAACGGATGAACAGATAGATGGACGCCAGCACCATAATATAATACGTCCCCTTTTTCAAACGGGTGTATAAATAAGCCAAGCTGCTTCCACTGACAGAGTACCCATTTACCTTAAAAGAAATGTTCACAATGTTTTGATTTCTAAATTCCCAAAATGGGTCTTTGGTCACAGCTAATACCAGGATCCCTACATCTGAACTACTGTAAAAATTCTAAAAATTGTGACAGGCAGGGCTGAGAAGCAGTGCACACCCAGATCAGACTGTTCCTGCATCTTTTAGATGTACTACAGCATTGTAAAACCAAACTGTTCTATTTTTGGACAATTGTGGTAATTATTATAGGTGTCCCAATATTTTCAATTTTTACGGTATACTATCTTTGCAGTTTGAAAAATTATCTGTTCCATCAAGAGATGTTTACAAACAGTCAAATGGTGATAAGACTACTCCATTGGAGCAGTTTGATCTGCTTGTACATCCTGAAATAGGTCTAAATATTAAGATAGATGAGCCGCGACACAAGAAAACCAACAATGTGGTTGTGCGCCCAGCGCAGACTCAGATCAGCCTGGGCATCCACCCAGGCTGATCAGACTCTTTGCTAAGCGCTTAAAGGGTAGCTAAGAGTCCAAGCTACCTTTATGCAGACAGCGAAGACTCTGATCAGACTGGGCGGATGCCCAGGCTGATCTGAGTCTGCGCTGGGCGCATAACCACATTGTTGGTTTTGTCGTGTCCCGCCTCAGATACAGTATACTCACAGGTTTTTCTTTCTGAATTCCTGCCCACAGCTTGAACCGTTTCATCATGAAATCCACCATTTCATAATCCTGCATATCCAGCGTGGCCTTGTAGAACATCTGGGACCTATTGGTCTTGTACATGTTATTGAGAATGGCAATGACTAGAGCAATTGTGAGCCCGTATGTAAATGCATAGTAGGAATAGACGTAGAAGTGACTGAAGACAGGTTGATAGTCGAGCATCGGCCAGAAGTCGAAAGTTCCGCGGATCATCACGATGAGAGTTACTATGGAGTGGCCAACTGATTCAAATCCAGATACATGCCCATACATCTGAAAATAACATATTTATTGTAAATATCTGACATAATTGACACTTATGACCTATAGCAGTTCTAACACTCATAGAGTTTTTTCTTCTACTTTTGCTATACATTCATAACGATACTAAATCTAAAGCATCTAACTATCAATATGCTAAGGGTAATGTCATCTAGTACTGTACATTTTCACTTATTACATAGTGCCTTTCTATGAGCCCCAATCATAAACTAATAAAGAGCATGTAGTTCACCCTTTACATTTCAGCTCCTCATCTTAAATGGTCCCTTTGACTTGCGAGTTACTATGAGTAGACCATACTAATAATATGCCAACTTACCTGAGATTTTACTGTTTGCAAAGTTGCTAAGGCAGCTTTTGTGACGACTACATTCAAATTATTTGACATAATTGAGCCACGACACGACAAAACCAACAAACTGGTTGTGTGACCAGTGCAGACTCAGATCAGCCTGGGCATCCATCCAGTCTGATTAGACTTTTGGCTCAGTGCTTAGAGGGTAGCTAAGAGTCTAAGCTACCTCCATGCTGACAGCAAAGACTCTGATCAGACTGGGCATATGCCCAGGCTGATCTGAGTCTGCACTGGGCGCACAACCACATTGATGGTTGTGTCGTGTCGCGGCTCATTTAAACTATTTGACATATTTTGACTGTTTATACTCACCAAGTACCCTACTTGAGCATAGATCAGAAGCAGAATGATAAATATAAGTCCCACAGCTAAAAGTTGTCCAAAAGCTGTGCTGATTGTCTTTTCATATATATGCATGAACTTCACAAAACGTAGTTGTTTCACCACCTGTAAAACAAAGACATATAAATAAGACCTCCAGAAAAAGGTGTTGATTTAGGTGGATGCACAGTTCCAAGACACACCCAGAATATCACTCAGAAATCACCTGATAGCGTAAACCTGGCCAATACAGTAACAACTTAACATGAGACATGGTCTCACAAACAAAATCACACTTGTCCAATGTCCCACCGAAGTCTGTGATTTTTTAGGGATGTATACCTGTAGGCGTGGTTTTTGGAACTATGAACTGGACTGGTATACTTTCAGGGATAGCAATTTCTGCCACTTTCATTTTTGCCTCCCTCAAAGATTATCAGTTATTAAAGATAGAAATGGCTTCTAAGAACTACAGTTTTGTACACTAAAAGGTAGGTAAAGGTTTCCCATAGCCAAGTAGCCATAGGGACAGTGGCGGTTAGAAGCCTACTGTATCTTGGGCACAGCTTATGAAAGCCGGAGCCCATCCCTCTCCTTTCCCTTATCCTTCCCTAATCCGAAACCTGTACCCATTTACTGCTGGGATGACAAGGAGTGTTTTCCAGTCATTGGATGGCTAAGCCCTGGTTTGAACTCAGGACCTTTTGGCAACTTTCTGCACTATAAGCAAGCGTCTCTAACCACTCAACCACAGCCACTTTGTATACTACTGTTTATCTCAAGGGTCAAAACTCATTGTATATATAGAACGTCAATTACTGTAAAACACTTATTTTTGGCGGTAACTGAATTTTGGTGATATTGGCTGTCAAAGCAAAGAGCGCTAAAATATAAGTCCGCCAATATTACATGATACTCATACATATGTAGAGCCTAACAGAGGTTCATTTGATGGGTATTTTAAAATTTTGTTATACCTTTCCATTAAACTATATATTGTGGCATCAATTAGAATCGCCACGATGAGGGGATTCTAACAGATGCCACAATGTATAGTTAAATAGAAAAATCAGAAGAAAAACACAAATTTACATCAGATTTTCTTTATCATCTGGAGCCATGGTACATCCAGACCGCCAAAATTAACATGCACCAATATGTCATTTTCTTTAAACCGCGAAATTTTGATACCGCAGATATTAAGTGTTTTACAGTATTACTGTCCACATTATAGAGTTTATAGAGTTTAAGAGTGAGTCATAATTTTCTTGAAAATAGAATGTTAAATCTTACCTTAAACATGAGCAAGAAAAGCAACCATGCATGTAGGTATCTCATTCCAACATGGACATACATGACCCTCTCGAAATTTGTAAACCCTGACTGATCTGCCAGCAGATGGTTGAACGTGTTTGTTGCCTCAACCACACAGCCGAGGTACATCCCAATAGCCACTATGGTCATCAGCGTGGTTAACATTTCATACCAGTTCCAGAAATCTTTGAAGAATTGTCTCCCCTGGTCCCGGATTGAGGTGACGATATGGATAAGGGTGTAGATGGTTACTAACAAGAGAATGACCTGAAAGGAAAGTGACAGAGTTCCAAATATGATATGAGAAAAGATAGGTCAACATTTTCACAGATTCCCTGCAAAATTAATTTGCAGAGGATCTGATTTTTTATGAGGTAAAAGTGTTGGGTTAGAATACCGTAATCGACCCATTTACCGCACATGCCCCTATAACCGCACACCAAGGCCATTTCCAGAAAAAACTGGACAAGCGCACACTGCTTTTTCTTTGAAACTCTCACAAAACCCAATAACTAACAGGGAACTCAAGGCTTTCATATCATGAAAAGTATAAACACAAGGTATTTCCAGTCCTACCCATGTTGCGCCTTTCCAGTCACCCTGCATTTCATTGTTCTGAGTGTGCGGTTATTAGATACATTATAACCACACCTTTTTGTTGCAATTTTGAAAAAGTTAAGCGCACGGTGCGGTAAATGGGTCAATTACTGTAACCATTGAACACCTACACATATCTGGGGCCTTGGCCTACACTGAAACTAGACAGACCAGTCCTGTATCTTCTTCCTTCTGGTGAGGCCACTTAGTACCATTTATTTCTTGACTCTGGTATGGCTGGTTTTCAAACCAATGAGCTACCACATCCGGAGTGGATGCTCTACCAATTCAAATAAAAGTGACTGATTTGATTCTACAACTTGTAAATATTTTCCAATAGGGAAAGAAATAAGCAATGTCTAATTCCACTCTATTTAAATATTTCGGCCAAGGCCATCTTTAGTAAAAACGCAACTTTGTAGAGAATTACATTCCAGCAGCCACTTGGCTAGACAAACTCTAGCCTAATGGCTGCTAAAATGTAATTCTCTACGAAGTTCAGTTTTACTGAAGAAGTCCTTTGGTAAAAATATTTAGAGTGGAATTAGACATTGATTTGATTCTAATATAATATTCATCCCGCTGATTTATCATAACAGATTATTTTGGCTTGAATTTGAACTAGATGGAATATTAACTGGGAAATATTCATAAAAGTTTTCTTTTTCCAAAAACATCGCAAATGCCAAGTTTTGCAAAATAAAACTTTCACAAAATAGTGATCCCTTTTATAACTGCAAATACCCATTTTGATAATCATTAATAAAAGATAACTGTGTGAATATTTCCTTTAAATTCATACAGATAAATATTCACAAAAATTTACCCTTTTACAGTAGTCCATTCATCTACCACTTCCCCCACCCACATGCATTTTATCTCTACCTATTACAGAGCTCCAGATAAGAAGGGATAACAACGATAACTTAAAGATAAGGGGTAACAACAATAATTCAAAGATAACTTGTTTCTTATTTCTCAACAAAAACTCTTTTCTTATTTCTCAACAAAAACATATATTGTGACCCCTCATTAGAACCGTCTCACTGAGATGGTTCTAATGAGGGGTAACAATGTATGTTTTAATGGAAGAATAAGGAAAATTATCCTCAAATTATCTCTGTTACCCCTTTTTATCTGGAGCACTGCCTTTAATAAGTCCTACCTCACAGATCATAAGAGGATCCACTCTGCCCTCCTGAAACCACAGCAGCTTCTGAGTTTGTATCTCATAACTAGGAATAGCACCACCTGTGAGTGGGAACTCTACCAACATGGCCGATAATGATGTCATGTCTGTCCCGGGGCTGTATATGGAAAACTCTAGTATGACAGCTCTGGTCTGTAAGTCTACCCAGGTTTTCGATTTAAGATCATGAATCAATGTTTGAGTCTGAGATAGGGAGGTTCCCAGATTGTGGGCATAGCCACCGCCACCATAGGTATCAACATGTCCCACTTTGTGACCACTGGAAATAGAGTATGTTTCAAGCATTTATTATGAACATACTATGTAGCAGCAACACTATAGGATGGTTCTTTTTCAAAAAATCAAATCTGTTTTAAAATATAAATTTTCTATTCTCTATACAGTTTTATTTTACATATATGTAAATGCTAAGAAAGCAATATCCAGAGAACGCCTAGTAGAAAGAATAGTAAAATTTCACCCTGTGGTCGAGGAAATTAAATTAATGCCAAGTAAATTTCTATGAAGTGAATGCATTAAAATATGTTCATGTAAATACATCCCTGAAACACTTATTTGGTCTGAAGTATGCCTTGTCTTTTTCTTTTGGCCATCAACTGATGGCCCGTAAAATAGAAAGAAATAACATTGATTTACAAAAAGCCCGTAAATATGGCTATAAGATGTCAGAGCATGAAAATACAACTACTGAAAAGAGAGAAAATCTTGCAGCCACTGACTTAGCCTGAACTTTATCAACTGTGTTAAAAACATAGAAACATTATCAGAAGACAGATTTATACAGGCATCTACGAATACAACAAGATTTCCATGAAAGGAAGTGTCCTGCCTGACTGCACATTTTCACTAACTTAAAACCGTATCTTGTAGCTAACCCGACTTCAACGGAATGCAGTATCTAGTCTGTCTGCACACTGTCCCAAAACAGAGATAAACAGAAAACTTGACAGAAGTTAAATTAATAATTGAGCCGTGACACGAGAAAACCAACAATGTGGTTGTGCGCCCAGCGCTGATTCAGATCAGCATGGACATTTGCCCAGTCTGACCAGAGTCTTTGCTAAGCGCTTAAAAGATGGCTAAGGGTCTAAGCTACCTTCATGCAGACAGCGAAGACTCTGATCAGACTTGGCGGATGCCCAGGCTGATCTGAGTCTGCGCTGGGCGCACAACCATATTGTTGGTTTTCTCATGTCTCGGCTCATATGTCTCACTTCTGCTTGTCGCAGACAAGATAAAAACTAGAGCATACCCTCCTAAATCTTTTCCCCAGCTGTATTTCCATGAGAAGTTGTATGAGCTATCATTCCAGCCATCCCCATATGAGGCGGTATCTTCTTCAAAAGAGGTGGTTCCATAACAAGTCCTGTCTGTGAGAGAGGAGGCTCCTAGCCTGGAGGCACTGCCTGAGGCTTCACAAGTTTCTGGAAATGGTGAATTACCATAAAAAATTCTAAAAATTACTGAAATTCTAAAAATTGGGGCACCTAAAATAATTACAGTAACTGTCCTTAAAAGTTTAACAGCTTGGTTTATCAATGCAGTAATGTGTCTAAAAGATATAAAGTGAATGGCAACAGTCTAGACCCAAATCAGACTGCTTATTCCACTATAGTCTGCATTTTATTAGATTTATAAAATATCACTTAATTTTTGCTCTTCTGAGATCTGCTTACTACTATAGTTGGTCCTGCCATAAAACACAACTATAGTCTGTATTTTATTAGATTTATAAAATATCACTTAATTTTTGCCCTTCTGAAAACTGCTTACTACTATATTTGGTCCTGCCATAAAACACAACTATAGTATGTATTTTATTAGATTTATAAAATATCACTTAATTTTTGCTCTTCTGAGATCTGCTTACTACTATAGTTGGTCCTGCCATAAAACACAACTATAGTCTGTATTTTATTAGATTTATAAAATATCACTTAATTTTTGCTTTTCTGAGATCTGCTTACTACTATAGTTGGTCCTGCCATAAAACACAACTATAGTCTGTATTTTATTAGATTTATAAAATATCACTTAATTTTTGCCCTTCTGAAAACTGCTTACTACTATATTTGGTCCTGCCATAAAACACAACTATAGTCTGTATTTTATTAGATTTATAAAATATCACTTAATTTTTGCCCTTCTGAAAACTGCTGACTACTATATTTGGTCCTGCCATAAAACACAACTATAGTCTGTATTTTAGATTTATAAAATATCACTTAATTTTTGCTCTTCTGAGATCTGCTTACTACTATAGTTGGTCCTGCCATAAAACACAACTATAGTCTGTATTTTATTAGATTTATAAAATATCACTTAATTTTTGCTCTTCTGAGATCTGCTTACTACTATAGTTGGTCCTGCCATAAAACACAACTATAGTCTGTATTTTATTAGATTTATAAAATATCACTTAATTTTTGCCCTTCTGAAAACTGCTTACTACTATATTTGGTCCTGCCATAAAACACAACTATAGTCTGTATTTTATTAGATTTATAAAATATCACTTAATTTTTGCTCTTCTGAAAACTGCTTACTACTATATTTGGTCCTGCCATAAAACACAACTATAGTCTGTATTTTATTAGATTTATAAAATATCACTTAATTTTTGCTCTTCTGAGATCTGCTTACTACTATAGTTGGTCCTGCCATAAAACACAACTATAGTCTGTATTTTATTAGATTTATAAAATATCACTTAATTTTTGCTCTTCTGAGATCTGCTTACTACTATAGTTGGTCCTGCCATAAAACACAACTATAGTCTGTATTTTATTAGATTTATAAAATATCACTTAATTTTTGCCCTTCTGAAAACTGCTTACTACTATATTTGGTCCTGCCATAAAACACAACTAATGTGTGGAGGGGTACACAAAAAGCCAATTTCTGCAGCCTTTCAATTTTATCAATTCAACAATCTTAAAGATTGCAGTCCAAAGCCTATGCCATTTTTGTGTAATCTCTAGCATTACAAATGATAACACTCAGGCACTACCACATCTGCTTAACTAATAGTATGTTTTCAAGGATGTTAGGAAACGAAAAAGAACAATGTGAAACAGAGTCAAACTTACCAAACGACCTGATGACCAGGTCGTTTGGTAACTATGATGCTTTTTTGTTTCGTAACAGCTCTTTTTCATTTCGTAACAGCCCTTAATCATGGGTGACTACAGACAAAGCAAGTTTGTCATATGTCAGACTATGTTCAAAGTTCTCTCTAAGCCTTGGTCAGAGACAGTATTATAGCAGGCCTGTGGACATAAAAAACCTCTTACTTGTACAGGGACAAGTAAAAAGTCAAACTCTGCTTGTCTGGCAAAAATTACTTGTCCAAACCACAAATATAATGTTTGCATTATTTTATGGCTTATTCAGTCAAGAACATTTATCTCATTATTATTTTGACAAATCTAATTTCTCATTTTAGATAGCCTCAAAGCCTATAGGTAGCCTCAAAGCCTTAGAACTGAATACAGGCATCTTTTCTATGCTTAATGTCAGAAAAAAACAAACATCTTATTCCCTACTCTACATAGGTAACTGTACAAATTGGAATGCCAAACAGTGTGGACCCTGATCAGACTGCTTCTGCAGGAGATGTCTGATCAGGGTCCACACTGTTTACCTAAAGACTTTTCTCAAGGAAACAATATACTTTTTTTCACGCCTTTCCCAGGGTAGGTACATTAAAATTTTTTACTTGTCCTGAGTGAAATGGGACAAGTAGGACAAGTTCGGGCATGCTATTTCCACAGCCCTGCCTTGTAGGCTTTCAACCAATTGTTATACAGCCCTTATGAAATCTAGCTTCTACTTTTAGATTATGAGAGGAAGCACGTTTTACAGCGAGATAACATACTTGTTTTACTCCTGATAAGCCTCATTCTGGCCACACCAAGGAGGTATCCATGTTCTTCATCAGTCTGTGAGTCCTGCAGGTGTACAGAATCAGCAAACACGTTCTCTGTCCATTCCCAGAAATCTTCAATGCTGAAATTATAACAGGAAAAATGAAATGTCAGTAATCAACTTACATGGGCTGGAAAGAGTGGTGGTAGTGTAGTAGATAACGCCGTAGATAACACCCTTGACTACCAATTGAGGGGTTGCAAGTTTGATCCCCCACCTCCTCTGTCTTTCAGATGAGACTTTAAACCAATGTCCCATCTCCGTATGATCTATGTGTTGGTGGACGTTAAACCCGAGTTTACTCATTCACTCACCAACAGGGGCTGGCCCCGAGGTTATAAAACTTTTTCATGCTCAACTCAGCTGAGCATGAAATTTTCTCTGCCGATAAATATGAAAATGCCAACTAATGTTGGCATTTTCATATTTATAAGCAGAGAAAATTACATAGTCAGCAATTTGCTATTTATTATCAGGTAAAATTTCATGCTCAGTTGAGTTGAGCATGAAAAAAGTTTTATAACCTCGGGGCCTGGTCATGTTAAACAAAATGCAGTAACAGCATCCTCCTGCCAATTCTAAAAATAGAACTGGCAGGAGGTAAATTATGGGATATTGTAAACTGGGACTGGTTTCCTCGATAAAAATCACTAACAGGTTTAAATGATTAATCCTACTTCTACTGTCATGCAAAATTTCTCTATTTTGAACACATGGTGTAATATGCTATTTTCTTGATGTATGCCAACATGAGTGTAAGTTTGTATATGATGCTGATATGCCATCAGAACAAAACCTGTCCGCATTCAGGGTAACTCACCTGACAAAGCCTTGCCCATCACACATAACAACTTAAACCAAGTGGGACACTGAAGCAGACATTGATGTCATAGTGAGTGCAATAGCTCTGAAAACGACTTCCTGTACTTTATACAGGTGAGCTAAAAATACAGTTCAGTATAGCCATGATAGTCTGTCAGAAATGCACAAATTACTTGTAAATCAACTTTTATTCCATAGCTAATATTATAGTAGCAACACTGCAAAATATGAATACAATTTCTATCTGATATCGAGAGAAGGAAACTGTTCCTTGAAAAAGTCAATATTAGTCAAGGAACAGAAATCAAGTAATATTAAAGAAATAAGATTTCTTGTATCTTACCTGGAGATGTTGTTAAAACTGACATAGCCATTATTGTCTGTGTTAACAAAGTTGTTCTCCACATGTTTGGTGAGCAGGTAAGTACTGTACTGGAAGTTGACATACACAATCACCATCAGTAGCCACAGATAGAAGATGTATGCCACAAACTGTCGCAGCATCACTTTCATACGATGCATTTTATGGCCCTCCTCTTTGGCTTGCATCAGAGCAAATCCTGAGATGGGCTTGAATTTAACATCCTGAAAGATTTAATGTTGTCTTGTAAGTTCAAAATAATCTCTCAGATGTTTCAAAGAGTTTCTTGCCCTTGTGGTATATTTAATTCAACTCTGTCCTCCCTTCTGCCCCCATCACCTGTTACAAATCAAGCTTGGAGAAATTATGTTTTAAACTTGAAAACATTCTTTATCATTACTTACAGCAAAGAAAAACTTTCAAGAAACATTTTAACCAGGGCCCAGTTGTTCAAAGCTAATGACGTCTTTAGTTAACAAGATGTTACATTTTCAAATGAATTGTACACAAAATACTGCCTTTTTTTGCCACAAATTGTGAGAAGCTTTTGCACTGCAAAAGTTCCTCTCGTTTTTTATAGGAAAAAATATATTAGCATAATCAATTTTGTGTGCACTAGAAGATTTACTGAATCCTTGAATAATAACTTACCTTGATCATTTCTGAAGAGTTGTCAAAAGTTGGTTCAATGTCAATACAGTCCTCATCTTCATCCTGTTCTACTTTCTTAAGCACCAGGACCATGTACACAGCAATACATACAGCCTGAATACACAGAAACAACACCATGCAATATACTGAGCCAGAATATATATTAAGCATATGTTATCATATGACATAGTATATTCCATGTCAATAGTCTTTCCTTTTATATATATATTCCATATCAATTTCTGTCCTTTTATATATATATTCCATATCAATTTCTTTCCTTTATGTTCCATATCAGTATTTTTTCCTTTAAAACCATATTTTGCCATATCAATATTTTTCCTTTATAAATGTATGTCCCATACCAATATTCCTTCCTTTATAAAGATATGTCCCATATAAATATTATTTCCATTATAAATATGTGTTCCATATCAATATTATTTCCTTTATAAAAGTGTATGTCCCATATCAATATTCCTTCCTTTATAAATATATGTCCTATATCAATATTCCTCCCTTTATAAATATATGTCCCATATCAATATTCCTTCCATTAAAACATATGTTCCATATCAATATTCTTTCCTTTATAAATGTATGTTCCATATCAATATTCTTTCTTTTATAAATATTACAAAAAAATATACATATGGAACATAAATTGTATGAAACATACCATATACATGTATCATGTAAAATATAAACTTCATCATTAACAGTATCTGCAGACTATGACTTAGTCAGCAGAAGTAATAAACAGAAAGAGCTACTACGAAACTGCCATATTAGCCATGCCACAACAAAACCAACAAAGTGGTTGTGTGCCCAGTGCAGACTCAGATCAGGCTGGGCATCCACCCAGTCTGCTCAGAGTCTTCACTGTCCACATGGAGGTAGCTTATACCCTTTTGCTTAGGGCAGAGTCTGATCAGACTGGGTGGTTGTCCAGGCTGATCTGAGTCTACACTGGGTGCACAACCACTTTGTTGGTTTTCTCGTGTCAGTGCTCAATATATATATGAGTACTTCTATTCCGTAGATTTAGCAAAGTGCATTGGGACAGAAATGCAAGAGGAAATAGGACAGCATTGTACTGATCAGCATCTGCACTGTCTACTATTCAGCAAACAGTTATATTCAAACTCTATATTATACAAACAATTACCTTGACTGGTTCAAAGAACAGGATAGACTGGAACAAGGAGAAGATAAAAGCCACGACCCACTCCAGGGACTCTTCATAGCCAAACTTGAAGCAGTATAGGATAACAATAATCACTGAGAATGTACAGAGGAGGAAGCACAGGACGTAGGCAATGTAGATACACCAGGATGGTAGAGTACACTTCTCCTTCACACTCGGAAGAATTGGGATATCCTGAGACTGCATCGTCATCTCACTGTGGTAGCCAGCTGTTGATGGAAGGAAATTATATTACATTTCACCACAGATCATTCTCTATTTAAACCTATCACTCTCTATTTAAACCTATTCAAGCCCTTGACATAAGTGAAGGATATACATGTATAAAAGGTTTAGTTACACTTCATGTATGCATTTTTGTATCATTTGCTGTAAGTAAAAATAAATTCGCACCTAACTCTCATATGTGCACTGACAAAGCTTAAATAAGTTTTTGCATTTTAAACACAGAATAAAATACATGCAAGAACTATAAATAAGTCCTGCTGCTGTAGTCTTGAAAAAATGCAACAAATTTTATTTTCTAATGAGTATCATAGAAAATATCCAAACAGTGTCTACTATTATGACTATATCAGACTCCAATTCATTCATAATGAACTTACGTTTCAGTCCAGCTGTAATCCCGGCATCTGAAGATACATGACCGTGACTGTAATAGAAATGTTCCCCTCCAATCATACTGCCATTCGTGCTTGAATTAGACTCTCTTGATTTCAGCCATCGTCCATTTCTGTTGTATAAACAAAAGTACATTGGTTGGTTTAGGGTGACTGGATGGATGGTCTGAGGTTTAAAAGCTTATTCAAGAGTGTTTCAGTCATTTCTATGGGGGCAATGGCTGGGGTGATACTGAGAGGAAGAAACTTTACAACTACAAAAAAGTTTTCTGAATAACTTCTATTCTTACACTGCCTATAAAAACAAGTGACTTTTCTAAATAATACAACCCTGTTCCAGTCAACACTTTATCATATATACTAGGTAATAAGAATGGAAAAACAAGAGGGCCATGAGGCCCTGAATCGCTCACCTGCGCAATTGGCAAAGTGGCTTTTTCTTATGTATGAAATTGCCAAAATATGGGTTTTGGGTCAAAAGTCAAAGAATGACCATGACTTCTTGTCCTCATAAATCTTCATGTACACATTAAGACAACCACACATAGCATTTTTAGGCCAAAATCTTCAAACCTATCCATGAAATGTTATGTTCTAGCATTTTCCCATATTTGACCATGCCACTAAAAAGGTCAAGGTAAACCCAAGGTCATCATTTGAACAGTCTTGGTAGGACTCTAGTACTCCATGCTACTTAACCAAGTTTACAGGCCATTGGTGTATTGGTTCTGGAGAAGAAAAATATTAAAGGTTTATACCATAAATGGGTATGGCGGCCATGCTGGTCATGTGACCTGGACCATTTGAACAAATTTTTGTTCAATCAAGCTCTGGAGGCTCTATATGAAATGTGTTTACAACTGGCTCTTTGCCTTTTGAGGAAATGTTTGAAAATGTCAAAATAAGAGAGATCTGGGTTAAACGTCAAAGAATGACCTTGACCTCTTGTACTCATAATTCTTCATGACCTCATTAAGACGACTGTATATACCAATTTTTAGGCCTAAATCTTCAAAACTTCCCATGAAATCTTATGTCCTAGCATTTTCCCATATTTGGCCTTGCAATAAAAAAGGTCAAGGTCAACCCAAGGTCATAATTTGAATAATCTTGATAGTACTGGAGTACCCAATGCTACATACCAAGTTTCAAGGCCATCGGTCAATTGGTTCTGGAGAAGAAGGTTTTTAAAGGTTTTTACTATATATGGGCATGGCCGCCATGTTGGTCATGTGACCCAGACTATTTGAAGAAATTTTCCTTCCCTCAACCCCTGAAGGCTGTTTATGAAATGTGTTTACAATTTGCTCAGTGGCTTTTAAGAAGAAGTTTGAAATTGTCAAACCATGAGAATTCAGGGTCAAAGGTCAAAGAACAACTTTGACGTCTTGTACTCACAAATCTTCATTTACTCATTGAGATGACTGTATTATCCAATTTTTAGTCCTAAATCTTCAAAACTTTCCATGAAATCTTATGTTCCAGCATTTTTCCATATTTGACCTTGCTGTAAAATGGTCAAGGTCAACCCAAGGTCAACATTTTAAACAATCTTTATAGTACTGGAATACCCAATGCTTCATACCAAGTTTAAAGGCCATCTGTCTATTGGTTCTGGAGAACAAGATTTTTGAAGGTTTTTACCATATATGGGTGTTGCAGCCATGTTGGTCATGTGACCTGGACCGTTTGAATTAATTTTTGTTCCCTCTAACCCTGGAGGCTCTATATGAAATTTGGTTACAATTCGCCAAGTGTTTTTTTTAGGAGATTGTTTGAAATTGTCAAAAAATGAGAGTTCTGGGTCACAGGTCAAAGAATGACCTTGACCTTTTGTACTTATGAATCTTCGTGTACTCATTAAGATGACTGCATACTCCAATATTTAGGCCTGAATCTTCAAAACTTTCCAAGAAATCTTATGTTCTAGCATTTTCCCATATTTGACCTTGCCGTAAATAAGGTCAAGGTCAACCAAAGGTCATCATTTGAACAATCTTGATAGTACTTGAGTACCCGGTGCAACATACCAAGTTTCAAGGCCATCGGTCAACTGGTTCTGGAGAAGAAGAATTTTAAAGGTTTTCACCATATATGGGCGTGGCCGCCATGTTGGTCATGTGACCTGGACCGTATGAATAAATTTTTGTTCCCTCAACCCCTGGAGGCTCTATATGAAATTTGGTTTCAATTGGCCCAGTGGCTTTTGAGAAGATTGTTTGAAATTGTCAAAATATCAGAGTTCTGGGTCAAAGGTCAAAACATGACCTTGACCTCTTGCACTCCTAAAACTTCATGTACTCATTAAGATGATTGCAGATACCAATTTTTAGCCCAAAATCTTCAATAGTTTCCAAGATATCTTATGTTCTAGCATTTTGCCATATAAAAGCACAAGGAAGCAAATTTGACCTTACCGTATAAAAGGTCAAGGTCAACCCAAGGTCATAATTTGAACAACCTTGGTAGTACTTGCACACCCGATGCTACATACCAAGTTTCAAGGCCATCGGCCTATTGGTTCTGGAGAAGAAGATTTTTTTATGTTTTTACCATATATGGGCATGGCGGCCATATTGGTCATGTGACCAGGACCGTTTGAACAACTTTTCGTTCCCCCTTCCTCTGGAGGCCACATATGAAATTTGGTTACAATTGGCCCAGTGGTTTCAGAGGAGAAGTCGTTTGAAATTGTGGACGGACGGACGGACGACGGACGACGACGGACGACGGAGCCTTACCATCCTATAAGCTCCCCCGGAGCCTCTGGCTCAGGTGAGCTAAAAACGGACAAGATGTAACCGGCCCAGCTTGCTTTTGATTCAATCCATTTCCTTATCATATGTTTAGCATGTGTTTGTCTCACAGAAAAGACACTCAAAGTTTAAAATAACCAAAATAACATTTTGGGTTGACGCAATTAAACTTAAAAGATATAATGTCCCATAAAGCTAAATATCAACTATGTCACATCATACATATACTGCCACATCCATGGGGATCCAAATTTATTTAAACTTACCCATTGATTCTCGGTTCTTCTCTTGGATTAAACTTCTTATCCTGACTTGTCTGACTGGTCGTAGAATTCTTTTTCTTCAGTTTCTTTTTAGAGCTGTCTGTTACTGTACTTTCATCATCAGAGTGTAGGATGTCTTCAAGATCTTCCCATTTCGATGTGTGTACTGTCTGTTTCCTGTAGATGATGGAAAATACCATAAATAGAGGATCTTACATGAGTGCTCATGTATTGATGAATTTATTAAACGAGTTGGGGAAAAATATAAGATGCGAGGCTTTGCGGAGCATCTTATCGGTTTTCCCAAACAAGTTTAATAAATTCAATAATACAGGAGCACGAATGCAAGATTCTATTATCACATGACATTAAAATTGCATTTTTTTTGCAAAATTTGCACTCAAAAGTCACAATTTTGCCATTAGAAAACGCTACGTTTTATGGACGTGAACGTATAATGTTACGACGTAATTTGCATATTTAATCCATTAGTGGATTATTGTTTTTAATGCATGGCTTTATTACACTCTCAGATGCAACGTCATATGATAAAAATTCTAATTATTAGGACAGATAGGATTGAGTAAGCACAGTAGACACAGATCAGGTTTCGAGGTTATAAAACTTGAGAATAATCTCAAACTCAAAATAAAGCACACTGATTGGCTGCTTCCGAGCATGTGCTCGGAAGCAGCCAATCAGTTTGCTTTATTTTGAGTTTGAGAATGTACGCAAGGTTTATAACCTCGGGGCCAGACTGCTCCTTTTTGGGAGCAGTCTGATCAAGGTCTACACTTTTGGCAATGTCATCTGCATTTCTGAGCTCATTACTGCACTGTAAATCCAAACTGTTCCAATTCTTATAGGAGCCCCAGTAGCTCAGTAGGTTAAGTGCTGGCCTGTTGATCAGGTGGTCTGGGGTTCGAGCCCCACTGTAGGTGGGAATCTTTTCTATCTTAAGCAGAGTTCCACTGCACACAGATTTTTATTATCACCCAACCATCGTCCTGCTATGACTGAAACACTGTTAAAGGATGTAAAATTGCAAGTCATTCATCCATCTAATTTTCACAACACTAGTCTCAGCCCCGGATCCAGGGGGTGGGCTTTGGGGCTCAAGCCCCGCCACTTGGGGCTCTATGTCCAATATAATGCAGGAATGTAGGTAATAAGGAGCATCTGATGTTGAGATGATATTCCATAAGGTTAGATTGAAATATATATTATGACATCTCACTTGAATCGCCTCGCCGAGGCGATTCCAGTGAGATGTCATAACATATATTTAAAGGTAATATCTTGATTTTTCATCGAATGCTCTATTTTATCTGGAACTATGTTTATGGCCTCTTTCTTTACATGCCCTAAGTCCCACCAGTTGTCCAGAGAGAGCCCCGCCAGCTGGTTGTAGTCTAGATCTGGGCCTGCGTCTCCTGGAGGCTCTGCGGAATGTATCCATGGTTGCAATTTCCAGTTTTAGGACCACTTTAGAAATAACTTTAGGTGTCTCAATTTTCAAAAAATTTATAGTAGAACTTATGCCATAAGCTGTGGACTGCAATCTGTGGGATTTGATGAGTTTTTAAGAGGTGTTATCAAAATTAAGCGAAACTGTCATTACAAGTTCTTCTAAGCTAACCAGCACTGATTTTAGACCTTTGACATGGTACATTTTTTTACTTTTCTTTTTTCTAAAGAAATAATGATACATGTAATAGTTTGCAGCTCTTGTTTTTAATTTTTTTTTTTTTGAAATGTCAAATAGGAAGAAGTATAATCTCCAGTTGGAAGTGCAATTCAGCCGCCACACAACAGAACCAATCAAGTGGCATGTGAGCCTAGCAAAGATTCAGATCAGCCATGACAGATGCCCATGCTGATCTGAGTCTTTCCTGTACGCTTAAAGGGTAGCTATGGGTCTAAGCTACCTATATGCTGACAGTGAAGACCTCTTATCTCACTGGGTGGGTGCCCAGGCTGATCTGAATCTTTGCTGGGGCACACGCCTCTTTGTTAGTTTGTCGTGCAGTGGCTCTTATATGAGTCGCGACACATGAAAACCAACAAAGTGGTTGTGCCCCTGGTGCAGATACAGTCTGATCAGAGTCTTCACTGTCCACATGGAGGTAGCTTAAACCCTTAGCTACCCTCTGAGCACTAAGCAAATAGTGTGGACAAACTGGGCGGATGTCCAGGCTGATCTGAGTCTGCACTGGGCGCACAACCACATTGTTGGCTTGGTCACGTCGCGGCTCATATAGTTGGGACTGGCAGTGGGAGGTCCTGTCATAGCATACTGTAACAATGGACCAGGGGCCGTATTCATAAAATGACTTATGTCGTTGCTATGATGTTGCTAAGGCTGAATTTCTATAAAGGAGATTCCCTACAACTATGAAATTTGCTCTGGAGGAACAGTCTTTGTAAGACTGTTCCTCCAGAGCAAATTTCATCGTTGTAGGGAAACTCCAACATATAAATTTACCCATAGCAACAGCATAGCAACGACTTAAGTCGCTTTATGAATACGGTCCCAGAACCTACAGTCTATGTACTGTACCTTGTGGCAGTTGTCATTGATGACTTTCTACTGGCTGAAGTCTTTGTTGACTTTCCTTCCGATTCTTTCAAGTCTGATTCCATCTCATCAAGGTATTTGAGGAGCTCGTCAGACTCAGCTGTACCAGGTACACTTGTCTGCATGACAAACATAAAAACAGAATTTTTTTTTTTGTAAACTTCACATATCAAGCCTTATAAAAAGTTCTGTAACATCTTTCCAAGGGTATTTCTAAGATGTTAAAATAGCAAGTTTAGACCTATTGGTTAAGGAGCTATAACCATTTCACTATTTAAGTGAATGAGTACCTTTTCAGGGACAAAACAGCGCTGCCATTGTCATCTTTGCCTCCCTTCAACATGGAGGTCAACTCTTGCCTATCAAAAGTTCATTGTTTCTTAATTTTTTCGCTCATAGAATAATCCAGTTCTGTCCTTGAGGTTAAATGGATACTTTTTCAAAGGAAGGACCTATCATTTTTGCCATCCTTCCCACCAAAGGATCTGTGTGTGGGGTGAGCTGGGCAAAAAGAGGATGCGTGACAGGGTTAACTATTTACAGAAAAATTTGTTCCTATGAGAAAATTCTTTCATTAAAGAGTAGATCCCATTTTGAAAGGGCCTCTTAGTTCAGGCAAGTAAAAATGATGTCACAAACAGTTACTTCCCTTTGTAAAACTGGTGGAGAAATGACTCACCTCAAATCCTAATAGTATAATGGCTGTCAAGAAATTTGCAAGTTAAAAAAATCAAATTTTCAAGTTTTCTTCATCAAACAATTTTTCTCCAAATTTCTGTTCCGTGTTTTTAAATGATAACAAGTACATTATTCAACTTGACCAACCTTTCTGGCTGCTGTTGGTGTTTTCCCTGCTGACTGATGTACATTTGTCACAGCTGTTGAACTAGTTGAAGGTCGCGAAGAATCAGCATCCTCACTATATGGCATCTTTTCTGGCCACTTCATTATGCTGTCTTGGTTCCACATAGGACCCTTGGCACTGGATGACGTTGCGGAGATTACAGGTTTCTTGACTATTGTGTCGTCTGTAGCCTCTCTCTGACTCTTTACTGGCCGTGACCTGTGTAGACCAGCAGCAGCAGCATTTGGCTGTAGAAAAGATTAAGAACCCATTAGTCCTGGGGCTGTATTCATAAAGCCACTTAAGTCGTTGCTATGCTGTTGCTAAGGCTAAATATCTATAAAGGAGATTCCCTACAACTATGAAATTTGGTCTGGAGGAACAGTCTTTGTAAGACTGTTCCTCCAGAGCAAATTTCATAGTTGCAGGGAATCTCCTTCAAAGAAATTTAGTCTTAGCAACAGCATAGCAACGACTGAAGTCGTTTTATGAATAAAGCCCCAGGATAAAAATGTACTAGAAGTTGTAACTACACATGCAGACATAGCTAATCCTTGGTGCAGACAGAATGCCTGGTGACATTTTGTCGATGATTTTCTTATCTTTGCTTATAAAACGTATGTTCTTTCTGATATTAGTATAGTTGTCCAAGCGTGTATTACACTGAGACCAAATTCTGGGCCAAGCAATTTAACCTAAGGAAGTTGTTAGTTATCATGACCTTAAAGTTTTAAATGCACTGTATGACAAATCACTACCATTTTTGCTTTTGCTGAAAAGACTGGGGAGCTCCTCACATTTTTGCAGCAAAAACCATTTATTTAATTTCGTACACTTAATTCTACATGTACCAGAAAACTTAACAAATCCTTGACTGATGACTTTTTTAAGCTATCGATGAACAACTCAGCCCTGACTTAGACTCAAATTTTGTTTTATGAGCAAGGATAGAATCAGAAGAGCAAGTATGTTACTGTTAATTAGATAGAACAGAATAGAATATGCAATAATGGTGCAGAAACTGTTGTAACTATTTTGGGCTGGTTTGGAAAAAGATATGAGACTCGACACGAGAAAACCAACAATATGGTTGTGCGCCAGCGCAGACTCAGATCAGCCTGGGCACCCGCCCAGTCTGATCAGAGTCTTTGCTGTCCGCATGGAGGTAGCTTAGACCCTTAGCTATACTTTGAGCACTTAACAAAGGGTCTGATTGGCTTGAGCAGATGGACAGGCTGATCTGAGTCTGCGCAGTGCCAACAACCACATTGTTGGTTTTGTCGTGTCGCAGCTCATATACAATGACCACTAATATATTAAATCAACTTACAGGCAAGGAATCCAACGTACTCTCCCTATCAAGTTCTGACGGTACAGCTCCATAACTCTGGAATGATCCACTCTGTGAGTTATCACATAGATTCTCAATCTCAATGGTCTCCGCAGTCTGGGGCTTTATACCATGCTCAAACACATTTGACTGAAAGAGAAATTTTCAGATTCAAGGTGAAATGAGAACAATTCCAAGGGAGGCAATTTTTGCCAACAAAAATGCCTCCCGTTTCACTGGGAGCTTCTCTTAAAGACGAGAATTTGCTGGAGCAGTTTGGAAGGGATCTGTTGTCCAGAGCACAAACAGGAAGTTATAAAAAGTTTCTCCATGTAGAAATGTTAGAAATACATGTAGGTGTAACCCCTTTAAGACACAGACAGCAGATACATTTTTTTCTATTAATCTTCAAAAACATAGTTCTAATACTTTTTTAATTATTAACTTTTTTAATTCTTATAAGTTTTTTTTATTACTTTAAAGCTAGCAGCTACAAAAATCTACCAAAGGCATGTGCAACCAAGAAGGGTTCAATTCAGCCTGCAGCACAACCCCATTCTGACCAGAACCTTTGTTGTTCAGATTATCAATCTATCAATCTTAGGGCATTTATGTAGCTAACAATGTAGACACTGATCAGTCTGCAAAGATATGCTCTGAGAAGAACCTGACTGTTAAAGCAATCAGTCTGTCAATCTTTGGGAATTTATATAACAGTGTAGACTCTGACCAGACTGCATAATAGAATGACAGCAATTTTTCATGATGAGTTAATATGCAATGGTAGCCTGACTATAGGTAAAGCTAACATGAATTAAATTTACACATACCTTTGATCTGCTCTTTTTGAAAAGATAGATAACTCCAATGTTGATGGGGAAGACCATTAAATTACTGACAAGGCCAAGGATCAACTCCTCCCACCCAAAGTCTCCAATACTGGACGAGGAATTGTTCTTCTTGAGCAACCCGTACCACATAGCATTAACAGCAATGAATGTGTAGAGTAATGTAACACAGCAGGTTGCCCGCTGTACGCGTGTGAAGCGGCTCTGGGCTGGTCGATTAAGAACTGAGAACCAGAGATGTTTGTCAGCGAGGGAGTTGAAGGTTGCTGTCTTCATTCGACGACCAAATCTCATCATGTCTGCTGAACCTGATTAAAATAATATGTACTTGTAGATATGGTGTAGTAATGAAACAGATACTGGTACAGAAGTATCGGACCAAATACTGTTCACCCAGGTAAGTCCACTCCTAAGGAACAGTCAAATAACTTTAAGGGTCTGCACTGTTAAAAGTTTCAGCCACTCTGTTTGAGTTCGATCTAGATTTTGAGATTGTTTTAAGAGGGGAAAAAACTCTTATAACCAAATAAAAACTGACTTGAATGGCAGAACTTTGCATGTTTCAGATGCTGGCTCTGCTATATAGGAGTGAGACAGATGACAGAAAACAAGCTATAGACTGCTATGTCATGCCTGCCTGTGCATTGTTATTAAACAGAGTCAAACAAGAAAACATGGCAAAAGTTTACATTATCTCCGACACTAGGACAGTCATACCTATGTCTTGTATCTGCTACTTAGGGATGAGATAAAATCATTGGAATATAACAAATTAAAGAACTGAAAATCAATTTAATTATGTAAGAAGGACATTAAATCATTCATATTTTAGTGTTAAATATTTGTTGCTGCACACATTGCTGCTAAGCTCCATCTGCACTGAATACCTAAAACATGTTGTCAGTGCTCCAGATAAGACTGATTGATTGATTTCATGCTAAATGTCCTCGGTAAACAGCTATGGTCATGTCGGGACTGTCAGTTACCCTAACCACACTATTCCTGGGCATGCTTAGACCTCCTAAGCGTTTAACCAGTACTAAGTACCAGGGCTCGGGAAAACCGGAATTTTTCGGTCCTAGACCGAAATTCAGAAATTCGGACCAATTGGAAACAGCCCAAAGCCCCCAAAAATCGGTCCCATATTGGCCCAATACTTAGGATATTTTCTTTGATTCTGTCAGATATTTCTTTGTCTCGGATGTTTCGGCTATTTTCGCCAATGTTTACGGCACTGCATTAAAAGTTAATTGGGTTGTTTACATCAATTTAATCAACAACGTGTCAAAAGTTATCACAGATAATTACAGCTCCGATTGTCTTGCCAAGGTGTGAACATGTTTTTAGAAGACTTCGATAATTAGCGCATGTCACGTGTCACCAATCTGAGGTCACCTCATATACACAATACACAGGCCGACGCTCGGGGGAAAAAAGGCCGCGTAAAGTAGTCAGTGATTACTTCCAAAGAAAGCATTATAAAGACTTTTACATGCGAAAAAAACAACAACAACAAAGCTTAAACCTGATTTGATTATCTGTAGGCTTGTTATTGTTTTTAGGCGACATCAGTACTCGCGCAAATAAGTATTTTTTTATTCGTCCGAAGGTACCTTTTTGAAAGAAAAAACAAATTTCACGGGCAAGGGAATTAACTCGAATGAAAACTCGAATTAAAATATTGGTTACCAGCTCAATAGTTTTTGACCCATACGAACCGGCGGCAAGACGAATCATGCAGTTCCGGCATGGCTACTTTCGCTTTCTTTTTCTGTATTTTAAAGCACATGTTTCACAATAAGTTAGAACAAAGGGACTAAATTGCTACTTCAGCGCTGATTTTCATTGTGTCAGGTAAGCAGCAAACATGTCTATCTAGGGCTAAACAAGCGCTACGAACATGTAAACATGGGGTTTTTCATTAGTGGGTGGGGGTATTCAGCGAAGATCGTTATATCGTCCCCCGGCACCCGCATAGTGAAGTTAGGTGATGACGTCATTGGCTGGACCGATTCAATTTTCAATATTTCCCGAGCCCTGCTAAGTACACATACCTTCGCCAGTAACTGACAACTGCCCTTCTTGAATCAGTGGAAGGAGAAACGAAAGTATGTGGCCAGACCGGGTTTCGAACCCAGGACCTCTGACTTATGAGTCAGGTGCCCCACTGATTGCACTACGTGGCCAGGCTTCCAGATAAGAAGGGTAACAGAGATAATTTAGGGATAATTTTCCATATTTCTCTAAAGAAACATAAGTTGTGACCCCTTATTAGAACCGTCTCATCGAGACGGTTCTAATGAGGGGTAACAACATATGTTTCGTTAAGAAGTAAGAAAAATTATCTCAGAATTATCCCCGTTACCCCTTCTTATCTGGAGCTCTGATGTGGTCCACTGAAATTACAGCCTTACCAGCAGCTTTCAGTTCCTTCTGTATAGCTCCATTGTCCTCTTCAAGTGTAAGCCAAGAGTTGGAGAAGAAATAATACTTCTTATCAGTCTGCAAGTCTTTTACAATCACATGATTGAGGTACCAAGATGGCGAACTTCCGCGATTGTCGTGCCACACAAGAACTTTCTTCAGTTCACCAAGATTCACGTCGAAAGCCATTATAAAGCTGTCTGAGCAGTTTCTCTGAAAAGCCCCTCTCTTGTTGAGGTGTTGTGCAGCTGATTTCCCATATTCTCCAATTATCCTGCAACCAATGTTTGCTGTAGTTCCTGAAAAATTTTGTATAAAAACACCCTGTAAGACTCTGAATCTTTGTGACAGAGTTTAATTTTTGCTAAAATTCATTAATCTGTCGGCAAGCAAAATAACAGCTCTCATTAATATCTACCGTATACAACCTAATTAGCCCACATACCCCTATAAGCGCACATCATGGCAAATTCTGAGGCATATTACTGTAGGCGCACATATTTTTAATAGTTCATTCCTTTGTTTGCATGTTTACAAGAGCTGAAAATGCGATCAAATCTTTCATTTTTCTTTTGTGAAGCTTCTCTATCATTCTGCGACTGTAAGCAGCTTTTCTCTGATGCTAACCCTTTAAACTTGTTCTTTACTATGCAGTAATTTGTTGAAATGTGAACTTGTAAGAAAGAAAGTTTGCTACAAGTATTTGCCCCCATTTTGAAAAAGTTAAGCTCACAGGAAGCAAATAAAGTCGATTAACATAATCTAAGCATCATACCACTCTAATTGTTTGGTTATAAGATGCGAGTTTATCCTTCAAAACTTACTGCAAATATGCAAATCAGCCTTGTGTAATTCAACTATAAATGGGGTTTTCTCTTCCAAACCAATCCCATAAATCTAGATCCATCTTATAAGATGGATCTAGATTTTTGGGACTGCTTTGGAAAGGAATAAACCCCTTCTTATAATCAAAAAAAATATGGTATACAAAGTCAGAACAACATTGTATCAACATCCTTACATTGTCACAATGCTGAAATAATGTCTAATAAATGTATATACAATGTTGCTGCATTGCACAGACATTGAGTAGATGTTTTTCAACTTTGTGTGCCTAAATTAGTTTCAGGATAACATGAAACACATTTTAACATCTAAATCTTTAGAAACGAATGCTATCATTACATAAAGATGGTTCACTGTAAGGGTTTATGCTCACCTGCACCAAGCTGTCTTCCAGTAACCATGGTAACCTCATACTTGAAGGAACCGTCTTTCCCACACAGAGGTATGGTTGATATTCTCTGTACATCCATGTAGTCCATCTTTTTACAAACAATGGCCACAATAATGTAGAGCCCAAGAATCACGCTGCATGTTATTATTGCTACTGGATTGGAAGGGATATCGAGACGCTGAAATAACATTTCATGTAAACTATGACATACAGTCCTGATATTGTTCGTTTGTATATGAACATATCATTTTCAACAAGCCACAAATGAAATATTCTGTATATTTATGACTTATTAATTAGGGGATAACTGTACTCAAAACTGTCATCTGGGGAGGTAAATTGTCTTTAAAGTGAAGACTCTGCTCAGACAGGGCAGATGCCCAGGCTGAATCTGAGTGTTTGCTGGGCGCACATGCCACTTTGTTGGTTTTGTTGTGTCGTTGCTCATTTTTGTAATTATTGCCCCAATTTTGTCTCAAGAATGCTATTTATAGGACTTGTGAACTGCAATGCCTCCTGGGGCATTTACTTGAAAATTGACTGTATCCCTGAATTTGAACAGGTAAATTTTGTTTTCTGGCAATGATTCAAATAGTGCTATAGAATGACTCTGAAAATCCAACAGACTCTTATCAGACTGCTCATAGCAGAGCTCCAGATAAAGGGAAGTTTCGAGGGTAAATTCTGTGATAAATTTCTTTTTCTCTATGCAAACATATGTTGTGACCCCTCACATTAGAGCTGTCTCAGCAAGACGGTTTTTAATGAGAGGTCGGAATATATGCTTTTATGCAGGAATATGGCAATTTATCCCTAAATCATCCCTATTACCTATCTAATCTGCAGCACTACTAATAGAAGCAGTCTGACTTGATACACTATTGTCCTAATATTTAAGATGTATGGGCACACTTTCAGGGGAAGCAACTCTTCCAATTCCATGTTTGCCTCCCTTTTCAAAAGGGTCAACTCATAAAGGAAAGAATTTGCTCCTCTAGGAGCAAATTCTTGCCTTCATGAGTAGGCCCCTTCTCAGAATGCTTTCAGGATACCACAAGATTTATCCACCTTTGAAAAAAAAATGGAGATCCACCCATACACCTTAGTTCACTCCCGAATATAAAAATGTGTTTCCTCTAACAATAACACCCCTCCCCCGCAAACCCTTCTGTAATAAATGCCCCCTCACTTTTTCTGTGAAATAAGACGTGTCCACGGTACAAGTAGCTTGCCTGACAGTGCCTTGCCCATCACATAAAAAATTTTAACGTAAAACTTTAACATTCTGCTAACGCTGACAACGACTTCAGGGGTAGTGCAACAGCTCTTCCTGTACATTCCTACAGGCAAGCTAAAAATTGGCAAATCTCCACTAAAACTGGCTTCAGACCACCAAAATTTGTCATTGATTGCCAATTTTTGTTCTCAAATGCCACTTTTAGGACTTGTGAATTGCAACACCCCTGGTTATGTTTAATATAAGAAACATGAGACACTCACTGTAAGATCTGTGAAGTCAATCTGATCTGGGGACAGTATTACACTCCCTCCATATGATGTCATGTGATTACACTTGCAGGCAATACAAGATGGTACAGATTCGTCTGTGGCTACACAACCAGTAAATTTCCAGGATGACGTTGTCTCGTCGTAGTACTGGCACACAGAGTAGTAGATACCAACGGTAACGTTAGCTTTCATGTTGCTCTTGACCTGCATCTTGTATGCTGTTTTCTCCAGGGAATCCCTGAAAAAAAATGAATAGATGCCATAAGGGCTCAACTGCCATCTGATGTTTCTAACCAAAAAAGAAAATACCGTATTAATCCTATTAAATGCCCCTAGGCATTGCATTTACAACAGCGAGATGTTATTTAGAGCCTTAACCCATTCTATGCGGGATACCCCTTTAGGGGTATCTGGGCAAACAGTTTGGATCCAGATCAGGCCCCACAAAATGGGGCCTGATCTGAGATCCAAACAGTTTACTGCACAGACATCATTTCTACAAGAGTTAGTTTGACCAATATTGTCAAAATATTCTTGACTTTTGATGCAGATGACAATTTCAGCAGACGACAAAAAATACCCAGAATGCAATGGGTTAAGCGTAGTGAACCAGCCACTGCCAAAATACCTCTAATAATCAACCTCTAATAATCAATATAAATGTAATTGCTTTACTTTCAGAGGACGCAAATCTACTATTTCTTGCCTCCCTTCTCAGTAGGGGCTGACCCTTAAAGTAAAGAATTTGCTCCTCTAGGAGCAAATTCTTTCCTTTAAGAGTATACCCCATTTCAAAGAGCTACCTTATCCACAGAAGCAAAGAGGAATTCATTCAAATCAATATAACTTTATTTTCTGAAAAGAGTCAGGGGCGTTTACAAGACTGGGGCTTTATTAGGATTAATGCAGTAGCCGAATTTGCAAACAACGTGGATCCAGATGAAGCAGCTCATAATGAGCCTCCTCATCTGAATCTATACTGTTTGCTCTCCTGTCTTTGAATTCTCAATATGATAAAGCTTGGATAAAACATTTTTTAGAAATTCTGCAGATGTTAAATTTGTCGTCTGCTTTTTTTGCGCTTAACAGGTTCAGAGCTTAAGAGGTGAGGACAGACTGGTAAGATAAAGAAAGGTTAAGAGCTTAAGAGGTTAAGACAGACTTATAAAAAAAAGACTTACCCAAAATTTAAAGGTAGGTTCCTGAACTAAGGATACCAATTCTGTTCACAAAATAATTTTGTCTTTTTCTGTGTAGTATTTTATACTTTTATTTTTCTGAAACTGTTGCTATTGAGAAAACCGTTGGATTTTGTTGAAAACTGTCGTTTTTCTCTGGTTTACTTTTTTTGGTTTACACAGTGCCTTGGAATTCCAGTTCTAAAAATAATTTTGTCATATGTCTATACCTGCGTAATTTCTAGGGTCATTCTCCAAAAGGTCAATTTTTCTCTTGTTGTGAATACTCCTAGAGGCCCTGGCATGGCGAATTGGTTAATATTAGCCCAAAATGCAATGCAGCGCGGTGTCAACTGTGTTATCTATTTTTGGCATGAACTAAAAATAGCGCTAACTGGTGTGTGAAGCAGAGTTAGGGAATCCCTCACGAAACGACTTATCTAATACTTCTGGCTTTACACTTTTTAGTGAAACTTATTTAATTCCTTATTATAAGTGCTTTCCAATAATTTAGAAAAAAAAATATGAAAATTATGATGCTTTCCATACTCCAGGAACTAACCTTTAAATGACCATGAAATCTTGTATTACTCCCCAGAAAATCTAGCTCGACAAGATACAATGTCATATACGAGGGTTGATCCAGAAGTAATGTCACTGCAGCTATAAAATCGTGTAAAATAAAGAGAGAGCAACAAAATTTCGTATCCAAGTACCTTAATGTATTTGCATTATGATCTGAGAATATCATAAAAATACAGTGCAAAGTAACTGAGATATCGAGATAGACAGAAGACATGGTAACGAAACGCGCCGCACGTCAATGACGTCGTTGACGCACCAGACGAAGTTTCGATACTGTGTCATGTCCAAAGTAGCATATTCGTTGTTCCAGCAAAGCACTAATGTCTGTTCACCCATGTCTATCTCTTCTTTTAATATTACTTGAACAGCCCCGCGGCTCAGGTTTAAGAATTTACATTATATTTGAATTGCAGGACATCGTTCTTCATATATGGGATCAGAACAACAGTGACGTTATTTTTTGAAATTGTACATAAAGGTCTTCCGGTTTTCGGACTAGCCTCTAGGGACCCATCTGCACCCGTATCGCGCTGATTGCACCTTGTCACAAGCCTGATAATATTTGTTATATCACCACATGTCTAATAAACAGCTCTACAGGCTGTAATGGTGATATTCCAAATTTGAGGCAAAACCCCATATATATCCGCTGACGCGTTTGTCAGAAATCTACATTTTTACTCTCGGCAATAACAAGCATTAACACTAGCTAGCGAATTTCAAACTGCAGTGACGCTATTAAAAGTTCAACAATGGACGGCAGAAATATATTTGGTCATCGTATCAAATTTTCATCTGATTTGCCGCGTTATTTTGATTTTGATTTGTGATTGCCTTTGAAACTTATGTTCATGTAATTAACGTTATTCTAACGTGCGGCGCGATGGCGTCGGTGGCATACTTTGAACGTCTATATATTTGGAAAGGAAAAAGATTCGAACTTTATATTTATTCTGTAAATCAGAACTGAATTACAGTGTAGCTTGATATAATTTTTATAAAAGTGCTACGATAAATAAGCGCGCAATGGACACAGTGACATTACTTCTGGATCAACCCTTGTACTTAAGATATATGTACTTGTCAAGACTGATTTAAACTTTAAGAATTCTTGTTTTGCCAAAGCATCAGCACTGATGATTTTCAATATACCAAAATCAATGGCAACCAGAGCTTCAGATAAGAGGGGGTACTGAGGATAACTCAAAATTTTTCTTATTTCTCAACCAAAACATATCTTGTGGCCCCTCATTAGAACCGTCTCGGCAAGACGGTTCTAATGAGGAGTCACAAGATATGTTTTGGTTGAGAAATAAGGAAAATTATCCCTAAATTACGCCTTCTTATCAGGAGCACTGGGTAACTAGTACTAACTACAGCATCAATACGCCTTAATCTATTTGTGCCTGGCGTCCCAAAGAGGACACAAGCAAACAGTGCAAATTCAGATCAAATGCCAATAGAACATGACATCTGATCAGAGTCTAGACTATTTGCATAAGATAAATGAGTACCCTCATGCGCTAAAATACTGGGACCATTAATTTTCCATTTGGGACAAATGGAAAACTAATGGTTTTAGGTGTCCCAATACTAAAGCACTTTAGGGTATTTCCCTTTATGTTTAAAATTAAAATGATAAAAAGTAAACAAAACCATACACCACTTAACTGAAAAATGATCTCATTCATTTGATAAAGAGGACTACTGGACATTAATGGGCTAAACTAACCTGAATATATATGGGCCGCAACATGAGAAAACCAACAAAGTGGTTGTGCGGCCAGTGCAGACTCAGATCAGCCTGGGCATCTTCCCAGTCTGATCAGAGTCTTAGCTGTCCGTATGGAGGTAGCTTACACCCTTAGCTACCCTTTAAGCGCTTAGCTAAGAGTCTGATCAGACAGGGCAGATGTCCAGGCTGATCTGAGTCTGTGCTGAGCGCACAACCACTTTGTTGGTTTTCTGGCATCACAGCTCAATTATAGTTATTGTACTTACCCTGGTGGGGCAAAGAAGGTGAAGAATCTGTGGTCATACTTGTCGGCCATCATATCCTCTGTTATAATCTTTGGCCCAATTCCATCGCTGTCTGTCCCAGCTACACCATCTTTATAAAGTGTCGCTTCAAGGCTACCACCAGATCCTTGAAAATTTACTCGTAACTGTAAATGTATGCCGGCTCCCAATGTGCTCACTTTATTAATATTTGTAAGTTCATAGGTCTTGTCGGCTTCTACATCAAATTCATTAATTATCTGGACTCCCTGAAGTGGATCGTAGTCTGGAGAAGCTATAAGAGAGCCTTGTATGTTATAATAAGTTGACCCTTGATCAAATAAGTACATTATTATCTGACTATCTGTTGGAAGGTTATCAACCACTATTTCACTGCCATCAGGATCAGTGAACGCGGCAGTAACTACTCTTGTAGAGACACTGAAGTCCTTCACATAGCTAAATGGGAGTGGAGACGTTTGAGCAACATTCACTGTCTGGAAGACCTCGCTTTTGGTGTATTTTATATGTGTGAAAAGCTGTTGAGGTATTTCAAGATACACCCCTTCTAAATTTATGTTGGGCCAAATATTGTCAGTTGTAACCCTCTGAGCTCGTATATCAACAGTACCAACATTGATGGTCACTGGGTCCTCATTTGCCAACTTGGCCATCAAGGGAATTATCGTGGCTCTGTTAGAAATTCTCATCATACCTTCTACATTCCTCTTCATTCTTTCTTCTTCGGATGAATAACTAACACTAACTGCACTGCTGATACTTATAGCAGGTATATAATTGTTGACGTCACCAAACAAGGTGGCAGTGTCGTCTGTAATGCCCGAAGAATCCAGCCGATATGCCTCGTTTATATGTCCGCTGGCACTAAGCAGACTGTCAGGCTGAAGGTTGCTTGTGTCAATACCTGGCTCAACATGGGCAGATAACTCATCTGTCAGGCTCGTCACCAATCGACTAAGGGAATCTAACGTAGCTGGTATGATTATTTCTTCTGGATATTCCTGAAAGCAAGTCAATCAGAAAATTAACACCACAGCAGCTTTTCTTTTTCAAGGTTCTTTAAACAAAAAAAGCAATACCAAGCTTACCTTCGTGGGGCCGGTTGTTCAAAACTAACGATGCCGTTCGTTAACCTTTCGCTAAAATTTCAAATGTTAGTGTCTCAAATTTGAAAATATTTTTTGTTGAAAAAATGTGAGAATCTTTTGCAGTGCAAAAGCTTCTCAAATCTTTTCGACAAAAAAAATATCAGTGTATTTGACTACAAAGTTGTAAAACACTTAACAAGTTGATCCCTTAATGAGCTCGTTAGGCTAACAATGCTTTGAACAACCAAGCCCTCGGGTTTCATGAAAAAGGGCATTTCTCTTACTGCATTACTCTGGTCTGCAGTCTACACAGATGCACAGGCAGATCTGAGTTCGCACTTCTTGCACACACCATAATGATACCTTTTCTTATGACCCAGTTCATGATTTCAGTGAGAAAAATATCCAAACTGCTCCAAAAATAAAACACTGCAAACATACATGAGACAAGCTCAGCCTGCAAACTGTGAGAATTGATAACTTTTAAGTCAGATCTGATGAAATTCAGTGACACTCTACCAGTTTCTTCTACCATGTCCCCTCTACAGATTCACATTGTTACAGTTATAACATTATTCTGCAAACTTTCCAGACAACCCTTGTATTTTTGGTTAGTAGACAAGGATTTTCCTTTCCAAAAACAATCCCAAAATTCTTATAACATGGATCTAGACTTCAGGGATTGTCTTAGAATCAATCTCATAGCAGAATTTCATAATGCTCATTTAAATATTTTGGGTCATTCTAGAGACGGATCAACCCTGTTTTATGGACGAAGAAATATTATACTTACTGTAACAAACTGAGCCACACCGGCCATTTGCTGAATAGCACATGTTGTCTCCCTTGGAAGATCCTCTAGTGACGTCATAATTACTGCTCGAATAGCTCTTCTCTTCCACATTTCTGAGTCATCTGTAGCAATTCTTGACTGCTCATTAAGGAAGTTCAGTACAGCGATACCAAACTCAACCAGCAGCATAGGGTTGTTCTGTTGTACGATGGCTAGCATGTTATTCTGAATGTGGTCCACTAGAAAGTCAGTCAATGTGAAACTTGCACTAAGCGTAGGTGTTGTAAACTGTACCGTTCTGAAAAATATTGTTAATTTACCATAAACCAGAGGACCAAAGGACCTTCAGCTCATCTCAGACCATTCATCCTCAGCAAGCTTATGCTTTACCCAGAGTTCTAGATAAGAGGGGTATTTGGTGATAATTTAAGGATAAGTTTCTTTATTTCTCATTGAAACCATATGTTGTGACCCCTCATCCTAACCACCTCAACGAGACGGTTCAGATGAGGGGTCACAACATATGTTTTTATCCAGAATTAACAAAAATTATCCCTAATTATCACCCTATACTCCCTCTTATCTAGGGCTCTGTTTACCATAAATGGGCATGACAGCCATCAATAGCATCTGGACAAACTTTTGTTACCTAGACCCAGGGAGGCTCCAAATAAAACATGGCCTCAACTGGCCCAGTGGCTTTAGAACAAGAGCATGTGAGCAGTGGCTCACGTATAACCCCGGCCAGCGACACCGCCTAATAAAAACACCCTTCATACAAACTCTAAAGCAAATGTCAAATAACAGACAAATGGACAATCTATGACAACCCAGTGAAAGGCCTAATAATACCAAAACATTCCATTAAAAATTTGCAATAAGCGAAATAATATACAAATTTAACACAAAATTTCAACAAAAAATTACATAAACTTCTATGTTTGTGACTTTGACCTTATAAGTCAGCAGCAGCACCCAGATGATGTTAACTAATCAGTTTCAACCTTTACTTGAACCTAGTAACAAGGCAATCTGAGAAGTCTTTGACATAAATTTTCCCATTTACTACATTGCAGTGAGAGATGCAAAAAATGGAAAAATGGAAAAAGGAGCCAAAATATATCTCATCATCTTGTTTTTCTTTCCCACAATATACTTGTCCATTTTCAAGATGTATACACACTTTCTGAAAGAAGCTGATAAAATCTGTGACAAAAAATTTAATTGGAGAGAAAGAAAAACTGGACATACAAAGGGAATGATAAGCAGAAGGCGGATGATTCTCCCTTACACAATACAAATAGACATACCTAATGTTTGTACTAAATTTCAAAATCCTAGCTGTAATGGTTCCTGAGAAATATTTGACAGAAATTCAGTTGGAGAAAAAGAAAAACTGGACAAACAATAGGAATGATAAGCAACAGGAAGCTGATTCTCTCTTATATGGAACAACTAGTCATACCCAACTTTTCTAACAAATTGCAAAATCCTATGTGTAGTGGTTGCTGAGAAATCTTTGAAAAAAAAATTAATTGGAGAGATATTGTAGAGAAAGAAAAACTGGACAAACAAAGAGAATGATAAGCTGGAGCAGGCTGATTCCTTCTTACACTGTACAACTAGTCATACCCAAAGTTTGTATGAAATTTCAAAATCCTAGCTGTAGTGATTGCTGAGAAATCTTTGACAGAAATTTAATTTGAGATATTGGAGAGAAAGAAAAACTGGACAAACAAAGGAAATGATAAGCTGGTACAGGCTGATTCTCTCTTACACGGTACAACTAGAAAGAAAAACTGGAAAAACAAAGGAAATGATAAGCTGGAGCAGGCTGATTCTCTCTTATAAAGTACAGGCTGATTCTCTCTTACACGGTACAACTAGTCATAACTAATGTTTGTACTAAATTTCAAAATGCTAGCTGTAGTGGTTCCTGAGAAAGCTGTGACAGAAACCTAATTGGAGAGAAAGAACAAATGGACAAACAAAAGGAATAATAAGTAGGAGGAGGTTGATACACTCTTACACAGTACAACTAGTCATACCCAAAGTTTGTATCAAATTTCAAAATCCTAGCTGTAGTGGTTCTAGAGAAATCTGTGACAGAAATTTAATTGGAGAGAAAGCAAAAATGGACAAACAAAGGGAATGATAAGAAGGAGGAGGTTGATACTCTCTTACACAGTACAACTAGTCATACCTAAAGTTTGTACCAAATTTCAAAATCCTAGCTCTAGTGGTTCTTGAGAAATCTGTGACAGAAATTTAATTGAAGAGAAAGAAAAAATGGACAAACAAAGGGAATGATAAGCAGGAGGAGCTTGATACTCTCTTACACTGTACAACTGGTCATACCCTAAGTTTGTACCAAATTTCAAAATCCTAGCTGTAGCGGTTCCTGAGAAATCTGTGACAGAAATAAAAGTTTACACACACACAAACATATACAAAAACTATATATCCCCGTATACTTCGTAAACCGGGATTATTATGATGACGGGAGAATCTCAGTGACCTTGAACAAATGTCAAAGGATGACCTTGACCTTTAGCATCATAATCTCTTCAACTGCTCATTAAGTTAACCAAAATGTCACACCTTAGGTTTGAATACTTTCCGAAAAATCCATTGTTTTAAGCATTTTCCGATATAAAAGCATAACATACCAAATTTTACCTTGCCACAAATTAAATCAAGGTGCAGGAGCATCACTGAACAAACTTTGTAGAGCCCGAGTCCCAAATGCTACATACAAAGTTTCAAGGTCAGTGGCCCTTTGGTTCTGGAGAAGACATTCAAAGGGTTTTTACCATATATGGGCACTGCAACCATCTTGGTCATGTGACCAAGACCACCTAAACAAACTTTCATTCAAATGACCCCAGGGGGTGCCACATGAAATAAGGCTTCAACTGGCTCAGTGGCTTCAGAGAAGATGATGTCTGAAAATGTTGATGGGCAACAGAATCTCACTGACCTTGAAAAAAAGGTCAAAGAATGACCTTGACTTTTAGCAACATAATGTTTTCATCTGCTTATTTAGTTAACCACATATAACAAATATTATACCTAAGACTAAATTAAATGGTTTCTGAGAAATCCACTGTTTAAGCATTTTCCCATATAAACACAACATACCAAAGTTTACCTTGCCATAATTTAGGTAAAGGTCACAGGGTCATCATGATGGACTCAAGTCCTGGATGCTGCATACAAAGTTTCAAAGTCACTGGCTTTTCAGTTACAGAGAAGAAGATTTTTGAAGAGTTTTCACCATATAAGGGCATGGTGGCCATCTTGATCATGTGACCCAGATCCCCAAACCTTTAGTTTTTCCACTTCACATGAAATTTGGCTTCAACCGGCTCAATGGTTTCAGAGGAGAAGACATTTAAAAATGTTGACAGATAGACGAATGGATGCCTGACTATACTATAAGCTCACCTATGAGCCTAAAGGCTCAGGTGAGCTAAAGATCTAAAACTTGAGACACCAAAAATAGTCACCGTACCTGTCCTAAAAATTGTACAGTTTGATTTTACAATGTGTAATGGTCCAAAAAAAGCAGACGGAATGGCAAGCAGTGTAGATGCTGCTAAGACTGCTCCCTTTAGGAGCAGTCTGATTTGGGTCTGCACTGGTTTCCCCGACTTATGTCCAAATACTTAAAATTTTATGGTACTGAATTTTTACAAGCTTGAGGCAGCAATGTACCCCACCCACATGGCACAGGGCAGAGCTAATACTGCAATGTACACATGATTCATATATAGCTTACCAACAGCTGAATTTTCATAGTCCTATACCATGAATCTACCATATTACGGTATTCATTTATAAGTCTGGGCCCAGTTGTTCAAACCATCATTAGCTTAACGAGCTCGTTAAGAGGTCAACTTGTTAAGTGTTTTGCAACTTTATAACCAAATACACTGATATTTTTTGTTGAAAATATGTCAGATGCTTTTGCAATGCAAAAGCTTCTCACAATTTTTCAACAAAAAAATATTGGCATATTTGAGATATTAACATTTGAAATTTTAACGTCTCATTAACTAACGACGTCGTTAGTTTTGAAAAACTGGACCCAGGAGTTTATCCTTCCAAAATTACAGCAAATATGTAAATAAGTCTTGTGTAATCAGCTTTAAAATGGATTTTTCTCTTCTGAAACAATCCCAAGTACCTAGATCCATCTTACAAGATGCATCTATGTATTTGGAAGGGAAAACCCCTTCTTTTAACTGAATAAATATGGTAGATTTCTTTGGATTATTTGGGAAGGGAAAGGCACTGTCTTTTAATCAAATATAAATGAGCCCCGACACGAGAAAACCAACAAAGTGGTTGTGCACCCAGTGCAGACTCAGATCAGCCTGGGTATCCGTCCAGTCCGATTAGAGGCTTTGCTAAGGGCTTAGAAGGTAACTAAGGGTCTAAGTTACCTTCGTGCTGACAGTGAAGACTGATCAGACTGGGCAGACGCCCAGGCTGATCTGAGTCTTTGCTGGGCACACAACCACTTTGTTGGTTTTGTCGTGTTGCAGTTCATATTATTAATAAACTAACAGTATTACAATTCCTTTATGGGAAAACATCCACATCATACTAGTCATAAATTGGGCTTATTCTGACAAACTCGACCAATACAGGCGGAAGTTGGACAATACGACTCAGCCAAATTCAATGATGTCAATTTTGGTCATTATCAAGAAAGTTGATTAATCAAAATATCAAGAAATTTGGTATTGGCCCAGTAACAGGTCCTTGGACTCCTTTATTGACCCTTAACCTTCGGCGTCGGACCAATACAGCAGACTTTGGACCTGTAACTGGGCCAATATAAAATTTCTTGATTGATAACATTATATAATTGCCATGGTAATTGCCATGATTAGTGCTCAGGGTTCTTAAAATTGTATGAAAATTATACAGGGCTCTAAATAAGACCCATTTAATAGGAATAAAGTTAATTAATTAAAATATCAAGAAATTGGTATTGGCCCAGTAACAGGTCCTCGGACTGCTGCATTGACCCTTGACCTTCGGCGTCGGACCAATACAGCAGACCTTGGACCTGTAACTGGGCCAATACAAAAATTCTTGATTAATAACATTATATAATTGCCATGGTAATTGCCATGATTAGTGCTCAGGGTTCTTAAAATTGTATGAAAATTATACAGGGCTCTAAATAAGACCCATTTGATACGAATGAAGTTAATTAATTAAAATATCAAGAAATTGGTATTGGCCCAGTAACAGATCCTCAGACTGCTGCACTGACCCTTGACCTTCGGCCTCGGACCAATACAGCAGACCTTGGACCTGCAACTGGGCCAATACAAAATTTCTTGATTAATAACATTATATAATTGCCATGGTAATTGCCATGATTAGTGTTCAGGGTTCTTAAAATTGTATGAAAATTATACAGGGCTCTAAATGAGACCCATTTAATACGAATGAAGTTAATTAATTAAAATATCAAGAAATTGGTATTGGCCCAGTAACAGGTCCTCAGACTGCCGTATTGACCCTTGACCTTCGGCCGTGGATCAATACAGCAGACCTTGGACCTGAAACTGGGCCAATACAAATTTCTTGATTAATAACATTGTATAATTGCCATGGTAATTGCCATGATTAGTGTACAGGGTTCTTAAAATTGTATGAAAATTATACAGAGCTCTAAATAAGACCCATTTAATAAGAATGAAGTTAATTAATTAAAATATCAAGAAATTGGTATTGGCTCAGTAACAGATCCTCGGACTGCTGCATTGACCCTTGACCTTCGGCCTCGGACCAATACAGCAGACCTTGGACCTGTAACTGGGCCAATACAAAATTTCTTGATTAATAACATTATATAATTGCCATGGTAATTGCCATGATTAGTGCTCAGGGTTCTTAAAATTGTATGAAAATTATTCAGGGCTCTAAATAAGACCCATTTAATAGGAATAAAGTTAATTAATTAAAATATCAAGAAATTGGTATTGGCCCAGTAACAGGTCCTCAGACTGGCGTATTGACTCTTGACCTTCGGCCGTGGATCAATATAGCAGACCTTGGACCTGAAACTGGGCCAATACAAAATTTCTTGATTAATAACATTATATAATTGCCATGGTAATTGCCATGATTAGTGCACAGGGTTCTTAAAATTGTATGAAAATTATACAGAGCTCTAAATAAGACCCATTTAAATGGGTCTTATTTTGAGCTCTGTATGATTTTCACACAATGCCTGTACAGATCCAATACACTTATGCCAGTTTAGTCTAGGGTTCAGGATAACCAAATGTGGAAAGGGATTGTTTCGAAGTCATCTGTGGTGCCCCAATGACCTAGTAAGGTTATGGGATAGAATAGAATAGATAGAATAGAAGGTATATGGGTACAGCTTGACGTTTTTATAGCCTTTATTACAAAGGTAATTAACTTCGTTGACTTCCTGTTTGCTCCCCTTTGGTGAAGAATCCGTTCAAAAATTGAATCTACCCTTAAAGGACAGAAATTGATCTAGGGGAAGCATATCTGTTCCTGTAAGAGCTGATACCCATTGAGAAGGGAGGCAAACTTGAAAATGGTAGAGTTCTTCCCCTGAAAGTGCATCCAATCACCTTCACAAAAATTATCCCTAATTATCACAAAATACAGTCAAACCTGTCTTAAGGGGTCACGTGTTAAGAGGTCACCTGCCTTTAGCAGCCAATTTTCCAGGATCCCACAAACCAAAATACAGTGAAAATAAACCTGATTTAAGGGGTTACCTGTCTTAAGCAGACAATTTATGAGTGTCCCCTTGGGTGACCCCTTAAGACAGGTTGACTGTACCTTTTCTTATCTTGAGTTCTAGTTACTTACTTAGTAGTAGCAAGTGTTTCAGCACCATAGTCATTCGACACAAACACCCTCACAAACACTGCAGAGCTTCCGGGATATGGTGAGATGTAATATGTGCTATTAGCGTTTGTCCCACAGTAGAGATTGTATTCCTCTCCTGGCTTATCAAAGTTCCGCACAACAATCCTGTAGTGTAATCCCGACGTGGCATCTGAGTCAACATAGTCTTGGCATACTACTCTTACTTTTTCAACCAAAGGAGCTATTGAAGTGGGACTGACATCGCACCAGCCTGAACTGGGTGGGGAACTTGCTGAATATGTCCTTGATAAGAAGCCTGCTTTGTTCCCTGTCTTGGCTTCCAGATTGAAAGTGTAGTCAGAACCAGGTTGCAGGCCATCTTCTGTAAAGACAAGAAAAGGAGATTCAACAACAAATTTGGTTACAAAATATGAGCCCCGACGCAAGAAAACCAACAATGTGGTTGTGCGCCCTGCGCAGACTCTGATCAGCCCGAGAGCCACCCGGTCTGGTCAGACTCTTTGCTAAGCACTTAAAGGGTAGCTAAGGGACTATGCGGACAGGGAAGACTCTGATCAGAGTGGGTAGATGCCCAGGCTGATCTGAGTCTGTGCTGTGCGCACAACCACTTTGTTGGTTTTATTGCGTCGCGGCTCATATTTTGTTTCTAGAACTCATTGGTTCATGGCAGTAACAATGTTGTTGTATACATATTAGAATCAGAACAAAAGCATAAGTTAAGAGTTCTTTTCGTAGGTTTGAGCTGTTTAAGAGTTGAGTAGAGATTAACATGCACTGTTGCATAAATATCGGTGCCACACATTATTAACAGGCATATTTTCACAAACACAAAACCATGTATTAACTAGAGCAAGTGAGCAGGGGCCCGACCAGTGTCACCGCCTAATGAAAGCATACTTTACCACAAAACTACAATACAAATGCTATACATGTACAAGAATCAAAGTCTGTGACCTTGACCTTTTGTCAGCAGCAGCATGCATATGTGTAAACTAGTATAAACCTATTCATGTATCATTAGGCTCCATTCAAGTAAAAAGAACTTAAACCCAAAACTATACAACAAATTGCTAAGTCCTAGTTATTGCCCCTAGCCCAACCCATGAGCCTGACCCTGCAGCTTAGGTAGTCCAGATCAAAAGTAATGCTATAGAGATATCATGAAACCATCTATGGAAGAAATCTTGCAGTTACAGAGATAAGAGCAATTAAAAAGGTTTAACGCAAAACTTTGACTTAATGAAAATGCTTAAGTCCTAATTTCTGACCCTTGGCCTCACCCTGGGGCCTAACCCAGGGGCTAAGATAATTTACATCAAAGGCAATGCTATAGAGATATTATAGACCAAATATGAAAAGAATCTGATGTGTAGTTACAGAATTATGAGCTATCAAAAAGGCTTAACGCAAAACTTTGACGTAAAGTTGAGGAACGACGAACGAACAAACGGACAAACAAACGGATGAACAACAAACAAATGGACAGAATGAGAAAAACTATATACCCCCTGACATACTTTGTATGTTGGGGGTATAACAAGGGGATTCACATTCTATAATGACTAGCTTTGCGCCTTTTCATATGCAAGTTGCAGGCAATACTCAGTCTATATAGATGCAAGCCGCAAGATTGCATCTGCAACACTGAGTGAAAATTTTAGTGAAAATAATTTTAACTTGTGAACTGCTGCTAAAGGTTGGACAAAAATTCGTGATTGCTGACCTTGGCCTGAAACAACGAATTTTTATAGAAATGCATAATGTGTAAAGGAATCAGCAAGATAATAGCAATGAGGCAGAAAAATAGGCCCAAACATTCTCTTTCTTTTTTACTCCCAGTATATGGTCAGTTTTCAACTTACTTGCGATAACCAGGATATTCCTATCAAATCCTGTAGTTGTCTTGGTAATGTCAACATTGGCATCTGCCCCTCCGGCTGTAGTAACTGTCCATGAGTATGTTGTACTGTCATCGCACCCGCTAGAACATCCACCTTGTAATGACACAAGACTCACTTTGGAGTGATCGTTAGATTGTTTGCAGGAGATACAACTGATTGTTAAAACTGGAGTGCCGGCTTCTCTCACACTAAGCTGAAAAAGAGGTTAGAATACACAGCTAAGTCTTCAGTCACTGACTCCTACATAATCTTGAGACATTTAAGGTGTATGGACGTACTTCTATCTTTTTCTGCCATTTTGCAAAAGGAAACAACTTTTTGTGACTTCCTGTTTGCTTCCATGGACAACAAACCTTTCCAAAATATGGTCTCAGTTTAAAGGGAAGGATTTGCTCCGAGGGGACATGGACACGGTAAATTCTATATGAACTTCCGCTATTATATGGTGGGGACATAAAAATAAATGTTGTGACCCATCATTAGAACTGTCTCACCAAGATGGTTCTAATGAGAGGTTACAATATATGTTTTTACTGAAAAATAATAAAATTATCTCTGAATTAGCCTCAATACCCCACTTTATCTGGTGCCCTGCTTATACATGCCATTATGGATCTAACACCTCTTGAAGCCCCCAGACGTTGAAATGACGTTGTTCTGATGTGGATGCGATGTCAAAACGTCGCATCAACGTCAATACAACGTCATTTTGACGTTGTGTGCCAGCTGGGCCAGCTTAGAGCCTGAGTGGTTCAGTGGGTCAAGCATTGGCCTAATAAGCTATTGGTCCCAATTAAAATGCTACTGGCAACGGAATACACAGTTCCGAGGATAGCCGCTAAGCTCCGCCTACTTGGTTACTGTTACTATGTCTCACAAGCTTTACACAAAGATAGTGCAAAAAAAAATGACAAATGCAAGTGTCTGCTAAATGTTGGTGATCTATGGTGAAGAATCAGCCTCCTCATGACCTACACATGGAAGTTGGCGCATCATGCATTTCCGATGCGTTCTTTTCTTGCAAAGCAGGGCAAGTTTAAACAAGAGGGCCATGAGGCCCTGAACCGCTCACCTGAGCAATTGGCAAAGTGGCTTTTTCTTATGTCTGAAATTGTCAAAGTATGAGTCTTGGGTTAAAAGTCAAAGAATGATCATGACCTCTTGTACTCATAAATCCTCATGTACTTATTAAGACAATTATATATACCATTTTAAGGCAAAAATCTTCAAAACTTTCCATGAAATCTTATGTTCTAGCATTTTCATATATTTGACCATGGTCAAGGTCAAAGGTCAAGGTAAACCCAAGGTCATCATTTGAACAGTCTTGATAGTACTCTAGTACTCCATGTTACTTACCAAGTTTCAAGGCCATAGGTGTATTGTTTCTGGAGAAGAAAAATATTAAAGGTTTATACCATAAATGGGTATGGCGGCCATGTTGGTCAAGTGACCTGGACGGTTGGAACACATTTTTGTTCAATCAACCCCTGAAGGATCTATATGAAATGTGTTTACAATTGGCCCTTTGTCTTTTGAGGAAATGTTTGAAAATGTCAGAATATGAGTAATCTGGGTCAAAGAATGACCTTGACCTCTTGTACTCATAATTGTTCATGACCTCGTTAAGACAACTGAATTTACCAATTTTTAGGCCAAAATCTTCAAAACTTCCCATGAAATTTTATGTTCTAGCATTTTCTCATATTTGACTTTGCCGTAAAAAAAATCAAGGTCAACCCAAGGTCATCATTTTGAACAATCTTAATAGTACTGGAGTAACCAATGCATATAACAAGTTTCAAGGCCATCGGGTTGATTGGTTCTGGAGAAGAAGATTTTTAAAGGTTTTTACCATATATGGGCATGGCGGCCATGTTGGTCACCTGACATGGACCGTTTGAACAAATTTTCATTTCTCAACCCCTGGAGGCTCTATATGAAATTTGGTTTCAATTGGTCCAGTGGCTTTTGAGGAGATTAACTGTCAAAATATGAGAGTTCTGGGTCAAAGATCAAAGAATGACCTTGACCTTTTGTATTCATAAATCTTCATGTTCTCATTTAGGTGACTGCATAAATTTTTAGGCCTAAATCTTCAAAACTTTCCATGAAATCTTATGTTCTAGCATTTTCCCATATTTGACCTTGCAGTAAAAAGGTCAAGGTCAACCCAAGGTCATCATTTGAACATATTGATAGTACTTGAGTAACTAATGCTACATACCAAGTTTCAAGGCCATCGAACAATTGGTTCTGGAGAAGAAGATTTTTAAAGATTTTTACCATATATGGGTGTGGCGGCCATGTTGGTCATATGACCCGGACCGTATGTATAAATTTTCATTCCCTTAGCACCTGGAGGCTCTATATGAAATTTGGTTTCAATTGGCCCATTAGCTTTTGCGGAGATTGTTTGAAATTGTCAAAATATCAGAGTTCTGGGTCAAAGGTCAAAGAATGACCTTGACCTCTTGTACTCATAAATCTTCATGTATTCATTAAGATACCAATTTTTAGCTCAAAATCTTCAACAGTTTTCAAAATATCTTATGTTCTAGCATTTTGCCATATAAAAGCACAAGGAAGCAAATTTGACCTTACCGTAAAAAAGGTCAAGGTCAACCCAAGGTCATAATTTGAACAATCTTGGTAGTTCTTGCATACCCAATGCTACATACCATGTTTCAAGGCCATCGGCCCATTGGTTCTGGAGAAGAAGATTTTTTAAGGTTTTGATCATATATGGGCGTGGCGGCCATCTTGGTCATATGACCAGGACCGTTTTAACAAATTTTCGTTCCTAAGACCCCTGGAGGCTACATATGAAATTTGGTTACAATTGGCCTGGTGATTTCAGAGGAGAAGTCATTTGAAATTGTGGACGGACGACGGAAGGACGATGGCGCCTTACCATCCTATAAGCTCCCCCGGAGCCGCTGGCTCAGGTGAGCTAAAAAAAAAGGTGTTAGTTTGTTTTCTTTAAACAGGTATACATTCCTCCATTAACTGTAAGGTAAAATCACAGACTTATGTAAAATATTGACCACGTGAGATTTGTTTGTGAGACTAAGTCACGTGCTAAGTTGTCGTTGCATTGGCCAGTTATACAATATCACATGATTTTGAGTGACATTCTGGGTGTGGCTTGGAACTGTGTATTCTTTCAAACCATAAACAGGGTTCCATTTCCCACACCCCTTAATTATCACCCTTTCACTGGCTTGACAAGACTGAAATACCTTTGAAAGGCCGTAGAACCACAAGTCAGCCATCAATCCATTGCAGCCCAGCTTATTTTCTATCCAGCACACCTACCTGCATTGATTCAACTCCTGATTTTCTGCCTGCAGCTGATACAGTTACTGTGATTGTGTAGATGTCACCAGAGGTCAAGGTCAGTGAGGTCAGTCTAGCAGTTGCTGTTTTGATAGCGTTGATAGCAGAACACACAGAATTAGAGCCAGTTGATACCTGAAATAATGTGAAGAATGGTGAGTTCACGTCAGATGATACTAAAAATTATAAATGAAACTCATTAAATTCTAACTCCACAAAAAAAAATCACTTCCAACCATTCTGAAAAAACTTCTGCAACTTCAAGCATGAGAAAAACTGAGTTTCTTGATAAAAAAGGGTAAAATTTTATTAGAATTACTGTAAGATATGATCCCAACATCCTGAAAGTTTCTTGCCACGAAGATTTCCAGTATCTGAATAGTAAGGTTGTTTCCAGCCAAACATCCTAATAATTCTAAATGTTTGGACACACAGATGTGAGCAAATAGTGCAGATCTAGCGTAGACTGCCCAAGGAGCTGTTTGATCAGGGTCCAAAATGTTTGCCACTCCATCCCCATCTGTTGGACACAATACCACACTGTAAAACCAATCTTTTCCATTTTAAGGTCACTACTTTTGGTGACAACTTTTCAAAGCAAATTCATTCCTATAGAAGCAGACCCCTTTTGAGTGAGGACTATTCTTACAGGGAAGCAAGTACTAAACCCTTTTAAGTTGTCTCCCTTTAAAAAGATACAGGAAAACCAATCAGTGTATCCATTAACCTTAATAATCTATTCCTTATTAAGGTTGGTTTAACAATATTTATTTCACATAAATTACATGCATCACATTTACAGAGTACAAAATGGTGAACAGGATTTGTTATCAAATCCTGTTCACCATTTTGTACTCTGTAAATGTTATGAAGCTTTAGTGAGTATTCATGGTAAAGGTCATATCTTCACCTGGGCCTAAGGCCATTTACATTGAAAATGTAAAACTCGCTTTTTTTATATAAACTTGACCATCATGAAATATTTCCGCGCTTGCGTGGGCTCTTTTCTAGTGGAATAGATAATTGAGCCACCACACGACAAAACCAACAAAGTGGCATGTGGGCCCAGCCAAGACTGATCAGCCTGGGCATTTGCCCAGTCTGATCAGAACCTTTGATGTGTGCTAAAAGGGTAGCTGGGGGTCTAAGCTACTACCTCCATGTGGGCACCAAAGACTCTGATCAGACTTGGTGGATGCCCAGTCTGATCTGAGCCTTTGTGTGGTGCACATGCCACTTTGTTGATTTTGTTGTGTCACGGCTCAATATTATAATACTTACAGTACAAGCCCAGGAATAGGCCAGAGTAGTTCCTGGCGTCTCATCAGGGTCATTTGATCCACTAGCATCCAGGTGAAGTTCACTGCCTTCACCAATCACGGAGCTATCACCTCCTACCAGCACAGCCAGCAATGCCGTCTCTGTAATTGTTACACTGACATATTCCCTCATGACAACTGGAGTATGATCAAAACTGTTTTCATATACAGCACAGTAGGAGCCATATGGTAGGGTAGCTTTGGGAATCAGCAATGTCTGAGTATTTGTTGCAACAGAACTCGGTAACGTGTACTCATTTGTCAGAGCCCCTGAACAAGAACCAGCATCATACAATGTCCATTTGCTGACAGATGTGTAGGCAAAACATGCTCTGGGTGATATAGATATACCAAGCTCAACTGGCCTTTTACGAGGAATTGTTCTTGTCGCACTACCATCTACAGTCAAGGCAGGCACTGGACATAATAGCTTCTTCACTTCTATAACTATGCTCACGTCTTTACTACTGACATAATTGGAAACTGTCACTGTCAATGTGTAGTTGCCTTCTGTTGGGAATGTATGATCCCACGTAGGTACAGAGGTTGTATTAGAACTGCCAGGTATTGTCCAGGTAAAGGTAGCATCATCTAAGTTGTCCCCTGATACAGCAAATGTTACTTGAAATGTAGCAAATGGATACTTAGTGTGTGTGAGCACCAAGTTGTCAATAATACCTTGTATTGTCAGCTGACAGCTAAGAAACTGCATGTCCACGTGGTTAGTTGCTGTTGCATTAACAGTATAAGTTCCAGGTGATGTATACTTAACCTGTGTTGAATCCCCTGCAGCAGCTCCTAGAGTTTCTCTGTCCCAGCTGATCGCCACACTGGAGCCTTGTGAATATGTTGCTGTAAGTATAATATCAATGTCTACTTTAAATGTTCCCATGCAGTCTGAGATTTGGAAACCTACAATGGTATCTTGTATCAACACAGTCATCAGGCTGCTGTCCTTACTTATTTTGTTGCTAGCATCTAACTGTATATCATATGATCCAGCTGTTGTAAATTTATGGGTATAGACTTGAGCACTTCCTGAAGAAACTGCATTGACTAGCCAATCAAATGTGAGATAAGTGATATCTGTAAGATCAGATGCAAAAGTCAGACTAGTTCCTGTTTCAGCAACATTCTGACTTATACTAGGTATGTAGGTGGCTCCTGTCACAGTCAGAACAAATGATGGTACATCATATAGACAGAAGATCTGGATGTTGGCAACCTGACTGCTTGCAAGGTTAGAAACATTGACAGAAACTGTATATATCTTCTGTGTTGTAAACTCATAAGAAAAATTCTGTTGTGTTCCCGTTGAGGAATCAATCGTCCACCTGTAGGTTGGGCTAGAGCCAGCAGACACATCGGCTGTGAAAGTCACAGTTGTACCATTCTTCACTGCATCTGAGGGTATGAGAGGAGACTGAATAGACACAGGTCCTATTGCTTCCATTACTTCAAATATATAGATATCTGTTTGAGGACTGCTCACATCATTTGTTACTGACAATTTTACCTCATACATACCAACTGTTGTGGGTGTTAGGGTTATTGTCTGCAATGTATTATTGCTGGGGAAAACTTCATTCACTGGAGCTTGTTGGTATGACCAGGTGTATTCAGGATTTGCTCCTGAAGCTGAAGCTTCCAATAATATGCTTGTACCAAGAGTGATACTAGCACCTCCTGAAGTAACAGTGATTTGTGGATTAGTAATTTCCTCAATAACATCAAGCTGGTAATTCGCAGTGTGAGGGCCAAGAGTATTTTTAACAGATACTAGTAAATTATAAGTAGTAGCAGTATCAAAGGTATATTCTAGAGTATAGTTTTTACTGCTACCGACTAACTGGGTTCCTTTCTTTAAAATCATTGTGTATGTAACTTTCACATCAGTGTTAGCAGAACTTTCTAGGATATACTTTTTGTTTAAAGCAACTGAGACAGTTGACCCAGATACATCTGAACCATTTATCTTTAGATTAACTGAGGTTACAGACTCAATTACAACAAAGTCTATGGTAGCACTAACAGAATTTATAGAATTGCTGACTGTAATTTTACATTGCTTCTGCCCAGAGCTTGTGTAGTTGTAGCCAGCAACATCGACACTTGTAACACTTGATGCGTTTGATGTCAGAACATCAAATTCCCATTTATATTCAACTTCCATCCCAGACGGTGTCACTACTGCCTTGAACTCAGTCAAAACATTTTTCTGTGCATCTGCTGATATCCAGCTAGTTCCATAGCTTCTTAAATCAACATTTGTCAAGCTTTCTTCAACATGTACCGTAATATATTCTTTCACAGTTCCTACGTCATTCTGCGCTACAACAGTGATATTATAAATTCCTAGATTAGAGTAAGATTTTACAACTGATGTTCCTGTTGATCCTAAATTGCCATCATCAAAGGTCCAGGAATATGTAACTTTGTCACCACTGCCAACTGACACTGTAACAGTGAACCTTTGTCCTTTTTGAACATACTTATGACCACCTTTATCAGTACAAGATGCACAGTCGATGGTCACACTTTCAATGTCATTCATAACCTCCACAATAACTGTCGGAGCAGGTTCCTCATTAATCTCATTAGAAACATCGACAGAGATAAAATAAAACCCTGTGGCACAGAAATCAAGAGAAAATGTGTCTGCTGATGTAGATCCTGAGTAGGTTGCATTTGAGCTCCACTGATACACTGGGGAAGTTCCGCCACTCAAAACGCTTGCCGTCTTAGTCACACAACCTGATGTGGGAAGACCAATTTTCATATCTACTGAAATCACAGGATTGGTTATTCTGTCTTGAACACAGACAGTATTTGATACATGTACTACAGCCATAGCTGAGGATGCTGGATACTCGACAGTAAGAGAAAGACTGTAATTTTTCCCCGCAGTATATGTATGCTTCTCAGCAGCAGATCCAGTTAGGGTAATCCCATCATCAAAGTCCCAGTCATACACCAAGCCTACTTTATCAAAGTGTGTCACACTCACCATGTACTCATGCTCTTTTCCAGACTCTATACAATCAGAAAATGACCCACCCACCATTGTCAGGTCTGATACATAGATTTCAGTCTCAGCCATGACATATACTAAAACACTTGATGTTTCTTCTGTTAAACCATTTGTCGCGGTGATATTAATAGTGTAATTCCCCTCTGCTAAAAAAGTGTGTCTATAGGTATTTGTTGTAACAGTGCTATCAAATTCCTCAGACTTGAAAACATATTCCACCCCTGTTCCTTTTTGTGTTGTAACAGTACACACTGTAGGAGATCCTAGCTTCGTTGGGCCATCACACACAACTGATAAACCAGATATTGTTTGTACAACTTCGAAAGATATTGTCTCTTCTGCCTGTGAAGCTCCATTTGAAGCGATCACTTTCACTGAATATGTATTTGGGTTTGTGTAGAAATAGCTTATAATACCAGATGGATGTGTATCTGTTGCACCATTTCCAAATTCAAAAGAGAATGACAGAGTACCATAATTTCCTGCAGGCACTGTTGCTGTGAAAGTAACATTTTCATTGATTAGTGCCTTTGAGACTGAGGGAGTAAGTGTAACAGAATGAACAGCTTCATAAACTGTAACACTTGTGGTTTCAAATCCTGTATTGATTTGATCAGTGTATGTAACATTGACTGTCACTGAAGAGCTTGCAGTGGAGAATACCATAGACTGAGTCCATGACACGGTTGTTGATGTCGCAGTTTCCGTTGAAGACAATGGTGCATCCAATGGCCTATCACTAAGATACCAGGTTGCAGTCACAATAGAATCAGTAACAACATCACATGTGAATGTCATTGTCAAGTTTACACTAACAGCTGCTATTATTGGAGTTGAGACAAAATGACAATTAGAAAACTGTGCCAGAATAACCACTGTCATTGTCAATGAGGCCGAGCCAGAGCCTAGAATATTCGACACAGTAACGCTAACGTTAAAGTCTCCTGCAGTTGTGAAACCATGTGTAAGTGTGTCAGTAGAACCCGCAACAGAACTGCCCTCTACCGTATAGGCATAACTTAGCCCTGTGCCATCAGCAACTGTAGTAAAATCAGCATTCCCATTCACAGCGACAACACTTCTGGTAGATGTAAATGTCACACTTGTGATTCTTTTCTCTATTTTTAGTGTCACTGTCTTATTCTCTGAGTCAATACTGTTGCTTATAACTATAAATATTTCCTGGGTGCCTGTTGCCATGACAGCATTACTGAAGTAAGAGAAGGGAATCGCCGACCACAGCAGTGAAGCATCACATGCAGCAGGGACTTCAGATAAAGCATCTGAGGGGCAAGAATCCTGAAAGCTTTTAGAAACAGAAGTATCAAAACTCCATTTGGCCTTAAGATTAGTTCCCCTTCCTGCACTCACAGTGAAATTGTATGTGACACCATGTTCAAGGTATGCTGTCCCTAATGAGTCAGATGATGTTGATGGCTCTTTGATAACAGGGTACACCAATTTAATGTCCTCAACAGGCTCATCTAAGATGACTGAAAGAGATTTAGCAACACTGCTGTAAGGAATTGTTATGTTAAGATGGTAAGAGCCTGTCGACTGGAAGTTGCCAAGGTATCCCGTCAAATTTTGAACACTATTCTGAGTGTAGATGACATGGAAATAGCAAGTCTGGTTTTTATCAGCTGCCGTGTTGACTGAGTGATAATCACCTTTGGCCAACCATTTTGTGTAATCTGCCACGTAAGAAGTTTGTTGCAAGTTAGAGCTTGAATTATCTTCACATTTAATTACACTTTGGCCTTTTTCATTCTCTATTGCTAAAACATCACCTTCTTGCACAAGGATTGAGTCAGCTGGAATTATAAAATACGGTCCTCCGGTCTGATCCACTGTTACTAATTTTCGTCCCACGACTCTGTAGCTTGGTGGTGTTCCTGAGGAGGAATAGTAACTATGACACGCTGAATTAGAGGACACCGAATTACATGTGCATGACTCTGCAAAGGATTTACACTGTCCACCATAGTAGCAGAAAGATTCCGTGTCGTCACAAACATCAGAGGCATCACAAGAAGGATTTGACGTTGAGCAAGTGGCGAACATGTTGTTTTCACAACCTGCAACATAGAAATATAAATGATTGGCATCACATTAAAAAAATACAAGTAGCCCAATGGGCAACAATTGCTCACCTGAGAGACATTGTAAACCTATAGGGATATTTAAGATGCTCAAGGGCAGCTAACTCCACAGTCAGTGGTCCAATCAGGCTGAAAATTAAACTCATCCAAAACATTATGTATGCCCTCATTTAATATATGCAAGTTTAAAAAGTATCTGATCAAGAGCACAATAGACAGAGCTGTCAAGGGCAGCTAACTTCGTAGTGGTTGGCCTGATCTGGCCAAAATTTGAACTTGTTTAAGATATTATGCATTTCCTCATTACCTGCAAGTTTGAAAAGGATTGGATCAGTAGAAACCAAGAAAAAGTGGCAACACTGATTTTTTGGATGCTCAGGGCAGGTACTCCATAGTCAGTGGTGGGATCTAGCCGAAATGCTAACTAATCCAAGCTTTTATGCATATCCTCATTACCTGCAAGTATGAAGAGGATCCGATGAAAAATGAAAATGTGATGACGCTGTTTTCTCCATTATAAGACTATGGGATTTTTTTCAAATGCTCAAGGGCAGCTAACTCCGTAGTCTGTGCTCAAATCCACCCAAATTTCGAACTCATCCAAGCTTTTATGTATGTCATCATTACCTGTAAGTATGATAAAGATCTAATCAAAAACCTAGATTGCAGAAACCTGAAAGTCAAACTTGCTCGAGATATTGTCATGCCCTACATTTGTGTGAATTTATTTTAAAATCCGCTGAGAAATGTAGGTGCTAGAGCGCTGACAAAGTTTTTCTAAAAATAGCCACAGTGACCTTGACCTTGGGCACAGCATCCTGAAAGTCTAACTTGCTTGAGATATTGTCATACCCTACATTTGTGTCAAGTTATTTCAAAATCCATGGAGAAATGAAGGTGCTAGGGCAATGACAAAGTTTTTCTAAAAATAGCCACAGTGCCCTTGACCTTGGGCGCAGCACCCTGAAAGTCGAACTTGCTGGAGATATTGCCATGCTCTACATTTGTGTGAATTTATTTTAAAATCCATGGAGAAATGTAGGTGCTAGAGCCCTGACAAAGTTTTTTCTAAAAATAGCCACAGTGACCTTGACCTTGGGTGCAGCACCCTGGAAGTCAAACTTGTTTGAGATATTGTCATGCCCTACATTTGTGTGAAGTTGATTTAAAATCCGTTGAGAAATGTAGGCGCTAGAGCGATGACCAATTTTTTCTAAAAATAGCCACAGTGACCTTGACCTTGGGTGCAGCACCCTGAAAGTCAAACATGCTCGAGATATTGTCATGCCCTACATTTGTGTGAAGTTATTTTAAAATCCATGGAGAAATGTAGGTGCTAGAGCGCTGACAAAGTTTTTCTAAAAATAGCCACAGTGACCTTGACCTTGAGCGCAGCATCCTGAAAGTCGAGATATTGTCATGCCCTACATTTGTGTCATGTTATTTTAAAATCTGCTGAGAAATGCAGGTGCTAGAGTGCTGACAAAGTTTTTCTAAAAATAGCCACAGTGACCTTGACCTTGGGCGCAGCATCCTGAAAGTCGAACTTGCTCGAGATATTGTCATGCCCTACATTTGTGTGAAGTTATTTCAAAATCCGTTGAGAAATGTAGGCAATAGAGCGATGACAAAGTTTTTCTAAAAATATGTGATGACGTTGTTTTCCCCATTATAACCCTATGGGATTTTTTTCAAACGCTCAAGGGCAGCTAACTGCGTAGTCTGTGCTCGAATCCGGCTAAATTTTGAACTCATCCAAGCTCTTGTGTATGTCATCATTACCTGCAAGTATGATAAGGATCTAATCAAAAACAGTCGAGAAAACGTGATGACGCCATTTTCCCCATTATAACCCTATGGGGGCTATCTGTTGCCATGGAAACCAGAGTTCTGAGCTGATCGGCACCAAAACCTAATGCAGCCTTTCCCCCACCCAAATGATGCTTCAGATAAAATTTGATTGCGATCGGCCCACTGGTCTCTGAGATATTTATGTTTGAAAGTGTTGACGCAAGGACCCACGGACGGATGACGGCTTGACTCCCATCCTATAAGCTCACCTCTGAGCCTTCGGCTCAGGTGAGCTAATAAATGATTGGCATCACATTAAAAAACATATAAATGATTGGTATCAAATTGAAAAATATAAATGATTGGCATCACATTAAAAAATATAAATGACTGGCATCACATTTAAAATGACCTTACCATAAAAAATTCTGAGGTAGGTCTGAACAAAAAGTGCAGACCCAGATCAGACTGCTCCTAAAGGAGCAGTTTGATCAGGGCCTACACTGTTGCCAGTCCATCTGTATCTTTTAAACGCTATACCAAACAGTTCCATTTTTAGAACAATTAAGTGTAAGAAGTTTTAGAATTTGGACAGTGCATTATGAACGTATTTTAACACCACCATCAGTCTGCACATCTCAACAAACTGATCGGAGTTCATGCTTGACATTTTGAAGATTTACAAGGATTCATAGATTCTTCAATATGCAAAACAAAAGACTCTGATCAGAATGTTGATGAACATGCTGATCTGAGTCTTCACTCTTTGCACATTCAGTATGGTCTCTTTTCCACTTTACCACCAATTTAATGAATGACATGGAGAACTGAGCAAATAACTTCTATGCTTAAGGCCAGGATTTTCCCCCTTAGACCAGCACGAGCAAGTGTGGATTTTTTTTCTTAGCAGAGCTTCCACAAACATGTAAACTGTATGAAATCGGATAAATTCAAGGTTTTAGCATACCTCTTTTTTTGAGTTAATAAAAATATTGAAATCAGTCATTCATTCCATACATTTTTGTCACAAATACATGCTAAGTACATGCATATCACAATACAAAGCAATGATTTTCTTCTTGTCTGATTGCCTGATTGGCATTTAAACTTGCAAAACCATAGCTATACTTCCGGCCAAAAGGGAAGGCTTCACTATATTTAAAATATGAGAACTTCCCCCCTGTGACCCTGCATTTTCTTAATGCAGCTGGGAAGCTGGGTCAAGGGGGTGTGTGGGGGTGGGTGGGTGGGGTGGGGGGGATGTTGGCAAGAGAAGAAGAATGGTCAAAAGAAGCAAGGATTAAATTGTGTACAGTGACACTGAAATGAGGTCAAGGTCACATACATATAGTCGAAACTATCCAGTTCTGTCTCTTACGTAAGTAATGTAAGTATAAATAGTGTGAACTGTATACAATGAATCATTATTTCAACTATCAGTTTGAGGATAATTTACAATTTAAATAATGTCAACGTCAACGCATGTTTAACATGCTAACAGAGACACAATGACTTGAAAATTCATCTGTCATGCACGTTACATGTCATAGTCATAAATGCGAAGCAGAAGTCAGTGATCCGTAAAACTTTTTAATTATGGGGAAAATACACACCTTAAGCATAGAAATCCTTATCATACTGAAAGAGACATTGTCCAGATTGGGTTGTCAGTAATTGAGCCACAACATGGCTAAACCAACAAAAGTGCATGTTCACACAGCTAAGACTCAGATCACCCTGGGCATCCACTTAGTGTGATCAGAGTCTTAGCTGTCCGCATGGAGCTAGCTTAGACCCTTTGCTACCTTTTACGCACACAGCGAAAAGTCTGATCAGACCGGATGGCCGCCCAGGCTGATGTGTGTCTTAGCAATGCACACATGCCACTTTGATGGTTTTGTCATGTCACAGCTCAATTGTCCTCAGAATAATCAGGGATGAACAAAAAATTCAGATAGCTTTTCTATAAAATACCTGGAGGAATTACGAATAATGATGATCCCCATCAGACTTTCAACAGTTTAGGTTGTCAGTGCAGTAATGCATCTGGTTCTGTATGAAACTTAAGACAAATGAGCCGCAACACGAGAAAACCAACAATGTGGTTGTGCGCCCAGCGCAGACTCAGATCAGGCTGGGCATCTGCACATTTTGACTAGACTCTTCGTTAAGTGCTCAAAGGGTAGCTAAGGGTCTAAGCTACCTCCATGCGGACAGCGAAGGCTCTTATCAGACTGGGTGGATGCCCAGGCTGATCTGAGTCTGCGCTGGGCGCACAACCACATTGTTGGTTTTCTCGTGTCACGGCTCAATTATCTAAAATCTGTGACAGGATACAGTATATCCATCAAAGATTGTGGAAATATGGGTCTTTAAAAAACTAACATCCTAAATTTCAACATTAAATTTCTAAGTCCATGACCTTGACCTCAGGGTCATCAAGGGTGTGGGTGCAGTATTTGCAAATCCTGAAGACAATTAACTAACATAAGTGAAAGTATCAACTATATCCATTTGTGGAAATAAGAGATATGGGTCTTTTAAGAAACTTTATCCCATGCTTTAACATGAAATTTCTAAAAGACATTCCATGTTTTAACATGGAATTTCTAAACGTCCATGACCTTTATCTCAAGGTCATTGACAGGGTTGGGGATGATACTAGGTAAAACTTTAGTCCCTTATCTAGCATCAGTACAAGAATCAACTTAATCTATTTATGGATATATGGGTGTTTAAAAACTTTAAACTAAAACATTCTAATGGTGGACTGGGACGCACACATGGAGGCCGGGGATGACAACAATAGCTCTTCCTGTACTTGGTTCAAGCAAACTAAAAAGCAATATTTACCTGGTTGTACTATAGCAGCTGGTAAAGCGCATTCTGGTCTGAGGATAAGTACAGCAAGCTCGTCACTGCTGGTTCCCACTCCACTGGCCTGTATTACCCAATAGCGCAGAGTACCATCTCTTGTAAACCACATACCTACAACATGGGAAACACTTAGTTAAAATACCAAGGTCCAGTTAATCAAAACTAACAATGCCACTAGTTAACCAGTCTATCATTTTCAAGCGATCTGTACAAAAAAAAAACACTGTAATTTTTTTAAGTATAAGCATTTTTGATTTGGTATGTACTAGAAGCTTTTGTTAAGCTGACAGTGCTTGGACCAAACAGGCACAGGATGCAACTATTATCTAAACAAGAATTCAGCGTAGTGCTATGACATGCCTATCGACCTGTCAAAGAAACAGAGCTGCAACAGAAAGCTCAACAAAAATTTGTGCTAACAACACACTAAGCAGCAATATGACAAAACCAACAAAGTGGCATATGCGCTCAGCTAAGACTCAGATCAGCCTGGGCATCCACCCAGGCTGATAAGAGTCTTTGCTGTCCGCATGGAGCTAGCTCAGACCCTTAGCTACCCTTTAAGTGCAAGCGAAGGTTCTGATCAGACTGGGTGAATGCAAAGGCTAATCTGAGTCTTTGCTGGGCACAAATGCCACTTTGATGGTTTTGCTATGTAGGGGCTCATAAGACAAAACCAGTGTAGTGTGCACAGGCCATCCTGAACCATTTTCTTTTATTAATATCTTTCCTATCAGAAAGAGACAATTTTGAAATATCAGAGTTCGAGGTTATAAAACTTGAGAATAATCTCAAACACAAAATAAAGCATACATGTGCTCAGAAGCAGCCAATCAGTGTGCTTTATTTTGAGTTTGAGAATGTACTTAAGTTTTATAACCTCTGGGACAGAATGACCTCCTTCTGAGGTCAATCAATTCACTTTAATGAAGCACTTACTATTATCTTTAATAAGCACTTACCATCCTCTTTAATGAAGCACTAACCATTCTCTGAAGCACCCATCTTCTTTTTGATGAAGCACTTACCATTCTCTTAAATGAAGCACTTACCATTCGCTTTAATGAAGCACTTACAGTTCACTTTATTGAAGTTCTTACCATTCACTTTAATGAAGCACTTACCATTCACTTGAAGCACTTACCATTCACTTAAATGAAGCACTTACCATTCACTTTAATGAAGTTCTTACCATTCACTTTACATTCACTTTAATGAAGCACTTACCATTCACTTTAAAGAAGCACTTACCATTCACTAACATGTACCATTCACTGTAATGAAGACTTTAGCATTCTCCATTATGAAGCACTTACCATTCATTTCAATGAGGCACTTACCATTCTCTATTATGAAGCACCTACCATTCTTTCAATGAATCACTTACCATTCTCTATTATGAATCACCTACCATTCACTTCAATGAAACACTAACCATTCACTTAAATGAAGCACTTACCATCCTCTTTAATGAACCACTTAGAACTCACTATAATGAAACACTCACCTGGAAAAAAAGTCAGTTCTTTGGTAGCAGTAGATGTAAAGGTTGTTGTTTCCACAATCTGGTTAAAGTTGGTGTTGCCGCTAACCTGTAGATCTGGGGTACCAGCTAGATAAGATGGAACTGTGAGCCTCGCTAAAAAAAGAAAAACCAAGACTATCTTATCCGTTTTCCCCAACAAGTTTAATAAATTCAATAATACAGGAGCAATACTGCAAGATTCTTTTTATCATATGACACTAAACTCGTATTTTAATAGCAAATTTCGAACTATAACGTCTTGATTTCCCCATTAGAAAACGCATTGTTTTTATAGACATCAACGCATAAGGTTATGACGTAATTTGCATATTTAATCCACTAGTTGATTATTGTTTTTAATGCATGGCATTATTACACTCGGAGATGCAACGTCATATGATAAATAGAGTTTATTAAGTGTCCCATTTAAGATATGGGATTTATAAATAGAGGGAGGCTTGAAGATCCGATAAAAAAATGAGTCCAAAGGACAAAATTCTTTATAGGATCTTTAAACCTCCCCAGGCTTATAAATCCGGTAACTTAAATGGGACAATCAATAAACTGTATATTACATTCATATGCCTTAAATTTAAAGAACATTTCCATCTGTTTTTATGTTTTCAGGTGTCCTTTTGAGAGCCTGTACACAGTAGCGCAAAAGGATACATGAAAACTGAATTGTTTTGACCGTCATTTCGTTTTTTTGAATGGGCCAATGTTTGTTGCAATTAGAATAATTTACTGACCAACAGAACCTGTATCATGCCTTTACAATCATAGTCTGTGCGGCTCCTGGTCCCGACGATCCAAGGCCAGTGCGATGAAAGTCTGTGATGTGCAGAAATGAAAGGTTTCTAATTGCAAATTGCGGAGCGTGTATCATAAAAGGCAATGCGTTTCTACATAAAATGGCATTTTCGTAAAGTCATTCATGTCCACATGCCAGAAATACAGGTGTAAGTTTATTATAGGTTTGTTTAGCATCTTTTGTTTTCTCAAGATCATAAAAGGCAACTCCAGCTGTGTTTTATAGCTACAACTGCAGTGGAAAGAAAGAGCTTAGGAAAGTAGTTCTAGAAGCCGGTACCCAGTCGTACATTAACAACTAATCTCCGACTGTTATGGGAAAGGAAACCAATCTACAGGGATTTATTTCCTTGAGGAAATAAATCCTTGTAGAGAACTGGGAAATAACACATTTACAATGACAAGAAATCCTTGTATTTCTTCGCTACGAATGTAATGTATTTATTTATTCATCTTGACATTAAGGTGAATGGGTACTTTCAGGGGAAGCAACTCTATCATTTTCATTTTTTACCTCCCTTTTAAAATGGGGTCTACTCTTAAAGGAAAGGTTTCTCTTTTCTTCCTCCCACTCTCTGAAAAAACTGCTTGACATAGACTGAAATACTGTCTCAAAAAGCTGTTACACCCCAAACAACAAACCAATATCTTTTGAAAAAAACGGCTGAACAAATGGTGGTGTACCCATACAGAGTATGGAAACTTAATACAGGCTTTACCTGACTGTTTACTTCATTGTAAGGCATCATTTATGGTATATTGTATGCAACATTAAGTGAGCCACGACACGAGAAAACCAACAAAGTGGTTGTGCGCCTGCGCAGACTCAGATCAGCCTGGGCATCCACCAAGTCTGATCAGACTCTTCACTAAGCGCTTAGAGGGTAGCTAAGGGTCTTAGCAACCTCCATGCCGATAGCGAAGAGTCTGCGCTGGGCGCACAACCACTTTGCTGTTTTTTTCGTGTCGCGGCTCAGGTCGTGAATTAAAATGTATCATAGCTGTAGGTATGAAAACGTACCATTTCGAACAGAGTATTCACAGACATAAGCCCTTGTTGAGTAACAGTCATCTGTTGTCCAAGTAGAGCCATCTATTACAACAAAGCAATCTTCATCTGTTGACGTGATTGTTGAAGCCATGTAGGACGGTGATTTGAAGTTGTAGCTTTTATCGTCCGACCAGAAGTAAGAGCCATCAAGTGCCCGTTGGTTCAGCCCAAACCAGGCTTCACTGGCACTACAACACAGTAGATTCATACAATAACTATCAATTTGTAGGATTAAATAATGCTGGCAGTCGGTCAGTGCATATAAATACACTAAGCTGACAATTAGCCAATGCACAAAGGAAATTAATTAGTTAAACCAGGCTGGCAACCAGTCAATACATACAACTAAACAATGTTAACAACCAGTCAATTTATAAAATATTAACCCATTCCATTCGGGATACCCCTTTAGGGGTATCTGGGCAAACAGTTTGGATCCAGATCAGGCCCCATAAACGTGGGGCCTGATCTGAGATCCAAACTGTTTGCTGCCTAGACATCATTTCTACAAGAGTTAGTCAGACCAGTATTGTCAAAATATTCTTGATTTTTGATGCAGACAACAATTTCAGCAGACAACAAAAAATACCCAGAATGCAATGGGTTAAACAATGTTGGCAGCAATTAATTCATAAAATCAAAATATGTTGACATTCAGTTCACAAACCAAAATACCATTAAACAATGCTGGCTAGTTGACATTCAGTTCACAAACCAAAATACCAGTCATTCATAAATTCAGTTAAATTCAACCATTCATTTGAATAAAATTGACCGCCAGTCAAATAATACATTTAATCATGTTATGTGGCTGTCACACAGTGACGTATAGCTTCAGCGTATGCCGATGTATGAGAAATTTAGCAAACACGCTGGTGTACGTTGAATAAGTTAGGGGTACGTTATGAACAAGTTACGAGCACGCTCAAATACGTTGGTATAAGTTGCTGTACGTCGAATGCGGTCCAAAATTTTGTGCATGCATAAAATTTTCAGCGTACGCCGACGTATTGTTTATAAGTTAGTCATAAGTTTGGTGTACGCAACAGGTAAGTTATGCGTACGTTCATGCACGTAACTTGTAAGTTAATCATACGTTGACATACGTCGGCAGCCAGCAGGTCCTTTGTGTAGCGTACGCGTAACTTATTTCTAACTTATAGGTAACTTACCTGTAACTTATACCGAACGTATCGAGAACGTATCCAACCTATGCCTGACGACCTTAGAACTTATTCAACGTGTCACGAACGCACTGAGCGTATTTAGGTAACATATCCGCCAGCGGCCTGGGCTTCAGCTATATATATTGGATACAGATCAGCAATTCATCACTTTTAAATAAGGAATCTTCTTGGACCGCTTCTGCTTGTTGTTTTGGGACTTGAGAGGGGGTTAATACTTCAGATGCCATCACAGCTGCTGCAAATGCCGCCACGGATACTACTAAAGAGGCATTGGAGTCTGCGCGAGAGAGAGAGGTTGGCTACCATCGTAGGCACGGCAGTCAGGTGATGATTGGGACGACGGTAGGCATGCAGGTGGTCAGCTGCTACCTGCAAAGTTCTCTAATTTTCGTTCTTTAGGCATGTCCATCGATCAACGTCCATTACAATAAAAAGTGTTGTAGAGAGCTGTCGCTTTACATCTGATAGTCGAAGCACGCTCCAACACGCTATACATAAGGTCGGCGTAAATTAGACTAACGTTGTGCATGCGTTTGGCATAAGACAAGAACGCTACAGATACGCTGGAAACATGCTGTTATACGCTTGTATAAGTTATGTATACGCTAGGGATAAGTTGTGAATAAGTTATTTATACGTTTCAGTACGCTATGTGTGCGGCTGCTGTTTGATATTTTAATTTATCTCCAGCGTATGCCAGCGTATTGGATAAATTGTTCATACGTTGGCATATGATGTCTGAAACGTTGTAGTGTGACAGGGCCTTTAGAAACCAAATGACTCATACAACCAATCCATAAAATTAGCGCGTCGCCATAAAACAAAATTTCCAACCATAAAACCGACAATTTACCTCCCTAAATGACCATTTAGAGTACAGTTTTCCCCTAATTAACAAGGGCTTCGCAAGCGGCGCATAATACGCCCGTTTCAATTTCCTAAAGGAGTTACAGAAAGAGCAAGATTGCAAAAGGATAGACAGGCAGACAAACAGGGGCAACCACTCTATAATAATTAACTAGAACTGTCAGCGAATCCGACTATACCCCGCTTAATTGCTTAAATCAAATGATGTTATTTTCGTAGCAAAAAGCATAAAGAGGGAGAGAAATCATTGTTACCATGTATACCAAACATGAACGGTTGCTGTGAAATCTGTTACAAAAAATTACATTATTCAAAGTCAGAAGAGAAAGAAAATTGGAAAACTATAGGGAAGAATAAGCAGGAGAAGACTGGTTATCATTCCCACAATACAACAAGTTATCATCAACATGCATACAAAAATCCCCACCCTTACTTACAGATGCATAGAAATCTTTTGCAAAAAAAATGCATTATTCAAAGTAAAGAGAGAAAGAAAATCAGACAAATACAGGGAATAAAAAGAGGAGAAGTCTGGTTCTCAATCCCACAATACAGGAAGTCATCATTAACCTGCATACCAAATATGACTAATCTAGCTTGCATGGTTGTGGAGAAATCTTTGATGAAAAAGTTCATTATTCAAAGTATGGAAAGAAAGAATATTGGACAAATACAGGGAAGAATAAGCAGAAAAAGGCTGGTTCTCAATCCCACGATACAACAGATCGTCATCAACCTGCATACCAAATAAGAGTACTCTAGCTTGCTTGGTTGTGGAGAAATCTTTGACAAAAAATTTTATTATTCAAAGTATGGAATGAACGAATATTGGAAAAATACAGGGAAGAATAAGCAGAAAAAGGCTGGTTCTCAATCCAAAGATACAACATATCGTCACCAACCTGAATACCAAATATGACTACTCTAGCTTGCATGGTTGTGCAGAAATCTTTGACGAAAAATTTCATTATTCAAAGTAGGGAAAGAAAGAAAATCGGACAAATACAGGGAAGAATAAGCAGGAGAAGGCTAGTTATTGTGGGATCAACATGTCATCATCAACCTGCATAACAAATATGACTACTCTAGCTTGCGTGGTTGTGGAGAAATCTTCGATGAAAAATTTCATTATTCAAAGTATGGAAAGAAAGAAAATCGGACAAATACAGGGAAGAATAAGCAGGAGAAGGCTGGTTCTCAATCCCACAATACAACATGTCGTCATCAACCTGTATGCCAAATATGATCAGTCTAGCTTGTATGGTTGTGAAGAAATCTTCGAGGAAAAATTTGATCAAATGGGGATGGAAGGACAGATGGAAGGACGGAGAGATGGACGGACGGACAGACAGATGTATACCAGTATACCCCCCACTTTTTCAAAGTGGGGGTATAATGACTGCAACATCATCTAAATATTTAACACATGATATACTGTTAGTATTCCAAGGTAAAGTTGGACAAGGGAGATAACCTAAATACACAAATTACACCATTTTTAGTTCTAGTTTTTTCCCTTGACAATATATTGTACAAGAAAACACGAAAACTAGCCTTTTAGAACTAATGAAAGGGATTAACTCTAAAATGAAGAAAGGGAAAGCAGCCATTTTTGTACGCGACATATCGTTAGGACTTCATTCACATTGCTATGAAGTTTTATAAAGATATCCCAAACGGTTATCTAGTTATGGCGCGTACAAGACTTACAGGGAAAAAATTAATCAAAGGGGAATAACTTCAAAAGTAAGAAAGGGGGAGCAACCATTCTTGTACGCGACACGTTCCCCCACCCTGATACATATGCCTACCAAATTTCATGAAGATATCCCGAATGGTTACTGAGTTATGGCGTGTACAAGAATGTTTACGGACGGACGGACGGACGGACGGACGGACAGCGCCACGACATAATACATCCGTTTTTTCAAAACGGGCGTATAAAAACCAGACAATTCATACAATTAAACAATGATGACTAAAGACTTCTTGTCAATTCACAACATTAAACTTACCTTGCACTAGCCATTTCACTTGCTACAAGTGTATGCGTAGCCTGATCCATCAGGTTGGCTAAGCGGCCATTGTACTGGCTGACACATGCAGCGTCGGCATCTTGCCAGTTGAGTAACCCTGATGAACCTGGTGAAACTATGTAACACTGACCATTGGCAGTATTCAGACTTCCACCGAAGGGACAATCTACAGGATCTGAGAAAAAAAAACAAATATGAGCCGCGGCATGAGAAAACCAACAATGTGGTTGTGCGCTTAGCACAGACTCAGATCAGCCTGGGTATCCCCCCAGTCTGATCAGTCTTCCCTGTCTGCATCAAAGTAGCTTAGACCCTTAGCTATCCTTAAAGTGCTTAGCGAAGAGTCTGATCAGACTCAATGTTGGTTTTCTTGTGTCATGGCTCATATATACCCTATTATTTCAGTTATAAGACAGAGGCATTTGTCCCTCAAAAGTGACCCAAAATATATAAATTTGCTGTGCTATTACATGCTCCTTTCCTTCAAAAAACAATGAATGATTTTTAAAACCCATCTTAATCTGGGCCTCTGATAACAGTTCACTCCTGAAAAGCATAAATACAGTTTAGGTGTGAATTATTATCAGTGGCGGATCCAGAGGGGGTTCAGGAGGGGGGGGGGGGGGCGTTCAAACAAACACCCTTTTCAGCCTAAATTATTTCATTTTCATGGGAAAATTCAGGAAAAATTGGTCAAACTGCACAAATCGAACTGCCGGGCCGGGTAGCGCAATCGGTAGGGTACCTGACTCGTAAGTCAGAGGTCCTGGGTTCGAATCCCGATCTGGCCACATACTTTCGTTTCTTCTTCCGCTGATTCAAGAAGGGCAGTTGTCAGTTACTGGCGAAAGTATGTGCACTTAGTACTGGTTAACCGCTTAGGAGGTCTAAGCCTGCCCAGGAATAGTGTGGTTAGGTTAACTGACCGTCCCGACATGACCTTAGTTGTTTACCGTGGACGTTAAGCATCAAATCAACCAACCAACCAACCAACAAATCGAACCCCCTTTGAAGCTAATTTGAACCCCCTATCCAAAATTCCTGGATCCGCCCCTGTATATTTTGTTCAATTACAATCAAACTTATACTTAAGAGGTCACCACTGGAGGCACACAAAACTTATTTGCTTATGACAGGTGATCCCTTAATACATGTTTATTTGAGCCGCGACACGACAAAACCAACAATGTGGTTGTGCGCCCAGTGCAGACTCAGATCAGCTTACGCCCAGGCTGATCAGAATTTTCGCTGGCCGCATAAAGGTAAGTTAGACTCTTAGCTAGCCTTTAAGCGCAAAGCGAAGACTCTGGCAAGACCGGGCAAATGCACAGGCTGATCTGAGTCTGCATTTGGCGCACAACCACTTTGTTGGTTTTCTCGTGTTGTCGCTCATTTGAATTTTACTTTGGTTCAAAGAACCCCAAAAAGGTGCTTTCTTGAATCAGGTGATCCCTTACAAAATGAACTCTTAGACAGGTTTGACTGAACTGTAAATAGGGAATTTTCTGCAAATGTTTATGGTTTCGAATGTCACCAATAATTTCCTGTTTACAGTTTGCTGAGCAAAGGTGTGTTTGGTATACAACAATGTAGTGGATTTGTATTATACTTTTAATGAAAAAAAAATCTGAAGAATGCTGTGGTTTGGTTGGTTGGTTGTTTTGGGTTTTAAAGCCCTCTGAGACAGTATTTTAGTCTATACTGGGCCATCTCCCAGAGCAAGGGAGAAAGAAAAGAGAAATGATAGACGAGAGAAAAAATATCCAAACAACCCCCACCCAAACCTATTGCAAGCACAGTCAGCCCTTGCGCTACTATTATCCAAATTAGTAGGATGCCCCGGGGCACTGAAAGGTACCCAACACCATCGCTAGACCGGACCAACCCCAAGAATGCTGTGTTTGCCTGTCTGCATACTGTTACAAAACAGAGCCATACCATAAAACTACATGCGAAGCTTATGCCACAGCCCACAACACCGGAAAAGTAATACAGTCAGCTCTCGGTATCTCAAACAATGATATCTCAAAGTACCTCTGACATCAAGACTTATAGTTTGGACATATTCCATATTTTTGTTTAAATTTCAACTCTAGTTGCTTCAAACTACTGATATCTCAAAGTAAATTTTCTGGTACCAGAAAATTTATTTTGAGATATCAGTAGTTTGTTATGAAGTTCCACTTTGAGATATAGAGAGCTGACTGTACCTACCTATATCTCACTTCTGCCAGTCACAGGCATGACAAAAAACATTTAACTGAATTCTGTGTAAGTTAATCCAATGAAATGATCTCGAGATCACAGCCCAGGGTCGGAGTGATACTCTGCTAAACCGAGATTCGATAATAGAATCAAGTCAGGTAAATTCGGACAGTGACATTGTTTCCTTCATATGTCAGTTGTTTGGAATTAACACAAAAAAATAACTGGGCAAACAGTGAAAATCCTGATGAGCCATCTCATCTGGATTTTCACTGCAATGGTATGTCCAAATTTACCTACTGTCCGAAGTTACAAGACTCAACCCTATATTAACAGCAGTCCAACAGTCCAAGTATCAACTCCAGACAGTCATTGTGGAACTATCAAATTTGCAAGCCGAAAACATCTTGCATATCTAAAATCCATCTGCTACGAAAACTGGGTTTAACATACCTTTCATACAGATTGTCTTATGTTTGGTGTTGTCATTTGATGATGTCAAACCACTTGTGCTAGCATCCATGACAGCATAGTCTCCGATTGTGGGATCGTCCAGGTTCTCATCGGTAAAGAAAGCCATGGCTTTAGAAGAAGTATACTTCCATACCCCATTATCTCTTTTAGCATTGATCCATACTGAGTCTGTTGACTTCACTGCAAAACAGAAGCAATTCACATACTGAATTAATCTTATCAAACAGGATGTAAGTGGGAGCTGGGCAGGTATGAGTGTAGATGGAGGAAGGGGGGTTGGGTGAGGGGGGTGGAAAGTGCAGTTATCTGTTCAGTTTGCTGTCAGGAAAGGTGTATACTTATATTTAGCCAATCACAGAACTTGAATTCATACCTGCTGCTACAGTAAAATAGATTTGCTGAATACTGTTATTCACTGTTTAGATTCTAGTGACGGAATGCTTCACTTAAGTTAATATCCTCTGTTGTTGTAGTCCTGGCACTGTCTTTGATTAACTGTGCATCTCACTTAACATATGACCCAATACACAGTCAACTCTTGCTATCTCAAAGTAAAAGTTCATCCCAAACTACTGATAACTCAAAATAAATTTTCTGGGACCAGAAAATTTACTTTGAGATAACAGTACTTTGAGATATCCATAGTCAAAGTGTAAAGAAAAATAGCGTGTCCAAGCTACATGTATATTCTTTGATATAAGAGGATACTTTGAGACATCAGTGTTTGGGACAAAAAGAGTCAACTGTATAAGAGCCGCGACGCGAGAAAACCAACAATGTGGTTGTGCGGCCAGTGCAGACTCAGATCAGCCTTGGCATCTAACCAGTCCGATCAGACTCTTCGCTAAGCGCTCAAAGCGTAGCTAAGAGTCTAAGCTACCTCCATGCGGACAGCAAAGACTCTGATCAGACTGGGCGGATGCCCAGGCTGATCTGAGTCTGCGCTGGGCGCACAACCACATTGTTGATTTTGTCATGTCGCGGCTCATAATCATTGTGGCACTTACATGAGAGGAGGGAAACAATCTCTGGTATTTCCTCCATATATCCAATTTCCAAGATTGCTGATGATTTTAAAGAACATTTCAAGTTCATGGCAGTATTTAAATCCCAAGTGCCACTCTGCAGCTGCAAACATGTCTGTCCATGGGCAACCCAGCCTGATTCACATCCCTTGTCTGAAATTACAGAAATGATGTCAAGATGAGTTGATACTCCTCAATGTCTGCCATTTTTTCAAAGGGGAGTAACTTTTATGACTTCCTATTTGATTCCCTGGGATATGAAACCTTCCAAAAAGGGGTCTTCTCTAAAAGGAAAAAAAATTGCTCCTACAGGAGCAAATTTTGTTCCTTTAAGAGCTGACTCCCAGTGTATCTCACTATCTCAGAGCTTCATATGTTTAGTGAGGTCTGACACTAATTCTACAATATTCTTTTTTCATTTTTCTTATCTTATCTGGACTTACACTTGCCACAGGGTACAGTTTATGTACATATCATACATTTGTACTGCCCTGCGGACAAGCTAACTTTTATAGTGAAGAGGTACAGTGTTCACCTTCCATCCAGGAGACCTGGGTTCGAATTCGGGCTGGAGACATAAAAGATTTTGAGAGTCTGAAAATGGCGCTGAACGTAAATAACTCACATGTGCATTAGAACTCCTAAAGTCTCATTTCCACAGTGGTTCTTGTAATTCTGAGACTTTGAGGAGGAATTCAATATGGAGGGGAAGAATGTCACAGGGTATATGTTAGGTATATCACACACTTGTACTGTCTTGCGGTACAAGCCGGCTTTTATAGAGACTTGGTATAGGAGGTCCAAATCTGAATCCGGGTAGGGAACATTTGAGATTTTTTAAGAGTCCATGACACAGTTTGCTTAAGCATTGCTATCTTATTAGCATGTGTTTTTTTTTGGTTTAATTATTGTTCTTATTTGAATAATTTGATACTAAAATATCTCCACATGGCTTTCAGACAGGTGAGCCAAAAACTTGTGTGGAGAGATCAGGGTAGTCACTAAGAAAATGAAAGTAAACTTACTGTAAATAACATTATTACTGCTGTCTGTCCTACTCCATATGTACTCAAAGTCATAGCCTTCTGGAAATGTTGCAGTCATGTCTGTTGCACTTTTGGTGACATCCACATTTTGATATCCCGTGATCCATGCTGTCAGATTGACGGCTGGAGCTTGTACAATAACTGGAACAGTGGCACAATCACAGACACTAATGGCCTGCTCACATGCACAGACAGTTAGCATGTATTTCCCGCTTCGAGTATAAAAGTAGTCATATGATGACGAGGTTCCACTGACTTCAATTTCTGATTCTGTGTCTCCAAATTTCCATTTTATTTGGTCGATAACTCCCAGAGTGGTGCTAACTTGAAACGGATGAGATACACCGTATTCCAACTCTGGTATATACTCCAGCTGCATGCCAGAAGTGACGTACACTATGTCCGCTGATGGAAGGTAGGTTTTCTTCGTACTACAGCTTGCTGAACTTGACGAATACGGACAACAACCTGCGATGGTCGATCCAGCTGGGGTGGTTCCACAGAGGCAGTAGTTGTCTTTGAGGGTGGTGTGCCATTTGTTTAGGGAAAAGCAATATTCCTGGCACAGGGTCGCTGTTTTCATGATCTTCATTTCGGAAAATTCGACCGGCTTGTTGTCACCGTCAGTTTCATCCAGGTAGCAAGAATAAAAACTGGAAGCACCTGATGAAGACAATGAGATACTGTATTAACCCTTAGAGTGCCAAAACAGCAGACAATAAAATATATGTCTGCAAAATTTCAAAAAAATTGTTTTGTACAAGCTATATTATATTGAGGATTCCAAGACTTAAGTGGGCAAGCAGTGTAGATCTAAATGAGGGGGCTCATAATGAGCCGCCTCATCTGGATCTTCACTGCTTGCAAATTCAACTATTTTCATTTATTTTTGGTGTGTAAAGTGTTAATTCAAATAAACACTTCAACTCTGATAACTGCTCTCTTCATTTAGAAGATGCAATACTCATGGGGTGTTACTGAAAATTACCCTAAAATTGAACTGCATGTATCACACCGGCTAGGCAGCAATCAAAAATGCTCATGCAGTCGACAAATGCGGATCAAAAATCATTAGAAACAGCATTTTCGATTGCAAATTGCCGCCAATTTGTAATCGAAAACGCTGTTTCTACGTTTTTTGAATGGCGTTAATCAAATGTTATGAGCGTTTTTGAATGCCACTTACCCGGTGTGCGTATGTAGCAATTAAGGCTAATGGGTACAGCTACACTATCAGGAAAGCAACTCTGCCATTACACTTTTGTCTCTCTCTCTTTTCTATGGAGATCAGCTTTTAAATGCCAAAACTTGCTTCTCAGGAGCAAACACTTTCATTAAGTAGCAAGCCCCTTTCGTATTTAAGGGTCTGGTGCCAAGAAACACAAACAGGCTTTAGTCACCATGGGAAAACAGCAGTGTACCCATCCGCCTTACAGTGTCAGATAATTGCTTGTGGAGTTCCAAGTAGAGCACACTGTGATCAGACTGCTCTGATCTGGGTCTAAACTGTTTGGTCCGATATTCTTACACAGAACAGGGGCCGTATTCATAAAGCCACTTAAGTCGTTGCTATGCTGTTGCTAAGGCTAAATTTCTTAGAAGGAGATTCCCTACAACTATGAAATTTGCTCTGGAGGAACAGTCTTACCAAGACTGTTCCTCCAGAACAAATTTCATAGTTGTATGGAATCTCCTTTATAGATATTTAGCCTTAGCAACAGCATAGCAACCACTTAAGTGGCTTTATGATACGGCCCCAGGATTCAAACTGACAGAAACTATTTACCTGTAATCACAAGAAAAGCTGTACCGGTACATTGCACACATAGCATACTGATTAACCATTTTTTGACCAGTGGACTTGTCCATTCTTATCATTCAGATAATCCCATTACTAGTTTTAGGGGTTTCTGGTGAATATTTTCACTTTTATTGTACTTTGCATAGAAATGCCTGTAAGCAAACAATGTAGACCCTGATCAGACGCCGCGTATCCGGGTTGGGCCAGCTGGCAACTGGAAAACTCTCTGTCAACCCAGCAGTAAACGTGTACCTTTTTTGAATCGGCAGTGAAAGGAGAGGGACAGGCTTTGCCTTTCATATGCTGTACCCAAGATACAGCAGACCTCTATCCCCACTGCCCCTACGGCCAGAAGGCTGTGGGAGACTTTTACCTTTACCTTAAATTATACCGTGCACATATTTAATCACTTAATTTACTTTATTTTACTCTTAATTGCACTTTTAATCTGCATTAAACTTGGCGTAAACACTATGAAAAAACTTGACATTAAAAATACAGCTATGTGAATATTATATTCTACCAATACAGCTATGTGAATATTATATTCTACCTTCCATGTGAACATCTGAACTGTTTCTAAAGCTTCTGAAATACTGAGAGTGACCTAAACCTAAATCCCTGGAAACTGTATATTCTATATTCTGCTTACAGCTGTGCATACATGCCGTAAGCTCTGGGTCCGGGCATGTGCTCGGAAGCAGCCAATCAGTGTGCTATATTTTGAGTTTCAGATTGTACTCAAGTTTTATAACCTTAGCTCCTGTATTGCAGTCTGTGAGATCTGAGGAGTGTTTACGTGAGATAAAATCAAGTGAGACTCTCACAAGCTTTTTAAAAGCTAATCTTGATAAGTTTAAAACATTTAATTTGGCATCTTTCTTCAAGAAGCAAGTATAACAGTATGCAGTTCTTGTTAAGTTTTTCTTGATTACTCAATCAAATTTACGTATTTCAAGAAAAACTAAAAACGAACTGTAATACTGGAATAAAAATTCCATGGATGGCGGTGTTTTACCTGTCAGTGTACTAGCACAAAACAGTGCTAAACCTGAAAACTCAAAGTAAGTTTAAACCTACAACCCCACCCCACCCCATCCCCGCCACCAGCAGCAACAACCTTGATACCCGAAAAGTAATACCTTTGTCTTGATCTGCTAGTTGCAGGCCAGGGGCCGTATTCATAAAGCCACTTAAGTCGTTGCTATGTGGTTGCTAAGGCTAAATATCTATAAAGGAGATTCCCTACAATTATGAAATTTGCTCTGGAGGAACAGTCTTTGTAAGACTGTTCCTCCAGAGCGAATTGCATAGTTGTCGGGAATTTCCTTCAAAGAAATTTAGCCTTAGCAACAGCATAGCAACCACTTAAGTCGTTTTATGAATACGGCCCCAGATAAAAACAAGACTTTTTAATACTATGCAAAAACTGCAGTGTTAAAAATAAGTGAAATCTGAAAATCTCATTGGAATTGGTCCTGAAATGGACAAAAAGTAAGATTTTTATTATCTCACTTAAGTGAGACTTAGTGTGAACCCCTGTGATTCTTGTTGATATCCTATAATATCATTTATTTGAGTTTTTGGGCAATATATACTCACTACAATTCCTCGGAGGTATTCCGTGTTTTATACAGAATTTCTGTGGCACACTGGGCAAACTGCCAGCTCGCTTTGCTCGATGGTTTACAGAGGTTAGTAAGTGACTATCATCTTCTACAGTATTAGTAGACAAAAGCACAAGCACATTAGTGAAATAAACTCAAACATAAAGTCAGTGAAACATAAACTGAAACAAGCAAAAAGCAATTAAACAAAAGCAACAGAAAAAGAAATGAGCAACATTGTGAGAAAAGGTAACTTTTGCATGGGTTGTGGATGCGGATGTCTCTTCCTTTGTGACAGAACCCCCTTTGCCCGATCATTTACATTCCTGTGTAAACAGACAAAAGATCAGATCAACCTGCACAGAATGTGCAGGTAGATCTGAGCCTTTGCTGTTTAATGTTATAAGTTTCCTGAGGGGCATAGATTGTTGACATGATCAGGAATGACTGTGATCAGCTGTCCTGCTGCTCAGGCTGATCTAAGTCATGGGATCTTGGCAAGTTATGTCACCTTTTTTCATGATGTAGCTCTTGATACACATTTGGAAGTTACAAACATTTTCAGTACCAATTAAGCAACTCTCCATATTTTATCTCTTTTCGTTTTTTTTTTGTATTTTTTTTAAATGTAGGCTTACAAGCAACTGATTGATGAAAGCTGCCATACATAACTGAACCTGTAAAAAGTACACAAAAATGATGCACCCCAAAACTGTCTTCTTAGGGGTAAGGAGTCAAGTGGGGATGCCTCTTCCTTTATGGTGCATTACAGGGATCTGCCACTAGTATAGGTTCACTTGTCATCTCTAAGATTATTGTGATTAGGTGTTATTTTCAGGACCTAAGTACATCTGAAGGCTAAGCCAATTTTGTCAAAGTTTCATTACATCAAAAGCACATCAACTAATCAAGAACTTAAGGGATCTTCAGGCAGATAGTTCATATGAATAGCTAAGGTTCTGAGGTAGGCAAATTATATGAAGACAGTTTTCTAAACACTACCCTTAAACTGTAGAAGAGACCCCATTTCCTTCCTTCTGGACTGTTTTTTTTTTACTGGAGATGTTATATGAACACATTTAAAGATTAAAGAGCTGAAATCAGAACAGGAAGATTGTCAAAGAGAAATACTGATTTGTTACAAAGGTCTCATCAACCAGTGTTGTCAACTTGAAGGAGAAATATTGATTTGTTACAAAGGCCTCATCAACCAGTGTTAAGACTGTCAACTTGAAGGAGATATATTGATTTGTTATAAAGGCCTCATAAACCATTGTTAAGACTGTCAACTTGAAGGAGATATATTGATTTGTTACAAAGGCCTCATAAACCAGTGTTAAGACTGTCAACTTGAAGGAGATATATTGATTTGTTACAAAGGCCTCATAAACCAGTGTTAAGACTGTCAACTTGAAGGAGATATATTGATTTGTTAGAAAGGCCTCATTAACCAGTGTTAAGATTGTCAGTAAAATAAAGGCCTCAGTACTGAGAGTGGTAGAAGAACAGTGTAGCTCATCTGAACAAATCACAATGGCAGTTTGGTCAAACAAATATATTCTTACATCAGCCATATGTTTGAGATCAAATGCTTCAGATCACTTCAAATATACAAGCAATGAGATCAGAAAATATGATCTTTTAAAAACTGTGAACAAAGACTTAAACATAGAAGTCTCTGTCCTTCATCTCAGAGTCATGTAGGAGTGGATGGGATTCAGATTAAATGACAATAATCAATTCAAATTATAGTCAAGACAGGCATTAAGATTATGGAAATATGAGACTTTATGACCTTTCAAATATATAACAGTCATCAAATATACCAGAACACACTCAATTTCTGAAAAGATGGAAATATAGCAACTTTATCAATGTTATCAATGATGTCAATGAAAGTTCTCTGTTGGTGATCTCAAGCTTCAATGGATGGAGGTAGAATGATACTGCAGAAAGAAATCATCTATAATTGGACCAACCAGCCAAGATTTCAATAAATACATACTGGTACCTTTCAAGCATTTAATGAGTACATTTAGTACCGGGCAAAATCAAATGATATGGTCTACCGCTGCGCAACAAATAAACTGAACCAACCATGCAGTTTGGAAAATAAGGCTCAAAAGATCTAAGTTCATGTCTGATCCTCTGTCCTGATCTTGCGATGGATGGATGACTTGGGATTTACATCCTTTTCAACAGTATTTCAGTCATATCAGGATGATGGGAGGGTGATAATGGAAGGCTGTGCGCAAATGGGCCCCATTTACAATTGAGAAGATTTTGCCTCCAACCGGGCTCAAACCCAGGACTGCTAGATCAGCAGGCCTGTGCTTAACATACTGAGCTACCAGGGGCCATATTCATAAAATGACTTAAGTGGTTGCTATGCTGCTGCTAAGGCTAAATTTCTTTGAAGGAAATTCCCTACAACTATGCAATTTTCTCTGGAGGAACAGTCTTACAAAGACTGTTCCTCCTGAGCAAATTTCGTAGTTGTAGGGAATCTCTTTCATAGAAATTCAGCCTTAGCAACAGCATAGCAACCACTTAAGTCATTTTATCTTGTAATATAATTTACATCAACATACGACTTCCAAAGCTTGTAAAAGCCAAAACACTGCTTTGATTGCAACAGATCTTTCTGAAATTTGTTCACAAACCGAGCTAACATTTAATTTACATAAATAATACAAGCAGCATCAAGAGGAGCTAACTGTGTCAGACATCAACATAGTGCTGCAGTAAACTAATATTACACCTACGAAGCTGAAAGTGAACATAGATTTTGGCAAGCTGCCAAGCAATAAAAAAGAAACAATAATTTGGCAAAATGCCAACTGTATAATGACTTTAAGTGAACAAATTTAAAAATGTAAGCTAGTATTTTGCCTACAACAGCTAAAAATGAATGTTACCTTTTTTAAATCTGTAGAACCACTCACTAATTAAACCTAAAGATATATATATATATATTTCATGCTTTAAACGGCTCTTAAGGTGCTTAACTCATGCACGTTATAATAGACAATTTTGCTTTATCATAATTTTTTTAAATGGGAAAGTTTTAAGAAAATTGACACATATAAAATGTTTGTAACTCTCAAAATTTAATCAAGATTTCAAAAGCATTACAATAGATGTACAACAGATTTAAACCCCATGTCACCAGCCCTGTCTGCCATGTTAGATACTGTGCAAAGTATGAATAGAAAAAAAGCTAAAATTCCATATAAATCCATCAACAAATTGCATTATAAAACCTTAATAAAAACATGACTTTTGAGTGTATAAGTGCCACGTGACCTGCATTCCAGTCCATTACCATCAACCCTAAAACTCTACAAATATCCTATTACCATATGCCACAAAATTTCCAGTTTCAGTTAAATTGCATTTAAATATTCTTATCACCAGAAACTCTTTAACTTATCCCAAGCGTATGTAAATTTTGAATCACCTTCATCACCTTCATCCTCGGCACGTCGTCGTCTAATATGACCCGATATTAAAACATCATAATAGTTCGGAGCCTGACTCTGATCTTTAAACCTTTCATTCTGAGCTATTTCTGGTTCAAATGATAAACCAGGCTCTGTAAAACATGGGAAAATTATAAATCTGTATGTTCAAAAATCTGATTTTTAAGAACCATCAACTGAACTCATTTATGAGACACTTGGAGTAACTTAAGATGCCAAATATTAAGTATTGAACTTTCTTTGTTTGGGTTATAAGACTTATAGCTCAATATATTCTGGTAAACACTTGACTTGTTATTCATACTTTCAGAACAATTCATAATAATGAATTTCACATAACATTTCAAACTTATTTTGTTTCTCTGATAATAAAACAGGAGACAATATTTTGCAAAATGAACCTGTATTTTTTATTTGTTACCAAATAAAATATTTCAATGAATTGTGAGTTTTGAATTTGTCATCAGGAATATTATTTATAACTGCAGTATAGAAATATCAGGTGACTGAAATTCTATGTTAAGGTGGCTGCAGATGTGTGTGTCCTACTAGACTAAGTATATGGCCAGGTTTCCAAGTGTAATGGAATAATTATTTCAAGATTTAATGTCATCCAATACCAGCCATCCCCACCCCAAAAGTGGCAATACACATCTTTAGAAGTTCTCCCAATTTCAAGGATTACTGATCAAATTTACAGTGGACAGCAATATTTTTTCTAGGACTTACATTCAACCCTCAGTATGCAGATATGTTAAGCTGTATCCCTCAATTGTGCTTTTTGAAATCTGGCTAACATATTTCAAACTTCTACGTGTTAGAAAGCTAACAATCATGCAAAATATGACAGTGCACAGTATATAGGATATGGTCTGCTTGTTGGTATACAATATCTGAATTTTCAGAAGGTAATGTCTACTTGAGCCATGAAATGACAAAACCAACAAAATGGCATGTGCGTCAAGGGAAGAACTCAAATCAGCCTGGGCATCAGCCCAGTCTGATCAGAGTCTTTGTTCTCAGCATGGATGTAGATAAGACCCTTAGCTACTGTCTAAGTAAACCATGAACACTCTGTTCTGACTTGGCAGCTGCCCAGGCTGATCTGAGTCTTCATTGGGTGCACATGCCACTTTGTTGGTTTTGTTGTGTCAAGGCTCATTTTTTCTGATATTTTTTCTTAAGGTTAATGGATACACCTCCATGCTTGACATTTTTGATAAGGAAAGATTTTGTGACTTCCACTTAGCTTCTGTGGAATATGCATTCCTTCCAAAATTGGTTACCCTTAAAGCAAAAGCTTATCTCAGGAACAGATTTCCTTTCAGAGGAGCTCCCAATAAAATGCAAGACAAATTCTTCTCAGTTAGAATTACTACCCCTAGAAGTGTACCCATTTGCCTTCAGCTCTATCTTCTACTATACAACCAACAAGAAGACCATCTTTTTAAAGAAGTTTATACAATATATAAATCATGCAAGTTACTCTTTATTTCATATTGCAAGTTATGTTACATGTGTGCTAATAAAGGGCATGACAACAACATCTGAGTTAATGATAATTATTTTGGATACATTTCTTTTTTTTCCAAAAAGACATGTTGTATAAAATTAATATTCCAGTGAGATGCCATAAAATTCCTGAGGTTTACTATGGAGACAATGAAATGCAAATATCCAAAAGTTATAAGAAAGTAATCTCCTTAATTAAGAGCTCTCTCCTTTGTTGTCATGTTAATATACTCTCCTTTGTTGTCATGTTAATATACTGTGCTCAATATTATACAAAACATAATTCACTGCATATAATATACAAAACTACAGCTGAAAAACAAGAAATCATTCTCAGGAGACTACAAACAATATATATCATTTCTAAGAATAAATTATTTGAGATTTTTTTTTCTTTTTAATTATTCAAATTTTACATCCTACCAGCTATTGGTGACATCATTATAGTCATGGTGATGACAGTGACATCACTGTGTCATCACCATGATGTTATGTTGACATCATAATGACAACACAATAACATCACTAATAGCAATAGCAAGTAAAATCTAAATAATCAAAACAAAAATTTTTCTCAAACAAATTCTTCCTTCTTAATTCAAAGTTTACAGTGTTAAATCAAAACTATGCTAATATCAGCATGGGCTGTGTCAAGCAAATATGTGCAAAAAAACATCAAACATTTATCTTCACCAGCCTGTGCATCTCTTCACTCTGACAAGGAGCATCGCTATCTCATACACAGCCTCTACAATGCTTAGAGACTATAGACAGCAAAGCCCTAATTCAGACTGCAAGAGCTGAGAGGCTAATCTTGATTGTCAACATTCACATAGCCTGTAGATCACATATTTGCTTGGTGTACCCCAATAGCAAAATCAATGTTAAGATTCTACAGAAGCTCAGTTGGCAATTGTTTGCCACAATACATGAAACTCATGAACAAGAAGGCCATGGAATTTGACAATAATTCTGCGTTCCTGCGGTTTTTAATCTCTATGAAAATGTATGATAACAAGGTTGCTCATTAAAATCACCTTCGCAAAACAGGTCTAATAAGGCCATGCAGGAGAAGATATATATGCATAGGCTTACTATCAAATCCTGATATACTGATGAATGTATGGCATGTATATATGTGTACTTTTTAAAAGTTCAAAAAATATTCTTTAGACCAATGAGGCCATAAAAGTAAAGAAACTTTGGAATTCATTCTCTTATTCTTGAAATTTCGATTAAAACCCATACCTATCTAATGCTCTGCTTTATCTGCATTTTCAACTGGCACATTCTACTTACTAAAATATGGCCTGATTTGCATTTTCATCATTCACAAGCATGTAGTGACGGCTCTTATTGTCAACTGGCTTTACAGGGGTTTATGGAAAACAATTGTTATCTCCCTTGGATAAAAATGGAATACAGCTTTGCAGTTGAGTCTAAATTGTAATGGTTTTCACTTATTTGTGTATAAAATTGTAAAAACTGCAATTTTTGAAATTTCCCAATTTTTTGTAGACTCACTGCAAAATTGTACACCAAAATGATAAACAGGGAAACTACTCTCTCACAACAGATAGAGGTCAAATTCATTCTCAAATACTTGAAATCACCTTAATATGCACCAACTAGAATCAGCACTTCAGAAAAGAGGGAAGAATTTGCTGAAAATTGTGAGATAATTTTTCTTATTTTCCTCAAAAACATATGTTGTGACCCCTCATCTGAACCACCTCATCGAGGTGGTTCAGATGAGAGGTCACAGCATATATTTTATACAGATAAACCACCAATTATCCCTAATTATCATCAAATACTTGATCTTATCTAGAGCAGCGACTAAAATGGCTCATACCTTTACAGGTTCCATCATTGTCCAGTTCATAAAAGCCGGAGGAACAAACACAAGCATCGCCGGCACACTCAGAGTTTTCTGGAGCACACTGGTAACTATCAGTACAGGCCTCATCCAGAGGAAGTTCTGAAAATTATAAATGATTTGCATTACATGAAAAAGGTCTTCAAGATTTGTGTCTGCATATAGGCACTTGAAGTTCTGTACTCAAAAACCCGTAATAAACATATTACCCCACCCATTATGATAAAGCCATATAGTGGCCATTTGGAAATGGCTATATTATAGGTCAGTAATAATGTTCTTTTTTGGACGTTTTTGACAGAACTTCAAGTGCCTGTGGTGTATGCTAAAAATGCCCATATCACCCTGAGCACCCTCACGGTATGGGCATCTGCACAGTGATGTGTTCTCACATTTTACTTTTTAAATTCCCCAGGATTAATGGACTGAATAATGTGAAAATGAATGACTGATAAGAGTGCATGGGTGTACAGCCTGATCACAGTCTTCCATGTTTGCACATGCAAAAATTGACTTTCCGATGTAACACCAAGCAAATCAATCTTCATCTTGAGCATCTTTTCATATTCTATTATGTATTTTAACTTCATATACATGTAATCTCATCATATATCTACTTTAAAATGTGCGCATGAGGGAAAGAATCCCTCCGCAAAAGAGTAAATTAATTCCTTTAAAAGATTTCTCTAAGAGAATGGGAGAAAGCCTCTTCTTGGTAAGAATAATAGACATTGAAGGAATTCCCATTCACTGTAAACAAACTTACTTTCTAGACAGGTTCCCGCTGGTTCTTCTCCAGTACTGTCATAGTGGGTTGATATACACTCACACTGTTTAGAGTCAAGGTTACAATAGGAGTTGTTTGGTGCACACATGCTGTCCATGGTGCAACTCTCACCCAGCCCCACCTCTGTAACAGAAGGTAGCTTGTTATCAAAAACGTATAACTTTAAGCATCAATTTGTACTGTATAAAAAAAAACAGGGTGTAAAGTAAGTTTGTAGAATTCATGTTTTAAATCTTAATATACTGAAATATAACATGTAACTAAAAAGATTAACATATTCCTTGAAACTTAAGTATATATGACTCTATTGTGTTGCGGATAAAGGTTTTTTTTCCACAATTTATACCCGTAACTATTTTCTCAAAGAAACAAAAATATCTGCTCCTTTTATGGCTTCAGTTCATTTACAAGAATACACTTTTCTTATCATAATATGTTCCTTTTGGTCACTGAAAATGACATATATTTTAATCAAGTTTACAAAAGTATAGCAAAGTCAATGTGTATTTGGACAAATTGATAACAGATCTTCTAAACTCATGAAATAACGTCTTGTGTCAAAAACCATTTATTTAATTGTAGAATTTATAATCAACAGTATGTAATGTCTTCATCAGACTTATTACAGCCCACATCACAGGGCAGAAACAGACTTAAATTCAAATTTCATACATTAACACTGTTTGGCTAGAAGAAAATACCATGTCATTTAAAGCAGCTGATGAACTTACAGCCACAGAAAGCTTAGCATAACACCACATATAAAAGCCTTATAACAGCGAATGCTTTTTCACTGAACACAAGCACAGAGATAAACTAGAAATGTTTTTCAGAGAAAAACTGATGTCCCCCCACCAGCCCATTTCCCATCCCCACAAATGAATAAAAAGCCTGAACAAGTAAAATATCTAGACAAGTTTGGAGAAAATCCATCCACTGGTTCTTAAGATATCCTACATAGATGACTATGACCTTGAAAATGAGGTCATCGTCACCAAAATCAAATCACCTCTTAAACTTGTCCAAATGATTTATCCATGCAAGATTGGTGAAATTCCATCCATTGGTTCAGGAGATATAGTGGGTACAAGAAAATGTCATGTAAGTCCTCCAGTGACCTTGAATATGAGATCAAGGTCACCAAAATCTAATCAGCTCTTAAACTTGTCCCAATGATGTATGCATGCAAGTTCAGTGAAATTCCATCCATTGGCTCAGAAGATTTAGTGGGTACAAGAAATTGTCATCTAAGTCCTCCAGTGACCTTGCAAATGAGGTCAAGGTCACCAAAATCTGATCAGCTCTTAAATTTGTCGCAATGAAAAAATTATGATATATCCCTGAAATTTTTGAGAAATTCCATTCATTGGTTCAGGAGATATAGTGGTTACAAGAAATTGTCATCTAAGTCCTCCAATGACCTTGAAAATGAGGTAAAGGTCACCAAAATCTGAAAACCTCTTAAACTTGTCCCAATGATGTATCCATGCAAATTTGGTGAAATTCCATCCATTAGTTCAGGAGATATCACGCATACAAGAAATTGCATCTAAGTCCTCCAGTGACGTTGAAAATGAGGTCAAGGTCACCAAAACCTAATCAGCTCTTAAACTTGTCCCAATGATGTATCCATGCCAGTTTGGTGAAATTCCATCCGTTGGTTCAGGAGATATAGTGGGTACAAGAAATTGTAATCTCTGTCCTCCAGTGACCTTAAAATGAGGTCAAGGTCACCAAAATCTAATCAGCTCTTAAACTTGTCCCAATAATGAATCCATGCAAGTTTGGTGAAATTCCATCCATTGGTTCAATAGATATCACTGGTACGAGAAATTGTCATCTTAGTACTCCAGCGACCTTGAAAATGAGGTCAAGGTCACCAAAACCTAATCACCTCTTAAACTTGTCCCAATAATGTATCCATGCAAGTTTGGTGAAATTCCATCCATTGGTTCAAGAGATATCGCGCATACAAGAAATTGTCATCTATGTCCTCCAGTGACCTTGAAATGAGGTCAAGGTCACCAAAATCTAATCAGCTCTTAAAACTTGTCCCAATAATGTATCCATGCAAGTTTGGTGAAATTCCATCCATTGATTCAAGAGATATCAGGCATACAAGAAATTTTCATCTAAGTCCTCCAGTGACCTTGAAAATGAGGTCAAGGTCACCAAAACCTAATCACCTCTTAAACTTGTCCCAATAATGTATCCATGCAAGTTTGGGGAAATTCCATTAATTGGTTCAAGAGATATTGCGCATACAAGAAATTGTCGTCTATGTCCTCCAATGACCTTGAAAATGAGGTCAAGGTCACCAAAATCTAATCAGCTCTTAAACTTGTCCCAATAATGTATCCATGCAAGTTTGGTGAAATTCCATCCATTGGTTCAAGAGATATCGTGGGTACAAGAAATCTGTCACAGGGACGCCGACGCCGACGCCCGGGATCCGCACTGAAAACAATATGTCCCCCCTCACCTTTGGTGGGGGGACATAAAAATGTACAAGATAATTATATGCACTGGTATTATTCTGATGCACTGGATTTTGTAAAACTGACAACAACCTTCTGGAATAGCTCTTCTCTCCTTTCTTTCGTGTATTCCTTTTTTCCAAAGGATAACTAGTCAGAACTTATTGCTCAAACCATATGAGCCGCGACGTGACAAAACCAACAATGTGGTTGTGCGCCCATCGCAGACTCAGATCAGCCTGGGCATCCGCCCAGTTCAATCAGACTCTTTATTAAGAGCTCAAATGGTAGCTAAGGGTCTAAGCTACCTCCATGCGGACAGCGAAGACTCTGATCAGACTGGGCGGATGCCCAGGCTGATCTGAGTCTGCGGTGGGCGCACAACCACATTGTTGGTTTTGTCGTGTCGCGGCTCATATATTATTTAGAAGTACCTCCAAAATGATTAAACAACATATTTTTGTTTTTCTAGGTGAAGATTCAATACCTTAAAAGTCTCAGCAAAAGTTGCTGGCTGTTTCACCATGGGAAATTTCATTTTCCCATGGCTAAAAGGCAAAAGCCATGCGTAAAATTTTGGCTACACCAAACCTAATAATTGGGAAAAAATATTTTCCAATAAAAGTATTTCACTATTTAATATAACATTTCATACACTACTATTTGTTCCACCCAACACAGCCATAAATTTTTTACATAAATGGCAACAATATTTCAAAGAACTTTCAGTGCTGGCTATGGCTTGATTTTTCAGCAGTTAGCCAGGCCATAACATTTTGCCCATAGGCCAAAAACTTTTGTTTGCACCTCAATTTTCTGAAAATTGGCAACCACATTTTAATTAAATTTAAAACTTTTTGATAAATCAAATGATTTCTCATGCTGGTTCATGCCAAGTAATTAAATGAAGTAATTCTGATGAGGTAAAGTCAGGTAAATTCAGATAGCAGGTTTATTCGGACAGTGACATTGTTTCCTTTATATGTCAGTTGTTTGAAATTAAAACAAAATTAACTAGGCAAACAGTGAAAATCCTGATGAGAAGGCTCATTATGAGCCGTCTCATCTGGACTTTTACTGTTTGCAATGGCATGTCCGAATTTACCTGCAGTCCGAAGTTACCCGACGCTACCCTATATAAGCCCCACTAGTGTTGTACAGGTCATCAATAATAATAATCAGAAGGCGGAAAATTTTGCCTCACCAACTGTTTCATCACAGTTATGGAAACGTCTATTTTTATTTATTTTTTTATTTCCAATAGCACAACTGCAAAGCCTTAATAAACACCAAATTGGCACACTAAAGTCAAGTCATGTAAATTCGGATAGCAGGTAAATTCAGACAGTGACACTGTTTCCTGTCAGTTGTTTGGAATTAACATCAACTGAGTAAATAGTGAAAATCCTGATGAGACGGCTCATTATGAGCCATCTCATCTGGATTTTCACTGTTTGCAATGGCATGTCCAAATTTACCTGCTGTCCGAATTTAACTAACTTGACCTTAGTGAATTAGCAGTTACTGCAAAATGAAATATGCATTTGAAAAATAAATTATAATGAATAATGCATAAATGAACTCATATACCAAACCACCTGAAATGTGTTTTCAGCATAGCATTTAAGGTCTTGAGTTAGAAATGAAAAATAAAATTAATTCATTCAATGCAAACAAAATAAATGAAAAATGAAACACTGGTTAAGTCCTGCAAAACTCTCATTCTTAGATACACGAGCAAATGACAAACTCATCACAAACATGCAAGTCTAGTAATTTTATTTGTTCAACCGCACATACAGATACTTTATTCATTGACAATGAAATATGCAACTGCAATTAAGCTTAATAAAAACTGACTACAGTTTCAGATGAGCATGTATATTTGGAATCAAAATAGGGTAGTGGGATCAAAATAAGGTCGTCTTATTTTCTCATTTGAAATATGACACTGGATCTAATATGTAGGGGTAATTCCAAGTACATCTGATAAAGCATATGATTTTGTGAACAGAAACAAGAAAATATCCTGTTCCATTCATTCCGAAATTTTATATTACCTGGGGTGGGTGGGGGTTCTGAATTATTTCAAATTAGAGATACAAGCAAAGGCAAAACTTATTAGATGCACACAGCTGCAGCAGTTTCATGCAAGCTCTTAATTCAAATTATCTCTTCAGATGATGAAAGCAAGCCATTACTTAACACGCCAACTTACTACTTTCACATTTGCCACCCAGCTGTGTATCCTTGTCGGTGTCATAATAACCACTCTTACATTTACAAACTTTTGATGGACCTTCAACACATTCTGAGTTTTTTGCAACACATGCAGCATCAAGGTCACAAGGATATCCTAGATCTACCTCTGAAATAGGGTTGTGAGTAGTTGATTACTACAGTCAACTCCCGATATCTCGAACATTGATATCTCAAATTATCTTCTTATATCAAAGAATGTTTCTCCTATTTTTATTTACATTTCAACTCCTATTACCTCAAACTTATGATACCTCAAAGTAAATTTTCTGGTACCAGAAACTTTACTTTGAGATATCAGTAGTTTTAGCTGAAATTTGACTTAGAGATATCAAGAGTTGACTGTATATTTCTTTGGTAATAAGATGGGAGTTTCAATCCCAAAAATCTCGATTTTTTGGGATTGTTTGAGAAAGGAAAAAGGTTTTCTTTTCCATGTTTTTAGGAAGGGAAAACTCTGCCATCTCATTGCTGAATTTCCTTAGACTGATTTAGATATTTGTTGATATTCTAGAGATAGAAAAACACTATTTCATAGCTGAAAAAATATGGCAGCAGGTGCAACACTGTCTTACAGCAACTACTTACTGATTTTTTAAAAAAAAATTATGCTTTGACAATGACATCATTATGATTATAGGAAAATTTTTTATGTAAGTACAACCTAAATGGATAAATGTGTGGCTAGCAGGGTTACAGAAATTTTTAAATCCAAATCGGTCTGGACGGCCGATGATGTCATACGAATCCAAAATAGACACGAAAACTAATGACTACACTGTGTATTCCACAATAAAAAAAAATCACGAAAACTAATGACTACACTGGAGCGCCGTTATAACGCGGGTGCCAGGAGACATAAAATCGAACTGCTTTATAAGTGAAATCGCGGTCTAATGACATCGGCCTTGAATCCCCCACCCACTAATGAAAACCGCATGTTTACATTGTTCGTAGCCATAACCAGGTAGAAAAAACATATATACTGCTTGCCTGACACAAAGGAAATCATCGCTGAAGTAGCCATTTAGTCCACATGTTCTTACTTATCATGAAAAATGCGCTTTAAAGCACAGAGACAGTCAGACCGACAGTGAAAGTACACATGCTGTACCAATCAGACATCCTCGCCGATCTTCGATATACCGAATTGGCCGATGTATTACGATTGACATATTTTTTACTGTATTCGAGTTAATGCCCTTGAAATGTGAATATACTTGCAAAAAGGTACCTTCAGACGAATAAAAAAAAAAATTTCTGCTCGAGAAATGACGTCGGCTAAAAAAACCTGACCAGCCTGCACATAATCAAGTCAGGTTTAAATTTTCTTTTTGCTAGTCAAATTCTTTCCTTATGCTATCTTTCAAAGTATACAGTAACCTTACATTGCACAGCCTTTTTCCGTGCGTCGGCATGTGTATGTGTGTATTACGAGTTGTGCAACACCCTTCGCCGCTGGCCAAAATTGTGACACATGCTAATTAATGAAGATTTCTAAAAACATTATTAGTGTTCACACCTTGGCAAGACGATCGACACTATAGCTGTTTACAGCAGTGCGTGATTATTGGATTAATATTGCTAAAATCCAGGTAATCATGTCATGATACATCCGCAAATTGTGTTTTTTTCGGACCGAAAAAAACCCCTGCCTTATGACATCTGAATCGGTTTTTCGAACTCAAAATCGGTCAGAACCGACAAAAATTCTGATTTCTGTAGCCCTGGTGGCTAGAGGTTAAAGACTACGAAATGTGAAGGAAAAAAAAAATTACTACTATATTTGCTGTAATGAGTGCACAATGCACTTAGAATTTTCATATTCTGCTGATATTACATGTACTTCTTTGAACAATGATCAATTAAGGTCACATAAAATGTTACAAATATTATATTTTATTCAAAGATTTTGTCATTAGCACAGAATTCGAATTACTAATGGTTTCATTTTATAGTGTAAACTAGTTTACTGATTATCTAAGTCGAAGAAGTGATGTAGTTTCTTTTAAACTGCATCTGCTGTGCAGTAGTAAGGACACTACTGAGAACAAAAGCATGTGCACATAATGAGACATTGAAAAAAAAATCTCAGAAAAACAACCCTACGGGGCACTTATTAGAGCATGTCCCCTTAATACGGCAAGTATGGTGAACAAATATAATCTACTTTTGTGCAAAAGGATGCTATGTGTAATAGTACTGTTAGTATTGCAGAGAACCTCACTAATCTGACTGCACAAGCTTATTTTAAGCTAGCTCTTTTAAAGAATGTGCTTGAATTTGTTGGCAGTTATTAAATGTTGCTTAGTTACAACAAAATGAAACAAATTTTATTTAAGGACTGATACTGTTTAGGCAACTGCCTAGCCACAGGGACAGTACGAGTACTGAAGACTCAAGATTGCCTCAGCTTCATCTGATCCATATGCACCAGTCCATTTTTATAATAAGCCACAGTCTCACCATCAATTCTCAAGAGAGAGGTGCTCTTATGGCATAGTGTAAAACTAGACTGGCCCCTCAGGTCTGATCAGCCTTCACTGTCTGTGGCATGCACTCTTGTAAAGCCAAATCCTGCATGTGTAAATGGCAATGGCAACAGCACCACTCAGTAGGGATGACTGTGGAATCTAATTGTAGTACTTGCTAGTTACAGTTTTCCAAGGCACCACTCTTTAAGGATGGCTGCAGAATCTCATTGTAGTATTTGCTAGTAACATATTTTCAAAGGTCCTTTTGCTGGCCATCCGGTAATGCTTGGGCTCCCTTACAGTAAGCTTAATTCTTTACTACCTTAGTGCTTTAAAGACATATGAGCCGCGACACGAGAAAACCAACAATGTGGTCGTGCGACCAGCGCAGACTCAGATCAGCCTGGGCATCCGCCCAGTCTGATCAGAGTCTTTGCTGTCCGCATGAAGGTAGCTTAGTCTCTTGGCTACCCTTTAAGGGCTTAGCAAAGAGTCTGATCAGACTGGGCAAATGCCCGGGCTGATCTGAGTCTGCACGGGGCGTACGACCACATTGTTGGTTTTGTCGTGTCGCGGCTCAATTATAATCTTGTTTATTGCTAACTGTTATGCAACTCTCTATTACTTTCTCAGAGGAACTTTCCTATGTCATATAGGTAATGACATCAAAGGCCCATAAATAACTGTCAACATACTGTGTGATTAATGCTAACAGAATTTTTTAGAATGACGTATGTGCCACTATAGACATATCATTACTGAAATTTACACATATTTTAACAATAAAGGGACATTAAATACTACTGCGATTCTACATTTAGAGTTAATATTCCCATCTAAAATGTCTATATGAAATGTTAGGTTTTGGAGAATATTTTATGGGAATTTATGAGGGGTGATTGGTGATGGATCACTACAATTATAAAATTTCTTACTTGGTTTACACACGCCTCCGTAAACTCCGTCACCATTGTTGTCATAGTAACTGTCCTTGCAGACACAACAGGAACTGCCGTTACATATAGAATTTCGAGAGAAGCAGTCATGTGCAGAGTTACAATCCTGAGATCCTAAGTTACCACCTAGAATTAGTTTGTAAGCACCAAACCATTAACATATATAAGTACTGAGCTAACTGTAACCTTAACATATACAAGCACTGAGCTACAGAACAGCCAAAATTCTGAGATCCAACAAACTCCAGATAAGAAGGGCTAACAGGGATAATGTTCCCTGATTCTGCATATAAACATAGATTGTGACCCCTCATTAGAACAGTCTCACTGAGACAGTGCTAATGACGGGTCACAACATTTATTTTCATTGACAAATAGGAAAAATTATCTTAACCCTATTGCACTCAGAACGGCCAATGGAGTTTTGGCCATTCTGAGTGCAAAAGGGTTAAAATAATCCTCAAAACCTCACCATATCTAGAGCTCTGTCCAACATTCAGAATTCAGTTATTATTTTCCGTGGCACAACTATGTTGTGATATTTCATGTAAAAGGTCTCATTGAGATATCATAACATATGTTTTTGAAAAGAAATGACAACTAAAACAATATCTCAAGAATTTTGGTGTAACTAGCTCAAAAGCAGATAATTTCTATATCAGTATTATTCCTAACTATATATTAATACCTCTCTGTATTATATAGTATAAAACACATACATGTAATTTATCTATATTTGTGTAAGCATCAAGCTATACATTTGTGAATATACATAAATATTTCTATCTATATATGAGCTGGTTTTGGAGAAAGTCTATCTTATGGCAAATGACAATCAGCACATGCTCAGATCACCCTAAACACATGCAATCTAGCTAGAGTATGAGCAGCTTATCCAAACTGAAGACTTTATACAGGAAATATGTTTACCCTGGCTGGACTTCAGATTTGCAAAGGCTCACCATGTGCAATAAAAATGAGCTGCAACACCACTAAACCAACAAGATGGCATGTAAGCCCAGCAAAGACTCAGTATCAGCCTGGGCCACCCCCAAGCCTGATCAGATAAAGGGTAGCTCAGGGTATAAGCTAGCTTCATGCGGAAAGCAATGACTCAGGTCAGACTCAGGCTGATCTGAGTCTTCCCTGGGCGCACATGCCGCTTTGTTGGTTTTGTCCTGTCACAGCTCAAATAAACCATAAGGTGTCCAAATACATAATACCAGGTCTGACTGATGTTTTTAAACAAGGCATACAATTTAGCAGAATAGTTTCGTGTCCCTAGAAAGTGAATTGTAATTCCAAGGCAGACTAATTTAACAGAAAAGGACTGGCTTCCTTTGTGAGTGGCTACTCTTAAAGGAAAGAATTTGCTCCCATCAGTAGCAATTCTTTTTTTTTTCCTCTAAGACTTTCCCCTATATAAAAGGAGGCAAATACTTCCCTGTCAGAGCGTTCTCTCTTGGAAGTGTATCCAAACCCTTAAGACAGTTTTCTCACTATGCAGCTCATTAGTAGTACAGTGCTCCAGATAAGAAGGGATAATAAGGATAATTTAGGGATAATTTTCCATATTTCGTAGTAGAAACATAAGTTGTGACCTCTCATTAGAACCGTCTCGGTGAGACGGTTCTAATGAAGGGTCACAACATATGTTTTCATTGAGAAATAAAAAAAAAAAAGGTCTCAAAATTATCCTCAATACCCATTTTAACTGGAGCTCTGAATATTCAGTGTCTTCCCAAGACTTAAAATTGCAGAAATTGCCACTGCTCAGACTGAAATTACTTGCATTACAACCTATTGTCATCAAATGGCAAACAAGATGGACAAAATAATGAAAGTAAACACAGCTTCAAAACACATTGTCCCCAATTTGTTACCGAAATCTCGAAAATATTATCTAACATAAATTTTGTAAGTGGCTTACATAGAGGTTGTTGACAAAAAGCAAAGGAAAACACTGAATACATATGCACACATATAACGGATAATTATGTACATATAATTGTTACATGTTTTATTATATTCTGTTTGTGAATTTGCGAAAACATTCACAAACATTAATATTAAAACTTACTACTTTCTGTTAAGTCTGTCATACACAGAACTGTATTATTACTATTATCATCATTATTTTCAGTTTTATGCTACTGACTTGTCAAATATTCCAGTGATTTTATTGCCATCTTAAGTTACTTTGAACAAAATGTCATATAATTTGAAATTAAACTGAAAATTTCACTAGCAATAGCTGGCATGACATACCCTTGCTGATATGCAAAGGACACACTTGCATCTATGGTGAACTCACAATTATGTCAACATGACCTCATTATGATACAATGGTGACATCATATTTTAGTCATTTACCTGTAAAAATTCTGGGTAATAGGACAGATAGGTGTGAGCAAACAATGCAGACCCAGATCAGACTGCTCCTCCAGGAGCAGTCTGATCAGGGCCTACACTGTTTGTCATTCCATCTGCATCTTTTGGATGCCTTACTGCATTGTAAAATGAAAATATTCCATTTCTAGGGTAATAATGGCAATTGTTTTAGGTGTCCCGATTTTTAGAATTTAACAGAAATACAGTGATGTGCCTAAATTTTGGGACACCTAAAAATATTAATTTTCCATTTGGGACAAATGGAAAATTAATTATTTCAGGTGTCCCAATACTTATGTACATTACCGTAATGTATTCAAGGTAGAATCATAAAGTCATGATGACGCCTCCAAGACATCTTCCATAGCTGCAAGAGTATGCTTTGCCCATTAGCAGACAACAAGGGTTTGCTATGCATATCAATGCTAATGAAATAGAAACTAAACTTAGCCATATCAAAAAGACAAAAAAAAATCTCAAATGAATAATTTACTCTAAAATAATTCACTATCATATTTGGAGGACCTGACAGGCGATTATTTGATAATAAAAATACTGAGTGACCTATTGTTTTAATTTTTTTTATTATTTTTTTTTTCATAAAATCTGTGGAATCTCATTAGAGTTGAGCATTTTTCTCATTTCACCACATAAATGTTTCAAGCCAGATCTCATTAAGGGATCCAATAAAATATATCTATGAAACTGCTCCATTTTCAGCCATATGATTTTGTTTACTTCAAGAGCTTTGTTACACTTGGCGTATATGCTGCCTTCCATTCGAATCACGAGGGTGTAAACTAAAGAGTTCCAAAGTTGGAGATGAAAATATATCAAATGGACAAAGAAAGACCAAATGTACTGACTGGAATTATACTCAGTATTGGAAAACAAAAATGTCAAAATCACTGTCCTCATGTTTACACAAATTAGTATGCAATCTATTCTACAATCTGAACATTTGATTATTTCAGCTAAAACATCTAAGTTTGTTAATTAACACATTTCCCTATTCTATCTGAAAATGTTATGCCCATCATAGTTTGTTTTCCATAAAGGACTCATATGGGCCAAAATATCCAAGGTAAGGACATGTGCAACCAGTTTAAAACTTGTTTGTAAATTGAAATGTTATAATTTTTATGCAATTTGACAATACACTGAAGTTTTCTGTTAAAAAATATAAGCAGCTTTATATGCAATAGCTACTCGCATTTTCTCACCAAAAAAAAAAAAAAAATCAGTGTGTCTAATATCTACTAACTTGGCTATTTTATTTAACAAGTCTGTTTCTTAACAAGTTCTTTTAGCTAACAATGATTTGAACAACTTGGCCAAGACTGCCACAATCAAAGCTGATTCTTCTCTGGCTGCACATGTCTTATAGAGAACCCATTTTCCAGAGTGCCAGATAAGAAGGGGTAATGAGGATAATTCAGAGATAATTTTTCTTATTTCTCTATGAAAACATATGTTGTGACCCCTCATTAGAACTGTCTTGGTGAGATGGTTCTAATGAGGGGTCACAAAATGTTTTTATGGTAAAATAAGGAAAATAATCCATAATTTATCCATGTTACCCCTTCTTATCTGGAGCTCTGTCTCATAGAGAACCCATTTCCTTATTCCCAGTATACTAGAATCTTATGAAAACTTACTGCATGCGATGCTGTACCAGTCCAGGAAGACGGTCGAAGCAGTAGAGTCTACACATTTAATACTGTCCTCATCATAGAGATCAATATTCTGGTCATACTTCAGTGAGTACAGATAGTTGCGGACATCACAGTCACAATCAAATGGGTTGTTTGTAATGTTTCTGCAAACAAATAAAACAAAGATTAACTGCCCTGCAGACATGACACGCTTTTGGTTTAATGGTCTTCAAATTACAGTCCAGTAATATCCTGTTCCCTGTTATGCATGCTTATGTTAAAATTTCCTTAAGCAGTTCATGCTTTGACTAGTTCATAATAATAATGAGATGGATACAAATATTTGGAAGTCAAAGTAAAAGTATCCAAATGCATTGTAATATTACAAATATCTTCTAATAGTAGCATTCTAAACAGTAGCAACTGGCCTGAAGCAAAGGTAACAAGACCTGGCGCGGTACAGGATAGCTCATCTGACAGCGCCTTGCCCATCACAAAAAATTTAACTTACAACTTGAACATTTTGCTAATGCCACCACTGCCCCTGGGGGTAGCAGAATAGCTCTTCCTGTACATTTGTACAGGTCAGCTAAAAATGCTAACCAACTGGCCACCATGAAAGCTTTATTGCAGAATAATGGAATACAATCTATTAGATTAGTCTTTGTTTGTGAATTTGACTGTAGTTTTCAACTACTATACAGAAATTCACTTTCTTATCCAATGAAAAGACTGTACAGTATACCTTATGAGGAAAACCATGTTTTCATTTTATTAGTTTTAAGACGGTATTTTTTCCATCCAAACACTCTCACCCCTTAAAGAAACATCTGTCCTATAAATACAGTCAAATGTTACTGGTTTAATTAGTCTTCAGCTGCAACAAGTGGTTGAAAAATTGCTGATTTCTCCTCAGTGTTGCAGCACTGATAAAAGAATGGCTGTAGAATGGCTATTACAAACATGAATTCTGCTGATTGGCTATTACAAATAGCTTAACAAGTCATATAGTGAAAAAAAAACAAGAAAGGCTGACAGTGGTTTGCCTATTATAAAAAACAATTGTAGTTTCTGTTTTGCAAATTGCTTCATAATCATTGTGCTTTCCATAAAAAAAATTAGTATGCCGTAAAATATTTACAATAATAATATTATTGGCCTATTCCCATTTGATGTTTAAATATAAAAGTTGTTGTTCAGGTACTGTAACTTTTGTTGCAATTCTTACAATGTCCATAACATAATGCTAGTTACTGCCCCATTACCATTTGTTGGAAACACATCAACCTTCTTATTCGGAACAGAAACAGAACAGAAACCTTGTGATTTTCCGACAGGCAATGATCAAAAAATGATATAATCAAAACACAAAAAGCCCACTCACAACACAAACATAGGAAAAGTAAATTGATAACACAAGAAGTTTGATAACACAAGCAGATAGCAAAATGAATAGCTATTCCCAGGTATATAGTGGTGACCAACCGTCTCCCTGTCTGCCTACCTGAGATAGAGGCAGATAATTCTAAAATACTGTAGACTTATAAAGTCCATTGTAAAGCATCTCAACAGAGTGCCCACAACGTGAATCTGACTTATAAAGTCCATTGTAAAGCATCTCAACAGAGTGCCCACAACGTGAATCTGACAAACAAGATTCCCCACAACCTTTTGAGAGGCAAACTTATCCACATACAAAAAAACAAGCTGCGGCACAACAAAACCAACAAAGTGGCATATGCAACCAGCCACGGCACAGATCAGCCTTGGCATCCCCCCAGTCTAATCTGAGTCTTCACTGTCTTTATGGAGCTATCAAAAAGATCCTTGGCTTTTAGCAACACATGCAAGCACACAGCGAAGAGTCTGTTAAGACTTGGAAGATGCCCAGGCTGATCTGAGTCTTTGCTTGGTGTGCATGCCCCTTTGTTGGTTTTGTTTTGTCTTGGCTCAAATAAAGAACATTTTCTGAAAACTATCTCATCTGAAGCTTTGCATAAACTTACAGTTCAAGCTTTCCTGTGAATCCATCAAATACACTCACTGGAATGCTGGTTAGGCTATTATTGCTTAAATCACTGAAATTGAAGCAGAAATAGAACAAATTATAGAATAATCAGTTTAATTTAATGAGGAACTAACCTGGCAAAATCCTTATCTGAGAACATTTATTAAAAACAGCTCTCAAACAGCCAAATAGATCCTTGGCTTTTAATTCAGGGTATACATATTTATTCTGAATATAAAAGATATGCTGTAGCATTATAGCCTGTAACTGAAATGCAATTACACCAACAGCTGAAGAAAAACAGGAGTTGCAAGAGAAAAATCTGGGCCCAGCTGTTCAAAGCATTCTTAGCCTAACAAGCTTGTTAAGAGGCCAACTCGTTAAGTGTTTTATGAATCTTAATCAAATACACAGATATTTTGGCTGAATAATGTGAGAAGATTTTGATTGAAAAAATGCAAAAGCTTCTCACATTTTTTCAACAAACAATATGGGTGTATTTGAGATTGATTGATTTGTTGCTTAACGTCCACGGTGTAACAGCTTTGGTCATGTCGGGACGGTCAGTTGACCTAAACACACTATTCCTGGGCAGGCTTAGACCTCCTTAGCGGTTAACCAGTACTGAGTGCACATTCTTTATATTGTGCAATATCTGACAACTGCCCTTCTTGAATCAGTGGAAGGACAATTATAAAGTAAGTAGCCAGACCGGGTATCGAACTCAGGACCTCTGACTTATGAGTCAGGTGCCCTACCGATTGCGCTACGCGGCCTGGCAGCGTGTATTTGAGATATAAACATTTGAAATTTTTACAGAACCTTAACTAATGATGTTGTTAGTTTTGACCAACTGGGCCCAGGTGTGTGGATGTGACAGAGATATTTAACAAATGAAAATAGAAGTGAAAACAGTGATATTCAGAGAAACATTTTTGGGCAAGAAGTATTTTAGCTGAGTAGCAATTTCAGCCATTCAGCAACAGCAATGATGGGCATAAACTTTAAGATTAAAAGCATTCTTTATACAACTGAATGTAGGCAATGGCTTTGTGGTACAACATATCCCATACTAACTTTCTGAGATAGCAAAACTAGTCTCAGTCAAAGGAAATGAGCTAAGATTCCCTGCCAAGAATAAAATTATTTGTACATAGTTATACTTATATATTTAAGTTTCAGAAATAACAGATAAGAGGAAAAAGACATGTATATCATACACCATGACAATTAACTTACAGGAAATTTAGGCCAGTGACACTACTGAATAAGTCCACATCAATACTGGTTAACTTGTTGTTATTTAGATCCCTGTAAACATAATAAATAGCCAGTCAAAAATAATGAAAAATGCAAGTTTTTGTTCATATAAGCAATACTGTGAGAAAACCTGTCATAACATTTAAAGCATCAGAAGCAAAAAAAAATGAATGTGCTAACAGCATAGATCCAGGTGAGGCAGCTCATCATGTGCTGCCTCACCAAGATCTATACTGTTTGCCCTCTGTTGTTTGGGTTCTCAACAAGATATAGCTTGGATAAAAAATTTACTTTGAATTTTGCAGACGTAAAATTTGTCATCTGCAGTTTTGGCATCTTAAGGGTTAAGCCATATGAAAAATGCACATTGAGTAAACTAGATTGCACAAATATGTAGACTGATCAGGGCATGCACAGTTTGCATTTGGAATTTCTATATGATTCAGACTCACAGCCCTAGATAAGAGGGGTATCTGATGATAACTGAGGGATAATTTTCTTTATTTCTCACTGAAACCATATGTTGTGACCCCTCATCTGAACCGTCTCTTTGAGACGGTTCTGATGGGGGGGTCACAACATATGTTTTTATCCAGAATTACAAAAATTATCCCTAATTATCACAAATACTCCCTCTTATCTAGGGCTCTGGATTCAGTTATTGTCTGGGAAAACTGATTGCACTGACGTGTCTTCATGTTGGTGCATATTCAGTCTGCCATATAGCCACTGATAGGTTTTCTGACATCACAGCTCATATTTAATCATATGAAAGCCCATTCACCATCATCATTATGTCTTTTTTTTTTATTTTATAATTTTTTCCATATCAAACAGATAAATATTTATGATTTATTATTATAGATTGTTACATGAATAACTATTCATTTATAGCAGCAAAACATAGAAACAAAGTGTATGTGTAGTTTACAAGTCAGCAAATCATAGAAACAAAGTATGTGTGTAGTTTACAAATCTGATAAGGCTGCAAAATTTAAAGTGCATAAAGCTCATTACATTATTCAAAGATAAAAAAAGTTTTCTTCAGTTTGCATAATATTATTATACAATCTGTAAAACATACACAAAATATATGAGCCACGACACGACAAAACCAACAATGTGGTTGTGCGGCCAGTGCAGACTCAGATCAGCCTGGGCATCCGCCCAGTCTGATCAGAGTCTTCGCTGTCCGCATGGAGGTAGCTTCGACCCTAAGCTACCCTTTAAGTGCTTAGCGAAGAGTCTGATCAGATAGGGCAGAAGCCCAGCCTGATCTGAGTCTGCACTGGGCGCCCAACCACTTTGTTGGTTTTCTTGTGTCGCAGCTCATATATCATTATTCTGGAAACATACTCAGTACTCTCTCAGGGTCCTTAAACATTCATAACAAGAGGACCATTGGTCCTGTAGCTCACCTGAGTCCATTCTGCCTCAGTACTCTAGAGTAAGTTACTCTGAGGCAAATTGTACGATATGGTTTAATGTCAAATGCATCTGAGATTTTATGCTTGTTGACGGCATTTCAATATCATATTGCCATTTTCATGTTTTTGCTATTTTTAGTAACAGCACATGGCAGCCATCTTGGATGGCTGATTTGCCAAAACAAGAGGACCATTGGTCCATTGGTCCTGTAGCTCACCTGAGTCCATTCAGCCTCAGTACTCTAGGGTAAGTTACTCTAAGGCAAATTGTACAATATGGCTCAATATCAAATGCATCTGAGATTTTATGCTTGTCGACCGCATTTCCGTATCATAGAGTCACAAAACAACTGAAAAATGCATTTTTCAGCTTTTCCCATTCAAAAGCCTCACAGAAAAAAATTGACCTTGCTGTAAAATAGATCAGGTCAATCCAAGGTCATCATTTTATACATTTTGTAGAACTAGAGTCCAAGCTACTATATACCAAGTCTCAAAGCAATAGGCCCTGTGGATCTAGGGAAGAAGATTTTTAAGTTTTATCATATATGGGCACATTGGCCATCTTGGTCATGTGACCTGGAGCAAATATATAACTTTTCTTTCCCCCTTTGCCTGAAGGCTGCATATGAAATTTAACTGAAATTAGCCCAGTAGTCTCAGAGGACAAATCCTTGGAACAAGTTGATACACAACGGACAAGTGACCTTTGGCCAAGGTCACTAAATGACATTGACCTGTAGAATTCTTAGGTGTTGAAGCTGACTGCCTTTCCATATCACAGTGCATTTTAGCAACAAAAAATGCACTTTTTCAGCTTTTCCCATCAAAAGCCTAAGAGACCAAGTTTGACCTTGTGATAAAATAGGTCACGGTCAACCCAAGGTCATCAATTAAATATACTTTGTAGTACTAGAGCCCCAGATGCTACAGACCAATTTTCAAGGCAGTGGGCCTGGTGGTTCCAGAGAAGGAGATTTTTTAAATTTTTTTGCCATATATGGGCAGGGTGGCCATCTTGGTCATGTGACCAGGACCAAATATTTAAATTTCTTTCCCCCTTTTCCTGAAGAATGCATGTGAAATTTAATTGAAATTTGCTCAGTAGTTTTAGAGAAGTCCTTTGAAAATGTTGACACACAACAGACAAATGACCTTTGGCCAAGGTCAGTATTGACCTTGACCTCTAATATTCATAGGGGTGAAGTTATCTGCATTTCCATATTACAGAGCACAAAAGCAACAGCAAAAATGAACTTTTTTTCAGCTTTTCCCCTTCAAAAGCAGAAGGGAACAAATTTGACCTTACCATAAAATAGGTCAATGTCAACCTAGGGTCACCATTTATATAAAATTTGTAGTACTAGAGTCCAAGATGCTAGATACAAAGTTTCAAGACAATAGGCCCAATGGTTCAGGAGAAGATTTTTTAAGGTTTTTACCGTATATGGGCATGGCAGCCATCCTGGTCATGTGACCTGGGCCAAATACATAAACTTTCGTTCCCCCATCCAGGTAAGGCTCCATATGAAATTTGGCTTCAATTGGCCCAGTGGCTTCTGAGAGGAAGATGTTTAAACGTGTGAACGACCCCAACACCAACAATGACAGATGACGTACCAAGGCTATACTATAAGCTCACCATCACAGGTGAGCTAAAAATGTATGTACATGTACACAAGCATCTGAAATCTATAATTAAACTCATTTATGAAGCTAAATGCTATAGTATCCACTGGTAATTATATTACAGTAAACAAAAATATACTGTGTATCAATGTTAGAAACATTTCAATGAAACTACAGTACATTCTACTTCTACGTATACTGATGAAGAAATGATCAAAATTATAACTGTAAACAGAAGAAAAAGAAAACATGGCACTAATTACTTTTATTACAACTCTGTCAGCAGGTCAAGATACACAGTAATAATTTTTTGATGATCTGAAATATTACTACATTACTCAACACTGTGATGAATGTGAGCACTTTCAACCTTAGTTGGAACATCAAACTTCAATTCTTTGGTTGGTGAAGGTAACCTCTGATCAATAGTTCACTGTCACTTATGGGAGTTTGTCCCTCAAACACATCCTCAAAAATCTCAATCTGTCTTAAAAGACAGATTTAGATTTATAAGAATGTTTTTGAAAGAGAATTAGAAATATTAAACATAGACCCTATAACTAGAAGTTTAAACTGAAATGTTATAGTTAATAGTGTGAAATTGAATCAAACTACAGTCAAACACACATGTAAAATCAGCCACTCAAAGGAAACACAGCAAGTGGCTGATCAAAAACTTGGAGCACTTGATACAAGGACCATTTGAACTGTATATCCTTTTGAAATAATAGGGTTTTGAAAAAGGTGGCTGCTAAAATTAAGCACATCTGACTTCAAAACAATGTAAAGACTGAATAATTTCACAGTAATCCAAATTAAATGAAACATACTCTCAAAACCTGCATGTGATTTTTTTCAAGTACAGCATCATGCATGGCTGATCAAATACTTTAACCATCAGTGAGATGCTTGCCAGTTTCGAGCAGTATTTGAAAACTTGCAAGGAAGTTTTACACCAAGTTTTATTAAAATCTGTTATTAGAAATTTCAGAATGTGAATGGTGAGAAAACAAGTGATTTTAGTCTTTAAAATATAGAACACTCGTTTGCACTAAATTCCTATTTTTGCATCCAAAGTGGAAAGATTATGCACTCCTGATAAATGCTTAATTCCTTTCCCACTGGGTGGTAATGAACACATGAGTTTACAATGCATGGTATGAGTACAAAACTAAGGAAAGCTTATAATTAATGCAATCATGAAAAACTATAGGGTTACCGTTATTTTTCTTAAAAATCTAAATAAATAAAAAAATAATAACTAAAGTGTTTCACATGGAGATGGTTAGACAACAAAAACTGAATCTGGGCAAGAGATACTTACAAATGCAGCAACTGACTGACTTCATCAAAAGTATCACTATCTAGACTTTCAATGCTGTTCTCGCTTAAATCTCTACAATGACCAAAACTAACAATGATACTAATACTTATTTCCAGTGAAACATGACGGTAGTATTTGGTGATAATTGTAGGATACTTCCACAATTCTCTATAAAAAGCATATACCCTATTAAACCTATTAAATGCACTGTGACATTCCATTTTATGAAAGGGGGGTGTTATTTAGAGCCTAAAGAGTAGTAAATCGACCACAGCCAAAATACTTGTAATAGACAGTATGAAGTTGATCGGATATACTTTCAGATGAAGCAATTCTACTATTGTCCATTTTTGTGCCTACCTTCTCTAAAAGGGCCAGCTCTTAAAAGAGAAAATTCTTTCCTTGAAAAAAGGACCCTATTTAAAGAGTTGCCTCCTACAGAGAAGCAAACAGAAATTCATGCTGTTTCCCTTTGTAAAACTGCTGAAAAACATAGAGGTTGGTAAGTCTATATTAGCCGCGACACGAGAAAACCAACAATGTGGTTGTGTGCCCAGCACAGACTCAGATCAGCCTGGGCATCAGCCCAGTCTTATAAGAGTCTTTGCTGTCCACATGAAGGTAGCTTAGATCCTTAGCTACCTTTTAAGCGCTAAGGGAAGACTCTGATCAGACTGGGCAGATGCCCAGGCTGATCTGAGTCTGCGCTGGGTGCACAATCTTATCGTTGGTTTTCTCGTTCAAGGCTCATATAACTTTGTCTGAAAAAGTTGCAGGGGGTGTTCACTAGAGCAGGGGCATTTATTAGGATTAAAACGCTATTGTAGTTACTCATTAAAATTGTCTTGGTGAGCCAATTCTAATGAGTAATGGCATTTATTATAATTCATATAGTATGCTTTTATGAAGAAATATGGAAAATTACCCTTAAATTATCCCTGTTAAACCTTATTGGGAACTTTCTTAGTCTTAAGTTACACAAGAGGCCCCAATGGGCCTGATATCGCTCACCTGGCTTTTGTATCCGAATGGTCCCCATTCTGATACAAAATTGGTCCCATTCCAGAGATTTTCTCAATTTCACATTTTGCTACTTTTAGTAACAGAGGCCAACTTGTCTGGTTTTTATATATTTACTTTTGAAACATCTCAAGGCAAGAATCATTTTGCCACAAATTTCATCAAAATCCATTCAGGGGTTACTGAGATATTGTCAGTTTCATGTTTTGTGCTATTTTTAGTAACGGCAGATGGCGGCCATCTTAGAATGCCAAAATGCAAAAAATTGAAAAGCTTTCATGCAAGGACCAGTTTGACACAAAATTGGTCCAGTTCCATTGTAATTTTCTAATTTTCAAATTTTGCTATTTTAAGTAACAGAGGCCAACTTGACGGGTCAATATTTGTTAAATTGTGAAACACATCAAAGCAAGAATCATTTTGCCACAAATTTCGTCTCAATCGCTTCAGGGGTTAATGAGAAGTTGTCATTTTCATGTTTTGCGCTATTTTTAGTAACGGCAGATGGCGGCCATCTTGGAATGCCAAAATGCAGAAAATCGAAAAAGCTTATTGAAATGATCATTCTGACAGAAAATTAGTCCAATTCCACTGAGATTTTCTTATTTTCACATTTTTCTATTTTTAGTAACAAAGGCCATTATGACTTGTCTATATTTAGTTACTTTTGAAACATCTCAATGCAAAAATCATTTTGACACAAATTTCGTCAAAATCTATTCAGCGGTTACTGAGATAATGTCATTTTCATGTTTTGTGCTATTTTTAGTAACGGCAGGTGGTGGCCATCTTGGAATGCCAAATTGCAATTAATCAAAATGGCTTCATGTAAGGAACATTCTGACACAAAATTGGTCCAATTCCATTCAAGGGTTCTTGACTAATTGTCATTTCATGTTTGTGCTATTTTTAGTAACGGCAGATGTCGGCCATCTTGGAAAGCCAAATTGTAATTAATCGAAATGGCTTCATGCAAGGAACATTCTGACACAAAATTGGTCGAATTCCATTCAAGGGTTCTTGAGTAATTGTCATTTTTATGTTTGTGCTATTTTTAGTAATGGCCCCCATGGTGGCCATCTTGGATAGTCAACTGGCACAAAATTGAAATAATTCCTTTTGAGGACCATTGCTGACCAAATCTGACCACAATCGATTGCGTTTTCTTGAGATACTGACATTTGAGCAAAATCGGTCTTGTAAACGCTAAGTAGGTCACTGTGACCTAATTCCGCTATAGATTTTTTTCATTTTTATAATTTTTAAGCCCAAGGTCCCATTAATGTTCCAGGTCCCATTAATGTTCCACGCAAACTTTCGGCCAAATATACCAAATGGTTCTGGAGAAGAAGTTGATTTTGTTGTTTTTGCTATTTTTAGTAACGGCGGCCATCTTGGATTCTTGACCTGACCCAATTTTATAATTTTGAAACCCTGCAGTCTGGTCATGCTCCATGTGAAATTTGAAACCCATGGGTGCAGTGGTTTTAGAGAAGAAATTGTTTGAAGTCGTTTGAATATGTCGTTTTTTGACATTGGCATTTGAGCAAAATTACACTTGTAAACAGAAAGTAGGTCACTGTGACAAAACTCCGCTACAGATTTTTTTCATTTTTACAATTTTGAATACCAAGGTTTCATTGATGTTCCATGCCAAAATTCAGACAAATATACCCAGTGGTTCTGGAGAAGAAGTTTATTTTGTTGTTTTTGCTATTTTTAGTAACTGCGGCCATCTTGGATTTTCAACCTGACCCAATTTTACAATTCTGAGACCCTGGAGTCAGGTCATGCTCCATGTGAAATTTGAGAACCATGGGACCAGTAGTTTTACAGAAGAAGATGTTTGAATATTTGTTTTTAGGTGTTGACGGACACATTCCGTGACGACGCACGATGCACGCCGGACGCCGGACGCATTGGTATGACAATAGCTCACTATGGCCCTTCGGGCCAGGTGAGCTAAAAATTAATGCTGCTACTTACTATCTTTGCAAATGTAAGGGTCGCGTCTTCAGAAAAAAAATATTATCAAAGAAGGCAAACACATACTCTACTGCAGTCTGTGAAATCTGATGAATTTTCAGTGAGATTTGATATATAAAGTCAGACTTTGTCATGACTTTTCTTAACTGTATTCTTCATTAATTGGAATGAAAAAATTAATGATGGAGATGTACATTTGTCACACTAAAATAATGGTATGTACATATTATTATTCCTTGATTTATATATACATGTATTTACTTTCCTTGCTTGATACCTAACAGAATATTTATCAAATTTATATCATAAATCCTTCATAACAAATACATCAGTATCACTTTAAAACACATAAATATTCATGTCATTCGAAATTTTAAATGAATATTAATGCAACTGCAATGTAGGATTAGTGGGTTAAATATTTTTTTAAGAAATACACATGTAAATGTAGGTTTTGGGAAACAGCATATCTGATAACTGATTTGTTCTGATTTGTTTTGATTTATGTATTAATTTATTGATTTATTTCATTAGAGACAGTGATTTTAAATGTTAATGACATTTAAAGTACATTCTTTTTGGGGTTTTTTCCTTCAAGTTTATATGTACCTTAATGACTTTAATGCTGGGACAGAGGGCCTAGCAGACCCCAAGGAGTCTGCCCTCCACAAATTTTGATGCATCATAGGAAAGTAGAATCAACTAGCTCACATTGCAGATAAATTCAAAATGATTATAACTGTAATTTATTTATAAATAAGTAACAGGTTAAGGTTATCCAATATTCACAGTAAATATGGTATGTACTTTAACTTGGTGCCTTGGTAGCTATAACTTCAAGCAAATTTTAAAAAGTTTGTCATAAAGTCAATATTAGTCATGCAGACAGTACTATAATAACTATGTCTATAAAATATCATTTTGGTTCAAATGCCTCTGGTTGCATTTTTTACCCAAAGTATAAGAAATAAATGAATAGGAATACAGTGCAGACCAAAATCAGACTGATCTTAAAGAGCAGTCTGATCAGGGTCTGCACAGTTTGCTAAGAGTTTTATAAACAGCCCCCACCAAGACAAACAGATTGGTCAAAATGTGAATATGGAAACGTCCCTGAAAGAGAGAGTTAAGCCATCCAAACATTTACAGAAAAATGGCATGCTTAAAGGATGTAAAATGCAATAATCATACAGAATTGTCATTATCTTACAAAGCTGACCCTATAATTTGTCTACAAACATAATAATTACAATTATTCAAATATGCATTTGAGTTAAGTTAGTGAGTCAGTGGGTCAAAATCAACAGTGGTATGTTATTAAAATACATTTACAAACTCAGCAAAGGCCCTCTTGAGCATGTCTATACACACTTTTTTTTTAATGTTCTTTCAAGTATTGTATGCAGGGGGTAAAGATATACATATAATAACTTTAAATGAAATATTGCAGGTAATGAATTAACAGTTTTTTTTTTTCAAGACTTTTCCCAACAAATAACGTTCTGAAAGAGACATTTACAAAAAGGTAATTTCGGTAAGAAATATTGTCAAGCTCATTCCCAAAATAAAAAAAAATTCTGTCACTGGGAGTAAAATCTATATTACTCATAAAAGCTTTGCATCACCATATATTTTCCAATAGACAGAAAATAAAAATCAACTGAAGAATTATATGGTAATATCATGAATATGTTACATAATTGCCTCAAAGACTTTTTCAGGAAAAGAAGACTTCATCATCAAAATAAGATTTGATTGTCCCATTAACAATTTATCATGAAAATGTGTCATAACTGTCCCAAAGAATGTATTGTGAATATAAGGGCATGACTGTATAAAAGAATTTTATCATGAATAGATGATATGCTTGCCTCAAAAAATCCATCAGGAAAATGACAAATGTCCCAAAGAGTTTATCATGACTATGTGACATGACTGTCCCAAAGAATTCATCATAAATATGTGACTTGATTGTACAACAGAATTTATCACGAATATGTGACATGACTAGCCCCGAATAATCTATTATGAATATGTGACATGATTGCCCCAAAGAAACTATCATGAATATGTGACATGACTAGCCCCGAATAATCTATTATGAATATGTGACATGATTGTCCCAAAGAAACTATCATGGATATGTGACTTGATGCCCATGAATATGAGATATGAAGCCCTAAAATTATTTATCATGAATATCTGACATGACTGTCCACCAAAGAATTTATCATGGCGATGTGACATGACTGCCCCATAAGAATTTATCACTAATAATTGTGACATAATTATCTGGCTTTGAGAATTTATCAAAATATGTGACAAAACTGACCCAAATAATTTATCAAGAATATGTGACACCAGTAACCAAAATTATCTATCATGAATCTGTGAAATGATTGCCTCAGTGATATATCATGAATATGTGATTTGACTGCCCAAATATTGTATCATCAATATGTGACATAAATGACCCAAAGAATTTATCATGAATCTGTGCCAGGACTGACTCAAATAATTTGTCATGAATGTGATATGACTGACCCAAATAATTTATTATGAATCTGTGATATGACTGACTCAAATAATTTGTCATGAATCTGTGATATGACTGACCCAAATAATTTATTATGAATCTGTGATATGACTGACCCAAATAATTTATTATGAATCTTTGACATGACTGACCCAAAGAATTTATCATGAATCTGTGACATGAATAACCTATAGAATTTATCATAAATAGGTGGCCAGAACCCAAGATCAGTCAAACTTTTGGGGACAAACTTGAGGGTGAAAGACGTATACTTTGGCTTCTAATGAAACCCAACTATACTACTGCTTGAGTTCATGAGCAGCAACGGCATATGTGTATGATTCTTGAACACCAACAAAACAAAACACTAAGTTTCACTCCAAAATTCTTGCTGATCTAGGGTCCAGGAGACCCCTTACAGCGTTTAAGAGCACTGTAAGGATTACGAGAAAGAGAAATGAGACCCAGAGCTGTAGGTAACAGTGGGGTTCTAAAAAAATGTCAGTTTTCCTATTCTCCATAAAATGTGCAGTTGACCCTTATTAGAAACACCTAGTCAAAGTGATTCTAATAAGGGAGTCAAATATTTGTTTTTAACCTACAGCTCTGTGAGAGCTCAAATACATGCAGTAAATACTGGGTACACCTAAGGGATTTCTCATACTTACAAAAATTTTAAATTATCACAATCATCAAATAATTTCCTGTCCAGTGTGGTAAGAAGGTTGTTGCTCAAGTCACTAAAATATCAGCAATCAGAAAAAGGGGAAAAATGTATGTGGCAAAATTAAGTGCAACACTCAGGGTGGTCCCACATAAAATTATATTAACTTCATTTTTATTTACTTCATTTTCTTTTTTCTCTTTTTTTTTTGCACTCAATTTTTAAAGTAATCTAAACATACAAATACTGTGACAAAGACATATAAGATTAATAGCCGAAAGTGCAGTTTAAATTTTGTGCCACAAGTAAGAATATAAACAGCTGTACTTAGAACAATATATGACATCTGAAATTGGCATGCTGTATTAAGTGCAAACTATAATACTTTTTAGAGTCAAAATTTGTTTGAACAAACTATTTTCTACAGTTCAAATGCTCTGCATTTTACACCAACTCTATGATTTTTTTGTGAAAAAATAGATACTAAGGAAACTTGCTACGTGTGTATTTACCTAATTTGTGATCAACATATTTTATGTGAATTTCTCCCTGATATGTGAAGAAAATTTGTAAGTAATTAAAAAGTATATCAAAAGAGATTCAACTGTACAAGACCTATTAAAGTACTTACGCAGACTCCAGGCTCCTCTGCTTCTTAAATGCATTCTTGTCGAGATCCCTAATTTCGTTGTTACTTAGATCTCTACAAATATTGGTATTTCAAACAAATGTCAGTTGCAAGAATTGCTACATGAAGCTTTTAAGCTCAGCTACTAATACAAGTATAAATGAATACATGAATGGCTATGCAGCTACATGATCAGATTCAGAACAAGTAAGAATCACAATCTAGTGTATGTCCCTGCAGCTCACCAAATCCCCATACCTCATTCAAACACGCAGAATTGAAATATGATACATCTCCTCATCACCATTTTTCTCGCACTTTCACTCATGTTTTCAGGGAGAAATAAAATCAACCTTTTCTTTCAAAAAAAAAAAAAAAAAGGGAAAAAAATAAAAAAATTTGAACACAAGAGAATTGTGGATTTCATGAATTTATTGGAAATATCATGATAATTTGGTCATAAAATGGATTTTTTTCTCCTAAAATGACAAATAGGGTACTTCTGTAGCCAGTACTAGTTAAGGGAGGCAATCATGGAACATCAATTAGGGACACCCATCCCAACCATCACCACTGTGTACAGGGGGGATATATCATATAAACAAATTTGGGGACCTTTGCCACACTGCGACACACATGGAGGAAACTGGCCACACCCACAAATATTAGCATTAGTTAAGTGTTAGTCATCACATATAGAGATGCTTGGACAAAATTAAAGCATTTCTTCTATTATTGTCTCTCACTATTTGGGCTGTGCATATTTCAATAGTACAGGACAAAATTTAATATTTACTGATAAATCATGGCATGGCAATACATTTTATAACTTGCACTTTTAATGATTACTTTGGGTACTAATAAAGCTTTATACACTTAGCAAAATTTCTAATTGGTCAGTTTTCTTCTTTGCAGAAATATAATTTCTAACCAGTGCTTTTGAATGTTGTTATAATCAATATTTTTGGTTTTTATCCACTCATTAAAATTGAATTTTGAAATCAAAACATTATTGTTAAATTAGAGTTATGACCCCTTGTTTGTAAACCATTAAACAATTTAAAAATGCATAAAATCTGCATCAAACTGCCACAAAATCATGACATTTTAGAAGTAAATTAAGTTTTCCATTATAAAAACATGAAATTTGTACTCTATCTGCACGAAATTCTTGTCAATATAAATTTTAATATTGAGGTTTTGAGATTCCCTCCCTTGGAATGTATGTGTAACTCTCAATACAGACTTCAAATTGTAGTAAATCATTTTGAAAATGCATGAGCCATTGTGCTGCTTGTGAAATACAAGCATACACATCCATTTCTTCTTCCTAATTCGTTGTCAGATAACTATAATTTGCATATGGCTTAATTCTATGGAAAAAGTGACCAATTAGAAATTTTGTTCAGTGTATACCCACTTAATATTAGAAACCTATATTCTAAATGACCTAAGTTTTAATAACATATTTCATCACCGTTCCTTCATAAACTTTCCAAAACTGTTTGAAATACATAAACAGTTCTTATTTCAAATAAATTACAATTCAAATACTGCTTAAATTTGTGTCCAAGTATCTATATGTACTGCATTTAGGTTCACCTCACACTGTTACCACCAACTAAACACACTTCCAAGCTGACTAAGTCACCAGCTATGTGTTGTTACCATGCAAACAAGTAACTATGGTAACCATTCTAGTACTTACAAGTATTTTAAAGCACTGAATTAAAGAAGTTTTTAAGTGAATAGTGAGCCATAAAAAGCTTAAATGATCTTTAGATCACCTGTGAAAAAGAGTTTTCTCAGTCTATGCGGCATATCTGGAACTTCCTTTCTAAAATTCACTGAATAGGATCATCAGAGACAATACGGTGTGTGCAAAGGGCAAGGGCTCTGAACAAACTGTGTCTAAGTACTGATATCTGATGTTCACATATAATATGATATTTACCCTACTGCACTAACAACAGCCAAAACTCCATAGAGTTTTGGCCGTTCTGAGTGCAATAGGGTTAAAGGATCTGAGAATGAATCATTGGTCTGGATTTTTTTTCTTCCTGATTGTGCACATTTCATTAGCTGTTGCACTAGCTGTGGTATGCATAGCATACTCATGTTGGCAGTTGCTATACATAGCATAAATTTCTACTATGGTATCTCATAGTAACATCATTATGATGTCATGATGACATCATTATGATATCACAATGCAGTTCCTATGGTTTCACCAACAGGTGCAAGGGTATGCCTTGTTAGTGAAACAGCTAGTGAATTTTGCATAATAAAAAAAAGGGAGAAAAAATCTCAAACAGATAATTTCTTCTCAAATCATTTAGTATATTGCTACATAATTATATGATAAGGACCCTTTATGCCTGTCATGGCCCATGATACATTAATTTTCATTAACACTTAAAGCACCAAAAATGAATATACCGGTAGTTCAATTTGCAAACAACTTAGATCCAGATGCTGCTGCTCATAATGAGCCACCTCATCTGGATCTACAATTTTGCCATCTTATCTTTGGATTCTTACTATAATATAGCTTGGAAAAACCATTTTCAGAAATTTTGCAGACATAAATTTTGTCTGCTTTTTTGGTTCTTTAAGGGTTAAGTACATTTATATCTCTGCAAACAGTGTAATGACTTTTACATACATATTATAGCTTTTAAGTATGAAAATATTAAATCTCAAGCACTATGGCCAAAAATACATTTTAGACATTGAAATGGAACTAAATATACATCGTGATATTCGTCTTATATGAACTAGCATTAAGCAGTAAGCATAATTATTTAAATAAATACCAGTAAATGGAAAGTCTGTGTTAAATTGGATATCTTAATATAATTTGAAGAGATTTTTATTTTGATAATGTGCATTATGAACAGCAATATATTCCAATACCAGTACTGAGCAGCATCTCACTAAAATGTATCTGATACCATTTGCAATTTGAGTAGTTCTTAAATATATATCCATCAACATACCTGTTGAACCCATATTTCAGTGAAATGAGCTTAGCAGGCCAGTGTTTTATCACTGAACTACCGAGACTCTTACAAAGGAATATAGAGCAAATAGAGCAAATGAGACTGAAAGCATATTATTTGCTCTATTTTCCTGCATATTTTATCTCAATGCTTATATGCCTTACATTCCTTCACACTTTAGTCCCAATCTAACACTATTTAATTCCAATGTTGTCCCTTCTTAAAGACCCCGATCATCATATAATACAGGGACTGTACCTTAAGTGATTTTCTCTAAAACTGGTAAGTTTCAATACAAGGATCAGATAAATTTAGCCATTATGCAGCTGATTATGCATGAGATATATACACGTATGTATATATGTGTATATATACATTTGAAAAAAAAAAATACTTACAAAGTGAGTAGATTAGAAAGGTCCCTGATGAAGTTTTTATCTACTGTGGAAATGGCATTATGGCTTAGATCTCTGAAAAACAAAAAGAATAAACAATGTTAGACCGAACATGCCCTATACCTTCAGAAGCCTTGTGGCCAGGGTTCAAGGTTATAAAACTTGAGAATAATCTCAAACTCAAAGTGAAGCACACTGATTGGCTGCTTCCAAGCATGTGCTGGGTAGCAGCCAATCAGTGTGCTTTATTTTGAGTTTGAGGATGTACTCAAGTTTTATAACCTCTGGGCCTGGACTATGACAAAACTGGGTAAAAACTTCCAATAATACTTTTAGAGACTTTGACAAACGCGCATCTGCCTAGAGGTCAAGACAGTGCGTTTTCAGAAAAATTCTTATACCTCACCCAAACATATGAGCCGTGACATGAGAAAACCAACAAAGTGGTTGTGCGCCCAGCACGGACTCAGATCAGTCTGGGCGTCCATCCAGTCTGATCAGAGTCTTCGCTGTCCGCATGGAGATAGCTTAGTCCCTTAGCTACCCTTTAAGCACTTAGGAAAGAGTCTGATCAGGCTGGGTGGATGGGTGTGATAATGATAATAATTTGAGCAGTGACACGAGAAACCAACTGGTTGTGCGTCCAGTGCAGACTCAGATCAGCCTGGGCATCCGCCAAGTCTGATCAGCGTCTTCGCTGTCCGCATGGAGATAGCTTAGTCCCTTAGCTACCCTTTAAGCGCTTAGGGAAGAGTCTGATCAGACTGGGCGAATGCCCAGGCTGACCTGAGTCTGCACTGGGCGCACAACCACTTTGTTGGTTTTCTCGTGTCGCAGCTCAATTATGTTGCGGCCTCTCAGCAGAAGTGCTTCTACTGAGGAGTTGCAACATGTCTTAAAAGCAACAGAAATTATCTCAATTCATTCTTAATTAGATGTACACTCACCTGCAAGACTTCAATAAACATCCTCAAACTTCTAAAACAAGTGATCAAATTTTCTGTCCTAAACTTAATGGATGTCTGATAAACGCACTAAAAGCAATGAAATATGACAGTTTGGGCTTCATAACCATATAAAAATTTCCTGTGTAATAAAGAAGTTCTTTAATATATGGAAAAACAAACATTAAAGCTAACTTCCAGTTCCATGCCAATGTAACAAATTTGGCTGTATAGTACACCATACAGAATCGTGAAACCATAGGTGCACCAAAACATGATTATTTGAGATTCACTTTTGTGACAGTAAAGAGTTGCAGTTTATCTAAAATATCATTTCTCATTTTTCTTTACAGTAGCAATAATGGTATTTAAGTTTAACTGCAACTCCAAAATCAAAATGTTGGCCTACGTATAAAAAACAGACAAAACAAGACCTGTCACAGGGACAGGATAGCTAGCCTGACAGCGCCTTGCCCATCACATAAAAAACTTTAACGTAGAACATTTTGCTAACGCTGCCGCCGCCGCTAACGCCAACACTGGGGGTAGTGCAATAGCTCTTCCTGAACTTTGTTCAGGCGAGCTAAAGATGAAAAGAGACTGAAGATTATGAAGAGAAAATAATTAAATAAATGTATCAAAACCTGAAGAAAAAAAAGAGAGTTTAACAAGAGAGACAGCATGAAAACAAATATATGTAACAAGTTTTCTCAGCTGTAAGATAAAACAAAATTACATTTCTGTTTTTCTAGCCTATGAGCAATTCTAAAAATTGAATACAATCTTCTATTTCTATTAAAAAAAAAAGAATAAATAATCATATTATAGAAAAACTCCTATTACTAGAGTGATTATATTGAGATGAAAGCATTTTACAATTTCAAGAACTTCAAAAAATGAGCATAAAAGATTCTTTCCAAAAGCTATATATACATAATGCTGATTCTGATTTAACAAGAACATTCTGTCACACTTCAAAACTACATTTGTAGACTGCAATTAACCATCGGAAGGCTATAAATACACCTTCATAGATGGTGTTATGACAAAATCCATGTATGTGAAAGCTTTAAAGTGACTGCTATTATAGCAGTCACTTTAAAGCTTTCACATACATAAAGCAGCAATTTTACTTCTGAAAAGGACTTGTACAGAACTAAGGATTATTCACAGGCGGTATGGAAATTGTACCATATGAAATGCAACCAGAAAGAACAGTTCTTTCCACGAACCAGCAAAGATTCATGTAAAGCAGACTAAGAAAAGGGCATTTTTTGAATTGTTCATAATTTATAATTTTCAAGATATGGGGGTTTCTGGTGACAATTTGGACAAAAACTTATGTTGATTCCACATAAAAACATGTGGCATCTCTAATCTTGGGTCAGAATGTAGGCTTTTATGGTCGAATGTTGAAGCCTCTCATTAAAACTGCCTCAGTAGGCAATTCTAAAGACTGGCCACACTGTATTTAAGAAACAATTTTCCTTACCCCTGAATTATCGCTGATTAACACATGTTGTTGGAGGGCAGATCACGAAATATTAATTCAAGATTCTAATTTTATATACCAGAGGGCCAATGGCCCTCTAATATCGCTCACCTGAGCACTGAGGTTATGTTGGAAAAACTAAGTTGCCACAGCAACAAAACAACATGCACAACAGTAATAAAACACACCATTTATGTAGAGGATAATATCACAAACATTTATGCAAAAAATAAGCTTTATCCCCCCTTAATGGCTTCTGAGAAGAAGATCTTTGGCAAAAAAAAAAAAAAAATTAAAAAATTGAAAATTTGGCCCTTCAATTAAAACGGCAACCAATCAAAATCAGGTCTTTGGGCAAAATTCTTATAGCTGATAGAGGACTACTCTAGGAACATTTCTGTAAAGCTTTTGTCAAAATATCTGTCGTAACACAGAAACAAGTAGCCCAAGGGCAACGACCGCTCACCTGAGTCATAAAATGTAAGCTTCCAGCTTAGGTAAGCTAATAAACAGGCTGCAATTCTATATGGTTTTGATGACCCCATGGGGTGTGGCAAGTTTGGACCCCAGGGGCTTAATTGGCAGGATTTATGTAGAGGACCACTATACACTGCCACATACTAAATACAAATGCTCTTGGCCTCATGGTTTCAGAGAAGAAGATTTTTTAAGATTTTCCCATTGTAAGTCGATTGGAGCTGGGCATGGCCAATTTGGGCCCCAGGGGCATGGTTGGCGGGATTTATGTAGGGGACCACTAGACGTTGGTACATACTAAATATGTAAGCTCTGGGCCTCATGGTTTCAGAGAAGAAGATTTTTGAAGTTATTCCCATTATAAGTCTATGGGAGCTTATGATCCCTGGGGAGTGGCCAGTTTGGAGCCCAGACGCTTGGTTGGGAGGATTTATGTAGGGGACCACTAAACATTGCTACATACTATATATATAAGCTCTGGGCCTCATGGTTCCAAAGAAGAAGATTTTTGAAGGTTCTTGAGCTATATAGCTATATATAAAGAAATGAACCCCATGGGCGCGGCCAATTTGAGCCCCAGGGGCATTGGTGGCAAGATTTTAGTAGGGAATCACTAGGCATTGAGTCAAGCTATATATATAAGCTATGGGCCTCAGGGTTTCAGAGAAGAAGATTTTTTTAAGATTTTCCCATTGTAAGTCTATGTGAGCTAATGACCCCCGGGGCGTGGCCAATTTCGGCCCCAGGGGCATGGTTGGCAGGATTTATGTAGGGGACCACTAGACATTGGTACATACTAAATATGTAAGCTCTGGGCCTCATGGTTTCAGAGAAGAAGATTTCTTTAAGATTTTCCCATTGTAAGTCTATGAGAGCTTATGACCCCCGGGACATGGCCAATTTGGGCCCGTGGGGCATGGTTGGCAGGATTTATGTAGGGGACCACTAGACATTGGTACATACTAAATATGTAAGCTCTGGGCCTCATGGTTTCAGAGAAGAAGATTTTTAAAGATTTTCCCATTGTAAGTCTATGGGAGCTAATGACCCCCGGGGCGTGGCCAATTGGGGCCCCAGGGGCATGGTTGGCAGGATTTATATAGGGGAACACTAGACATTGGTACATACTAAATATGTAAGCTCTGGGCCTCATGGTTTCAGAGAAGAAGATTTTTAAAGATTTTCCCATTGTAAGTCTATGGGAGCTAATGACCCCCGGGGCGTGGCCAATTTGGGCCCCAGGGGCATGGTTGGCAGGATTTATGTAGGGGACCACTAGACATTGGTACATACTAAATATGTAAGCTCTGGGCCTCATGGTTTCAGAGAAGAAGATTTTTAAAGATTTTCCCATTGTAAGTCTATGGGAGCTAATGACCCCCGGGGCATGGCCAATTTGGGCCCCAGGGGCATGGTTGGCAGGATTTATGTAGGGGACCACTAGACATTGGTACATACTAAATATGTAAGCTCTGGGCCTCATGGTTTCAGAGAAGAAGATTTTTGAAGTTTTTCCCATTATAAGTCTATGGGAGCTATATATTGCCATGGCAACCAGAGTTCCAACCCAATCTGCCCTTAAACCTAATGCAATCAATCCCCCACCCCAACAATGCTACACATAAAATTTGATCACGATTGGCCTGCTGGTTTAGGAGATATTGGTGTTTAAAAGTGTGGACGACGACGGACGACGGACGACGGACGACGGACTACGGACCATGGCTATACTATAAGCTCACCTTGACAGGTGAGCTAATAAATACCAAATGTCCACTTTCCCCATTGTAAGTCTATGGAAACTTTAAGTTGCCATAGCAACCAGTTCACATGGGCAATGATAATATGAAATATACTTTAGGTAGAGGCTAATGTTATTAATATGTATGCAAAGTATCAGCTTCATCCTCCTCATGGCTTCACTTTCCCCATTATAAGTCAATGGAAACTATAAGTTGACATAGCAACCAAAGTTCTTATTGGGTTGGAAGAAAAAACAAAATTCATGTAGAGGCTTCTGTCATCAACATGTTTGCACAATATCAGCTTCATCCCCCATATGGCTTCTGAGCAGAAGATTTTTTCATTTTTTCTTTTTTTTTTTCGAAAATTTACCCTATATTTTGCCATGGCAACCAATCAAATTCAGCGATTTGGAGAAAATTCATATGAAATATAGAGGACTATTCAAGAAACATTTCCGTAGAAAGAAAATCTAAATAAAAGCTGTGAGACAGCAAAAATTGCCAATTTCCATTTTCCCCATTATAAGTCAATGGAAACTCTTAGTTGCCATAGCAACCAACTGCTGGAGTAATTCCCATGAAAAATAGTAATTCTACAGAGGCTTAGTAGTACTAAGATTCTTTCTGTAAAGTTTGAGTTTTATTGGCCACACAGTTTATGCAGAGATGATTTTTTAATATTTTTCCATTTTTAACTATTCGGTTGCAATGGCAACCAGAAAAATTGCCCAATTTGTATAAATTTAACAAGGCTGGTTAAAGACTACTCCAGGTACATTTCTATAAAAGTTTTGTCAAAATATCTGCAGTTGCATAGCAATAAATGCAAATTTTCTATTTTGCCATTATTAGTCAATGGCAACTTTTAAGTTCCCATAGCAACCAAACTGCTAGAGCAATTGCCAAGAAAAACAGTACTTACATAGAAGTCAGTACTAAGATCCTTTCTGTGAATTTTGAGCTTTATTGGTTGCATTGTTTCTGAGAAGATTTTTTAATATTTTTTCTATTTTTTATCATTCGGTTGCCATGGCAACCAGCCAAATTGTGCAATTGACATTAATTTCATGTGATTGATAGAGGACCACTCAAGGAACATTTCTGTAAAAGTTTTGTCAAAATATCTGCAGTGACATAGCAATAAATGCAAATTTTCAATTTTTCCCATACAAGTCAATGGAAACTTTAAGTTGCCATAGCAACCAAAGTTCTGAAGCGATTTGGATAAAAAACAGTATTATTGGTTCCCCCTGCCTATAGATGCTATATATGAAATTTGGTTACAATGGGCCTTGTAGTTTCAGAGGAGATGTCGTTTGAAAATGTTGACGGACGAAGTACGACAGATGCCTGCCTATACTATAAGCTCACCTGTGAGCCTTCGGCTCAGGTGAGCTAAAAATGAAATTGCAAGTATATTTCAAAGTTTTCTAAAGGACTATTTTTGAAGTGGACGTCAACAGAAGCAAAGGTTTACATTTGACGTCATCAACGCATGAAATTGGCACGTTTCAACGTTAGCAGCGTGAATTATAATTCACAAATTCTCACACGATGCGGCTTCCTTTGCGTTCAATGGGGAAAAATTAATGTCATGTTAGAATTATGGACAAATTAGACAAATATTCGAAGACTTATCATCAAATACTCCTCTTATAAAGCACTCCAATTCTTGTGGAAGCATCCATTTGCATACGGTAATGACTCAGATGATTTAGCTGCTCAAAGTTTATCTGTCCATTTGAAATGCACCAAGTAATTTTGACCAAGAACTTGCAATTAATAGAACAATATATGTAGATCTATATATGTATAGATGAGAAGATAAATTTTAGCATGTATATTATCTCACAGCTGGAAAATGAGCAGATTCTGAATCACGTTAGCTCCAGTAAAAGCCAGTCATCATTCAGCCTCCATATTATTCTGAAAGACTCTTTTCATATTGCAATAAATGATTATACTACTTATATCATATGACGTCGCATCTGAGAGTGTAATAAAGCCATGCATTAAAAACGATAATCCACAAGTGGATTAAATATGCAAATTACGTCGTAATGTTATACGTTGACGTCCATAAAAATGTCGCGTTTTCTAATGGCGAAACTGTGACGGTTTAGTGCAAAATTTACAAATAAACTGCAATTTAGATGTCATATGATAAATAGAATCTTGCATTCGTGCTCCAGTATTATTGAATTTATTAAACTCATTGGGGAAAACCGATAAGATGCTCGGCATAGCCTCGCATCTCATCTTTTTCCCCAACTCGTTTAATAAATTCAATAATACATGAGCACTCATGCAAGATCCTCTATATGTCAAAGCTTAAACACCGACAACTGAGAAAATTACAGCCAATGTAAATTACATGTACTTGAAATTCTATAAATGTCCTACCTCATGTTTACAACATTGAATCCGATTATTTTTTCAAGGGAAATCATATTCCAAATCAATTCAAAGAACTACAAAATCTGACAGTAAGAAATCAAAACATTTTCAGTAAAAGAAAAGAGTAATTAACATGAAACAATAAAAACAAAAGTTTTAGAAACTGACAGTGTTTTTAAGAAGTTACCAATACTACTTACAACAGTTGTAAATGATCAAGATCTTGATTTTCAAACCATGACTTCTCAGCAACGGTGAGCAAATTGCCCTCTAAATTTCTGCAAGATTTATTCATCATTCAGAACTAAAGTGTACATATCCTAACATTGCTGTCCAAAAACAATGATTCTCCACTCTCCAGCCATTAACTTTGAGCAACCCATCTACCGCAACTCTACCAAAAATTCTTTGAGTCAGCTATCCATCTACCCCAACTCTACCCAATTCAGCCATGCATCTATCCCACCTCTCCCCACCTAAGTACTGATAATTCAGTTACCCAGCTACCCCCAACTCTACCCAAAAGCCTTTTTCTGATTTTCAATAGATATTTTATGGAAACTTAGTCTGTAAATAAGTAGCAGACTGAAATTCAATGGATCTTGGCATAGCATTTAACTCAAGGCTGGATAGGCTAGCTTTCCAATAAACAAACCAAACAAAGGGGCCAGTATAAATCAAACTCTCACTTCCCAAAGCCTGTAAAATCAATAATGAAAGCCTGGAGGTCCCTATTTTAAACTCTTACAACGGTACAGTCAACTCCTACTATCCTACTAGGGCTCCAATTCTTTCATTCAAAAAGACAAGATATAAACACAACCTACAATCATTCACCTTTTTTTTTTCCTTCCATATTTCAAAGAATGCTGTCCTAAATTACTCAACTGTTTATTTACTGAAGTTAAGATCTACCCCATGAGTAAACATTTTCTTTTCTTTTTTCCCCCAACAAATAAAAACAAATTGTTATTTGAGCAATGTCCCAATTTGTCACTTAATAGACCAAAACGATAAGCTTGAAAAAATGAGCCGTGTCCCTATGTAAGGTAGCTTATGGCAAACACAAAAGCAAACCGGAGGACTTCAATCAGCCTGCACATTCATGCGGGCTGATTGGAATCTTCCGGTTTGCACTTACAATGTATGAATCCTGAGGAATCTTTAAAGCGACATGCAAAGATCCTGATCAGACATCACAAATGTGCAGGCTGATCTAAGTGCAGATTATAGAGCAGGTTATGTATTTTCTGACACTTTAGAATCATTGGGCTTGTTCCATAGTGGTTTCACTAAAGCCAGTGCTAGATGGCTTGGGCACAGTTGCAACATTACACTACTGCATATGAACAAATTCAATTAAACTGAGTCTGCCATTTTCATTTCTCAAAAGTGAGAATCTTCCTTCAGAATTTATTCCCCCTATGCACATGCCATAAGCTGTTTTCCCTTGTGTTGTGACTAAAGTATCAAACTTATAAAGCAAAAGATAACATGGTTTACGAAAATGTCAGAAATAAAATAGAAACTTGGACATCATCCAAAAACTTCAACAGGTTTGTAAAGAACTGTATAAAAGACGGCAGATTAGAGTGTATTCCGTTTTGTGACAAACGAGATAAAAGCTATCATATCGGTTTGTAACGTACCAACTGACGTACATATTATGTACATATTATAAAAACTTAAAAGAGTGGGCCTGATAATAAATTTGTAAGGACTGACTTAATTAATATTTTTATCATTATGGACACAAGCTTAAAACTTTGTAGTTAGTTTCAACTTTGGAATTTCAACTTGACATGGATAAATACTCCAGCCGATGTCTATTCAGCCCTTCTCACAGTGGGGGGTAGCACTGTCCATTTAAACTATACAATTTTAGCAAACTGCTAATTCACTGTTAAATATGTAATTTTACTCCAAAAATAGAACTCAACTAGTAAATTTTATGTAAGAATCAAATAGTTAAGTTATATCAGGCTTATGTGTCTGTTTCTATGATCCCGTCTTTGAAGTGTGTTTCTTTTCACCAAAGCACATAAATGGTTACATGAAGCACACATGCATACAATTAGTGCTGTATACTAAATTATTTCTAGCAGTAAAACTGGGCCCAGTTGTTCAAAACTAACAATGCCATTACTTTAACAGACATTATATTTTCAAATGTAATGTAAGCGAAAACACTGCCGTTTTTTGCCAAAAAAATGTGAGGAACTTTTGCTACATATTTTCAGCAAAAACTATTAGCACACTTGATCTTAATTGTGCTAGGAGACTTAACGACTCCTTGACTAACAACTTCATTAAGCTGACGATGTATTGAACAACTGGGGCTGGACACACAGAACGTAGGTTGATTACATACATGCAATAATCTGCGCCCAGTTGTTCAAAGCATCGTTAGCATACCTAAGTCGTTAGTCAAGAATTCATTTAGTCTTCTAGTATATATTACATGTAAATCAAGTTTGCTAATATCTCTTGCAGACAAAATGTAAGGAGCTTTTGCAGTTCCAAAGCTCTTCACATTTTTGCAGCAAAAATTTGGTAAGGGTTTTGCATTTGATATGTTTGAAATTTTAACGTTTCCTTAACTAATGACACTGATAGTCTTGAACAACTGAGCCCAGGAGTGTACTCTGTGAGAACTGATGAGCTTTAGGTGATATTTAATAACTCAAGAGAGCTTTGCACAAGAACTTCCTTCAAACCTTTTGCTATGATTTTTTATGCAGGTAACAAATATTACAGTATGCGGTTCTAAAATGAGAACTGCATCCTCAAAAAACAAGTGAAATTTGAAAATCTTATGGAAAAAAGTTGACCAGGAGGGCAAAATTAGATAAAATTTTATCTCAGCAGTGAAACATGACAAATGTGTGATAATGATAATAATTTGAGCTGCGACACGAGAAAACCAACAAAATGGTTGTGCGTCCAGCACAGACTCAGATCAGTCTGGGCATCAGCCCAGTCTGATCAGAATCTTCGCTGTCCGCACGGAGGTAGCTTAGACTCCTAGCTACCCGTTAGGTGCTTTGCAAAGAGTCTGATCAGACTGGGTGGATGCCCATGCTGATCTGAGTCTGGGCTAGGCGCACAACCACTTTGTTTCTCGTGTCGCAGCTCATTTTATGCTTGACAACAATGCTCCAGATAAGCCAAAGTCTGCAAATGAAAGCTGACTTCTTATTTTCTTCTTCACAAAAACATACCATATTAATCGTAATGTGCATATATATTGGGACACCCAAAAATAATGAACTTTCCATTTCGGGCAAATGGAAAATTTATTATTTTAGGTGTCCCAAAACTTAAGCACATTAAGATCATATTAGATTTTTTTTAACCTCCAAAACAACCCCGAAATTCTAGATCCATCTTATCTAAATTTTTGGTATTGCCCGGAAGGGAAAACCATAATTCATAGCAGGTTTATTCCAGTTTACTTGAAGCTACACATACCACCCCTTGATGTGACTATAATTTGCTGACTATATGGCTGCTACAATGTGTCTGCAACACCGTAATACTTGATTATATTCCTTATACGCGGTGATTTTCTCGGGTTCAAATATTCCCTGTTAAGGGTCAAAAACATAAACATTTATTTTCGCGATTTTTAAATTTTTGCCGTTAGCAACGTGCGTGAAAAGCAAAACTACTTCTTTTTCACTTGAGCCAGTTTGTTAACTAACCTGTGGCAGGGCTGCCGCAGGTTAATGAAAGAATTGGTGAAACATACCAGCATTTACCGAAGCAAACAGAAAAAAAATATATGAACACTAAGTCAACAGAAGATACTTTGTAAGAAACAGGAAATTATTTTGCGATTTTAATATTTGTGGCTTCTAAGTGACCGTGAAATACAGCGAAAAATGGAGCAGCCCCGAAATTATCTTGTATACGGTAAAAAGCAAACTTTCAAATCAATCCACCTTAGTATGTATTTATGTCAGAACACACAAAACATTTAATTCTAATTCGAATGCCAGAAAATTTACTTTGCATTTTAATCCCCTGATAAATAGTAAATAAGCAGCTGAGAATCCCACTGATCTGCACTTTTATAAGCCTCAAATTGTCTTTTTATAAATGTTCAGTGTGTTCTGACTTTAACCCATTGCATTCTGGGTATTTTTTGTCATCTGCTGAAATTGCCGTTTGCATAAAAAATCAAGAGTATTTTTACAATATTGGTCTAACCAACTCTTGTAGAAATGATGTCTAGGCAGCAAACAGTTTGGATCTCAGATCAGGCCCAACATTTGTGGGGCCTGATCTGGATCCAAACTGTTTGCCTAGATACCCCTTAAAGGGTATCCCGAATGGAATGGGTTATTATAGCTACCAAGCCAAAACGTAACAACTATGCCCAGTATAATAAAAGCTAAGAGATACGTACATGTTTTCAAGGTTGCTGTTGCTACTAAAGACATCTGCAGATAATGCTGTAATGCTGTTATGGCTTAGGTCACTGAAACAAAATATAACTCCATATTATAAACCTGTAAAATGGTACCACAAAACTATATACTAGTATGATTGGACTTTTTTGTTAGAGGTTTTACTTTTGTGAACAATTATAAAATGTATTGTTTGCGAAATTAAAGCTCTTGTACAGAGACGATGTTTATGGTTAGGTATAGTAACTGACTCAGGTATGGCTACCCATATAAGGGCTACCCTAAAAAGCAATGAGGTTATTGCTAATGGGACAATGGCTAATGTCTTTTATGAACCTGATGCTTGTGTTTCCTTAAAACACAATTATCATCCATCAAGTAGACAGTCTTCAGTTCTGACTAACCCACTATGCGTATGCTAACAACTAAAATGCATTTTCTCAAGCCAAAAATGCACAACATGCAAACTATATGTCAAAGCATAAAACAATGCAGATAGTATCAATATTGCATTATTTCATTTGTATTATATAATCCATTAACAATGGACAAAAGACATTAAACACATGCTTCGAAATCAATTGAATTCAAAATCTTCAATTAAAATCATGTTTTAGTCTTTAATTTATTACAGTAGATCAGGTTGCAGGGGTTGCTTAGTCAATTATTCAAATTCTGAAATAGCCCTAAATATTGCAATGGACGTGTTGAGCAAACAGTGTAGTCTTTGATCAGACTGCTCCAATGGAGCAGTCTGATCAATGTCTACACTGTTTACAAATACACCAGCAATATTTTACACTTCAGCATGTAATGAAATAAAATACATTTCACAAAGTTAGCACATAGAATAGCAAGGGGATATGGTGTCCGGAAATACTGAGGATAATTACAGTTTTCAATTATACAAAATAAATGTAGAACAAAAGATTAACCAAGACATTCGACATGCACTAGTCTAACCGTATGAACTAGTGGTCTGAATTCAGTTTGTGAATTTTTTTTTACTGTATGTATTTAGTTGCACGTCACAAATACAGTCAAACTTGCCGTAAGTACCACCCCTATTAAGCAAAAACCTGTCTTAAGAGGTAAAAAATCTCATATCCCAAAGAGGCTCTTTTGGCATATTATAAAACTGACTTGATTAAGCAAGTATATGTCTAAAGCAAGCAGTTTTTGCCCTTCCTTTGGGTGTTAGCTTAAGCTTTGACTGTATTCAAGGAACAAACAGCTGAAAATTCTTCTTTTTTTTAATATTTTTGGTTTTTGTGTTTTGGCTTTGACAGCTGAGCTGAAGAAAATCTTAAGTCTACACTATTTAGACTGTAAAGAAGCAACTTTGCCTTCGTCTTTTACTGGATGATCAAGACAGGCAGAAGGTGGCTTGGCCACCTACTCAGACTCCTTCATCCAATCAGATTATTCTTTGCATTTCTATTTGCATCAACAGTCTAAGGATCCTGAAGAATCTATATGAGCCACAATCGCAAATACGTGGCTTAACAAATGAGCCCCAATACCACAAAATCAACAAAGTGACAATAATTGTGCCCCCAGCCAAGATACAGATCAGCCTGGGCATCTGCCCAGCCTGATCAGAGTCTTTGTGGATGGCCTGGAGGTAGCTTAGATATTGAGCTACCCTTTAGGTGCACAGCAAAGACTCTAATTAGACTGGGTGGATGCCCAGGCTGATCTGAGTCTTGGCTGGGCATTCTTTGTTGGTTTTATTATGTCTCGGCTCAAATCAGCAAACAGTGAGACACAAACCAGTCTGTGACTGTGCAGTTTGGCTATAGCCTCTATTTTGTGCCTGTAGACTTCTCAGGAATGTTCACTCCTCTTCTCCCCCTCCCCCTACCCACCACCCCTTAAACCAGGGCGCTCTATTCAGGTGGTCCAAAATAAACTGGTAGTAGTAATCAAATACTTACAGATCTGTGAGCTCCACCAAATTGCTCAATAAATTAGTAGGGATGTCTGATATTAATGAATGGCTGATATCTCTGAAAACATCAAACAGAAATGTTACTATCTACTTCAAACAAACACTCAAGACAGTTTTCAATATTTTCTTATTTGGTCCATTTCATAGTAATGGGACAGTATCTTTTGATCTTCTGTTGTTACTTTTTAAAACCATAAAAGTACTTATAATTATTTTGCAGCAATATTATTTTGGTGGTATTTGCAGTTAAGAAGTTTTGGTAAAACATTTTGCCCAGAATTACAAGCTCTTTTTAAGGTGAATGAGTACACTTTCAGGGGAAGCAACTCTGCCATTTTTATTCTGGCCTGCCTTTTCAATGGGGGTCAAATCTTAAAGGGAAGAGTTTACTCCCTTTCCTTCAAGAGTACAATCCATTTTGGAAGGGTTTCTCCATCCAGGGAAACAAACCGTCATAAAAAATATCCCTCTTTGTATACAATGTGGAAACCATGCAGGGTAGCCATTGATTTTAAAGAAAGTGCAAACTGCTCAGACAGCACATCAGGGCCCAGTTGTTCAAAGCATCATTAGCCTAACGAGCTCGTGAAGAGGTCAACTCGTTAAGTGTTTTATGACTTATTAACCAAATACACTGATATTTTTTGTTGAAAAAATGTGAGAAGCTTTTGCAATGCAAAAGCTTCTCACATTTTTTCAACAAAAAAATGGTGGGGTATTTGAGATATTAACGTTAACTTTGAAATTTTAACGATACGTTAACTTACGTTGTTGTTAGTTTTGAACAACCAGGCCCTGATTTGTAATACTCAGATTTATGTTTAAGTTAATTCTATATGCTTTAACCAGACTGGGTATGTTTACAGGCTAGTATGACATTTGCCTTAAGGTGAATAGGTACAGGGGAAGCAACTGTCATTATCATATTTTCCTCCCTCCCCATGGAGGTCTACTCTTAAAGAACAGGTACGCTTTCAGGTAGCGTTGGGAATCGGCCAAAATTTTGTAGTCAATCATCCCTTCTGTTGAAGTGGCTGATCACCGACTAACAGTCGACTATAAATGAAGTAATTACAACTGTCCTCTTTCACCTTTCCAACATCTTAGTTTTGGGGTATACTTTAGCTCAGAAATCTTGTTAGCTAATCTGTAAAAGTTTTCAGGGCATACAAAAATAGTTTCCAGTGGAGTCTTCTCTTAAAGGGTATAATTTGCCTCAATGATAGTACAGGAGCAAATTCTTCCTTTAATAGAGATTACACCCTTTTTTGAAGACTTTTGTCACAGAAGTCACAAAAGTGGTCTTCCTTTAAAAAAGTTGGCAAAAAACATGGACTAGTACCCATATACCTTAAGCTGGCTTTTCTCAAGCAATTCATGTAAGAAGTCCCTTTCTGCTTGTCCCATGTCCAAATATCAATAACGATTAAAAATACAAACTTAAAGCTATTGTCTGTAGTTTTTCACATGCTTAAAAATTCCTGCTAATACCACCAAATTACCCCTTCTTAGGTAAACAAATATGAAATGCTTATATCTAAAATTCAATAATCAGCTTTAAGTACCAATACTTGTTTACAGTATTTATTTTAGGGTATACTTGAACTTCTGATGTCCATCAACATCGCTTTTCTTAATCAAGTAGAAATGTAAACATTCATATATGAAAGGTGAGAATATAGCTCAACCGAGTCCTGATAAGATGACTATCCAATGATAATCCTTGCATAATTTTCATACATGTATTTCTAAATAATAACACACATTGAAGGCCTTCCCTGGAAAACTCCCCTTAGATGATAGATAAAATAACAATGTCTTTTGTGGTTGTTAAAAAACGATAAAAAAAATCTAAAAGAAGTACTTGTGTTTGTTCTGAGCTGAGAATTTAAAATTCATTATGTTATTTATATGCTGATAATATGAAGTTTGTGAAAGAAAATGTGTTTATGTTTAAAACAAACATAAAAGTTGCCCTCAGTTAATCTGACATACATGTATATTATAATACTTCCAAAGAGCATTAAATATCTTATCATGCTGCAAGTTACTAACAAAAAGTGAAATGTAAAATATTTTTTTTTTTTGTGTGTCAAACATGCTTTTCTGAGGCTGATATAAATCTGAATACTAATTAAAGCCTCAACACATGCAGTATACTTACACAATTGCGGATGTTCCTTACACAATTGCAGATGTCATTTACACAACTGCATATACTGATTACACAATTACAAATGTCAAATCTTTAAAAAAAACAATTACAAATGTCAAATCTTTAAAAAAAACTATGGAAACTGTCAACTGTTTAGTACACTGATTGCCCTAAACATTGGGATCTCTTAACAAATTATTATAATTATTGTAAAATTTGAAAACACTGACTTTACTATCTTAGTAATCTGTTATAGTAAAAGAAAGCTTGTAGAATGGCAAATGGTGCTGTCCCTGACAAGTCTGCTTCTATTGGAGCAGTCTGATCCGGGTCTACACTGTTTGCTCAGGCAATATTTAGGGACATAAAAGGCACCTCATTGTCTACAGCCCTTCATAATCACCCTCCCACTATCCTGTTATGACTAAAATACTGTTCAAAGGATGTAAAACCTAACTGTCATCATCCCAATATTAAGGGTCATTGAAATAGCTCATCATGTAAAGTTCCTTCAATCTTAAAACCTTTGTTACTGCAGAGCATGCAATAACTGAATAGTGTACATACAAATGAGTGAAACTGCCTGGCACCTTGGCATCATCTGGAAATGTGATGTTTGGATTTCTAGCTAGGTTCCTGGAAATTTTAATTGGGAAGCATGATTACCACACAAACAAAACATCTACCCACACCAAACTAAACATATATATTCATGTATTTGTAGTTCACTGAAGTCATTTAAGTATGATTTTTCAAAGGCCTGAGAGTTGAAAATCCAGTAGCTCATCACATATGAAATCTCAAACTGGTTACATGTTACATACATGTATAAACCAGTTAATTATTGCATATTATATTTTTTTTTCCTACAAATCATAAACATCTGAGAAAAATCTTTGTAAATTTTCTAATTCTTGAATTAAAAAAAAATGTTGTCTTAAAATAATGATTCATTCAAAATTCAGACTGACCTGTGATTTAAATATGCACTACTATAAACATTGTGTAGTATGACTTAAGGAACTACAAATAGAAGAAATACTGAGTCATTCATGGATAAAAGATATTTAAGATACCCTACAGAGCGATGTGGGACAAAAAAGGCTCTTAAAACTAGCTGATTTCTTCCCCTCCCCAACCCCGCCAGCCCCCTTGTCTCTTTCAACTCCTCTCCGCCCCTCTTTTTCTTTTCTGTTTTGTTTTAGAGCTGAGACAGAAGTAAAAGTGAATAGATCAGACAGGGAAACCTAAAATTTTGACCAAAATGTCTCCTTAAGATCCCAAAAATGTCTCAAAACTCTTCCCTGTCTGACATCTACTATAAACATCATTTCTCCAAAAGTGGATGTAAAATGTGGCCAAAAACAAACAGTATATCAGTATACTGTCACAGTCAATGTTTTATGTCTAACTATTAAAAATAAACCTGTAACTTTATACCATAACCTCAGTATTTCTTCATATAATTTCAAGCATGACATTATATACAACAACAATAAGCAGAATCCTTTTCTTCTGAAGAGTGTGCAAGTTTACTATGAATAAATGTTTCCCTTTCTGATGTGAGGACATGTACAAAAGCAAGCTACATTGATTGCAATCTGCTTAACTTATACACTACACTATTCAAATCACAGCAATCTTGTGCTCTATTAGCACTCAAAGGCAACTTTTCATTGCTCCTCACCAAGGTCCCTATAATGTTTCTTTCATTATGTTCATTAAAAGCAGTAAGCAGAGAAGCTTGTGATTACAGACAAAATATATTGTACATTATATGATACATGTGCATATTATTGAATATAGACGATACCAGTGCTTCAGATAAGAAACGGGTATAGAGATAATTTAGGGATAATTTTCTGTATTTCTCCATAGAAAGATATATTGGACCCCTTACTAGAACCGTCTCAGTGAGACGGTTCTAATGAGGGGCCACAACATATGTTTACATTGAGAAATAGGAAAAATTACATGTATTACTGAATTATCCCTGTGTTACCCCTTCTTATCCAGAGCTCTGAATGACACCAAATTTAGACATTTACATTTATTTATAAGGTAACATGAAACGGTGCAAATTTACGTAGTGATCCGCTGAAAGTATATTTTCTTTGTTTCATAGCACAATGTGTATAGTGAGATATACAATAATTCATTTATCCTCTTGCCAAATTTACGTACAATCAATACTTACAAAGAAATTAAGCTCTGTATTTCAAATAAGGCTGGGGATATTAGAGTTAAGTCATTTCCCTCCAAACTCCTACAAAATGGTAAGTCGTTATAACAATATATATATGTACCCATTATGAGAAATCTGAACCTTTGACACTTTAGAAAATAGAGCAAACAGAGAGGCATGTACAGTCAGTGCCTCTCACAGAAAAAAGTAGACCCAGAGCTCCAGAAATAGAATAGTTTTGATGACAATTCTAAGATGATTTTTGCTAATTTTCCACAAGGACATATGCTGAGGCCCCGATTCACACCGGGTAGGCGGCAATCGAAAACACTCTTAACAATCGATTAACGTGGATCAAAAACAGCGTTTTCGATTGCAAAACAGCGTTTACGATTGCAAATTGTAACCAATTTGCAATCAAAAATGCTGTTTCTAACTGCTTTTTTTATCCGTGTTTGTCGACTGCACAAGCGTTTTCGATTGCCGCATATTCGGTGTGTGATTACAGCATCTGTGACACTTCTAAACTGACAGCCACTATGTACTGTATTTATCTGGCTATAGAAAAGGGCGCTTATCCTTCCAAAATTACCCCAAATATGTTACGCAATTTTGTGTAACTCAGCTTTAAGTCTTAGTATGGTATAAGATAAGAGTTTCTCTTCCAAAACAATCTCAAAAACCTAGATCAGTCTTACAAGATGGATCTTGATTTTTCGGATCATTTGAAAATCTAGATCCATCTTGTATGACTGATCTAGATTTTTGGCAAAAATCTACATCAATCTTACAAGATGGATCTTGATTTTTCAGATAATTTGAAAATCTAGATCCATCTTGTATGACTGATCTAGATTTTTGGCAAAAATCTAGATCAATCTTACAAGATGGATCTTGATTTTTCAGATCATTTGATAATCTAGATCCATCTTGTCTGACTGATCTAGATTTTTGGCAAAAAACCTAGATAAATCTTACAAGACGGATCTTGATTTTTCAGAAAATTTGAAAATCTAGATCCATCTTGTATGACTGATCTAGATTTTTGGCAAAAATCTAGATCAATCTTACAAGATGGATCATGATTTTTCAGATCATTTGAAAATCTAGATCCATCTTGTATGACTGATCTAGATTTTTGGGATTGTTTAGGAAGAGACGAAACCCATCCTAAAACTGTCAGAATATGTGAACCACAAGGCGAGAAAACCAACAAAGTGGTTGTGCGCCCAGTGTAGACACAGATCAGCCTTGGTATCCACCCAGTCTGATCAGACTTTTCGATGTGCACTTAAAGGGTAGCTAAGGGTCTAAGCTACCTTCATGCGGACAGCGAAGACTCTGATCAGACTGGGCGGACGCCCAGGCTGATCTGAGTCTGCACTGGGCGCACAACCACTTTGTTTGTTTTCTCTTGTCACGGCTCATATGCTGTTTGTTTTTGTGGAGAATTATGGACAAATTACAAAAAAAAAAATATCATGAAAACTCAACTTTAACTGAAGCCCTTAGATCTCCATCAGACAGATGACTGCTCAGACAATGCCATCTCTAATATACAGAAAGGTTCTTCCTCTCATAAAACCATGAACTGGGATGATGGGCTCAAACGTCACAAATCAAGCCTAGTGACCTTTCACTATTATTCTTTTTATTTCTGTAAAAGCATATATTTTGAGTAAAGTTCATCAGGTGTACTGCAATATAAATGGTGGAGTTTTAGTTTATCATTCCACTAGGCTTGACAATGTGAAGAAACACAATCCTGTAAAGATCAAACAAGTTTTAGTCAAGAAATCCAGACCTAAAAATTCACTCATGTAACTAATTTTAAGCAGTTTCAATAAACTTTACCAGCAGGGATACAGACTAGCGGTCGCCCACTCGCCCACTGCGAGTAAAAAATAGGCTGGGCGACTAAAATTAAAATGACAGTTGCCCAGCTTGCGATCGTGAGCTGTCGGCGAGTGTCTGGCATGTTTTCGGCTTGGAGTAAAATCCGTCACCTCAAAGGGTATTGCTAACTTCCGCGCCGATATCTGCTTAGAATATTCAGTGTTCCGTCATACTTGTGTGTTGGATTCTACTCACTATCGAGAAAAACAACATGGCCGCCTCCCCGTAATGTAAGATAGACAGACAGATAGATTTGGCAGCTAAAAATCTTAGCCGTTTATGCATTTTTTGAGCGTAATGTGGCGATACATCGCTAGTGTTTCACACCCCATTGCTCAAAGGAAGCAAAACCGAAAACCCTGAAGAAAAGAGGGTTTACCACAAAGCCTATGGAAACGGTGCAATTCTCGCAGATTCTGAATAAAAGATTCTCACGTTTTAAATGTGGGCCCCTAAATTTCTGGCTGGGCGACTAGTTTTCAGTTTTTAGGGGCCCAGCTTGCTCCTATGAAAAATGAGTTAGTCTGTATCCCTGACCAGAGCTCCAAGAATGCCAAAATCATGGAAATGAATATGAAGGATTATCCTTTTAATTAAATTTTCTGCTAAAACAAAAGTAATGCTAAGGGATTTCATTAGACTTGCATGCATGGATATTTCTATCAACCAGAAATCCAATACTTATTTATTCTGCTATGAAATTGGGACTTTCCCCCGTCATACAGAGCTCCAGATAAGAGGAGTTTTTGAGGATAATTTTGAGATAATTTTTCTTATTTCTCAATGAAAACATATGTTTTGACCTCTCATCAGAACTGTCTCGGTGAGACGGTTCTGATGAGGGGTCACAACTTATGTTTTTATGGAAAAATATGGAAAATTATCCCTAAATTATCCCTGTTACTCCCTCTTATCTGGAGCTCTGTCATATTAATTCTGCTTTAAGATTTTCCCCTTCCATTCAAGCCTAAAAAATCTAGATATATCTTATTATAAGATGGATCAAGATTTTTAGGTTGATTTGGATGTGAAAACACCTGTATCATAGCTGAATAAATAGGTACCTTAATGTGCTTAAGTATTGGGACACCTAAATTCAAAAGTTTTCCATCTGTCTCAAATGGAAAATTAATGGTTTTTAGGTGTCCAATATTTAAGCACATTAGGGTAACTAATGATTTAAGGTGAAATAAGCAATCATACCAAAGATTTCATCTCCTAAATTTTGGTATCCACAGCTCTGCTTTAACCTGGTGCATATACATGTATGGTATGCCACACTTCTACTACAAAATTCTACCACACGAAAACTTGAGTACATGTATTTTCTACTTTCTACATCTGGCACGCAAGAAACTATTGCCACAAAATTCACAGCTATTATTGTACCACAATAAAACAATTTCTAATTGGTCAACCTAGACTCTGCATGAGTATCATAGTAACCATAATTCAGAGCTTTTTTTTCCAATCATTGAACATAAAAATGTCAATTTTTCATACAAATGCTTAATAAATCATATTTGACAAACTGTGCAGACCCTGACTCTACACTATATGTTTGTGCATTTGTCTGAACATTTAGGTTAAATATGGTATATTTCAAAGATGCAGCTAATTCTATTCTCTCACAGAGGGGCAGCCAGTCAGAAGCCAAGACATGCAAGTGTCCATTAAATTCTGAATAACACTGGGTTTGGAAGCCATTTTGATGTTTTGATTGTTGAAAAGCCTTCAAGAGTATCTATATTTCTCTAGAGTCTGGCTATGCCTCTGTTCCATTAAACCAAATTATGTTTACTAGCTGATCAACTGCAGGGAATTTATAACTAAATCTATTTTCCTCTGCAGCTTCAATTGAATTTGTAGAAGATTCAGAAATTTAGCCTTTAATACCTCAAGCCATTATTTTAGCTTTTTCATCATTTTTTTATTCAATATGTGAACAGATGTTAATTCATGAGTACAGTATGCAATACCCTACATCATTGCCACACCCCTATTCACCAGCACACACAGGAGCCTAATCCAAACAAAATCACATCAATGTGTCTTCAAGCTCCATAATATAACCAGCTGAACTGTAGCTGCAGCTGGTGTCCAGTTTGCTTTTGGCCAAACAACATGGCTATATAATTTCTAAAATACAACAGTCAGTATAACACTGACTGATGGATACTTCCATTAAAGTGATCACAGCCAGTCGGGGCTTGAAGACACATTATTAAAAAAACTGGCTTCGATCACATTGATACACACTTTCATTACTACATTTCTACTAAGTTTTAAAGCAATACTTACAAGTGTTGGAGGATCGTCAATGAAGAAAAGGCACCTTCAGTTACATAGGTTATCTGATTATTTGAAAGATCTCTGAAAAAGATAATGCATATACATATCATGCAGGGCTCTGGATAAATAGGGTATTTGATGATAATTGAGGGATAATTTTTTTATTATATCTTCCCTTGCCTATGGCATGGGAAGATATATTGTGTTCACTTTTGCAAAATCTGTCATAAGACGCTTTTTTATCCACAAAAATCTGAATAACGGCTATACCTACCCATACATTGTGCATATCAGCTTGTCCGTCTTCGCATGGACTAGCGAATGTACGAGGCGATTTTTGATTAATTGAATAATAAATGAGTAATTAACGATTAATTGTTCCGTTTGATTAACACAGAGCCGGGAAATATAAGCCGCGTTAGCTAGCTCTTTAGCTGAAACGAGAGCCAGTACCTGTTTCAGGCAGACGAAAAATCGATAGCAAATGCAGCAGTGTACAAGGCATAGTAAAACCTCCCAAATGACACACTTTGGTGAAGAGCTTGATCAGAAGAGTTGCTCTAACTAGCCACAAAATGTGCAAGTCAACGGGTTCGTCTGGGCCTGGACAAGGAAATATTTGAGCTTACAAATTCTAATTGAATAATTAGCGATTTATTGTTCCGTCAATAAACACAGAGCTGGGGTGATACGGCACCGCATTAAACGCTTATACGCGAACCTGGAGCCAGTAAATTGGTTACTCGTATTGCAAACGCCTATAAATAGACGGCTCAGTTGTGAAGCGAAAATGGGCCATATGTTATAATGTATGCGATTAAATAATAACAATTAGCCTGCGATTTTGGCCACACCGATCAAACCTAATTGCTATACGGAATCACTCTGCGGAAACAGGCTGCGAGGATGCACAGACTGGTTTAAGTGTATCATGTTCGCACAAAGCGAAGGATCCTTGATTCAGTCAGTTCCTGAAGTGTAGCCTGGGAACGAGGCAAGTGTATTTTACAAGTGACCATTATTTATTTCAAATATAGCTGCATACAGAGGAGCGTAAAAAAGGGACCGTAGCGCTTATGCATAGACAAGAATCAAATCAGGTTACTATTTGCTCTAAAACTACGTCCCTTTGCGCATGGTGCAAGGTCCCTCGTCCAAAGACTGCCTGTGCGAAAGAGCAGGCTGGAGGCGGAAACTTGACTGAAAATCACGTTCTGAATACACAGCCTAAAATTTTAATATCGCAGGGAATCATGTTATGTTACAGCTGGTACTCTCGTCCTAAACGCATGTAGGCCTATATTACGGTTACGAATTTTTAACGCTGAGCCGCTTGGGGAACGTCGTTACGAGAGGTTAATCAGAACAGAAACGTATGTATACAAAGTGAGTTACTGCAAACATCTTGCACAACGAACTTAAAATATTTTGACAGCCATCTGACTTTGGGTTAAGGGAAACTATACCTTTATTATTCAAACGAGTAAGGGAAGATATCTGTATTCTCTCGAATACCTCCCTCTAGTTTCTCATTGAAACCATATGTTGTGACCCATCATCTGAACGATCTCATCGAGATGGTTCAGATAAGGGGTCACGACATATGTTTTTATACAGAATTAACAAAAATTATCCCTAATTATCACCAAATACTCCCTCTTATCTAGAGCTCTGTATCATAAGAATGTCAGGAAATTCATTTTTTAGAATGAAAATTAATGAGTATATACCATGGTTTTCTGCCATTTTTATCACCAAATATAATTTCCTCTTATCTAGAGCTCTGAAAACAGGTATTTTTCAACAAGATGATTTACCATTTGCCATGGAAGCATCATTTACAAAACACACACAGAAAACATAACCTAACCTTCCATGGCATAATGACTAGTGGAAGACAGTATTTCTTAAGCATTTTCTACGATGTTTTCAAATATTCTTTAATGACATAATGTTTCTATGCAATAATAACAATCAAAGATTACTTTCAGATGCATTTACACCTGCTGAGCCCTTCCAGAGGTATCAAAACCTTAGCTTTTCAGGCTCAGGTTTTCAACAGCTCCCTCGGGACCTAGCAAACATTAAAATATAGAAAGTCATGTTTGATCCCTATAATAGTATCCTTAACAAACCCACCCTTCTCTGGACCTCTGTAAGGACAGTGTTCATGCACTTAATAGCCAATCCAGGGACTGCAGGTTCAATCACCTATTCTTCCAATCCGACAGATGAGATTTTAAGCCGAGGTCCCCGTCTATATATAACCTAACATGTTGGTGGGACACAAAACCCTTGTTCAATCATCACTCAATTGATCTCTGGTGCACAGACTGATCTGAGTCATTACTGTAATGACCCTAAATATTCGGGCAGACAAGTCTGAGCAAATAAGGAGCAGTCTGATCAGGGTCTACAAAGTTTGCCATTCACTAAGCATCATTTGGATGCATTAATGTGTGTAAAATCCACTTTGTAAGAATTTCAAACAATAATTGTCAGACTTTCGGGTGTCCAAAATTTTAGGGTCATTATTGTACTTTTCGTATATTTCGAAAGGCCCAGATAAGGTGAGTATTTGATGTTCAGTGACAATTTTCTGATTTCTCATTGAAAGCATAATGTTGTGACTAGTGCTCCAGATAAGAAGGGGTATCTTGGATAATTTAGGGATAATTATCCATATTTTTCCATTAAAACATACGTTGTGACCCATCATTAGAACCGTCTCGCTGAAACAGTTCTAATGAGGGGTCACAATATATGTTTTCATTGAGAAACAAGAAAAATTATCTTTGAACTATCCTCAATAACCTCTCTTATCTGGAGATCTGGTGACCCTCTCATCCAAACTGCCTCAATGCAGTAGTTCAGATGAGGGGCCACAATGTATGTTTTATGTGTACTTTTTTAAAAGAAATATTATCCAATATTTTACCAGATACTTCCTCTTATCTGTAGCTCTGATATGGCACTTCTCTTCTGGATACTTACAATTCTACAAGGTTAGTAAAATACTGCAGACTCCCATCAGTTATCCACGAGATTTCGTTTCCTCTAAGGTTGCTGGAAGTAGAAGAAAAAAGATTTATAAGCTTTTGTCCAACACTTAAGGTAAAAATGGGTATGCTTTATTTAAAGTTAATATATATTTTTAAAAGTGTCTGTGCATAGAAAACAGTTTTTTATAACAATTTATTGAAGTTTGATTAAAGTTCTGTAAAATCCAGATGTACACTGAAAAAAAACACACACAAAAAAAACATATTAGTGGCAGATCAAGAGGGGGTTCAGCCTAAATTATTTCAATTTCATGGGGAGTTATAGGAAAAATTGGCCAAACTTCACAAACTGAACTCTCCTCAGCTAATTTGAACCCCCAACCCAAAATTCCTGGGTCCACCTCTGCATATTTTATAGAAATTTCACTCTTTTGATTGATTGATTTTGTTGCTTTACGTCCATGGCAAACAGCTACGGTCATATCTGGACGGTCAGTTAACCTACCAACACTATTCCTGGGCAGGCTTAGACGTCCCAAGCGGTTAACCAGTATACCCAATTCTCCTATTTCCGTAGTTTCCCCTATTTCCGTAGTTTGCCGGCGTCTATGTCAACAGCTGATCAGGTGACCTCCCATTGCTAGTACAACATCTATAGCCCAGTTCAAATCACCAGATATTAAAATTTTCTGTTTTCACTGCAATTTTACTCTTTTATTCCACAATGAAATTTACTAGACAGATAACAGGAAATATGTGTTAATAAAACTATAGGGCCGGAGTTCAAAATGATATTTGAAAACTAAAATTTTCACTGAACCAGAAATTTTTTACACATGTGAATTAAGCAAATCCACTTCTTTGAATTGTACTATATTTTACAAACTTTTCCCACCGTTTGACCTCATGAACCAAAACTTCCGCTTGACCTACGGACCTCAGGAGAAAGTTCGTTACAGTGGGGAGTGATTTCAAAGAAAGATTTAACTAACAATCCTTAGATGCTGTAACTTCATTTTTGACATGTAAGTCCTCAATATCATGACATTTTATTGCACTTTATTAAAATATTAAAATGCGCTAGTGAAAACATTATTTCTCTGACTTCCATTTAGTGCTACGGAAATAGGAGCAAAGGGCATACCAAGTGCACACACTTTTCCCAGTAACTGACAACTGCCCTTTTTGAATCAGCAGGAGAAACCAAAGTATGTGGCCAGATCAGGTATCTAACCCAGGACCTCTGACTTACAAGTAAGGTGTTCTACCGATTGGGCTACACGGCCCAGCTAACTCGCTCTTTTGCCACCAAGATAAATTGTGGGGGTATATTTTCTGATTTATTACACATTTCTTGTTTTTTATTATGATCAGTAATTTAAGCATGACATTAGTGGATTTCTTTTGAGATGTGTTGCTTTTTGATGAGGTGTACGAATCCATGAGTGTACGAAAACAAGAAAATTGGCCATACACTTTAGGGGAAAGCAACTCTGCCATTAGACAAGTGAGCATTTTGTCCATGATCATGCAATCTTACCAGCTCTAGATTCTACACGTGTACTCTGTGCAATGATTACCCTAATCGATGAAATTAAGTAATCATTATTATTGAAATTCTGGACATTGGAAAATTGTTTGTTTATCACTGGACGCTTTGTTTGGTAAAGTGGGTATACGCCGTTTTCAGAAGCTGCATATTATACTCTGTTGCGGTCACACTAATCACCCCAGATACATGAGGGCGTCATGTTTAGCTGTTTCCGAGGATTGCTTGAAATAATGAAATAATGTAGTTTCTTCTAGCTTTGGGACGTCTTAGGCGTGTTTAGTCTAGCTCTGCTCTGTTTTGTTTGTTCTCGCTGCGTTTGTGAATATTTTGAGCAAAACATATTGAGCCGCGACGCGACAAAACCAACAATGTGGCTGTGCGCCGAGCACAGACTCAGATCAGCCTGGGCATCCGCCCAGTCTTATCAGAGTCTACGCTGTCCGCATGGAGGTAGCTTAGATGTCACGGCTCATCTTTTTGAATGGCGCGTGTAGTAGTAATAATGATCTTTATCTATAGTCCCATATTTTTTTTAAAAACAACTAACATAAGCTCTGTAGAGCCTTTATTGAGACTTATTAAGACTATATAGAGGACCTACATGAGTGCTCATGTATTATTGAATTTATTAAACGAGTTGGGGGAAAAGATAAGATGCGAGGCTTTGCCGAGCATCTTATCGGTTTTCCCCAACGAGTTTTTTAATAAATTCAATAACACAGGAGCACGAATGCAAGATTCTATTTATCATATGACACTAAAATTGCATTTTATGAGCAAATTTTGCACTAAAATGTCACGATTTCGCCATTAGAAAACGCAACGTTTTATGGACGTCAACGCATAACATTACGACGTAATTTGCATATTTAATCCACTAGTTGATTATCGAATTAAATGCATGGCTTTATTACACTCTCAGATGCGACGTCATATGATAAATACATATATACACGTTGAGCTGTGGATATGTGACTTGCACAAGGTCACAAGGACCTTTCGATCATGAGTCGGGCGCAATACCAGCTGCGCCACTGCGCTCCGCGAATGTACAGTGAGTGCAGCGGCTGTAAATCTCTACGCACGTGTACCATTTTGGTTATATTCAGTACCTACCGTGATGGCTTAGTCTAGCCAGGCTAGTCTGAATAAACCAAGTACAGCAATGATTAAGTTCGTATGCCTCATTTGGCACAATTAAACAGCAGATGTGGATAAAAATGGGTGCGGGCAGGGGAAGGACTCTCGGGCACGCTAATTGCTAACTTCCTGGACTCCATACAAAGCGAAGAAAATTATGAGAGCCAAGTTAGCAGCCGACAGTCATTGATCATTGCTAGCAGTGACAAACTATTGTCACTGTCAGCGTTGAGCAGTGACTGTTGCCCATTTGTCACTGCTAGCGGTAAGTAGTGAAAGCTAACTGACACCGAACAGTGACTGGCCACTGGAAACTCAATCCTGTTCGCACAGCCATACCGTATTAATCCTTATAAATGCCCCTGCTCTAATAAACACCCCCTGCCTCTTTTCCGAAAATAATGTTATATTAATTTGCATGAATTTTTGTTTGCTTTTCTGAACAAGATGTCTCTTTGAAATGGGGTCTACTCTTAAAGGAAAGAATTTGCTGCTACAGGAGCAGGTTCTTTTCTTTAAGAGTTGACCCCTACTGAGAAGGGAGGCAATGTAGTAGAGATGCTTCTTCTAAAAGTTTACCCATCACCTTTATATTGCTTATCATAAGTATTCTGGCACTGGCTGATTAACTAAACTTTAGGCTCTACCACGGCCCCTTCGCAAAATGCAGAACTCCATGGGCGTTTAATAGGATTAATACGGCAGATTTATTTAGTCCTGCATGACGTTATCAAACACAAATGCCAAACTTCATTGTACTGAGTATGCTGATGATATGATAATAAACAAAGTATTAAAATGTACTTAATAGAATTTATGAAATGCGTAAAGATATATTTAGTACCAGACCTTAGTCTTTTTGTTATATATGATGCACAATAAATCTAGCAATCCAGGCCTTAATACAGAAGCATGCCTACAATTGAGCCGCGACACGACAAAACCAACAAAGTGGTTGTGAACCCATCGCGGAATCATATCAGCCTGGGCATCCGCCCAGTCTGATCAGTCTTCGTTGTCTGCATGGACGTAGCTAAGACTATTAGCTACCCTTTAAGTGCTTAGCGAAGTGTCTGATCAGACTGGGCGGATGCCCAGGCTGATCTGAGGCTGCGCTGGGTGCACATTCACTTTGTTGGTTTTCTCGTGTTGCGGCTTATATTATTTTTATATTTTATATACGATGTACTATAACTCTGCCAATCCAGGCCATATTACGGAAGCATGCCCATGTAAATATGCCTTTTGTTGGCGCAGTCATGAAAGAAGGAAGCCAGGTACATGTACTAGTTGCCTGTCAGAGGCAAGCTAACATCTTTTGAAACTTTATCGGCTGTGAGTATGACAAAACTTTTTCTGTTTATAAAGACCATGTGAACCTAGGTACCATATATATTAAACAAAGTTTGCCAGAGCTGTTTTCAGTGAATACACATGCGCTAGCACAACATGACATAAATTTGATCTGCGCCACAAATGTGTCTTGACGTGAACAGCAAAGACTGATCAAACTTTGCAAATGGTCTTCCCAGTTTTTTTGTTGTTTTTATCACAAAGAATGGCCACGTAAAATTCTGTAATCAATAGTGGAGACTCTGATGAGGTGTTGGTTATTCTAACATGGGCTAAAACACCCTACACGTTCCTGACGGCTACGCTAAGGAACATATATAAGCACAATACATAGGGCGGTATTATATGATAAATTCCGTTTTCTTCGATGTGATCAAAACTGGTTTCTTTGTCATTGTGTCACGATTTGTCCATGTAAGAAACTTTCACCTGCGATTACAACAAATCGCTTTTCAGAAAGAGGAACGAACTGTCTATATATATATATAACAAAGCAAAAATAAAGAATAAGACCGGGCTAAAAGATAAATGGCACTGATTTATGAAGTTTACTTCGTTCAATAAGAATCTAAATATTTGTGGGTAATAATAACGGAACTTATTAAAACCATTTGGAATTAATGTTTATATCTTGACCAAAAATAGCTGCAGCCAAAAACATTCATAATACGGCGAAGACTATATGGATATGGATCAGTAAACTTCACTGCCGGTGGCCAACAAAAATATATGAGCCGCAACACGAGAAAACCAACAAAGTGGCATGTGCGCTCAGTGAAGACTCAGATCAGCCTGGGCATCCGCCCAATTTGATCTGAGTCTTCGCTGTCCGCACGGAGGTACCTTAGACCCTTAGCTATCCTCTTAGCGCTTGCGAAGAGACTGATCAGCCTGAGCATCCCGCTGTCCGCAAGGAGGTGCCGTAGATCCTTAGCTACCCTCTAAGCGTTTAGCGAAGACTCAGATCAGACTGGGCGGATACCCAGGCTGATCTGAGTCTGCGCTGGGCGCACGACCACTTTGTTGGTTTTGTCGTGTCGCGGCTCAATCATATGTCTGACAAGAGCAAAAATATAACTAAAGATGCGAAAGAAAGGAAACAATCACAAAGCACACCCCACCTATGACATCGAAAGAATAAGGTAGAAACGCAAACCAATATATGAGCCGCGACACGACAGAACCAACAAAGTGGCAAGTGCGCCTAGCGAAGACTCAGATCAGCCTGGGCATCAGCTCAGTCTGACCAGAGTCTTCGCTGTCCCCATGAAGGTAGCTTAGACCCTCAGCTACTCTTTAAGCGCATAGCGAAGAATCTGTTCAGACTGGGCGGATGCCCAGGCTGATCTGAGTCTGCACTGGTCGCACAACTACTTTGTTGGTTTTCTTGGCTCATATCTTCTATACTAGGCACACCACACCTAGTTCGACACAGAGGAACTGCCCACCAGCACAACAAACGTGAAAAATAATAATAAAAATATATAGATAATACATATAATATTTAACAGTGTAAGAACTCATAATAGTCTAAGTTTGGCGCACAGCTTCAAGAGAATGTGTCATGTGTCGTTTACAGTTGTTGGGGTTTAAAGGATACGTCTACATGTGTCATGTTGTGTACATTGTGTGTACTTACATTGTTTGTGAGGAAATTGACTCTTTTAAGCTTAGAGCTTCCGTCCAAATCTTCTAAGTTCATTGTAGATACATGTAATACCACCACATGTACATCTTTCAACGAGTAAATACTGTTTAAACCAAGTCTAAAACTCACAACAGCTTATGAGTTTACATTTCTATAATGGGCATGTTAAAGGCTCTGGCCAGATTGTCGAAAGCACGCAGGATAGTCTGAGTCAAATATGTCCCAGATTCCTGTTTCAGTCCACCTGCCTGTTTGGTACCAGGAAAGGCATCAGTTATAATGCAGAATATGATTTTCCTACGAAAGTGACATCTTTGAATCGCGAGAAAACGAGTGATTGCAACACAAACAGAACATAAACCATGGCATAATGTACTATGGATATAATGTTTTCATCTGAAGTAAAACGTTTCGTGTATGAAAGTGTATCCGCATTGTGAATGGAGCCATGGTCGAATGAAGCACTGGAAGTTGAGCAATATTTGGCTGTATGACTTTCTTGCTTCGAGTACTTTTATCCAGGTAGCAGAATTGGTAGCTATCCAGGTGACCACACTCACAGGGTATAATCGATTCCACCAATTTTCGCTTCCTGCAGAGACTGTCCGTCATATTTGGCTTCCGCCGAGACTGTCCGCGAACTCTTGCTTCCTGCCGAGACTTCTGTACATGATAAATGGCTTCCTGCAGAGACTGTCCGCGTGATTCTGCTTCCTGCCGAGGCTCTCGGCAGGAAGCAGAGTCACGCCGACAGTCTCGGCAGGAAGCCAATTTTCGAGGACAGTAGTCTCTGCAGGAAGCAAGAGTTCGCAGACAGTCTCGGTGGAAGCCAAATATGACGGACAGTCTCTGCAGGAAGCGAAAATTGGCGGAATCGATTATACCCTGTGACACTGCTAGATCCAATAGACACGGACATAACAACATGTAACATTAAGGAGGAGCCACAACAGAAGTACCGCCTTGAAACGGTCAGTACAAAATTACTTTGGGGGGGGGGGGTGAGAAGGGGGTTTAAACTAGTTTTACTGGATCCAAAAATTCGATCCAGCTAATATGAAGCTACTGGATAAAGTTGCACCCAGGTCACATTCGATTACGAGACATTTTGCGGTTTGACGTCATTCGGTGTTTATGCACTAGTTCAGTCTCAGCACGGTTTGAAAGGTCCTGTGTTTGGTTCTGATAACATCGTTGAGAAAATCGATCACACTTTTGATAACTACTAATCAGTCATGAACTACCATATTGTACAATATTCAAAACCTGTTAATATTCAGGACAGTTCGACCTATCTGACTTAAGAACTTAATGAAGCAGTATGTTTCAATGAAATGTTGATCGAGATTCAATCGAACCAGAACGCATACCATGATGAATGTGTGTGCGTAGTTTGACACTATTAGATTTTTTATGAGAATAACTTCATAGCATATGTCAGACATCGTCCCAAAATGTAACCCCTTGTGCATCTTGCATATATGAGCTATAGAAACTGAATAAAGTGCAGACGGCCATACGTGAACGTTCCTTGTCAGCTAAAATTTGAGAGACAATATACTTTGGGGAATTTTATTAGAACCACTTCGTTCTAGTGTGATTATACATTAGAACTAGCAATATGCACTTTCATGTTGCGGAAGGTCAATACGCAACTGCAGAAGGCGTGTCAGTTTGAAAACTGCACACACGCTTGCAAATTTGAAATATCTGATACTGAGGCGCAATGAACGCCTGGGGCCGTATTCATAAAACGACTTAAGTGGTTGCTATGCTGTTGCTAAGGCTAAATGTCTTTGAAGGAGTTTCCCTACAACTATGAAATTTGGTCTGGAGGAACAGTCTTTGTAAGACTGTTCCTCCAGACCAAATTTCATAGTTATAGGAAAAATCTCCCTTATAGATATTTAGCCTTAGCAACCCCATAGCAACGACTTAAGTGGCTTTATGAATACGGCCCCAGGACCTCCTCCTGAGGCATGAAATAAGATTTTGCGTACCATGGAATTCCTCCCATTTAGAGGCGATTGCATTGAATATTAGGCGATATTTCGTTGTTTGCAATACACTTTTCGTTTTTCAATATACAACTAAAATTGTCTTAAAACGAGTTCAATATTTTACTGTGGAAACAGGGCCCATTGGAGTGTCAGTAATATCCCAACGCTAAAATATACAGTAGTTTTGTCCTAGACAAAAAAGATATGCATTGATACAGGCAGATCCTATATCCCGCCCTCAAAACCATAAGTGAAAGAAATATGAGCCGCGACAAAAAAAACAAAAAAAAAAAAACAACAAAAAAAACGAACAACTTAATGTGGTTGTGCGCCCAGCGCAGACTCAGAGCAGCCTGGGCATCCGCCCAGTCTGATCAGAATCTTCGATGTCCGCATAGGGGTAGCTTAGTCCCTTAGCTACCCTTTAACATGTTTAAGCACTTAGGGAATAGTCTGATCAGACTATGCAGATGCCCATGCTGATCTGAGTGCGCTAGGCGCACAACCACTTTGTTGGTTTTCTCATGACGCGGCTCAATATGCATATATTCACGAAAGACATTGAATAAATAGCTCTTTCCCAGACAGGTGATCTTTCTGCTACCCCAACTACAAGAACCACTACAGGTGTACGGAGGCACCAACATGGACAACAAGAAACCGTAAAGAACAACAACCGCCTTTGAGCAGAGTAATAAATTATACTGGGGCTTTACAAGGGATGTGAATGTGCATGTATGCTATAGTATCCCAGTACAGCAACATTTCCAGCGGGCACCTGACGTCAAAATGACGTCGTACGAGTACGACGTCATTTCAACGTCATGTGCCTGCTAGGTTATTTCAATAATCTACCATGCACTGACTCATGCCCCACAAAAGTTTAGATCGTTCCATCGATATTATTGTTCTCACTACCGATTTTCATACTTTGCAAAGAAAAGAGAAATACTTTCGAGACCCTTGGGATATGACATGATGTCAATAAATCGTTCATTCAAAAAGTCCTTCTTTGAATTTTGTCATTATAACATACATGTAGTATTGCCCTAAAACTTTGAAGGATATTTACATATGTATTTTATCCGAAAAAACCGACAGTAGTATATGGATTATTCAGTTGTCTTATTTCTGGTTTCGCACAGAAACTATTATATCTGTAGCTTTGTATTTGTTTTTACTCTTTGTTAACTATTCAAGTATTAATAAGAATAATAAATGGATAAATGATTGGAAAGGCATCCAATGACAAAAAAGTGGTGTCCAAAATCTGGACGAAACTCCCGGGCTCATGCTCGATTCGGCTGTGTGCACTGCGCCAAAACTGTTTTGAGAGTTCCCTGAATTAAGCATCCCAAAACGAACAGGGAAGTGGCGATGAGAACAACCATGGCATTATGGCGTTCTAGCAACACACAATCTCTTCTGTTTGACGTGACGACATTTTGGGTGATGCAATCTGAATTTTCAGGGACAACAAGTCAAATGTCATTAAACAAGCTTGGAGCTACATCTTTTTTTTTATGTTTTACTGCGTCGTCTGCTTTTCTGCCATTTTGTTTTGATTATTTGTAATGTTCACTGCCTCATCGTGCTGTGCTCTTGAACGGTGTTCCGGAGCACCGATTGGTGTCCCTAAATTCCGACTTGGCGCACAACCCAATCGAGCATGACCCCGGAGAGAGCGGTGCATAGGAACCCCGTAAAATATCGATTCGCAAAGGAACCAGAAATCTGGTAGATTAAAAAATTGCATACTTTTGAGCTCAACACAACTTAACTCAACACAATCTGATAATGTTGTTCTTATTATGTAAATCAAATTGTGATGTTATCAAGCTCAATATATGTCAAGTCAAAGTAAGACATATGATATAGAAAATTAAATTACATTTACTGATAATACTCCGAATAAATAAATAAAAACTGATCATGTTTAGAAGCCAACAATTATGACATTGTTCTGCCAGAAAAAAATATAGATTTTAACAGTTAGACAAGTCATCGTTATTCTGTCTGATTTTTGATGCATGTCGTAATTACATTAAATATTGGGGGCACTTTGACAACCTAGTTCAGGTATCCTAAAGTTTGTTAAATTCGGTAAAAATATTTTTTTCTTCTCCGGCCTAAATGATAGTTAATGCAGGCTCATATCACACTGATCCTTTTTTAGCAGAACCACAACCTTTCGCTCTTGAAAGCAGTGTTGTACTATCACTTGGTTCTTCTGGTACCGTCATTTTGAAAACATGAATTGTGCTTTGGATGAGTAAAAAAAGTAGAGATAAACTTTTTCATAAAGTTGTCATGTTTTTCTTTTTCCACCCCATTTGAATCTCCTGAACCAGATTACTCTATTGAGATAACACAACATACGTGTTGTCGAGAATACGCCGAAATTTGTTTTCATCCAAAAATGTGAGGTTATATGGAACCCTGAAACCGCCATCAGATAAAGAAAATGCTTTTCATACCCTTGATTTTGATAAGGCGAACTTACATTATGACACATATAAAATGTCTCAATAACTTTATATAAGCTTGTACAAATGCCGGTAGACACAACTCTGACAAATTATTATCTCTATAATAATATAGGGTGTATGTTTATAGGGTTGGCTTACAAACTAGAATCAAAAGATGGTAAAATAGATAGAATATGACAAAAGATAATGTATTATAGTCTATCGCCAAATCTGCACTTAGGTAACTTGGCATAATTTATATTTGGTTATTTAAATTGTATTAAAGCTAGGGCTGTCGCTGTTATGATAGTCTTACAAAAAATACATGTACAAATGTACCTAAACTGGCAGAGATGCCAGATAATTGTCAGCATCCATCTGGTCAATGTATGTCTTCGAAATCACAATATCAGCCATGCCAAACTTAACAGAATGCAAAATATACTCGTATATCGATATTTTTTTCTCCCCATACAGGCAATAAAGCACGCGATCTTCTGCAAAATGCTGCTGGTAAGCCTCCCAGATTTTTCGAGCTTCCTACTATTTATGATACTTGGCTCTCGCTATCTATAAGTATACAAGTCCAAAGTGAGCTACGAAGTGAGGGGTGTTCTTTAGAACAAGTCAATTAGACTACCATATTGCATAATGTTCCAGGTACTCGTGCTCGGCCGAAAACTGTGACGTATGAAGAAAGAGTGTCACAAGTCAACAGGATCTGGGCAATACGTCATCCTTCTAGCATTTGCGGGAAGCATGAAATTCATTGCTGCTAGGTAACCGCGAAAAGGTGAGATTTTGCAATATATATATCAACACTTGATGTATATACATGTATCAACACTTGGTCCGGATCATTCTACCGTCAGTTCTGTCGGTTGGTCTGGAACACTTAAAAGCACAGACCGCTGAGAACAATGATGAAAAAAAAATCAGTTTACTTTATGGCCATACTAGCTAAGTGTAGTTTCATCTGTACTAATGCCTGATCAGTGACCCCTGGTACTGACCCGACACTGAAAGTCACTTTGTTAAAATCGTAGGATAATTACAGTCATTAGTTAAGCTGTCACAATATTGGAGTAATAACTGTACTAAAAGTGTCTTAGACTTCAAAAATTTATTTTCCTTTCAAAGAATATCAGGAGAAATTATTACCTCACTCTTGTACAGGATAACAACACTGAATGAGTTGGACCTTGCGAAATGCGTTTAAGACAAGTAAACATTGAACTCTAAGATCAGCCTGCGCATCCGCGCAGTCTGATAAGAGTATTTTCTATTGGTATAATAAATCTAGGGATCCTTGCGCATCTATAGAGCAAAGGAAAGACTCTTTTCAGTTTCCTATAAATGCCCAGCCTGACCAGAGTCTTGGCTGTCCACACATTCACTTTCTCATGATACAGCATAATTTAATGTACATTTTGTGCTAATGCTCTTTTGTCAGGCTTTAATATTGGTACAGATTAACATGAATTTGTAAGGAGAGGGCAAAAGGTGTTTACTTAACCCAATTTGGTTTCAAAAACAGCAATGGACTTCTTTTTATATCATTTCATTGTATTTGTCAAATCCAATGTTTAACACATTGGCATACGTAAGTTTTCACCATAGTTCGATTTAACTACATTTTAATATCAATATTTACTCATACCTTCAGTAACTTACCCTAAACTTTAACCCGTACTTGGCCTTGGTGGAATATAGTGAACTTAGTTTTACTGATAATATAGGGTGTCGATTGATTGCATTTCAGAGGATTTTATTTTTAACCCTCAGTGGCTGAATAATCATCTATTCCACCCCTCAGTTCAGACATCATGCAGAGAAGATGGATTTTTAATATTAAGATCTGAATTGAGAACAGGGTAGATCTTGGTAAATTGAAGCATAATAATATCTAGAGTCGCCGAGTATGGTGTGCGGAGCTGAAAGGGTTAAAGAGTTGGCTGATCACACTGAGCAAATTCGGCACCACTATTCTGGAGAGAATGTCTCTATATGCCTTGTGTTACCTGTTTTACTGTGTTTTTATATGTGATGGTGTCTTGATGAAAATATTTATACCAAATACCTTGGCTAACCCGATGAACTTGTGCAATACCCACTGAACATTACCCGAGATGACCCCTACTTACTCTCCTCGTAGAGCAAGCTCAAGAGTTCGTGGACTGACTAGGTGACTGGAAATATTTTGTAAAGCGACTGAACAATAATAACTGTTATGAATTTATAAGAAAAAGAGCCTTTTATAACCAGCATAATCTGAGTGATATGACGTGTTTGCCGAAAACCTATACGTGGGCCACCCGAGTAATGCTGAGTATACCCGAGAATTATTAGGAGCGGCTGTAGCGTAGTGGATAACACTCCAGACTACCAATCCAGGGGTCGCAGGTTCGATCCCCCGCTTCTCCGGTCTTTCGGATGAGACTTTAAACCGAGGTCCCGTCTCCATATGACCTCGTTGTTGGTGGGACGTTAAACCCGAGTTCACTCACTCACTCACCCGAGAATTATTACTCTGGTTCGTGAGCCGAATACGCTTACACGTCATTCGGTGAAAAGTCAAGTGAGAGTTGCTTAAGGAAAGTGCTATAAAATAGCGTTCTGTAGCGCTTTGCCAACGCTGTGCAACGACTGTGCTTTCAAAAAGCGCTTTTCTGTAGCAGTGCGTTGCACAGTGAAATTTGCCTCGTTTTAAACGCATGTAAACAGAAAGCGCTACAGAGCGCTTTGCCTATCACATGCAATGGTATGTTACAAAAAGCGCTTTGTGAGGCAGCTTCGGGGATGCCATGTAGCGCTTCGAAGCGATGTTTTGTAATATACCGTTGCATAGCCAATTGCTACAAAGCGCTACGCAGTACTCGCGTTTAGCAACTCGTCCCTGGTTTCTACCGAGGCGGCCGACAGGTACAGAAGAGACGAAGTTGGTCTCACTATTAACCGAAGAGCACCCTAGCTGTTGTTGTTGATGTTCCCCAGGTGGCTCAGTGGACCGTGGCCATAGTTGCACACAACTGGCACCGCGTGTCCGTCCACTGTCCTACCGTCAGTGATTTTCTCAGCCAGTCAGCCCCGCCCAACCAAAGTTATACATGTTGTAGTGTTCACTCAAATGCGACCTTTATACAGGCGTATTCGCTTTTAACGATAATAATAACAATGATTATCAAATGAAAAAGTCAATGAAATTCAGAACCACCTATGAAACATATGCAGGCAGGGTATTATTCAATGGTTCTGTTTATAATACCCTTTGAACCTCAGGCCTGATACAGCGTCAAATCGGTCAGGCACCACCATGATCGGAATAATTACTCTCACCTTTCTACACTTCGAATCAGACTAAAAAGTACAGCAATACTGATTTATTGAGATAATCAATACATAATCTTATCGATTATACCTGACAGTTTGAAAGACAAAAATTAAAATAAAAAACTGCTGAGTGACAAGTGCGTATTGAATATTCATGCGTTTAGGCGAAACCTTGCAATTATAATGCTTTTATGGTCTATCATGTTTGTCTGAAATGCCACACGAGATAGATTTTTTTACAATTACAATGAAAGAAAAGTAACTATTTTATGCAATGATATTTATTTGAATTGTGGCTAGAAAATAGGCGGCATATCATCAGTCAGTAAATTGATATCTGACATTTCGAACATTAACTAACACTATTAAACATATAAACATAAACTTGAATGCTACTTGGCTTGACCGAGCTGGTAAGAAATTTTATAACGCAGCCATCCAAGGAGCATCTTTGGTGCAAAACAGAATCGCTAAATACCAGTAGTTTTGAATTTGAAATTGATGTTTGGTATTTAAAGGAATGAGGTAATATTACCTTTATGTCAAAGCAAATGCAAGTCAATCTGAAAAAGAACATTTAGGCTGCGACTGATATAACTGATAGTCCCCAAGCCGATTTTGACACAGCCGAGACACAGTACCGCCGCAAGATACGGATAATTACATTTTGAGAGCACCGGTTCTCTTCCTAATCAGTTCTGACATGTTTCTCTTCACGTGTTCTCTTTACAGTATTTGATGTGTCGTGCCAAAAGAGCCGATCAAATGATGCTACCCGTGAAGGTACGCCCATGCTATTTTATATCCTTTACTTATTATCTATTATGTTCTCTGCTCTATAGGTGAAATTTCTTAAGGTGAATATGTACACGTTTATGGGAGGCAACTCTGATATTTTAATTTTTGCTGCCCTAGTGCCCTTATCAATGGGGGCTAGATCTTACTCTTAAAGAAAAGAACTTACCCCTTAAGAGCAAGAGTAGTCCCCATTTCAGAACGGCTAAGTCGTCCAAGGAGGTAAGGTAAACAAGAAGTTACAAATGTTGTTCCCTTTGCAAAAAAGGTGGAAAACAGTGAGGTGTACCCATAAATCTTAAATGCAATACACCACTGCCCATAAATGAATGAGGATTTGCTAAGGCCAGCCTGTGACAAGAAAAGTAAATAAGTCCCTTTCTGAAGGTCAGAAAGTCTTTAAGTAAAGTAAATCAGCCTTTGCATGAGGTTCATTTACTTCGCTTCGTTTACCCTCCTGTCTATACCAGCTAACCCCCATACCCTATGAAAGAATAATATATAGCCCATGTGAGGAAGATTGGCTGCAACAGTGATACTTGTCTTTGAAGCAGCATATTAAATGCGAATATCTCAAATAATGTACTAAATATTAATTTTGCAACCTGTAATCTTAAAACCAGCCTAGTGTGTTGCCTTTGTATTCACTACATTGGAAATACCCTGGTCTGATTTTCAACAGCCATTTTACGACGACCTTGTATTCAAAATGTTATAAAGCTAGAAACCATAGCTAATTGTAGTATTCAATCATGATCTTATAAAATATTCCCAATCATATCGAGGCGATAATAGAGGAAGAGATTAAAGTCAATTCTCGATGCCTCAAAGTCGAAGCTCATCTCAATCTACCGATATCTCAAAGTAAATTTTCTGGTCCCAGAAAAATTACTTTGAGATATCAGTAGTTTTACATAACAGGAGTTGAAATGAAAAAAAAAGAAAACAAAATAGGGCAAGTGTCCAATCTATATTCTTTGATATAATTGGTACTTTGAGATATTAGTATTCGAGCTATCGAATGTTGACTGTATATGGCCTGTATAAGAAAATAAGAACCTATCCACATAATGTGCGTTTACACGGCGACACAAGTTGCATGCAGCCATTTTGTCGCAAGGAGGTTATGTCAGGACTATTAGACATGTTATATACACCAGATTTGTGTCATGATACATTCGTTTTTTTGTTGTTTTTTTTGTGGGGGGGGGGGGGGGGGGGGGAGCGTTATACGATGACACCTGTTGCATGTCCTTGTAAACCCATCTTTTTCACTCATATGAGGTTGCTACAACCACAGGCGCTTGAAGTTTAGACCACAAGACTCTTCAAAATGTCAAAAATCGGAAAGACCATATGTCGTTTAAAAATATATTGTACAGTGTTGTATTGGGCACTTTGGATGACAATGTTTAGAAACGTTTCTAAGCTAGAACTTCAAGCTCCTGTGCTACAACATCCAAGCAAGTAACGTTGCAACAAACAATGCCAGTGTCGATGTTGTTTAATGTTGTAAACATAGTGGGTACTATGCATGTTTAGTTAAAGGACTCTTTACTATATACTGTTAAAAGTTAGACATTCTAAATTCAGTTTATATTTGAATTTTCATCTGTACAAGCCTCAGACTCAGCCATCTGATGGCATTTTCTCCTTAAACGAATCAAAAGAGCATTGCCAAAATAAGTTACACACAAGCTGTGACATTAGTCAGCCAGAAAGATATTTCTTTCTTCCATCGATTAAGATGTACAGCTACTATAGAGAAACTAACAAAAGTTCCACAGGTTCCAAAAGTTTTCCCTCCTGCATTTGCACGTGGTTTATTATGGTTCAAAAATAATATCTAGTGGGGAAACAGTAGGTAAAATAACATTGATCACAGGGTATAAACCAGTCCGCCAATTTCCGCTTTCTGCAGAGACTGTCCGTCATATTTGGCTTCCGCCGAGACTGTCCGCGAACTCTTGCTTCCTGCAGGGATCACTGTCCTCGAAAAATGGCTTCCTGCCGAGACTGTCCGCGTGACTCTGCTTCCTGCCGAGAGCCTCGGCAGGAAGCAGAATGACGCGGATAGTCTCTGCAGGAAGCCATTTATCATGTACAGAAGTCTCGGCAGGAAACAAGCGATCGCGGACAGTCTCAGCGGAAGCCAAATTGATGTACAGTCTCTGCAGGAAGCGAAAATTGGCGGAATGGTTTATACCCTGTGTTGATACCGCTAGTGTCAAAATAATTATCCTTTTCGATTTTACAGGCTGCGATTTAAACGACCAATGCAAATTAACTCTGAAAGTCACAGTGCCTAGATATGAATGGATAATTATGGTATAATTTTCCAAATTGTTTCAACAAAAGTATATGTTGTGTCCTCTCATTAGAAACGTCTTGACGAGACGGTTCTAACAAGGGATATCAACATTTGTTTTGTTTGAGAAATAAGAAGAACTGTCCCAGAATTATATCCTCAATGTCCCACCTTCTCTGGAGAGCTGTCAGAGTTTAATCCAAACGGTGCTTAACTTTTGAAGTTATGTATATTATTTGAAACATCACTGCTGTCGGGTTTTTCTGCTACTACCGAGTTACAAATAAATGTATGCGCTTTGATAATAATTTTGGGATACTATTCATTTCTGTCCATGCCCTGTCTCGACAAGGTGCTCCTAATAAGGACCACATAAGTGTCTCATTTTCGTTTTGGTGAAAGAATAGAACCTATCTAAAGGTTGCAGCAAGCATCAGCCATCCTCGGAACCCGCCCTTATTTTGATCTCTAAATGTATTACAGCTTCAATGCAAGCAGGTATGAAATGCTGTCGTCTAGATATATCATGTATCTGCTGCAAAATTTCACCTGATAACAGAGGTATGATAACACAATGTGATATCGTGTCACTGCAGATCCGCGCTTGCGCGAATGTTATCAGGCGATGCCTTTAGACGCGATCTCTGAAGACGATTGGCTGGCATACTGACGTTGGCCGTGATAACAGCGTTCGATTGGATAAATAACGTCACCGACTTACATCACAACGCATTCGCGACGTCAACAAGTTCAAACAAAACTGCGTTTACTTTTCTTTTGTTTGACGCTCTTTACACCTGAAAATCTTCTAATGATGCATGATAAATAGAAAACCATGTAAGTGTCTTTTGATATCAAGTTTATCAGGCTCGACCAGAAACACGTCGGACTGGCTCGGCAAGCCTCGCCATTCCTACGCTGTTTCTGGTCTCGCCTGATAAACTTGATATCAAAAGACACTAACATGGTATTCTCTATTTATCAAACTGTTTTATAAAGCTTTCTGTTCAGAATAGGAGCGGCAGTAGGGTAGTGGTTTATGCGGTATAAAAGCGATGCAGGTTCGATCTCCGGCTCCACCAGACTTTCGGATGAGACTTTAAACCGAGGTACCGTCTCTGTATTACCTATGTTTTAGTGAGGTCACTCACTTAAATTCTCTATGACGGCTAGGCGGAGTTTAGTGAGACCATTACACGACCATCATACAAACAGTTTAAACGTGCTATTTTCATTCGACCGTGGTTGAGAAACACACTTGTAAGCGCACTCACTGGTATCCTTCCATAAAAAGGGAGAAGCTCTTCCAAAATGTCTACTTTTAACTGAAAGATTTGCTCCGAGGGGCACAAAAATGAAACTGACAGAGTTGCTTCCCATGAAAGTGTATCCAATCAATTTTAATCTAAATTACTCTTAAAAAGCATTACCTATGTTAGACGTTTGGTATGTCGAGGAATAAAAGCATTAACTTTATCAATGAATTGCAAACATATCGTCTAAAAAGGCTGAGAGCTTTTATCGAATTGACATGTTTACCTTAAGAATGTTATGAAATTTTTGTTTGCTTTACTGTTATATATCAAAGATCAAAAGTCCCACTGTTAGACCCACTGTCGAGCATGCTCTACGATTTTATTTGAGCGAATTGTGAAACACATTAACTTTTACATACATACATACATACATGCATACATACAGGTATGTGTGTCACATACAAGAGAGAGAGAGACAGACAGACAAAGAGAGAGACAGGCAGACAGACGCAATCATCTAAAACTTATTGTAGGAGTGAAAGCCTGGTCCATTTCAAAGAATAATTCGGAGTGACTGGAAAACTCCGGCTTCCATTTCAAAGGATAGTTATGATTAAAAGGATAAATCATTTAATGAGAGAAGAAAGAAAGAAACACACACACACACACACACGCGATGAAACCTGAAAGCACGTACACTGGTGCAACAGACCATAATCTGAGTTTCAGAACAAGTACCGAAATACCAAAAAGACAATACAAGGGTGACACTCAAGCAAGTTCTTCATTACACCTTTCCACAAAAGAAATAGAATTTAATCCGTATTAGTTACGTATGCGCTGCGTTGTGAGAAAACCTGTTTAGAGGGGTATTGTACTGCCTATGCTCAGAGCAGTCCGCGCAGATGCACAGGCTGTTCAGGGCAAAAGCGTTTTGCTTTTTGAAGTCTTTCAGGTCTAATGATTATCTGAGCAAACTACGAGTGCTCTGGCAGGGATTCAGACCGTGCATTGCCGTGTCAGAACAGGCACGGTTTGCATAAGCCCGAAAACAGGTCCTCTTATAATGGTGCTCATGTGGCTTTTGTGCAGGTTGAGGGGTCGAGTTACGATACAAATTTTCGAAAGTTTAAACATGAGGCTTCTCTGACTTTCAATACTGACTAACATTTCAAGATAAAAACTAATGGCTCGAATATTATGGTATTCACTAATTGCTTTGAACATTAACGTAGAGATAAATCTGTCTTTTCACAATACAGTGCAGTTAAAAATAAAAGGATAAGTTTCATTCAAGTAATAAATCTTCTCAGTAAGGGTATTCTTTAAGATTTTTCCTTTTTGAATCGCCAAGTTCAAATGTCAGTTGACAGTGAAAGATATTTTGTATTAGTTTTGCAACAACGCCTGTTTACAAATCATATAGCGCGTTATTGGACTTGGAAATCACGAGAAAACCCAAGTTTCCACGCGTTTCTAGAGCAAAGCTATCCATGTTATAACACCTGTTTTTCGTGCTGTCAGAGCAGGGTGAGCACGCAAAATCAGGAATCAAAATAATTACCATCACAAAGTATCCTACGCGTGAATTGACTGGGTGACACGAAAATTTTAATGTAAAACGGACAGAAATTTTATGTTACCATAGGGAAATTATAAGAATAAGAATCTGCATTCTACTTGCTTAGATAATCAAGCATTCTCTAGTTCGGACAAAACCATTCGAGTAATGTTACTCAGTGACTCCGATTTGTATGCCGAAGGCGCTTAGTTATGGTACCACAAACTGCCGAAGAAAAAACAACAACAAGAAGATGATGTATGGATGATCGACTTGCGATTCTATATCCATTTCAACAGTATTTCAGTCATATCAGGACGATGAGAGGATGATAATGAAAGGTTGTGTGCAATGGAACATGTTCCGGTTGAGTCAGAATCCTGTTGCTTTTCGGTCCTGGATTCGATCCCGGCTTGAGTCAAACGTAAACAGGGTAACGTCCAAATATCCCCTCCACTATCGAACAGGTTGTTTTCAGTTTAACGTTTCACTACTTTTATTAAAAGACAAGTACGCTCATAACGTTATTTAGGAACAGCTTTGTTGCGTTTCAAATTAGATTGTCGTCTGCAGCACTGACTAATGTTATCAATTCTGTGGACTGGAGGAATATGTCTATCATGAGTGTCTTGTTTCAGATCGGATATGCTTCCTGAGAGGTAACTGTTTTGGGGGTTATTCCGGATAATGTGCAGTGCCGCTCCCCGCCTCAGCCTGGGAAAATCAGGCAGACCTAAAGGTAATTGTTCAAGATTAATAATTCGTTTTCACAGCATGTTCCTCTGCTGAAAAAATCATATTAGGGACCGACCATTTGATATTCTGGGGGGGGGGCCTGGTATATTTATCAAAAAAATTTCCTGTCTTTGGATATGCAAGAAAAAAATAACCTGGCTCATAAGGGGGTTCAAAAAAATAATCTGGCCTCAAAAGTAAGAGAAAAAAATAACCTGTCTCCACCCAAAATTAAAAAAAAAAATATTGTCTGCAGATAATTCCATTGGAATTGAGTTTTTATAATGTCTCTGGCTTCTGGGGGGCTGCGCCCCCCAGACCCCCATATTTATAGTAATATTTTGAAATTATCTACAATTGGTTTACACCAGCGGGCACGCATGTGCATACATTTACAAAAAAATCCTATACAACATTCACATACATGTAATATTGATCTGCCACATTACTAAGTAAATGTTTCCACTAAAACTGAATTGCAAAAGAGTCACTAGCTTATGGGAGACAAAACCATTACGGCAAAATAAACACTCTAAAAGGCAAAAGTCCTAATACAAAAACCCTTATTTTTATCATCATTCCTAGTTTTTCTCTATTGTTTCCAGTCTTAAAATTGCCATAGAATTTGGGAAATTGCTTTAGCTTCTGGGGGGCGTTGCCCCCCAGATCCCCCTTTGATAACTTCTTAGCGCATAACTTTCAGCCATTTTATTAATTGCCATTCATGCATAATGTGACTCTATCAGTAAGTATTTATCAAACTTTCTAAAGTACGAATAAAGCATGTTTTGGCATATATTGGGATAGAAAAAAAATTACTTTTCCTAATGTTAGCCCTACAACTTTGCCAAAATAGCCCTAAATTTTGGCCAAAATATCCCTAATTTAAGGCCTAATTTTTTGCCAAACTCATACAGGGATGTTTGTATCTGTACCTTAGATGAAAAGAGTAACATGCTCCAGGCACTGGTTTGCAAAAGCAAGCTAAGCCATGCCCTTGGCCTGGTTAAAGACAGCACCATGTTCTTTTTGTGAGAAAAAAAGGTGAAAAAATACTGATGTGGGTAAAATAAAAGGATATTAAGGTCAGGTAAACAAGGATCTGATAGTTCAGCTATAAAATTAAAACAAAAAAAAAAATAACCTGTTTGAGTTAGTTTGTAAAAAAAATAAATTAGCTCCCACAAGGTGAAAAAAAAAGAAATTGTTTCCAGAGGCCAGTGAAATAAAATGTCGTGTCTCCATCACAAATACCAGGCCCCCCCCAGAATATCAAATGGTCGGTCCCTTAATCCTTATAAACGCCCCTGCCTCTTTTTCGAAAATAATGTTATATTGCATGAATTTCTGTTTGCTTCTCTTGGATCAGGTACAATGTAGCTCTTTGAAATGAGTCTGCTCTTACTGGAAAATTTGCTCCTAGAGGAGCAAATTCTTTCCATTAAGAGTCGGCCCCTACTGAGAAGGGAGGCAAAAATCTTTGAATTGCTTCCTCTGCAGGTATACCCGTCACCTTTACATTGCTCATTGGAGGTATTGGCAGTGGCTGATTAGGCTCTAAGTAACGCCCCACCCCCTCTGCAAAATGTAACGCCCCCGAGGCGTTTAATAGGATTAATAGGTATATCATCAGTAAAACAGTAATCGTTATGTTGAATAAATACTCTTTAAAGGGAAACAATATCGCCGCTTTTTATTTTCACCACTCGCTAACTGGGGGATCATCTCTTCAAGAAAACTATATGTTCACCCAAGATAGTTCTGCTGAGAGTACACATTATTGAGTGTTATTTGAGTCTCTTTCTCTCTCTCTCTCTCTCTCTCTCTCTCGCACAGGCAGCCAATATCAAACTCCAAAAGTGACCTATCTTTGAAAGTGGCGAGAAAAATGGGAGTTGTAACCATTCTCCTTAAACTGCAATGAATTCCTAATTGACAGAAAAGAAATTAATCAATGTGCCATGTTTCTCTCTTTAAGGTCATTTCTTTAAACTTTAGCAAACAGAAACAAAGACGAAAGGAGACCAAGGTAAGATTGTAATGCAGTCAACAAAAAAGTTTAATTATCTCAATTATTTTTTGCACTTGTCACCACTTCACACAATAAAGATTGAGCTATGGCAAATGTATTAATTACATGTGTTGCATAAATGGCGAACTAAGCGTATTTAATTGATATTTTCAGAGCTCTAGGTAAAGTTTTAGATAATTTTGGAATGGCTTATGTTTTTGTTTTCAGCATTTTCTTCTGAATATTCTATTACCGTCCCGACATGACCATAGCTGTTTACCGTGGACGTAAAACAACAAATCAATCAATCAAATCTTAATATTCTTTTAAAATGACTGAGTTTATTCTGTATATACCTCTCTAGTTTTCTTAGCTATCAAATTCATAAATACTGCTATTCAAATTTTGAATATACCCTTAATAAGACAATAGGCTGATCAGCATTTGGGAACTGTCAATGTACATGTGGGCGAAAATATTAAAGTTTTAATCTATAAGCCGCTTAGCTATGAAAGGTGTTTTGTTAACCTAATGTGCAACATTAATCTTTTAGATATCCGGGTACTATACAACAAGTTTAGTCACAGAAACGATATATGAAAGACTTTCCAACTTTTCCTTGTTTACTGATCATTTTTATATAACATTGAAATACCATAAAATTATAAATATTCCGACACATAGAGCAGACCCAGTTCAGACTGCAGCCATTAGGGCCTGCACTGTTTGCCAGTCCATCTGCATCTTTTAGACCCATTACAACAGTTCAACTTTTGAGACGATTAAGGTCATTATTAATTTAGGTGTCCCAAATTTTCAATAGTTTATGGTAAGTTATTTGAAAAAAAAAAAGTATCTGATAAAACTTCAATCTGATTGCATTACGCTATGAATTCTGGTCGGCAAGACCGTACGGAAATTTCCATTTTTTCGAGCTTACATCCAAGATTATTCAACATTGGAATACATGTGAGCCGCGACACGACAAAACCAACAATGTGGTTGTGCGCCCAGCGCAGACTCAGATCAGCCTGGGCATCCGCCCAGTCTGATCAGAGTCTTCGCTGTCCGCATGAAGGTAGGTTAGACCCTTAGCTACCCGTTAAGCGCTTAGGGAAGACTCCGCTCAAACTGGGCAGATGCCCAGGCTAATATGAGTCTGCGCCGAGTGCACAACCACTTTGTTGGTTTTCTCGCGTCGCGGCTCATGTAGTTAATCACTGTAATTCTTCTGTTATAAGACGAGCCTTTCTTGTAAGACGGATCTACATCTTTCGGCTTGTTTTGAAAGAGAAAACCCATTTTATAGCTAAAACAAGACTGATTTACATATTTGCAGTATTTTGGAAGGATAAATCCAGTCTTATAAATGAATAAATACGGTAATTCTAAAAGTGCAATGAGCACATTCATGAGAGTGACTTTTTATAGATTATTCAGGATAGTCTCGCGGCTATCTGTCCTCTCGCCATATTGGCTTTTTGGTTTGTCTTGCTTTGCTTTGTGTGCGTTTTTAGCTCGCCTGAACGAAAGTTCAGGAAGAGCTATTGTTGTCACCACGGCGTCGGCGTCCGCGTCAGCGTCCGCATCCGCGTCCGCGTCAGCGTCGGCGTCCGGATTGGATGTTTTGGTTAAAGTTTTTTTAAAGACCTATATCTCCCTAACCCATGGATGGATTCTTTTGATACTTGCACTGTAGTTAGATATTGCGCCAAAGTTTAACATGGTACCACCCCCACCCCACTCCTTGACCTTGATGTCAAGGTCATGGACTTAGAAAATTGGGAGTTTTTTGGGACTGGATGTTTTGGTTAAAGTTGATGGATTCCTTTGATACTTGCACTGTAGTTAGATATTGGTCTAAAGGGTTCCAAGGTACTACCCCCACCCCCCTCAGTGACCTTGATGTCAAGGTCATGGACTTAGAAAATTGTCTTTATATTGATTGGATGTTTTGGTTAAAGTTTTTTAATGACACATATCTCCTGAAACCATAGATGAATTCTTTTTATATTTGCACTGTAGTTAGATATTAGCCCAAAGTTTTACAGAGTACTACCCCAGCCCTGCTCGGTGACCTTGATGTCAAGGTCAGGGACTTAGGAAATTTGGTCTTTATTAAAGTTTTCTAATTGCGTACTGATTCATAATGCTTGGCAGAGATTTAGTTTACACTTGAACTGATGTTAGACACTTTTTTGAGTTTTTACAAAACACTATATACTTACCCGACTGGATGACCTTGATGTCAAGGTCATGGACTTTGAGTTTTGTCTTAAAGATTTTGATTAGTTTTATATTAATGAAGACATAATTTCACAGTGCCCCAATGGACTCAGTTGATACTAATACTTGGACTGATGTTAGATAACGGTTAAAGGCTTTGATACATCCTAGCCCTGCCCTCCTCCCCCCTACCCCTTAGTTCTTTGACCTCAAGCTCATGGACTTTGAAATTTCATGTGGATTTTTTTTTTATTTTAAGACATTTCTGAGATAGCTTTTGTTTATAAATGTGTTGTCATTATGGACATGCTTGCCTGAAGTTTTATACATAGCAGTCCACACCACCATAGCGACTGTGTGATGGGCAAGCACCTATTCAGGCGAGCTATGCTGTCAGGCGACAGCTCTTGTTAATTTCTCCTTTGGCATTTGGTGTTAACGACAGAATGTGGAAATCGAATGTTTCGGTTCTTGTTCATTGCCTTCTCTTCTATTTTGATTTGACGATATGGACCATCATACTTTCTAGTTGGAGCCCCGGTAACTCAGTGGGTTAAGCGCTGGTCTACTGATCTAGCGGACCCGGGTTCGAGCCCCGCTTGAGGCGAGAATCTTTCCTACCGTAAACGGGGCTCCATTGCACACAGCCTTTCATTATCACCCTATTATCGTTCTGATATGACTGAAATATTGTTGAAAAGGACGTAAAATCGCAAGTCATACATCCATCCACCCATACTTTCTAGTTTCGATTATTGAAACTCTATCAGTGATCCGACTAAGACTGCTACAGCAGGTTGGCACGTTCGTGCCGAACGTGCCAACCTGCTGTAGCAGTCTTTGTTCGGCATAATGACATGGGTTGACTTCGAGTAGCCCGAGGAATACCTGGGTATTTCTCGAGTTTAGCCAAGTAATTATGCCGAACGCGCTCACAGGTTTCACAAATTATTTATCTACATATTCGTACTTTCGAAGTTGTCAAAAGTGCCATAGAGATCTAAGTAACAGATGAGGAGCGAAACTGTAACTTTAGTATTTTTCTTCAAATATTTAGCAATCTTTCTGCTTGAGTATTTTTAAGACAAATTGAAAATAACAATGGTCAAGAAATAATACGATCAGGTCCTATAGCCTGCCCTAAAAACCAAAAAAAGAACGAAGCATATATGTACATAAATCGACAAGAGTTTACGAAAGGCATGCACGGTTAACCGAGTGAACAGCTTTTTCCCCCAGACACGTGGTCATTCAGTCGTCATTCAGCTACCTAACTAAAACGCCACTATAATAATAGTATAGATATGGACAACAAGACAATGTAACAGCGAGGAACCACAACACAACAGAAGTACCGCTTTGAAACGGTCAGTAATAAAAAAAACGGTGGGTCTTAAACCGGTTTCACTGGATCCAAACCCTCGCCCTTAGCTGCTGTAATGGCTCAGGGTTAATTAACCAAATACCGACATATTAGCGTCTAATGCCTAACGTCCCACGATAGGGACATCGACAAACAGTGCATGTCCATACCAGATGCCGCAGAAACGGCCTGCACTGTTTGCAGGTACCGTATTTAGGACAAGAAGAAGACAAGAAGATAAAATAAATCAGACATCTCTAAAATTGGAAATGGACCTATTCGACTCATGAGGTAGAAGAGTGTTATGCAAAAATGAGTAAATGACGTGTTTTACATTCTTTTTATTTTATATTTTGATTCTACGGGACACAGACAAGGCTATAATGGAACGATAGCAGAAAGTCATCTGCGATTATTAACCTTCCTATCTAATTACAAAAGACGCATATGTTCAACAGTGGAGCTTTTGGGTGCATGTTATGGCTACGTCCCGGGGCCGGAGATGTAACTAGAAGAACAACAGAAGAGAAATTACTACTTTCAACAGTGAAAACAATATACAATGCGGGATAAGCTACCACCACGCTTCTACAACAAGTCATCTCTGTTTCCGACCGTTCATAATTCATTTAACATTTATAAGCTGTGAGTGATCTGACAGTAAGAGGGACTAGTCTTACACTGAGGATGATAACTGTCAATAAATGTGCTAGAAACAGGATAAATACGACTCGAGGAGGATCAGTGAATAACTTTAATGAATGAAAGGAGATGGAAGACATCAAATAAGGTTATGGTTCAGATTCATTCAAGTAAACAAAGATACAAAGGTAATCGGCAGTTCCAAGTGTGTAACCATGAAAAAAAAAGACCAAAGTTATTTTAATAAAACATGTATTTGGGCAAAACTTCAAGAATCAGACATACCGAATTTCGGATTACCATTTCATAATCAAATCAAGCCCACAAGAGCATACACTGAAAGCCATTGCAGATATGGGTGATTGATTGATTGATTTGTTGCTTTACGTCCACGGTAAATATCTATGGTCATGTCGGGACGGTCAGTTAACCTAACCACACTATTCCTGGGCAGGCTTAGACCTCCTAAGCGGTTATTCAGTACTAAGTGCGCATACTTTCGCCAGTAACTGTCAACTGCCCTTCTTGAATCAGCGGAAGGAGAAACGAAAGTATGTGGCCAGACCAGGTATCTAAGCCAGGACCTCTGACTTATGAGTCAGGTGCCTTACCGATTGCGCTACGCGGCCCGGCACATATGGGTGATGCGAGAACTGCCATGGTGACAGAGCTATGGATATTTTAAGGATCAAAATACTGGTGAAGTACCCCGGAAGTGCTACAGTTATAAATGAGATCCTACAAGTGGTATCAAGAGAAAGCGTAAACGATAATAACATATTAAACTATGTACGTAACGAAATAACAAAAAAAAAATATGAAAGCAACTGGCTCCCTTCCCCCGACAAGGTGATCACAATACTACGTAGGGCTTATCAAACATAATGAAAGAGTTACAAAACAAACAGGACAGAAGATTAAAACTTTGTACCGAGATGTCGCAAGGCTTTCAAACACTGAACGATATCAGAACTGCTGCCTTGGGTGGCGTTTAAATCAGCTGTACCGGTACCAAATGAGCCGCGACACGAGAAAACCAACAAAGTGGTTGTGCACGACACTGCTGTCTAAAACAGATGTTTTTTTTCTTTTTTCTTTTTTTATCTTTTAGTTTATCAAATGTTGAAAAGGAAACAGATATAGTGTACGGATAGCTCTGTGGTGTAAGCGTATTCGAATGAGAATCTTAAGTCCTACCCCCAATATCCCCCTCCCCCTTGACTGTTGTTAAATCCCTGTACATCTTTGGTCGACCCCATCGTGACCCAGCTAGTGTTTTTTCTTTGCTCTGACCTGGTTTGCTCTGGGTCCTAAACTATTTTTCATTATTTATTCTGAGGTTGGTTGGTTGATTTGATGCTTAACGTCCACGGTAAACAACTAAGGTCATGTCGGGACGGTCAGTTAACCTAACCACACTATTCCTGGGCAGGCTTAGACCTCCTAAGCGGTTAACCAGTACTAAGTGCACATACTTTCGCCAGTAACTGACAACTGCCCTTCTTGAATCAGCGGAAGGAGAAACGAAAGTATGTGGCCAGACCGGGATTCGAACCCAGGACCTCTGACTTACGAGTCAGGTGCCCTACCGATTGCGCTATCCGGCCCGGCTATTTATTCTGAGGATTCTATATGTTTGACTATGGTGTCTCAGTGATAAGTTAGGAGGCTTCTACGTATTCCGTACAACTATTTGTTTTCGGAGCTGCTTTAGAGGGAAGTGTAAGTCTAGTTTAAGCGCCAGACAAAACTTTTGATGGGGATCTCGTTTGCTGTAATTCTAGTATTGTGGTTACCTCTATAGCTGTCCACTTAGATTTCTGTTTGTTGTGTCTTTTAGAACAGGACATAGGTTAAACAGATCTATGTTTTATATATATTTTGCATGAACTTTGATGTTTGTTATATTGATGTTCCTCTTTCTTGGACTGGGTGTTGTACTGTTCCTTTTTTGTCATTTATGTTTCGCTTCTGTTTCTTTCGTTGTCTTGAGTGGGTTACACTTTATAATTTGGCTTTTCATGGGTATCTTCATTCATTTCATATATGAAGCATTTAGCGTTGTCAAAAGCAAATTGTTAATTTCGGAAAATCTTCAATTTGCTTTTAAAAAGGGAATCTGTTCTCCGAGATTAATATTGAACGAAACGTGGAAAAAGTGTTCATCAATGTCTTTAAGGTTTGTAACATACAGAATTTACTTGGAAAGAGTATGTGTATTAAAATAAGAAAACGGCATAGATGGCAAGAAACCAATAAACATGAATATTGGACAAAGTTTTGAAATAAGGTTGGGAATGCAGTGTTTCAATGAGGTTATAAATGTCACCAAGCAAAACTATACCGCTAGCACAATTAAGGAACAAAATAAGGAAAGAACTTAGAATGCAACAGTCAAATAAAAGTGAACATTGGAGTAAAGTTAAATAATATTAAGAATGGAGCCATTTTGTCATACTGGCATATCGATGTTACGAATGTCGACCAACGAAACTGAATAATAATTTTCGGACGTACAGTAAAAAGTTAAAGGGCATATCAGGATGAACTGGAAATACTTATACTCAGGAATTAAAAGAATAGAAAGCTTCAGAAGAGGATGACTATAAAGCAGTGAAAATATGGAACCAGATTATAGCAAACTGTTGATGTCGTAAAACCGAAATATCACTTGTCTTTACAAAATCTGCGATTGAAGCCAGGCTCCGAGGTTATATAATTTTGTTCGTGCTCAACTCAGCTGAGGATGAAATTTTCTCTACTGATAAATACGACAATGCCAACTAATGTTGGTTTTTTCTTATTCATAAGCAAAGAAAATGTCTTACTCAGCTAATATGAGCAAGAAAACAACTTTACTTATCAGTAATTTGCTATTTATTAGCAGGTAAAATTCCATGCTAAGCTGAGTTGAGCATGAAAACAGTTTTATAACCTTGGGCCCTGGTTAACAAGTGATGACCAAGCAGAAAATATCGGAGAATAGTGTTTTTAGATTAAAATTAAAACAAAGTTGGAAAGATTGATAAGTGATCACTAGGTGTATTATTACAGTAATAATGCTGTCTCTGGAAATGCTACAAGCTACATTTGGAAAAGGAAAGACCGAAAGAATGAAGTCCTGCTTGAACTGGAAGTAGCTACACAAGAAAGGATGCCCCCTCCTAATGCCAAGTGTATATTGTATACCATATATATGCATGTATGTTACAATTAAAAAAAGAATAAAATATGTTTAAACTTGGCCAATAAAAAGAAATTGTTGGAAAACCGGATAATGTTGCGGTACTGAGATGTACAAATGAAACTTGCCATGATGACCTCAAGTATATATCGTGTTTCTTCATACACAGAATGGACAAAAAAAATCTTTAAATCGTGTGAATGCTAGTTGCTGCTTTTAAAGAACAAAATATATCAACGTGCCAAAGAATGAATGGAAAACATTAAATCAATAATGATTCAATTTGTGTCCCCAGTTAATTAAAGGATGAGAGCATGGATGTCTACAGGCATAAATATGTGCGCATGAAGAAACAAAGAAACTGGTAAATTGAAAGTAAAAAACAAAAGAAGGAAATGGTCGGAAAATGAGTGTGAAACTGACAAGTGAAGAGGAACGATTTTCACTCATGTTAAAACACCGTAGTAATTATAAGTAATCAGATAGGTCAAATCAGACTCTGATCAGGGTCTACACTGTTTGCCATTCCCTCTGTATCTTTTGGACGCATTTCTGCATCGTAAAACCTAACTGTCCCATTTTACCTCTTATGCGCCAACAAGCAGACGACAAAATTTACGTCTGAAGAATTTCAAAAAAATGTTTCGTCCAAGCGATATCATATTGAGAATTCGAACACTAGAGGGCAAACAGTGTAGATTCAGATGAGGTGGCTCATAATGAGCCACCTCATCTGGATCTACACTGTTTGCAAATTTAACTATTTTAATTTTTGGCGCTTTAAGGGTTAAACACAGTCAAAGTAAATATTTTAGGTCTCCCAATATTTATAGAATTATTATTCTACATTATCAACATATATCCTCATACTTACAGCATGTGCACGTCGGCGCCCTCTTTCCTGTCCTTCGGCACATCGAGGAGGCCAATACTGTCACAGGTAATATTCTGCAGTTTATTGTTTGAATCATCCTTAAAGGAAACGCACGAGCATCCATCATCTGGGCATGTAAATGCTGCCCCAACAAGCGCAGCTTGTGAAAGGCACAATAATCCGAAAGTGAACACATAAATCCAGAAGGAACTTGGCCTGCCATGGCACTGAACTGAGCAAGGAGGTCTCCTCATGCTATGTAGGGAAGATTGTGAGAGCCGCGACATCAGAGTAACAACCTCTGTCTATAGACAACCTCCACATACTTCACATTGGGCACAAATCCCGCCGTGGAGGTGCTCGTAAAACACACTTCGACTTCTTGTTGTTAGTGGTAAACCTTCAACTGAAATATACAAGTACAAACATTTTGGTGATTTCATTAGCAGTGACACTTTTTGCAGGATTTTAGATAGATATAGCGGCAAGTAGAAGCTGCTCTGAGTAATATTTGGTATGGTAGTTATATTACAAACTGGATATTCCATTTGGAACGATAAGTTTACTTTCAAAATCTACCAAAAGGCTCATCTTGTTATTTTTTTATCCGAGGTTTCTTCTAAACACGCATTGGCCTGAGCATGTGCTCATAAGGTTTTAGAGGAAAACTCGGATAGACATGGGTGTTTTAATTGTTTTAACAACATGCCTATAAGTATTTAGAAGAATCTCATTTTTGTCCGAGTTCTTTTCTAAGCACTTATGAGCCTGATTATGTGTTCATATACTTTTTTTATAAGGAAACTCAGAAAGACATGACTGTCTTAAAGGGTAATTAGGAAGGAAATGTTCAAATTCTTAATTTGCTGAAGTGATACAGAACACTGCTTCATTCCTATCCGTTAAAATGATATGCTGATTCATTTCACAAATAGGCAATTTTCCCAACAGTAGTTATATTTCTTACTTCTTTTTTTAGATCAAGATGCATTATATTGTAAAAGTCATTGATGATTTTATTTTGTTTTAAAATAAACTTAAAAAAAAAACCCGATTCTTTTAAATACTTTAATCATGAGAGACTAAATGGTTAATACATTGGAAATTTTGATTCACAATTTAAAAATTTATTTCAATTTTAGATAAAATTTCAAAAGATTTTATATTTTTTCTTCTGAATTTCAGTTAACATGCGAATCGAAAGAACGTTTTTCTCAATTTCTTGTGTGAAAAACATCACTGTCAGAGACATTTTTAACAGATTTAGGAATGCTGTAACCGGAAAGAATAACTAATTAGCGTGTAAATTGCAATTTAAATAATTTTAGATAAATTTTTTTGTTCAGTCCTTATGTTGCAATTTTGAATAAAACAATCGATATTAGATAGTTGTAATTAATTAAACTATTAATTAAACTGCTATAAAAATGAAAATTTTAACTTTTTGGGCTTCAAACTAAAAAATATTTAACGCTTCATGAACATAAAAAATCAATGTCTATCTATGGCGTCATAGAGGGCCGAAGCAGTTTAACAGACTGTTAGTTGGCGAAGATGTACAAATTAAAGTCGTAATGTCTCCAAAACTGATTTTCAAATTGATGTGATCTTCAACATCCGGCTGCTGTCAGCAGTTAGTGAAGTGTCTAGAAGAAAACTTTGATCGTATTGTATCCCGAGTTTTTTTTGTCAAGAACTCATGAGCGACACGAGAAAACCAACAGAGTGGTTGTGCGTCCAACGCAGCCTGGGCATCGGCCCAGTCTGATCAGAGTCTTCGCTTTCCGCATGGAGAATACTGAATTCCTCAGCTGCCCTTTAGGCTGCTAACAGTGAGCCTGATCAGACTTTGTGAATGCCCAGGCTGACCTGAGTCTGCGCTGGGCGCACAACCTCATATGTGCTCATACGAAAGAAAGCACGGCTGGACTTGACTGTCTTAATTGTTTCAACAACATGCCAGCAAGAACCTTTAAAAGAAACGTGCTTTATTACTTTTATTACCTTTATAGAGGATCTTACATGAGTGCTCATGTATTATTGTTTTTATTGAACTCGTTGAGGAAAAAGATAAGATGCGAGGCTTGCCGAGCATCTTATCGGTTTTCCCCCAACGAGTTTGATAAATTCAAGAATACAGGAGCACGAATGCAAGATTCTGTTTATCATATGACGCTAAAATCGCATTTTATTAGCAAAATTTGCACTAAAACGTCACGATTTCGCCTTTAGAAAACGCGACGTTTTTATGGACGTCAACGCATAACGTTACGACGTAATTCGCATATTTAATCCACTAGTGGATTATAATTTTGAATGCATGGCTTTATTACACTCTCAGATGCGACGTCATATGATAAATAGTTTTAATCGTTTTTGTCATTTTAAGGGCTTTGTCGAAGATCTGTATATGTAATTTCCGTAAGGTTGTTTCATGTTCGACAATTTTCACGTTTATATAGTGTCGAAATATCGGTATATTTGATAACCACTTGCCTTGGACTATCTGTTTCTACAAGGAGTCTATCATTTCTACCGAAATTTCTCCGCTTTGCATCAAATAACTATATATAACATAAAACTAATTAACGTACCGTTTATTGTATATTGCTAAATTAAGGCATATAAACACGCCTACCAATCGCTCTCATGCGAAACCACGGTTCAGAACGCCAATCCATGAGAGGAGTTCCCGGTTTTGCAGGAGAGGAGCCAAAATCGTAAACAAATTTGACATCGGCACAAGGTTTGAGGTATTTATTTTCTCTGAAAACTATTTATGCAAAATATAAGAATGCTATTTTGTCACATATAGATTGTTTCTTCGGCATATGAAAGGATTAGGCACATGGTCTTGCATTTTTCCAGATATACATTTAGTACGGCGGAGCATGTGTTCAAGGTCAGTCTCGGCGATATATACAGGTAGGGAAAAGTCGCATTTTCTTGCTTGATTTTGAGTCTCTGACCTTGGCAGTCGCAAAGAAGTGAACAGAGCTACTGTATGAGTGAATCCAAACGTTGGAAGTAAGCTTTCTGTGATGGACAGTTTAGAATTTAGAAAATATACGCAAAAACTTGGCATCGTCAGCCCGGTTCCGCATGAGATATTAGAAAATATAAGGAATTTTTATCAAACACAAAAACAGCTTCTGAACAATAATTGGATCAAAACTAATATGAAATCTGTGATAAATCATTATTTTATACATTGCAGATGACTTTCTGGCTGTTTTTATTCCCCGTTTGTCTTTTAAGGCCTTTTGCAAACCCTCTTTCAAACCCTCTTGCATGCCTCATCAACAGATAAACGGGGATTAAAACAGCCAGAAAGTCATCTGCAATGTATAAAATAATGATATATCACAAAATTCATGTTAGTTTTGATCCAATTATTGTTCAGAAGCTGTTTTTGTGTTTGATAAAAATTCCTTATATTTTCTAATATCTCATGCGGAACCGGGCTGACGATGCCAAGTTTTTGACGGTATATTTTCTAAATTCTAAACTGTCCATCACGGAAAGCTTACTTCCAACGTTTGGATTCACGTATACAGTAGTTCTGTTCACTTCTTTGTGACTGCCAAGGTCAGAGACTCAAAATCAAGCAAGAGAATGCGACTTTTCCCTACCTGTATATATCGCCGAGACTGACTTTGCATACATGCTCCGCCGTACTAAATGCATATCTGGAATAATGCATGACCATGTGCCTAATCCTTTCATATGCCGAAGAAACAATCTATATGTGACAAAATAGCATTCTTATATTTTGCATAAATAGTTTTCAGAGAAAATAAATACCTCAAACCTTGTGCCGATGTCAAATTTGTTTACGATTTTGGCTCCTCTCCTGCAAAACCGGGAACTCCTCTCATGGATTGGCGTTCTGAACCGTGGTTTCGCATGAGAGCGATTGGTAGGCGTGATAAATATCCATTTTAAACAGGCATTTACACAAACGATTCAAGTATCATGTTGAATCAGGCCAACTACACAAACTAAGCCCTACATTTAAAATCAATATCGATAAGTTAAACCATTCCTTTATCTCAAATCTACCCTTCAAATATTTTACCATTAATACTACCTCAGGTAATTTCCAGTTTTATACTGATCCGCATATGTACATATTTTCAGCCGTTTTCAATCATATTTCTGATTTTTATATCAGTAGTTTCCATATAGAAGACATGTTTTACTGTTAATCACACTGGTTTTATTTTTTCCGTTACGTTTCGATCGGGTTACTGTTCTTTGATATGCGACAACTATTTGCATTTGTCAATAGCTATTCAGTTTGTCAATGACAGGTAAGTCACGTGACCGCTAATATCGACATGCTTGCCAAGCGATCAGCCTTTCACAAGTCCCTCGTTGACCTGGACTAGTTGTACTTAGCTAGGTAACTTGCGACGTTCAAGACTGTTGTTTGCTGTTATGCTGTAACTTTTAATTCAAATATGACAAAAATAAATAAATAAAACTCGTAATTATCGAACTGTGTCAGTCTGAACTAATCATTTTTTTTTTCGATAAAAAGTCTATTCCAACATTATTTTCCATATTTTATCAGTATCAGCATTATCGGAGAAAAGAGTGGTCATGATATAATAATTTAAGACCTGGAATTTTTTTTCATTGGTGTGTAATGCAATTTGTTTTAACCGGTCCTGCTAATTTAGCGAGGCCCCCTGTCCCTGAATACGAAACCATAACATTACAACAGTGTGTTCGTTTACACTTTTGCCGGTTTGTTTAGGCGGATACAACCTAGACGTCAGCGACACTGCAGTTACCGACCGCTACCCTGATTACTAAAATGAATTAGAAGGCGACACAATCGATTATCATATAGATAAAGAATTTCGGACTGTATAAGAAGCAAACTGCATGTTTGATAATGCTGAGTCTTCAGAGTCTTTATCACTCCCACCGCTCCGATAAAGGATTTCCCGGTCTGATAAAGGACATATCATCCCGGCAGGCTGTTACTAACGTCAACGTCGTCGCGTGAGATACTCCGACGTTAAAATAGCGAATGCATTATGCCAAAACAAAAAAATTCTCAGCCTTTCAGACGTCACATTTCTCATAATATCGATGATATACATAAAGTGTGACCACTCATTTCCTGAATTAGATCAAAAGGAACACGTTGGAATAACAATTGAAAAAATAAAGAAATTACTGACTCTTTCGTTTCACTACAAAACGGCTAACGCTACAGGACTGGGTGGTCGGGAAATATTTCAGCCGCTGCAATGTTGCTGCATGTATTTACTAAAACACATCAAACATGTAAGACTCCTGACTCTTTCCGAAAAATAAATAGATAAATAAATCGCACCAGACGTCCTCGCTGTTGTGTCTTCAAAGTGTATAGTGGAGGCAGCATTTCCTCACAGTTTTAAAATGTTGACTTCCAGCGACTCTTTCTGTAGAAATTTTCTTAACCGGAATCTATATTATAAACAGACCATAACATGAGTTTTTCGTTATCATCCGATTTATCAGCCCTCGGTCCGATATTGGAGTCTCAGGCTGATATATCCCATGTAATAATCTCTATTTACCACATCCTTGCCTGAACACCTCAATTGTTAAGGAGAAGACCAAGACAGCACACAAAGGAAAACAAGACAAGCGAAAAAGCTAGCGGTCAGCTTTTCCCCATTTAATACCAAACGTCCCAGAAAACGTAAACTTTAGCATGGAATGTACTGTACATATCGTGCAAAGTCAACCTTAGTGTAGTGATATACAGAGATTATTACATGGGTTTTTCGTTATCACACGATTTGTCAGCCCGAGACTTCAAGATCGAACCGAGGGCTTGCCCGAGGTTCGGTATTGGTCGAGGGCTGATTATCGGGTGATAAATCTGTTTAACATATAGATTCCAGTTATGAACATTTCTGTAGAAAAGGTCGCTTAAAGTCAAAATGTTTAAATGGTGAAATACTGCTACCACCACTAAACACTCTGAAATGTACAATGTATTAACACGAAAATTTTGTTAACATAATTTTGTCAAACTATCGCCATGATGTTCATTTGTTAGATATGACCTAGGAGAGGAACTTTATAAGCACTAGTGCTTCCGTTCCAATCCTATTATTTGTATTTTGTCAATGTTTAAAAGTACTGAATAGATTGAAATAAAATCTGTTTAAACCAAACACTTTGAAGACACAAAACGCGTCTTTGTGTGATTTTACTATTTATCTATTTATTTATTTATTTTTCGAAACGAGTCGGGAGTCTTACATGTATGATGGGTCTTAGTAAATACATGCAGCATCACTGCACCAGCTGAAATATTTCCCAACCACCCAGTCCTGTAGCGCTAAGCACTTTGTAGCGAAACGAAAAAGTCAGTAATTTCATTTTTTTTAAATTGATACCAACGTGTTCCTTTTGATTTAATTAAGAAAATGAGTAGTGACACTTTACGTCTACCATGGATATTAAGAGAAATATGGTGTCTGTAAGGCTGACGTATTTTCTGTTTTGGCACATCGCACTCGCCATTTTAACGTCGTAGTATCTCACGCGCCGACGTTGACGTAAGTGACAGTGCTGATAAATCCTTTATCAGACCGGGAAATCCTTTATCGGACCGACGGGCATGATAAAGACTCTGAAGACTCAGCATTATCAAACAGCAGATTGCTTTTTATACAGTTCGAAATTCTGTATCTACTGTAGAACTTGTTAGAACATGGTTTGTCCGCCTGTTCCATCTAGAAGGCGGCAAACCATGCTCTGAACACTTTCTGGTTCGTTGTATATTCTCGCAAGCACTGGAGGTTAAATCCCATGCAGGCCCCTACTGGTACATAGAGATTATTACTTGGGGTTTCGTTATCACCCGATTCATCAGCCCGACTGACTTCAATATCCGAACAAGGGCAAACCCGATGTCCGATATTGGAGTCTCGGACTGATAAATCGGGTGATAACGAAAAACTTATGTTTTTTTTTTCTTCTGTTTCTCATATAGATTCCGGTTAAGAACATTTCTACAGAAAGAGTCGCTAGAAGACAACATTTTAAAGTTGTGATAATCTGCTACCACCACTAAACACTTTGAAGTTACAACAGCGAGGACATCTTGGTGTGATTTATTTATTTTCTTTTTCGAAACGAGTGAGGAGTCTTACATGTATGATGTGCCTTAGTAAATACATGCAGCATCACTGCACCAGCTGAAATATTTCCCGATTACCCAGTCCTGTAGCGCTAGGCACTTTGTAGCGAAACGAACAAGTCAGTAATTTCATTTTAATTTTGATAACAACTTGTTCCTTTTGATCTATTTAAGAAAATGAGTGGTCACACTTTCTGTCTACAACGGATAGAGATGTATGACGTCTGAAAGGCTGGAAATTTTCTGCTTTGGCACATCGCACTCGCCATTTTAACGTTGAAGTATCTCACGCGACAATGTTGACGTTAGTAACAGTCTGCCGGGCTGATAAATCCTTTATCAGAGCGGAAAATCCTTTATCGGAGCGGTGGGGTTGATAAAGACTCTGAAGATTCAGCATTATCAAATATGCAGATTGCTTCTTATGCAGTCCAAAATTCTGTGGTATCTATTTGATAAAAACTTCTATGGTAGCTATTTGTGTTGGTGCAGTTCTGTGCGAAGACCCGCGAAAGAACGTTTGAAGCATGGATGAACAGCAAACACTCGGGCCATCATGTTGCATTCAGAGCCTTCCCCGTAGGCATTCGCACGCAATTTATCAGTCCAGCGGAATCCATAGAGTTAGAAACGAAGACAAATCGTTAATCGTAGACCTTCCTGGTAAACGCTCGAATCCGTTGACACTTGGGAAAAAAGTTGATGCTTCTGCAAATTGTTAGCCAAAATATAATTGCTCTTCGACTAACATAATGCCTTGACACGACAAAAACCAAAAAAAATGGCTGTGCGCCCAGCGAAGACTCAGGTCAGCCTGGGCATCCGCCCAGTCTGCTTAGAGTCTTCGCTGTCCGCATGGAGGTAGCTTAGACCATTACCTACCCTTTAAGAGCTCAGCGAAGAGCTCGATCAGGCTGATCTGAGTCTGCACTGGGTGCACATGCCACTTTGTTGGTTTTGTCGTGTGACGGCTTAGTATTATACGTAAGGCATGTGTGTGCACAATGCTTGCTTTGAATAAAAGAACTACAGGAAATGAGTGGACCTCCATCAGCACAAATCTGGGTTTTTTTTTGTATCAATATCTTTACATAAATAATAACATTGTTATATTTTGCCTTGCTATTTGAGTTGTTTGAATTTTTATCTTCTAGGTGGGAATGGTACTGCTCGTTTATCAGGCATGTAGAAGCAAAGAATGACCGTTGTAATCGAAAATGAGTCTTCAGCTCTAACATGTGGTGTGGGACACAGGCTCATATATCTGGTCTTAATATAGAAGGTATATCATCACATCTGCATATTAAGTATTAAGGCCCGTTTAATGATCAAAGAGAAAAATACGAGCAAACTTTATTGACATTATTTTTAGTTATCAGAGTAGATCGTTGTGTTCCATTTCAAAGAGATAAAACAAGTAGTGGTTTCACACCTCTATATTTCTTTTTATCTTTGACAGAAAGCTCCAAAGTGAGAGATACAGGACCATCATGCAATGTTTGTCTTTTTGTTTCTGTGAAAAAATCTAGTTGGACTCGCGCTATACCGCTCGTAGTCCGGTGTCGAAGGCGGAAGTTGGGTTATAGCTCAGTTATGACAATTGTAATATGAAATGATTGTATACTGTTAACTCTTGAACAGACAAGTGTATTCAAAATAATAATTTCAAGACGAGTTGAAAGAATGCAAACTATTCCACTTAAATTTTAGAAAAAAAATTGAACAACATACAAAGTTTAAATGCACTGAAAGGCTAATTATACACTTTGTGCAACTTTAATAGACGGAGTCCAAACTTCTAGAAATTACATAACAACCTGAAGTCACACTAGAAGACCAAATATTGACAACCGTACAAATTCGAAGTATTGGGACAGATAGGTCTCAGCCAACAGTGCAGACTTGATCAGACTGCAGTTTGATCATGGTCTACACTGTTAACCATTCCATCTGCATCTTTCCAACGCATTACTGCACTGAAAAAAAAATAAATAAAAACTGTTCAATTTTAGGGCAGCAATAATAATTGAGCCGCGACACGAGAAAACCAACAATGTGGTTGTGCGCCCAGCGCAGACTCAGATCAGCCTGGGCATCCGCCCAGTCTGATCAGAGTCTTCACTGTCCGCATGAAGGTAGCTTAGACCATAAGCTACCCTTTCAGCGCAAAGCGAAGATTCTGATCAGACCAGGATTATCTGAGTCTGCGCTCGGCGCACAACCACATTGTTGGTTTTCTCGTGACACGGCTTAATTATTGTAGGTGTCCCAATTCTTTGAATTTTCACGGTATTTTCTTTTGAAGATATTCATAAATACCATGACCTGGTTTTAGCTTCTGTTTGGGTTTGCGGTTCCTGAGAAATTAAGACTTTGTCAAAAAATTGTTTGCGTTAAAAGGGGATATCCTTTATCGTTGACCTGAATGCACTTTAAGTGACAGTTAACCCATGGTTTGTCCGCCTTTACGGGAAGATAATGCACGAGCTTTGGCGAGTGGATTGTCTTCCGTACAGGCGGACAAACCCTTGAATGGCTAATTTTACCACCCTCATCAGTGTGGGCCTTCCACATTACAAACCTTTTCATGCTAAAGTTTGCATTTTGAGGCAAGAGTGATATAATTAGTTGTAGTCTGTCCGGTTCCAAAGACCATAAAACTGCGGTATCAGTATCGTAACTGGTCATTTTTACAGAAAAAAAACAGCTACCATTTGTCAGTTACTAGATACAAAGATTGTGCCATATCTATAAACTTATGTTTTAGCTTTATAAATTCTTTATAACACTATTTATTGTCAAAGACTGATTTTAAGACTTTTTGAATAATTATAGGATAATAACAAGAAAACATTGATGCGAGGCATCAATACGCCGGGAAACTCAGTCACATTTATCTTAGGGAACGTCGTTAGGAGAATTGAAACAGAACAGAACGTGGTCCTGTGTCAAAGGAGGACGATCAGAAGTTAGTTGAGAGTACAAAGCATTTCTGACAATTGGGATATGAAATATTTGTATAATGTTAAATCTTAAATAGACATATATTCCAAATGATAATTTCAAGACGAGTTGAAAGAATGCTAACTATTCAACTTAACTTTTTGAGAACAGGAATTTGACAACATACCAAGTTTAACTGCACTGAAATGCTAATTATGCATTTTGTCAGATTTGTGCATCCATAGTGCAGATTTTTTTATTTTCGTCCTTTGAGATTGAAGGATATACTCTGAGAAATCTGAAATTTTAGATTGGTTTAGACTCTTTATTCTAGATCATCGCCTTTTTTATTATTATTTCGACCCTTTTTGATACTAGTCAGTCTTTGAATGGACTGCCCAAGTAATATTAAGAAATCGAAATTTCAGTATGCTTCTCTCTGGTTTCGTCACAAGACTTTGTCAGGATCACTGACAAGGCTTCATTAGCCGAAACTACATAGTCTGGCCCATGTTCCTTCTTCTGAATGTATTCTCTGCTCTTGAAGGAACTCTTTAATATTTTGATTCTATAAACGGAAGTCCAAACAACAAAAAAATTACATGACAGCCTGAAGTCACACTAGAAGATCAATTGAACCTCGACACGAGAAAACCAACAATGTGGTTGTTCGCTCAGCGCACTCAGATCAGACTGGGCAGCCTGGGCATCCGCCCAGTTTGATCAGACTCTTCGCTTAGCACTTAAATGCTAAGCTACCTCCATGCGGACAGCGAAGACTTTGATAAGACTGGGCGAATGCCCAGGCTGATTTGAGCCTCCGCTGGGCGCACAACCACATTGTTGGTTTTCTCGTGTCGCGGCTCAAATATTGATAACCGTAATAATTCTAAGTATTTGGACAGATAGGTCTCAGCCAACAGTGCAGACTAGGTCAGACTGCAGTTTGATCATGATCTACACTGTTAACCATTCCATCTGCATCTTTCCAACGCATTACTGCACTGAAAAAAAAGAACTGTTCAGCTTTTAGGACAGTTATATTATTTTTTTTTTATTTTCACGGTATTTGCTTTTGAAGTTATTCATAAATGCCATGACCTGCCAGGGGCCATATTTATAAAACAACTTAAGTCGTTGCTATGCTGTTGCTAAGGCTAAATTTCTATGAAACAGATTCCCTACAACTATGAAATTTGCTCTTGAGGAACAGTCTGAAAAAGACTGTTCCTCAAGAGCAAATTTCATAGTTGTAGGGAATCTCCTTCATAGAAATTTAGCCTTAGCAACAGCATAGCAACCACTTAAGTCGTTTTATAGTTACGGCCCCTGGTTTTAGCTTCTGTTAGGGTTTGCTGTTCATGAGAAATTAAGACTTAATAAAAAAGTGTTTGTGTTAAAAAAAGTCTTCCTTCATCGTTGATCTGAATGCGTTATAAATAACAGTTAAACCGTTAACCCATGGTTTGTCCGCCTTTACGAGGAAATAATCCACGAGCTTTGGCGAGTGAAATATCTTTCGTACAGGCGGACAAACCATGGAACAACTGTTTTATACCACCCTCATCAGCGTAGGTCTTGCACATTACGAAATATTTCATGCTAAATTTTGCATTTCGGAGCAAAGGTAATATAATTAGAAGTAAAATATCCGGTTCCAAACACTTTTTAAACTGCTGTATTATTAATATTACTGGTCAGTGGTTGAATAATCCACTACCATATGTCAGGTACTAGTTACTAAGACCGTGACATATCTATAAACTTATGTTTTAGCTTATAAATTCTTTATAACACTATTCATTATCAAAGGCTGATTTTATGACTTTGAATAATCAAAAGGTAATAAACACGGCGATATAAACTCCAATACGATGGACAGGGAGTTAGGAACTTGTCTGCCTTGAACTGCAAAGATGCACGAGATTTGCAGAAACTCGTCTTAGACTAGTGAAGCATTTTGAATTCTGCATATTGAAACATTTTTTTGGTTCTTCTTTTGCTTTGTTTTATACGGGACGACTAAATACTGTCTATCAGTCAGTAATCATTAATAACATGTTTAAATATTAATCAAACTTGGATTTTGGAGCTATATAGCCGTTCCTTGTAACTGAAGGTGAACAGATATATCATGAGGTCAATATTCAGTATCTGAAGATAAAATCCCCCAGCTTTATCAGTTGTGCCCTGCAATCCACCCACTCCCCACGCCCCTGCCCTATCGTAATTCGGGCGTTCGGGGTCATCAAGTTAATGAGTAAGGGTGGTCAATGTACCGAACTCGTGAATCGTTGTGACATTGTTCTGTTCTGTTTCGATTCTAAAGTTTTGCGTTAAGTTTATATTCTTTGCTTATATTTCCAACATCCTTCAATGAAACCTTTTGATATAAGTTACCAATGAATATCGGATACTTTTGAAGGCCTGTTCGCAGCACTTTTATAAAAAAAAGTGCCTGTATTATGTAATGTAAGATGCTTTATCAGGTGAAGAGTTGTATTCCTGTAATATTTGACATAAAGTTCCATCAGTGTTAGGCCACAACTTTGTTGACACGCATATCTTCCCTTATTTCTGGTAATATATCAGAATATGCGCGATATAACCAATGGATGTGTATAAGGTTCCATTATTTGAGACAGAAACTAGTACAAGAATTGAGCGGCTGTAAATTATGTCTCTTTTTTAATTCTTTGTCAAAGCTAACTATTCTTATTTTATGATAAGCTTGCATTTTTACTGGTGCACTCTTAAAGATTGGTTTAAGAACCGTTTGAATTACCCTTGTTAGCAATTAAATAACGCGACGAAAATCAATAGTAAACATTGGTCCAGAAATCGGTCTACTTTCACTATGAGAACCTTAACAAATGTATCTGTAATCCGATATTTGTAATGCCGTAATTGTTTCAGGAGATAAAATGACCCACGCCACGTTAAAATGCATCTTTTGTCATGCTGCTGAATTGCAAAAAATTACCAGTTCTTCAAAACTAACTGAGTCCTTAGTAAACGCGACGTTAAACTATTTTCATTTACATTTATTGGTCTATACAGTATATTAAAAAAAATATTAAAAAAAAAAACAAGAAAAAAAAAAACGTTTTCTGCGAAAAAAATCTATGAGATTGATACCAGAACACTTGACGAATCATCATATCGTTGAGCTAACGATACTTTGAACAAATGCACAGGGCAGGATAAGCACTTTTTCCTCAAGGGTCATAGACTGTTGATGCGAAGAGGAAACCCCTGTTAAGACCGTGCAGTTTGTTATCAAGTACTGACTACTGTTATGACGTTACTGAAGTCCGTAACGCTTAAAAACTCAAACTCGCAGACTAATAGTGATAAATAAAGATAATAAGGACATAAATGTATATAGATAAAGAATCGACTATTTACAGAAATAACGCCGATACAGACAGCAACAGATTATAATTTGATTTGGAAGTAAAAAGATAAAAGAAACAAGCACATTCAAAGTAAATATAATTGCATGGACATTCTTCTTGCAACGCCATTGCATAATGTTTATGTCACACAGTTCGATAAAGGTCAAATGAAAAATATGCACTGAGCTCGAAAGAGTTGCTGGCAAGGTAGTTCATTATCTTGGAGCCGCAGTAACTAAGAGTGGCATGTACTTTTATAAGTATGGTCCATGTTTCATCCTTTGAATGTATTCTCTGCTCTTGAAGAAACACTTTTGCTTCACTGCAGCTGGTATTGTGCCGTGAGACGGCCGAAAAAAATCACCCTGTACACCATATATAGTGCAGATTATATTTTAGTTTCAGTGTGTTTTGAGATCCGAGTATATAATCTGAGAAATCAGTATGGTTTAGACTCGTATTCTAGATCATCGCCTTTTAATCACCTGGACCATTTTTGATACTAATCAGTTTTTTAGTCGATTGCCTTATAAAAAAAAGAAGGAATAACAATATGCCTTTCTCCGGCTTTTGTAACCAGGCCCAGAGGTTATGAAACTTGAGTACAGTCTCAAACTCAAAATAAAGCACACTGATTGGCTGCTTCCGAGCACATGATCGGAAGCAGCCTATCAGTGTGCTTTATTTTGATTGGCTGCTTCCGAGCACATGCTTGGAAGCAGCCTATCAGTGTGCTTTATTTTGAGTTTGAGATTATTGTCAAGTTTTATAACCTCCAACCCAGATCATGTCAGTCATGTTTAGGGCAGAATGTGGTAATCGATTGTTTCGGTTGCTGATCATCGCCTTCTTCTCTACTTTGACTGTATTTGGTTTGGGGACATTAACCACATGGATGGAGGATAATGGAGGACCGTTCTCTCGAGAGACAATACGGCTTTGAATTCTTACATCTGAATGGACAGCTAAATTTAAATATAAAAGAGTTCCTTCAAGAGCAGAGAACACATTCGAAAGAAGGAACATCGGCCATACTTAATAAGTTTCTGCTTATTCAATCCTAATTTCTGCTTATTCAATCCTAATTTCTGCTTATTCAATCCTAATTTCTGCTTATTCAATCTTATTCAATCCTAATTTCTGCTTATTCAATCCTAATTCGAAAACCAGACAGAGAAAGCATGCTGTACAGTAATTTGTTAATTTTAATAAGGCCGTCGAAGAAAAGACTGACTGGAGTCAAAAGTGGTCCAAACGAATAAAAGGTGAAGATCTAGAATATGAGTCTAAACCAATCAAATATTTCTGATTTATCAGAATATATCCTCTGATCGCAAAGGACAAAATAAAATATCTGGACTAAGGATGCTTTGTATGTATTAAAATGATTTTAGATATTGCATGTCCTCTTTTTTATTCTGATTGCCAACCAGCTTTGCATATAAAAAGATATAAAACATAGGGACTTGTCCCAGTCTAGAGTCAACATAGCACGGTTCCTGAACTGACTGATCCTGATTACTTGTAGAAATGGCCTTGTGTGCCTATGCCATTAAGTAACGTTTCGCGTTCGGCACGCCAACACTTTAATGTCTTTCAAGTAGTGTCAAAACAAGCGCTGAAAATCGACGACGCGTTGGTCTTTAAAGCAGGCCTGAACTTCTATTGATTTTATTCCTTAATTCAGCCCTTGATATTAGACTAGGAAAGAAAATATTCTTTAATCAAACTCTTATTTTAGAGCTCAAGGTAAGAGGGGGTATTGAGGATAATTCGCGGATAATTTTTTACTTTCTCAACAAAACCATATACTGTGACCCCTCATTAGAACCGTCTCCCCGAGACGGTTCTAATGAGGGGTCACAGAATATATATTTAAAGAGAAATATGGAGAATTATCCCTAAATGGTTCTTATTATCCCGTCTTACCTGGAGCACTGGACTCTAATACTGTAGCCTTATAGTGTCATAATAATTGATCGGCAGTAAGGGCGAAGCTACAATCAGACAACTCGTTAAACCATGCCCTAGTTTTAAATTAGTATCTGCCGAAAAGATCAAATATATGCGCTGAACTATCTGACCGTACTTAATCAACGGTGTATGCATGGTCTACATTATAATCACATGTCATGGTCTGCATACAAAGCTTCATATTGATTCCGATATCATTTTCTTGTTTTGTTTAGATAAGACGACACGCAAAAAAGTGCTTTATGCATATTCAAACTGAAAAACTTCACCTCAGCCTGAAATTCGCGCAGTTTGCTTAAGATCACTCGTAGGTTAGTTCTCATATTAAACAAGGACCGTGAGACACGAGTTAATATAACATAAAACCAAATGTTTCGCAAGTTTTTAATTTCGCGAATAATGTTTCTTTGGACTAATAAAGACCAAAACATTTCGCAGTAGTTTTATTTAGGTAAAAATCAGCTTTATCTTTGCGAAACTCGGCACAAAATACTTTCGCATATATTTCTTGATTTTTTATCAACAGCGACACCCGTTCTTTTTGGAAACGTTTTTAGGGTCCATGCTTTTGTGTGTTTTATGCCAGTTTTGTCGACTAGGTTAGGGCTATTGATTTGAACATGATGGATAAATAATGATTGGTTCAAGGCCCTACGCAAGACGTCAACTAGTGCTCATGGAACAGTAAAGCCTAAAGACAAAACATGGATGAGGAGTTACGAACCAGAACTTACGTCACAGTGGGTTGGGTGAGGGTAGGGGTGGCAGAATGGCACACGCCTGATTCTCCAAGGCCAGTAAAGTTTTGCAGCACACAAGAGAAACTTAAAATGTTGATGATATTTGCATACGATATCCATGGAATACTGACAAGCCATCGAGTTCCAACTGGTCACACTATAAATGGCAAATACAACAGACAATACATTCAAAATGCCCAAGACCGGCTTTTGGTAAAAAGCGACCTGGGCTGTTAAAAGCCAATCAAATTATTCTTCATGACAATGCTGCACCGCCGTATTTAAAAGGAGGTGACGCCACTTCTGTGCTGCTATAGCTGGGAAAAGTTAGCTCATCCTCCCTACTCTCCGGATATAAGCCATTGTCATTATGATCTTTACCCAACACTAAAGGAACAGCTGCGCGGAATTCGTTTCTGAGATTTAGAATACTCAGAAGTTACCGTGGCCAACCAAGTTAGGGTATATGAACGTGGTTGCCTAGCAACCGGCGTCGCTAACCTACCAAATCGTTGGAACACTGTCGTTGAGTAGAATGGGTATTACTTCGAAGGATTTTAAAAAGTAAGCCATACAACTTTTTCATTTCAGAAGTTGTATTATAGTTCACATTACTTAATGAATCATACTCGTATCTCCATAATTTTTGCGTAAAAGCTGGTTTAATTAGCGATAATCCATGTTTTAATAAGGCACTTCGTGTGCTGTTATATAAGTTTACATTGCAATTTGGCTTATAAGCACGCCGGGGCCATCAAAATATCAGCCGTCTGCATTTTTTCCAACGTTTACAAATACTCTTTTTCATAAGTATAGTAGGAACGATCAAATATGACTGATATTCTGATATATTACTGATGGGCCCTCTATTATGGTTAAGTCATCAGTAAATGTCGTAACGCTAGCGTGTTGAAAATATTGTCAGTTCTTTTGCAAGAAAATGCAAAGAAAAATAGTCATATGATAAACAGAACCTCATACTCGTGACCGTTCAATTTAAAATTCGACAGTCGCTGAAGGCTCATAAATTTCATGAGGAACTGAACACTTTTGTGTGATCCTCTACAGTTAATTGATGAGTTTTGATGGATCCGGCAGCGAGTCCTATAATGATCAGCTAATGGAGAGCAGTAAAAATCTTGTTTATCTTCGCAGAAAGATTAGCATCTCTTTATTTAGTCTAAACTGTAATGCCAAGAATATTTTAAATGCAAGCAAGAGCTAGAGAACTATTACACATTATAAATGCTGTGCACGCTAAAATTGTAAGGACATTAGGTGTAAATCATTTTAAAGGCAACCTTTTTAAACTGACAGATTTTGATATAAATCAATTTATAATGGCAAACATTTTGGCTGCATTATAATGCACGTGGTGTTGTACGAATGCGATTAATAGATAGCATTAACTTAAGTATTCAATTTTGTGATTAGTATTTTTTAAACTGTTCAGTTGTTTCAGAGAGTTACATTCTAGACATGAGCCGCAACACGACAACACCAACAATGTGGTTGTGCGCCAAGCGCAGACTCAGATGAGCCTGGACATCCGCCGAGTCTGGTCAGAGTCTTCGCTGTCCGCATGGAGGTAGCTTAATCCCTTAGCTACCCTTTGAGCACTTAACGAAGAGTCTGGTCGAACTGGGAGGATTTCTGAAACCACTGGGCCGATTGATGCCATATTTCATATGGAGCCTACCTAGGTTGGGGGAACGAAAGTTTGTCCCGGGTATTTGGGTCACATGACCAAGATGTCCGCCACGCCCATATATGGTAAAAACCCTTCAAAAATCTTCTCCAGAACCAAAAGGCCTATGACCTTGAAACTTGGTATGTAGCATTGGGCATGCGGGCCCATCATAGTTTGTACAAATGATGACCGTGCGATGACCTTGACCTAATTTATGGCATGGTCAAGTTTGGTACGTTAGGCTTTTATATGGGAAAACGCTTAAACAGTGGATTTCTCAGAAACTATTTAAGTCTAAGGTACAATACTTGGTATACGTGGTCAACTAAATGAACAAATGAAGATATTATGTCACGAAAGGTCAAGGTCATTCGGTCCGTCCATCCGTCGTCAAGATTTTCAAACAACCACTCTGAAACCACTGGGCCGATTAAAGCGAAATTTCATATGAAGTTTCAGTGGGATGGTGGAACGAAAGTATGTACGCGAGGTCTTGGTCACATGACCAAGACGGCCGCCATGCCCATATATGGTAAAAACCCTTCAAAAATCTTCTTCTCCAGAACCAAAAGGCCTATGACCTTGAAACTTGGTATGTAGTATCGAGCATGCGGGCCCATCATAGTTTATACAAATGATGACCTTGTGATGACCTTGACTTAATTTATGACATGGTCAACTTTGGTATGTTAGGCTTTTATATGGGAAAACGCTTAAACAGTGGATTTCTTAGAAACCATTTAAGTCTGAGGTACAATACTTGGTATACATGGTCAATTAAATGAACAAATGAAGATATTATGTCACTAAAGGTCAAGGTCATTCGGTCCGTCCATCTGTCGTCAAGATTTTCAAACATCTTCTCCTCTGGAACCACTGGGCCGATTAAAGCCAACTTTCATATGGAGTCTCAGTGGGACGGGGGAACGAAAGTTTGTATGCGGGGTCTGGGTCACATGACCAAGATGGCCGCCATGCCTATATATGGTAAAAACCCTTTAAAAATCTTCTTCTCCAGAACCAAAAGGCCTATGACCTTGAAACTTGGTATGTAGCATCGGGCATGTTGGCTTATCATAGTTTGTACAAATGATGACCTTGTGATGACCTTGACCTAATTTATGACACGGTCAACTCCAATACCTTAGGCTTGTATATGGGAACACGCTTAAACAGTGGATTTCTCAGACACTATTTAAGACTAAGGTAGAATATTTGGTATTTTTGGTCAACTAAATGAACAATCCGCTTAAACAGTGGATTTCTTAGAAACTATTTAAGACTAAGGTACAGTACTTGGTATACATGGTCAACTAAATGAACAAATGAAGATATGCTGTCACTAAAGGTCAAGGTCATTCTCTCCGTTCTTTTCAAACAGCGTCTCCTCTGAAACCACTGGGCTGATTGAAGCCAAATTTCATATGGAGTCTTAGTGGGATGGGGGAACAAAAGTTGGTTCCCGGGATCTGGGTCACATAACCAAAATGGCCGCCATGTCCATATATGGTAAAACCCGTTCAAAAATCTTTTTCTCCAGAACAAAAAGGCCTATGACCTTGAAACTTGGTATGTAGCATTTCGAACATGGGCCCATCATAATTCATACAAATCAGGACTGTGCATTGAGTGTGATCTAATTTATGGCAAGGTCAATTTTGATGCTTGGAAAATGCTTAAACAATGGATTTCTCAGAAACCATTCAAGTCTAAGATATGATATTTGGTATTTATGGTTAACTAAGTGAGCCTATTAAGATATAATGTTGTAGGTCAAGATCATTCTTTGACCTTTGTTCAAGGTCACTGTGATTCTGTTGCCTGTCAACATTTTCAAACATCTTCTCTGAAGCCACTGGGCTATTTGAAGCTATATTTCATACGGAGCTTCACTGGGTTAAAGGAACCAAAGTTTTTTAAGCTGGTCATGGTCACATGACCAAGATGGACACCATGCCCATATATGGTAAAACTCCTTCAAAAATCTTCTTCTCCAGAACCAAAGGCACAATGACCAAGTGGCATGGTATGTAGCATTGAGGTCTTGGGCCCATCATAGTTTGTACAATCATGACGGTGCATTGGCCTGTATGTGCACTTAGTACTGGTTAACCGCTTAGGAGGTTTAAGCCTGCCCAGGAAAAGCGTGGTTAGGTTAACTGACCGTCCCGACATGACCATAGTTGTTTACTGTGGCCGTTAAGCGACAAAATCAATCAATCAATCATTGACCTAATTCATGGCAAGGTCAACTTTGGTATGTTATGCTTTTATATGGGAAAATGCTTAAACAGTTGATTTCATAGAATTTTCTTAAGCCTAGATATAAATAATTGGAAAATATGGTTAACTAAATGAATACATGAAGACAAGGTCATCAAAGGTCAAGGTCATTTTTTTAACTTTGCTCAAGGTCACTGAGATTTTAAAACACTGAGATTTTAAAATAAAAATATGCACACCTTATAAGCTACTGGTTTCAAATTTGTAACAAATCAGGGAAATGACAAATTGTGTCTGTTAACAGAAGGTGTCGGGTGAGCTACAGGACCATTGGTCCTCTGGTTAATTTTCTCATGTTCGTTCTGTATGTCGCACGCACACAATGGGAGGGGGGGGGGGCGTAATATTTGTCAGCAGGTTCTAGCCTATGAATGCTGACGTCTAATATAAAAGGAATACTTGCACGGGATTGCAAGACGTGCCGTCCGATCAGGGCTTACAACGTTTTGCATTCAGTGTAAGATTTTCTAAAAACCAAATATAATTAACATCAAAACAGACAAACATATTAGAAATGGAACTGTTCAAATTGTCAGACAGAAGAGTCCACCGACAAAAAATAGGATAATTAAAAAATGTAGACTGTGTTGTACATTACATTACTTCTAATGAGAATGCTCATGAAGAAATTACTGCGCAATTTAGCGCAAAGCTTTTTATACGATGCAATCAGTTTTCATATAAAAAAGATATACCTCTTTCTTTCATTCTTTCACAGTAAAGGGCCTGGCAGCCAGTTACCAAAATCTGCGAGAATGCTCTTTAGTGTATCACTGGCACGGGCGATTCAGCAAAAAAGCTCTTTTTATATTAAATCGGAAAAAAAAACATGACAGAATGAAACGACTGTATTGATAATATTTGATTTTCGAATAACAGTATTTTCGCACTTTTTCTCTTAAGGTCATCTAAGGTGTATGAATTCAGTTTTATAGTGTTTCATTCAGTAGCTGGTGAGAGTTTTTTTGACTAATAAACAGATTAAACGTTGATCAAATATGATTTGACGTCAAAGCGGACAAAATAGAACCATGTTTACTAAAACTTACTGTAAAGCATTGATTATTAACTTTGATACATTAATCTACCTACAGTTTCATTGGCATAATTTGGCTTTCAAAATGAGTTTGTTTGAAATGAAATAAAGTCACCTATATACAGTGAACAAAATTTAAAATTGGTCACTATTTCCATAGTATTTAGCCACATATACAAATGTATACTTTTCTGGCTCCGAATAACGAAATTGGAGGTTGGTTAATATTCACCATCTTTATTTATTTGCAATTTAATCAATTATGCATTTGCAAAGTGATTTGGCTAAAAAGTTACATGTATTATGTCTAAGTAGGTATTGCAAATATAAATGGCTTTGCATCTAGCACAAAGACAGAAAACATAAAACTTTCTATTTCAGAATTGCAATGACTGGCATAAAATTCCTGACCTTGGGTGTACGTGTCAGAATTTCAAAAAAAGAAACTTTTCAACTTCTGAACTGCGTTATTTTATTTACAGTTTGATGTACATGTATCATGTTTTTTTCTCGTAATATCTTATGGTTACAATGAATAGGGTCGTAACTCTTGCACTGTACATAACGTTTGATAACGTCGGGATTATTTTAAATACGTATTTACCTGGGGTGATCATTAAATAATGGAAACACCTTTGTAGATTAGTTGATTATATACAGAAATAAGTATCCTTCATGTATCACCAAAGAGTGTCTTTTGAGCTTTCGAATCCATGTTTGAAATTGAAATTTTAACATGTTACCATAGCAGCATATGACGTCACGTTCATGCTGGGTACGGCGTTTGATTTTTTTCGACGTCATTTGGGTAAGGAGGTGCTTGCATTATGCTTATTTTGTGCGATATTTAAAGAGATATTGAAAATTCAGGAACACCTTCCGTTTATGTTAGGTTTTGGCTTTAGAAGCACACATATAATAATTCTTTAGGTAAACGTTCTAAAATCTGGCATGCATTAAAGCTGAAGCAGGGGTTAAAACAATTGATTTTTAGAGAGTTTTACATTTTATTTCGTTATTTCAGGTATTATGCTAAAGTTAATTGATCGGTTATCAAGTATAGGATGGCTTTGGTTCTATATGCCAAACAAGTCTCCCAAGACTTTGTTTGTTAAATTGCAATGACGTCACGTTTTTGGCCCCTCCGGCTTAAAATCTGCGAAAAACGTCAAATTTTGCTCGATCAAATGTCTTTCGCGGTCTGTATTTCTGCCAGTTTTGAGGCAAGTCATGAATAACTATATATTTCTTTTAGTATCTGAGCCTTGTATGAAGCAATCATATTGTCACAAACTTTTATCCATTCTTTGTTACTAATCAGCAGCAAATATACATGAAAATATGCAAAAATTTAGAGACCAAACCTTTATAAGTTTAAGGCATCGTTGCAATGGCAACAATGTTCTTAAACAGTACTTTAGGACTTAATTATATGTCATATGCTTTCTTATTAGGTATTATGTATCTGGAATACTGTTTTGACACAAAGGTTATGAAATAAATGCTAGTTTCCATTATTTAATGATCAGCCCTCGTAACAGTACAGGGCCCGAGGTTATAAAACTTTTTCGTGCTCAACTCAGCTGAGCATGAAATTTTCTCTGCTGATAAATATGAAAATGCCAGCTAATGTTGGCATTTTCATATTCATAAGCAGAGAAAATTTCATACTCAGCTAAACTGAGCATAAAACTAACTGTACTTATCAGTAATTTGCTTTTTATTAGCCGTTAAAATTTCATGCTCAGCTGAGTTGAGCATGAGTTTTATAGCCTCGGGGTCTGATCTTTGATTACAATAATATGCAAAAATATGCTTTAAAGATACTACTTATACAAGTTCTAAAAGTGACCAATTAGAAATTTTGTAAAGTGTTTAATGCATGCAGCCACTGTTTAGAGATTGTATATGTAATGTACTTTCCTTTTTCATTTCAGTATAACTTTTTAAAAATATAAACGATGGAAACATAGGAAAGACCTTAATCATAGGTAGAACCCACACAGACACCGAAAGAAAAAGAGGGGAGAAACGCAAACGGCAAAACAAAACAGCACATTCACATTCCAACACAGAAGAAGATACTTTACTACAATAAGCATCAAAACCAGAAAACAGAGAGAGAGAGAGAGAGAGAGAGAGAGAGAGACTATTACAGACACCTACAGTCCAACATAGACGCACAGACGACGGTAAACATCAAAAGCAAATAATACAGCAACGATCACAGACATCCACTGCCCAACACAGACGAAAGTACTTGACAGGCACACAGACGAACGTACTTCAAAACAACAAGCATCAAAAGCAAAAAGCACGGAAACTATCACAGACATCCACGGGCCAACACAGACGAAAGTTCTTCAGTACAAAAACATCAAAAGCAAATAGCACGGAAACTATCACAGACATCCACAGTCCAACACAGACGAAAGTATTTCAATACAACAAGCATCAAAAGCAGATAATATAGCAACGATCACAGACATCCACAGTCCAACACAGATTCTTTAATACACCACACATGAAAAGCAAATAGCACAGAAACGATAAAATAATACCCACAGTCCAACACAGACGAAAGCTCTTTAAAACAACAACCATCAAAAGCAAATAGACTGAAGCTATCACTCATAGACATCCACAGCCCAACACAGACGGAAGTACTTTGATACAATAAACACCAAAGGCAAATAATATAGCAACGATCACAGACATCTACAGTCCAACGCAGATTCTTCAATACAGCACGCATAAAAAGCAAATAGCACGGAAACGATCATAGACATCCACAGGCCAACACAGTCGAAAGTACTTCAAAACAACAAGCATCAAAAGTAAATATCACTGACACTTTCACAGGCATTCGGAGTCCAACAGTCGAAAGCATCCCAATGCAACAAGCGTCAAAGGCAAATTACGTAGAAATGATCACAGAAATCTACAGTCCAACGCAGGCGAAAGTATTCCAATACAACAAGCATCAAAAGCAAATAACATAGAGACAATCACAGACATCCACAGTCCAACACAGTCCCTCTCGCCGAGTTCCTCGGTATTCAACTGCCAGACAGGCCCATGAAAATACGCAAAGCTGACAACTCTGATTTTGGAACACTAATACAAGATACTTATAAAATAACACAATGATTCTCTAATTAAAAATAAATAAAAATAAATGTAATTTGAAAAACACAGTATATTACTGTGGAGACATCTCTTATTTTTCGCCACAGTTCAGTCTCGTATGTCTCAAACACTGGCATCTCATTAGTATATTTTCAGGGGACGTGCACACTTTGAGAGGGCTGCAAAACTGTCAACCGTGATTGGAATAAAACCAAGCATGAAGTTACAAACATGAAATTTTCAAATATAAATCTTAATATTTACAGCAAGCAGGAGAAATAAAACTTTCTGAGCTTACAACATCAAAGCTGGACATCGTTTACATAAAAAAGGGAATAATTAATGAAAAATGAGTTTTTTTCTCATTTATTTTGTTACACAAATTACCAAAATATATGCAGAGAGACTTGTATAGGATCATGGTTTAGATTAATCAAATTAAACCCTAATCTGGTTCAACTTTGGTGTCAATAAGTGTATTAAACTACTGCTATAAAAGTTTGATTATTGTTTTCCAAATTGTTAGCCAAGTTGCTACCATTTTTGCTCTCTCTAACGTTGAGTGTCATGTCAGTTCTTAAAGTTACTGATGATGCTTCAGTAGGCGGAACTAGCTTGAAATTGAAACTGTTGTTTTCCATTTTGCCATAAAAATCTAAATACTGCGACAGATAGGCCTGAGCAAACAGTACACACCCAGATCAGACTGATCATTCAGGAGCAATCCGATTAGGTTATACACTGTCTGCCATTCCATATGCATTTTTAAGACGCACTACGAGGATCGTCCAAAAAGGTCTGTCACTGGACTCATAACTTAGCTCATAGACATCATAGCTTAACACGGTTTGCAACAATCAAAATAACAATCTTTTATCTTTATACTGATGCCAGGCATAGGGTAAAAATGCCATTTGGTTGAGTTATAAGCTCAAATACAGACCTAGTATTTGGCACTGGCCTATTTTCATGTTTTTTTGTTTTTTTTTGTTTTTCTGCTGGCTTGTAATTCATGGTGCATATCTCGTCAACAACAGGGTTGGCCAACAAGGATCAGTTTTTACAGCTATGTGATTAAAACAGGGTTTCTAAACTTCTTAACGATTTTTTATTTTGAGTGAATATCACCCTTAGTTTTCGACATATAAAGCGTGCTACAGAACATTTTGGATGATCCTCGTACTGCGTTGAAAAAAACAAACAAATTTTTCAGTTTTTAGGACAGCTACAAAACGTTTTTTTTTTTTGGTTTCCCATTTTTAGAATGTTTACGGTATGATTCAATAGGGTCAAGTCGGGTAAATTCGGACAGCAGGTAAATTCGGACAGTGACATTGTTTCCTTTATATGTCAGTAGTTCGGATTTAAAACAAAAAATAACTGGGCAAACAGAGAAAATCCTGATGAGACGGCTCATCATGAGCCGTCTCATCTGGATCTTCACTGTTTGCAATGGTATGTCCGAATTAACTCGCTGTCCTAAGTTACTCCACTCGACCTTAGCTCTCGGCTGTCAATCCTTTCTTCGCTAGGTTGCTATCTTAAAGGGTCTCCCCATACTTCAGCGTTGTATTGTTTATGTTGTCTGGTCTTTTGAGTTCACAGAGCCCATTCTCAGAAATTTGAAATCCGTCGGTTCTTGTTTGGTAATTATTTTTATAAGAGTCATCATAATATAAACGTAACTATTCCGAATGGAGCGACTGTAGTGTAGTGGATAACACTCCAGACTACCAATCCAGGGGTCGCAAGATCGACCCCCCGCTTCTCCGGTCTTTCGGATGAGACTTTAAACCGAGGTCCCGTCTCCATATGACCTCGTTGTTGGTGGGACGTTAAACCCGAGTTTACTCACTCACTATTCCAAATTTAGTGCGACAGACGTGTGTCTCTGTATTTAACTTTTTCAGTATCGCTAAACCCTAAACGTTTGAAAGATAAAAAGTGATCGGCAGATCTCGGCAACGAACAGCCCTCTCCGAGACACACTTACTGACGCATTCTGCGAGACACAGTAGCTGCAGACATCAGGTAAGAGACACCTACGTATTAACTCGCGGGCACAGGCGCCTTCCCCAACTCCCTCTCTTACACAATGGCATCAAGAAGGAGGTGACAAAAGCAACAAGAACCTACAAAAAGCAAGAATGATCCAAAAGAATGGAAACCAACTCTGCTAAGATTCGTGTTGCTATGACAGGTCAGTCTTAGTTTTAGAATAGTTTAGAATTTTTTATATGCTATACGTTACTAAGGTTACTTTAAATCAGTTTTTAAGTAGTGACCCCAATGCTACAGAACCAGAATGAACACATCCAACTAAACCCTTATCTGATCCTACTTTGGTGTCAACTGACTGTTATGAAAGGTTTAAATACTCTTTTTTTTCCTGATTGTCATCTTCAGTTACTACCGCTGACGTTCATTGTGGGATCAGTGCTTTTGGAGGCACCGATGAGGATTAAAAGGCCTAAGCTATATCATATTCATAATTCAAAGACTAGACCGCAAACAGTAGACCCAGATGAGGCGGGTCATTATGAGCAAGGCAGTACAAGTGTATGATACCGGTACACCTATCGTATACCCTATGACGATTGTATTTGCCAGTTTTCCTTTATTTGCTGTTATGGGCATAAGACGTTTGACGGCATTTACCGGTTTGTATTTATTTGCTGCTATGAGCACAGGGTATAATTTATTCCGCTAATTTTCGCTTCCTGCAGAGACTGTACATCATATTTGGCTTCCGCCGAGACTGTCCGCGATCTTTTGCTTCCTGTCGAGACTTCTGTACATGATAAATGCTTCCTGCAGAGACTGTCCGCGTGATTCTGCTTCCTGCCGAGGCTGTCGGCAGGAAGCAGAGTCACGCGGACAGTCTCGGCAGGAATCCATTTTTCGAGGACAGTAGTCTCTGCAGGAAGCAAGAGTTCGCGGACAGTCTCGGCGGAAGCCAAATATGATGTACAGTCTCTGCAGGAAGCGAAAATTGGCGGAATCGATTATACCCTGTGATGAGCATAAGATCTTTAATAGTATTTACCTGTTTGCCTGTATTTGCTGCTATGGGCATAAGACGTTTGACATGCCTTTATTTGCTGTGAAGGGCATAAGACTTATGACGCTTTTTACTAGTTTGCCTTCATTTTGTTGTTATGGGCATAAGACCTTTGACTGTATCGGTTTATCTTTATTTGTTCTAAGGACATAGGACATTTTCAAGACGGTATTTTGCTGTTTTGGGAATAAGATGCTTGACAGTATTTACCGGTTCGCCTATATTTGCTGTTATGAGTAGAAGACGCATGACAGTATTTACCGGTTTGTCTTTTTGCAGGCTATAATAAGACGGTTGTCCGTATCAATCGGTTTGCCTTTTTTGCTGTTAAATATAATCAAAAGACGCAGAGGGCATTTGCCGGTTTGCCTTTATTTACTATTACTGTTTCTCGCTTTAAGCAAATTGTTACAGTCAAAACAATTAATACTTTTAAATGTCTTCTGTATCTAAGCTGCCTGGCTACGTAAATTATCTTTATCATTATGGCTGTCGAAGAGCATAGTAACAAATGGTTATTTGTTCAGGTCTTTACACAAGCAAAGAGATGAATGCATTTATTTCTTTATCAGTTCAATATTGCACTTTCGCCAAAGTACTCGATCATTGATCTAAAAAGAAACTCATCTGTGGAAAATGTGCAGGAAACATAAATGTACCTTTTCGTAATTTTGTGCGAGAGATTCGTATTTACGATTTAACTTCTTAACCCCCAATAGTTGAAAGAAACAGGTGATGGGCAGGTCTCGACAGGCATTGGACATCCGTCCTTGATCCACACTCACTGTAACAGGCGCCTAATTATTAACTCGCCAGCGCAGGAAACCTCCACCAAGCCACCTCAATGACCGTATCCTGAGGAGGACGATATATAAGGGAATCAAGCGAGAGATGCCTGGTGAAGCAAGAATCTGCAGCAAACTAAAATAATCAAGAGAATGAAAGCCAAACTCCTCTAAGATTTACGTCGCTATGAAAAGTCAGTCTTTGTCTTGGTATAGTTTAGCAATTTTACCAGATATGGATTAATAAGGTTATTTAAAATCAGTAATTTAAAGTACTGACACCAGAAATACTGACTACTCTCATGAAGACAGCTATCTTTTTTATGCCCCCGTGACGATAGTCAGGGAGCATTAAGATTTGCCCCTGTCTGTCCGTCTGTCTGTCTGTCCATCCCTCCGTCTGTCCGTTCGTCACACTTTATGGTATAGAGTTTGTGTAATCAACCTCCCACAGTTTTCAGTGGATCTTTTTCAAACTTTGCATACATGTTGTTGACGTATTGAAGATGTGCATGTGGTGTTTTGATGGAGCTAGAATTAATTTGACAGAATTACAGCCTTTTTAACGTAGTCATTTAAGGCAATATTTTGCATTGTAGGGTATGGAGTTCGTGTAATGTTTTCAATGGATTCTTTGTAGGTGCTGTATGATTTGGCTAGGCTGGTTGATTTGATGCTTAATGTCCACGGTAAACAACTAAGGTCATGTCGAGACGGTCAGTTAACCTAACCACACTATTCCTGGGCAGGCTTAGACCTCCTAAGCGGTTAACCAGTACTAAGTGCACATACGTTCGCCAGTAACTGACAACTGCCCTTCTTGAATCAGCGGAAGGAGAAACGAAAGTATGTGGCCAGACCGGGATTCGAACCCAGGACCTCTGACTTACGAGTCAGGTGCCCTACCGATTGCGCTACCCGGCCCGGCCAGGTGCTGTATGAATATACACATGTCATGTGACAGGCACTGCACGGGGGCATCATTAGTGCCTTACAGACACAATTTTCTAGTTATTGTCAGTTTCTTGTGTCTGCTTCTCTTTGCCAAATAATGGTTTGTTTAGGCTAGGTTGTTGACTTTTGATATTTAGTGTCGTGGATAGGATGTAGAATATTATTTACTGCTTAAATTATTAGTATTATGTAATCTGTCGGTGAATTTTCAGCATTCAATCCGTCAATTTTGCATGCCAATTAGAAGATCTATTTGCAAAAACTCAAAAGATCATGTGGATATGCGTCAGAAATGTGGTATACCGTGCAATGTGTGTTTCAATAGCGTGATATATACTAGTACCCAGATTGCTTGTATTAGATATTCAAAGTTCTATGTTGGTAAAAGAAAGATTTTGTATTAGAATGTAAATGCATTCTTTGTCAGTGAAAAACAAATTTCAGAGGAAATATCGAAGAAAAAAAATCTTATGAAGGAATTAATGATTCGGCATTCAGTCACTCATTTATCACATATATTCCTTTTTAAAGCTGCTTTCTAATGACGGAGCAATAAACTAATTATATTAAATATATAATTGTTAATGTTTATCTTGAAACATATCTGCAAGTACATGTATATGATATAGCATATTTGCCCAATAAGAACCTGACCACCTTCTGATTTATTTCAATTTTTAGTTTACGTATTTTTGTTCTTTGGGGCGGGGATTGGGCTGTGAGTGAACGCAGTACACTTTAATCTCTTATTCCTGTTTCTCATGAAAAAAGTGTATACTGATACATGGTTTAGTGTTTCTCTTGCATTCTCTCTCTCTCTCTCTCTCTCTCTCTCTGTTATGTTATTGATGAAAAACCTTTTGCATTAGTTAACCCAGTAAAAGGTTTACATTAAGAAAAATGAGTTTGTATAAGATGTGAAAAGAAAAAACCTTGTTGAGTCTGTCATCAAGTTGTGTTTGAATTTGTAACATTCTCGCTGTAATGGAAACCAACTCATTTTATATGTTGGAAAGAATTACACAACGCAGCCAAGTTTTAATATTTTTAACTCAAGTTCGATAAATGCTATCTGCGAAAACTTACCATTTATTCAGTATTACATGTTATCTAGGCACTTTGATAGCAGTTCTGTTTGCAAAGAGCAGAAGAGAACAGACCTTTATAAAAGTAATCATATCTTAGCCCACTTTCAGACTTTCAGACAAAACAATGTTACAAACCTTTAGATTTTATTTTTAGACCATGAAAACCTCAGTGGGTGATCATTTTAGTGGACAGAACTAATCCGTAGAATAATTATTACTAAGAGTTTTAGAATTAAATCCTCTAAATAGCTGATTCATGAGAGAATTAAAGAAGAATTTTACAAATTATTTAGGAATTATAACAAAGACCACATTTAGATGTTTTAATATATTAGGGACATATTCTGACAGAGCAAATGTTTATCTAGAGGTCAGAAGCAAGCTGTATTGTAACTTTTGCACCTGTTTGAGGAGAAAAAAATGTAAATTAAAATGACTGTTTAAAGCAAGAAAATGATACTAATGATAATGATGAAGAAACATAATTATTCTTAAAATGATGGTAAAATGTGTTGTAAATTAAAATTATTTTTGCAGTATAATAATAATGATGATAATGATTATAATATTAATTTTCAAAAATATAATCAAATAGATTAAATAAAATAAATCTACAAAACTATTTCCAATATCACCTACATAAACATTATGTTTGGCCATGAAATAAAAGCCAATTTCACTGTTCATAATGGATGGATCAAAATAACATATATTACTATTACATCGACTATCTATTTTCCCGAGTATGAAAAAAATGAAAAGTGAGATTAAACAGACAAAATATATTTTGCTATTACTTATTACTTAAAGGTATACTCCCTCGTATTTCATTACGAAATAACCACAAAATTATGAAACTGGCTAGTTGTATGCAACATAATTAAGATTTGTTAAAAAAATCTTCAGCGAAAACATCTTTGTTACGGAGGCAGAGACGATATATCAATGCATACCCTTCTTGAATATTCACGAATGTTTTGTCGTCATAAATTGATTGACTCCCACAGGCGTTTCTGCAAGCATGTTTTGAATTTTATGATTGGTGGAGTAAATAAAGTTACAATAGCATTGCCCTCTAATCTGTGCACGTGAGTTCTTTTCAGCCAATAACTGTCTGAAGTCGATTAAAGAAAGGGCTTAAAATTATTCATGATATTACTTTAACCAGATTAACTTTGATTGCTGGGCGTATCCAGTCTTCATTTTTGGCGGGAATGGCGACCCGCTATTGCCGCTCTTTTTGTGTATTTTCTAATTTCTCCTATTTTCAGTGACAATCACAAATCATAAATTTGGCAGGTAAATGTACTTTTAATAGCAATCATTATCACGCCTAGGATATAATCTTTTGTGAGAAATCTAAAAGTTAATAGCCGGGCCGGGTAGCGCAATCGGTAGGGCACCTGACTCGTAAGTCAGAGGTCCTGGGTTCGAATCCCGGTCTGGCCACATACTTTCGTTTCTCCTTCCGCTGATTCAAGAAGGGTAGTTGTCAGTTACTGGCGAAAGTATGTGCACTTAGTACTGGTTAACCGCTTAGGAGGTCTAAGCCTGCCCAGGAATAGTGTGAATAGGTTAATTGACCGTCCCGACATGACCTTAGTTGTTTACCGTGGACGTTAAGCATCAAATCAACCAACCAACCAACTAAAAGTTAATAGAAATATTGAGGGTGTAAATCTTTAAAAAATTAAACTTTTGGCTGATTTGGCTAGGCGTTCACCGTCTTCAAATTATCAAATGACAAAGAAAACAAATCAAGTTTGTATCTGTTAATTCGAAGACTGGAAACAGACAAAGTTCTTAATCCTGTCTCTAATTAGCTACATGCACACATGTGTCCACAAATGCCATGGTGATCTTCAGGATTTAATTTCGATGATACACACATTTTATTTCTTTGATGTAGTGTTATTTATTAAAGGTTTAAACAATTCAGATAATATGGACAGTTTTCTGATCACGCTGTCTCTGTGTGTGTTTTTGTCATTTCTATATTTTATTGTTCTTCGACTAGTACACTATAATCATTTGATGTCTTTAACTAATAATATTGTTTTAACATTTTCATACTGTCATTATTTTCAAAGGCATTCTTATTATTACACTATGTGTTCTGTTATGAATAGCATGTACTTGTGCTGTTTTAGGTTGTCGTTGGAAATTCCACTTCAACAAGAATTTTAAAGAAAACTTAACAATGCCATTTTTTAATGTATTCTATCATCAAAAGTATTTTTATTAACACCAGGTTTTAACTGATTTTGAGTAAGAACTGCACAAAGCGAGCGCAGAAGTAAACTGGAAAGAAAACTGCTCATTTTGGAGGGCAAAAATATATTCGTATTCGCCTAAGACTATGAGTGTCACAGAATGTTAAATTGATCTAACAGACAAGTCATAATGATTTATTTCCCCCCCCCCCCCCCCCCCTCCCTCCCCGCTCCCTCCAAGTGTGCACGATGCATTTTAACATTAACGTCAGTGTTCGCTTTGCATTGTGTTGATAAGAGAATGCATGTATCTTCAAAAAAAAATTAAACTGTTATAATTACCAGTTTACTTTACACTGCGCTTAACTTTAATTATTACTCAGTCCACATTGTTTTGTTGTTCTAAAATATATATGAAGTATTTGTTCTAAATAATTTTGTCCTGAAATACAGTTTTAATTCCATATGGCTTGGTTGCTTTGAAATAAACTCAGTATATATTCCACATGTGCATGCTTTTTATAATACTTATTTCATAATTATATCTAGGTTTTCATTGATTATACAAATTTCGCTATTTATGTAAATGTTAGTCTGTTCTTCTTCTCTCGGATAAATTTTGTAATACTGATTTCATTTGTTTACATAGCATGCGTGCTTCTACTTTTCAATGCAGATGTTGATTTTGATTATCATTTCATCCTTTGGACTTAACAATATTCTGCATTTATTGTACTGCATAACTTTTCAGTTTATCAACGCTAATGTATATCCCATCTAACAATTGTATTCATACGAGATAAATATATAGTTGTATCAGTCATTACTATCATATTAATTTTATACATGTATAATGTACATGTAGAAATAAAACAATGATTACTTGAAAGTTCAAGTCTGGATGGATCAAAATAACCAATATTATTACATCGACTGTCTTTTTTCCCGAGGATACATGTATCTAACGGATATAAAACTTTTTCATACCAATGATATCAACTAGACAGAATATAAATAGAATAGTCAAATCACAAAATTTTCTCCCTTTTGCTTCATTTATGATTGCGTATAATAGTAAAACCGAAGTAAGAAAACTATTTTAACCAAAAAAAAAAAAAAATTAAAAAAATCCAATTCATTTATTTGAATTCTAGCGTTTAAAGTGGAATTAACTAGCATAACAACTGTGACGCTCCCATGGAAATTATTTTTTTCTTTTCTACAGATAGGCGCAATACGCTGAATGGTAGGGTCGAGTCGGGTAATTTCGGACAGCGGTTAAATTCGGACATAACATTGCAAACAGTGAAAATCCAGATAAGACGGCTCATAATGAGCCGTCTCATCAGAATTTTCACTAGTTGTCCAGTTAATTTTGTTTTAATTCCATACAACTGACACATACAGGAAACAATGTCACTGTCCGAATTTACCCGCTGTCCGAATTTACCCGATTTTACCTTACTTACTCTGCGTACTAGATACATTTACATAGTGTACATAGATGACAGTCACAGTTTTCGCGTGGTCCTACTGAGATTGGACATTGGAGATGTAATATTAAAGAAAGAAATATCTTATTAATTTCGTTTTGGTAAACTTTTATTTACACATGAAATTTTTTACCCTAAATTTAAAGTTGTCCTTAAGTTTATGGAATGATTGTGAATCTGAGCTGTCCTTCAGTTTATGGAATGATTGTGAATCTGGGCCCTGGTATATAAAGATAAGTCCTCTATATGTATCCAGTATGCAGAGTCAAGTACTACTGGTGACAGTTTTTCTTAGAGTGAAATATTCGACCTTAAATTTAAGGTTGCCCTAAACTTTATGTATGATTGTGAAACTGGGCCCTGGGCGCAGGTTCACAATAATTCCTTAATTATAAAGACGACCTTAAATTTCATTTGAAATGAGAACTTACAAAAACAAAAATATTTGATTATTCTTTCTCATTAGAACCTCATATTAATTGTCAGCAGGATCACGCCGAAATTTTGATTCTCGTGAAGACAGACACATAAATATTGTAAGAGGGAAATTTTCGAACTTTACTTTTAAGTTGCCCTTAAATTAATAAATGATTATGAACCGGGCCCTGATCGGAATTGAAAATTAAGGAAAAAGCAAGCATTCTGTTCTTACCTTTGAAAATATCCTACGTTCGAAACGATGCTAAAGGTACTCTTAGATTGAAATCACTATTCTTTTCCCTGTTTTATTAAACTTTAACCTTTTCTTGATGTTATCCAAAACTTTTTTATTTCACGGGAATACATCGAAAATCATTCAAAGCACCTTGTTAACACCCTGAATCTGTTTTTCTCGACACTTTCTTTGACTAATACAACTAATTACTGGGCTAAAATTTGAAGCGTGTTTTGAACCTTTTAAATCCTAGTTCTTTAGATTTTCAATATGGGCCATAGATCTCGGGTCCATACTTTCTGTAATGATCGAAGTTTTTATCAGTTCCTTTTCAATCAGGGAAAGAAATTAAGCGGTTCAAGATTTTTATGGTAAAGTTCAGGTAAAGAAGTAATAGTTTCAAAGTGAATCGAACCGCTTATTTTATATTTCGCCGTATTTTGAACTTTGTGAGTTGGGCTATACTGGTTTTTATCAAGGCCAATCGGATAGACTTTAATAATATCAATATAATACCTACATACCCGATAATGTGGACCAAGGGTCTGTTTGCCCGTGTGTTGAATTATGTAAATAATACAGCGGAGTTCCCAATAAGGAGTGTATCTGATAATGATTCTGGATTTTTCTATTATTTTTCCATAAAAATATATGTTGTGACCCCTCATTAGAACCGCCTTGCCAAGGCGGTTTAATGAGGGGTCACATCATATGTTTTAATGGAGAAGTAACTTACATTATTTCAAAATAATTGTCAGTAAATCCTCTTATCTTGAGCTCTGCAGTATATAGGAAGGACAGACGCTTAATGCTAGGGTCGCACAAAGAGGTTAGATATGGGCTAAATGAATTGTCGATAAAAACTGGAAGAATTTCAAAAAATATTAAAAAGATAGAAAAACTGTAGAATAAATGGACAAATTTGAAAAATGCTTGAAATAAATTGACAAAACCTAGAAAAATACGAACTAAAGACGCTAATGTAAAAAGAAAGAAAAAAATTAAAAAGAATGACCGAAAAAACAACAACAAAAAAACAATAACTATAAAAACTGCACCCCCACTTCCTCCTCCCCCACCCCTCCCCACACACATCAAACAAAAAAAAAAGAGGGGAAAAAAGAGAGAGACTTGTAATATAAAGGTTTGTTTTATTGTCTATTATCTATGCTTTTCTGATTGAAAGGTTGTTTTTACCATGGTAATGAATTTATTCGAAGATAACATTTTAAGCGATTTAAAAGGAGCGGCGGTAGTATAGTGGATAACACGCTGAAGGACCAATCGAGGCGTCTCTTTGAGCGATCTGCGGCTTCTCCTGTCTTTTGGATGAGACTTTAAACCGACGTCCCGTCTCCGTATGACCTACAGTAGGTGGACAAAAGCACCTTTGAAAGCAAAAACAATTTTAAGGGTGATTACTTAATAAAGTAGTAATGTACAAAGTAACGTGAGTACACTTAGCACGCCGTCAAAATTCAATTTAGAGAATCACTCAAAATTAGCTAAATGATTACAAAAAAACACCACAATTAATTTTGCTGATTTTTTTTTCTGCCATCATATACCACTTAACACCAGCAATAAAGCAAGACACAAAATATCGCAAGAAAAAGGCACCTACTATTAGCGTTTCTCATGAAAAAAAAAACACACGAAAGACATCCGCCCCGTATCTCTGTATGCACCCTAAAAGGCCAATGAAACATATTTGTCCGAAGCTGCCTGATACAGTAAGTAGAGCGGTCAAAGTGCCAAAATCGTAAGCCCGAACTCATATAAACCATATACACATCGACAAATCCGAAAAGTTTTGATACACAGGCATGAACCCTCAAAAAAGGAAGTGTGATCAGATGCTTGCGGTTAATAAGCATCACTTGCCTATCAAAATACACCATCCATGTCTATAAATCTGATGGAAAAGTCGGTGAAAATGAAAGTCCAGTAAATGAAAGCCCTATTATGTTTCGGCCGTGGCCATCAGGCCGGAAATAAGTTTAGATCGGCCACATTGTAGGGATCAACGAGGTCATGGTGTCCCCCATAGAATTTTATAAGAATTGATATAAGTTTCTCTCTGCGATAGCCATGTGACAACAATTTGCTGCCGAGGAGCATTAACAAAGTCTTGATAGTTGAAACCGAATTGAGGGACATTAACTCCGAATGCAGGAGCCGAAGGAAAATGAAAATTTTACTATGGGAGAAATGAGTCGTTCCTCTTGCAGCCTAGTAACAAGCTTTCCATTGTCAATATAAGAATTTAAATATGAGGCAGATGAGCTGCACTCTGTAGTAGCCTTAACTTCAAGTTCACATGGGTACATGATATCAGTTAACTCCGAAGTCTTTGAATTTATTAAGAGATCCCGATCACTTTGACTCTTTGAGTCTGGTAATATAGGCAGTGGACAAGTCAATGACTTGATGGGAGGAAATAAGACGCTTCCACCTCCACGAGTCTCCCTACCCTATGGGTCAACAAGGGGTGGTGTTAACACAACATCACTGGAGGGAAGTCTTCCTAGAAGAAATCAACGGCCAGGGTGGAAGAACTCTTTGAGTCAACGGCCATGTGTTCATGACCAAGGCGAGCCATACAATAATCGTGGATTTCGGCTGTTGTCAACATATATGGCCTGGAGAGGGATGGGCTCCGTCAGGCTGAATTTTGCCCTAGAAGCACCATGGTAGACAACCTAAATAAGACCTTAATACCGGATCGGTCGCAGCCCGGGTTAACAATGACCGCGCCTACTGTTTGACACCGGGTCGTATGTGACAAGTTTGCAACTGGTGTAACACAGATCAAGAAAATCAGAGGTAGGGAGAACATCTCAGTTGGCACCTGGAACGTGAGGACTCTGAGGCCAGCTGGCAAGCTTGAAAAGCTGACACATGCAAAAAAGGACAGGTATCACTGGAACATACTGGGGCTCTGTGAGATGCGCTGGAAAAACTTTGGTGAGATGTCAACAGATGACGGACACAAGGTTTATTTCAGTGGAGAAGGGAACAAAGATGAGTATGGGGTAGGATTTCTTGTGCATAAGGACATGGTGAGTGCTGTCTTGGGATGCCGACCAGTCTCCAGCAGACTGTTTTCAATTCGCCTGAGAGCAGCTCCTTTCAACATCTCCATCATACAGGTTTATGCACCAACATCTGGGCATGACGACAATCAGGTAGAACACTTCTACCAGCAACTCCAGGAAATCATAGACCAAACACCCAGAAAGGACATTCTGGTTGTACAAGGGGATTCGAATGCTAAAGTTAGAAAGGATGCACAGGCAGACTGGGAAAACGTTTGTGGACCCTACTGCAATGACGAGACAAATGAGAGAGGTCTCAGACTTCTAGAGTTTGCAACCTGTAACAGCCTAGTACTGACAAACACCCTTGGTCCTCACAAACCATCAAGAAGATGGACATGGCACAGCCCAGATGGGAAACACCACAATCAGATTGATTACATCCTGGTGAGGAAGCGCTTCCGATCAGGAGTCAACATCCATAGGAGTCAACATCCATAGGACAAGGAGTTTTCCTGGAGCAGACATAGGAAGTGACCATAACCTGGTGATGATTACCTTCCGAGTTCGTCTGAAGAAGGCTAGAAAGCCAACCCAGCCAAGACTAAAGTTTGATCTTAAGAAGCCTAGGAACTCGGAGATGGCATGCTTTTTTCAAGCAACAATAGGGTGGAAATTTGCACCACTCATTGGGCCGAGGGATAATGACGTGGATATAGATATAGAGGATATTTGACTTTTTCAGTGTAAGATCGATTTTTATTTCACCGAATGAACACCAAAAGCAGTATTTTCACGAGTGGCGAAGCCACGAGTGAAAATACCACTTTTGGTGTTCATGAGTGAAATAAAAATTCATCTGACACTGAAAAAGTCTAATTTTCTATTTCTTTTATGCTTGAAAATCGCAATAATTCTGTTTATTCAAGAGCGTCAGCCATAACGACAGAAACACAACTTTTTTTCTAGCCGTTCTGCGTCAAATTTGATGCTTCCAGCGTGTTTATTGGGTATGATATTGGTTGTAAACAAAGTTTGCTACTGAAAAATAGCTTCAAATATCATTTCGATAAACGGATCTCAAAAAATTTGCCAAGAAAGAATGCCTACAGGAGACTTAGGCGGCCTGACGTCGCGTGCAGTAACAATGTTACGTTGGCGCTTTAAGTGACGTCATTAACGTCGTAATGACGTGCAAACATGTGTGACGTAATTTTTGTAAAGTCGGATAAGACTTAGCCAATTAATCAACAAAAAACTTGAGGCTATTTCACAAAAATCCTATTTCTGAAACAGTGAAATCGAAAGTGATAATTTCACTGTTCGAAACAGTGAGATTATCAGTTTCGATTTCACCGAGAAATCTCTATAATTCATTGAAAAGTATAAAAGAAACCATGATTACCACCTATAATACAATAGTGACTAATGCAGCCAGTGAGATACTTGGGAAAGAACTCGCAGGAAAAAGCCCTGGGTCACTAGCGATGATCTCGACCTCTGTGATGAGAGGAGAAATTTGAAGAAGAAGAGGTATGAAGCAGGAGGAGCAGAAGAATACAGGGAAGCAAACAAGAGGATTCAGAAGGCAGCGAAGAAAGCGAAAGGACTGGATAGCTAGTCAGTGCGAGGAGATAGAAACTTGCCTGAACAAAAACAACAGCAAGAAAGCATACCAGCTGGTGAAGGATCTAACCTCAGGGAAACAGGATAGATCCACAACTATCCAGGACAAGTCTGGGAAATGCCTTACAGAGGAATAAGAGATTCTCAGCAGATGGACAGAATATTGCTCAGAACTATACAACCATGAGACTTATGGTGACAATGCGGTTCTAGACTGCAATCAGCCCCCAGAAGAAGATCAACAACCGACCCTTCGTGAGGAAGTTGAGATTGCAGTAGCAGCACTAAAGAAGGGGAAATCTGCCGGAGTTGATAATATAACTTGATCAAGCTGGCGGGCAGACCATGATTGATGTTTTAACAGATATCCGTAACAGGATCTGGAGAATAGGAGAATGGCCTACCCCATGGACTCAGTCGCTTATTATTACGCTCCCTAAAAACGGCAACCTTCAGCTCTGCCAGAACTACAGAACCATCAGCCTCATCAATCATTCAAGCAAAGTCATGATGAAAAACATCTTGAACAGGCTTAAACCACAAGCCGAAGAGATAATTTGCTGAGGAACAGGCTGGGTTCCGAGCAGGAAGGAGCACCACAGAAAAAAATCTTCAATCTTAGAATCCTGTGTGAAAAGTATCTCCGACATCAGCAGAATCTGTACCATGTCTTCATTGATTTCAAAAAGCCTTTGACAGGGTATGGCATGCAGCCCTATGGGCCACCATGCGGAAGTACAATATCAGTGCAAATCTAGTTCGCACCATTGAACAGCTATACGACAAGGCTACAAGTGCAGCCCTGATAAATGGCAGCACAGGAGAATGGTTCAGAACAACAGTTGGAGTAAGACAAGGCTAGATCCACAACTATCCAAAACAAGTCTGGGAAATGCCTTACAGAAGACATGTCTGGGTATTTTTTGTCGTCTGCTGAAAAATGTCGTCTGCATAAAAAATCAAGAATATTTTGACAATATTGGTGTAACTAACTCTTGTAGAAATGATGTCTAGGCAGCAAACAGTTTGGATCTCAGATCAAAGGGGTATTCCGAATGGAATGGGTTAAGTAGAAGCGAACACTTACTTGTTTATCTATTGCTACATCAGCTGTTACAGGAAAAAGAACTCTTTTAACCACCCTACAGGGGAGCAAATTCCTTCCTTTACGAGTTGAAGCCCACTGAGAAATGAAACAAAAAGATGACATAGATTTCGTTCCCCTGAAAGTGCAATCATTTACCTTAAGAGATTTCCTCAGCTGTATTTAGTAAAAGACGTCATTGACAATTTACTTTTTGAATACAGGACTGATTGGTTTGTTGTTTTGGGTTTAACGACCCTTTGAGACAGTACTTCAGTCCATATCGGGCCGCCTCCCAAAGAGAGGTAGAAAGAAGAGAGAAATGATAGACGAGAGAAAAATGTCCAAACAACTCCCATCCGCACCTCCTGCAAGCACAGTAGGCCCTTGCCCTACTATTATCCAAATCAGTAGGACGCCCCGGCACTGGAAGTTATACGCAGCACCATCGCACCACCCAGCCACCCAATGGATACAGGGTAGTAGATCTAACACTTTTATTTAAAAAATGATAAACACAAAATTTGTTTTAGTTAACACTTGCATTGCATGGAAAGGAAAAAATATATAATAAGCATGGTGGTCCATTTTAGTCTATTTTTATATGTAACATAAAAATGATCGTCATGTTACATGCATATATGGCAGAACTGAATGTAGATCAAAACCATTTGTCTTTGTGCAGCTTAAAAATGTTATAATGCAAGGAACCGACACAAAGTTTTTATATCTTATTTGATACAAGGAACATAAAAGAGTGTGACACCGTTCTTCAAATAATTGTCTATCTCGCTATCGGCTTTCGCATTTAACATATGCGGGCTGGTGCTTTCGTTTTGCAGTGATGTTGTAGAGTAGTGCACTTTAAAGTACATTTAAATAGAGGATCTTACATGAGTGCTCATGTATTATTGAATTTATTAAACGAATTGGGGAAAAAGATAAGATGCGAGGCTATGTGAGCATCTTATCGGTTTTCTCCAACGAGTTTAATAAATTCATTAATACAGGAGCACGAATGCAAGATTCTATTTATCATATGACACTAAAAAAGCGTTTTATTAGCAAAATTTGCACCAACAACGTCACGATTTCGCCATTAGGAAACGCGACGTTTTAATGGACGTCAACGTATAACGGTACGACGTAAATTGCATATTTAAGGTCAAGAATACGTAAATGACTGGCGCAAATAATAACGTGCGTCGCGAAGGACGTTACGTCACGAAATACTTCCTAGTCAATGTTATTTTCAATCAAACACGGGTTAAAATTGTTTATTCAAGCCCTCTGTTGATATGGCAATGTTCGTGTTTTCCTGTATTTATGAATTGATTTTATCAACATGAATGTATTCATACAAAATAAATGAGAGAGAGAGAGAGAGAGAGACATACATACAGACAGTCAGTCTCTGGCCGCAATACATGTTCCCTCCCTACTTTCAGGGCTTACAGGACTTTTCGGACACACATATGAAAGGCGGAGCTCATCCCTTTCCTTTCGCTGCTTTATCCCCCCATGGTTCGAAAAAGTTGCCAATTTACTGCTAGTGCAAATTTACTGCTAGTTTGACAAAAATACTTTTCCAGCCGCTGACTGGCCGAACCCGGAGTCGAACCCGCAACCGTCTGCGTCATAACCGAACGTCTCTAATCACTCTTTCGCGTTGCCGGTGGGGTTTAGCATCCGAAATAATTAAATGTATGCCAGCTTACTTTTAGAGCTTTATGGGATCGGATTGTAATATTTATTATAATGCCGCTTTTTTTTTCATTTTGATCACAAATACGAAAGATACAGTATTACTTCCACTTGTCGTATGACTTTGCCAAAGATACAGCGTGCCTCTTACCCACAACGCTCCTACAGCTACTAGGCTACAAGAAGCATTTACCTTTACCTATCCCGCCGATGGTGGACTTTGGTCTTGTAACTTTTCAATATCATCCTACCATCATCTCGATATGACTGAAAAACTGTCCAAAAGGGCGTAAACGTCAATTTTATCTGACTACCATAAGCCACACCGAACGAACATGAATCGTCAGTAAATATTCATGCACACAGGTCTTCTTCCTGCGCATACGCTCAGTCGGTTAAATCTCTTCGCTTTTCCTCACGGAATCATTGTCCCAGAGGAAATCAAAGACTCTGGTCAGTATGGGCGGGTGCGCAGACTGATCTGAGCTTCCGCTGACCGTACTTGCCCCAAACACCCATTTTAACATGGCACAGCGCATTTTGAGATTTGGTAATACCACGTACGGCTAACGCAGTTTTAAGAGGAATATGGGTTTCTTCATAGGGTTTTTCCTTTTTCGTTGTGCGGCTCAATTCCTGTTGGCTTCAATAACCCTATTGGTGTTTTTATAATTTTTTATTAATGTTTGTTCACGAGAGTCTGAAAAGTAGACTCTTCCACCAAAGCATTCACCATGAGAACCCTGCTAATAGTCATCTTTCCGAATTCTCATAACGGTCTTAGCATTTCTTATAACGTCGCCCGTAAACGACTGCAACGTCGCTTTTAATGACGTCAATGAATAGCGTAAATTTATACATACCTATGCTTGCTTATCAAGCGCTACTTGAAAAACGAGCTCGGTAGTCACGGACTTTTTTAACCTCATTCTAAGCGACAGATCATGTGACATAAAATATCAGTTTTTGAAAAAAATCTATGTAGGGGTAAACAAACTGTTTGCGTTTAACTTTTAAAATCTGAGTATTTTCATCGCATTTCCATTGCCGTCAATGGAAACGGCCTCAAAGTTTCACGTTTTTCAATCTGATCTAGCGACTAAACGAACTCGGTGACCTATATTTTTTATTGCACAGTTCGATGTAACACATGAAAATGCACCCATGTGCAAAATTTTAAAAAATTCTATGTATGCGCCATTTACGTATTCTTGACCTTAATCCACTAGTGGATTTTCGTTTTTAATGCATGGCTTTATTACACTCTCAGATGCGACGTCATATGATAAAGAGAATATAAAGGTTGCAAATGTCGGCCACTGTTTAATGCTGCGTCCTCGACTTTAATTCTTCAATTAAATATGTATAGTTGACGAACCTTCATCTACGTATCTACACAAAAAGCAAGGTTTCTTAAGATTTTTGACACGTCTAGACTAATGAAAAGCGCATTGCTTTTTATATTGTTCCGAAAGTATCTTGTTACAAATAACATTGACCGACATTGTTTTGATTTCAAATGCAAGTATTAATGCACTTTTCATGGAGTGAAAAGCTGTAATAAAATATATGAAAGCTGGAATCTAGATACTTTCCAGTCTACATGCGATTTTCCTACCTTTGATACTTTGTTGTTAAATGAAAGAAAACTGCTAGATTTACTGAAAGAACTGTCGACAGGGAAACTAAACTGTTTTGCTTGCTAGATTTACTGAAAGAACTGTCAACAGGGAAACCCACCATTTTGCTTGCTAGATTTACTGAAAGAACTGTCAACAGGGAAACTCACCATTTTGCTTGCTAGAGTTACTGAAAGAACTGTCAACAGGGAAACTCACCATTTTGCTTGCTAGATTTACTGAAAGAACTGTCAACAGGGAAACCCACCATTTTGCTTGCTAGATTTACTGAAAGAACTGTCAACAGGGAAACTCACCATTTTGCTTGCTAGAGTTACTGAAAGAACTGTCAACAGGGAAACCCACCATTTTGCTTGCTAGAGTTACTGAAAGAACTGTCAACAGGGAAACCCACCATTTTGCTTGCTAGATTTACTGAAAGAACTGTCAACAGGGAAACCCACCATTTTGCTTGCTAGAGTTACTGAAAGAACTGTCAACAGGGAAACCCACCATTTTGCTTGCTAGATTTACTGAAAGAACTGTCAACAGGGAAACTCACCATTTTGCTTGCTAGAGTTACTGAAAGAACTGTCAACAGGGAAACCCACCATTTTGTTTGCTAGAATTACTGAAAGAAGTGTCAACAGGGAAACTCACCATTTTGCTTGCTAGATTTACTGAAAGAACTGTCAACAGGAAAACCCACCATTTTGCTTGCTAGATTTACTGAAAGAACTGTCAACAGGGAAACCCACCATTTTGCTTGCTAGAGTTACTGAAAGAACTGTCAACAGGGAAACCCACCATTTTGCTTGCTAGAGTTACTGAAAGAACTGTCAACAGGGAAACCCACCATTTTGCTTGCTAGATTTACTGAAAGAACTGTCAACAGGGAAACTCACCATTTTGCTTGCTAGAGTTACTGAAAGAACTGTCAACAGGGAAACTCACCATTTTGCTTATAATGCGAAATCGTGCGTTATTACTTCTGACAATTATGAACACTGAATGTTATGGACTTGTCAAAACGTTTGTGCCTGTCCTTTCTTCTTGATTCTAAGTATACTAAGTTCTATAGGAAACATCATGACCTTGACCTTGACCTTAATCCCAACAATGTGGCCGTTTCTAAACTTATTTCCGATTTGATGGCCACAGCCGAAGCATAGTAAAGTTTTCAGCTACCGGCCTTTCTTTTTCACTGACTGATTCCACGGATACATAGCTATGGCGGGTGTATTATAATAGGCTGGTTATGCTTAATACACAAGAGCATCTGATCGCACCTCTGTTTAGGGGCCCATGTCTATGTATCTCAAATAATTCGGAATGGTCAATCATGGTTATATAATTTACGAAAAACTTATGATTTTGGATACTTTGAACACTTTATGCAATGAAACAAATTGTGGGTATGCCGATGAGCAAAAATTATTCACCACTTGTTGCAACAGGGTTTCTGAATTGTTTGAAACAGACATGTGAGCCGTGACACGACAAAACCAACAATGTGGTTGTGCGCCCAGCACAGACTCAGATCAGCCTGGGCATCCGCCCAGTCTGATCAGAGTCTTCGCTGTCTGGATGAAGGTAGCTTAGACCCTTAGCTACCCTTTAGGGGCTTAGCGAAGAGTCTGATCAAACTTTTTGGATGCCCAGGCTGATCTGAGTCTACGCTGGGCGCACAACCATATTGTTGGTTTTCTCGTGTCGTGGCTCATGTGTTTTCTCTTTCTCAAGAATCGCCAAGCCGATGTTATAGAAACTTTGTTATTTGCGTTTCTGTAACAAACTTGTTTTTTTTTTTTTTTTTACAACGCAAAAAAAGCAACTTTGTTACAGAAACTCACATTCACAACAGCCCCTATTGTAACAAAATTACATCTTCTTCATCTACTGTTATACCATTGACAGCAATTTAAATGTTATCTGAAAGTGTTAGTCACTGACCCTAAAAGAGATATGTTGGCAACATATGCATGTCACTTTTCCTGTTTACCTAAGCCATACTTGAAAGTTAGACTGTTTTCTTAAATATCCTTTGTGACTTGCACCTGTTGAAGTAGCCAGTTTACCATTTGAGCCGCGACACGACAAAACCAACAATGTGGTTGTGCGCCCAGCGCAGACTCAGATCAGCCTGGACATCCGCCCAGTCCGCTCAGAATCTTCAATAAGCGCTTAAAGGGTAGCTAAGATCCTAAGCTACCTCCATGCGGACAGCGAAGACTCTGATCAGACTGGGCGGATGCCCAGGCTGATCTGAGTCTTCGCTGGGCGCACAACCACATTGTTGGTTTTGTCGCGTCGCGGCTCAAAATTTTAAGTTTTGCTACAAAAAGATACGTAGTTGCTATCTCGGCGACGTCGACATCTTGAATCTAGAATATTTTTAAAATGTGAAAATGTTAAAACGGTTGAATATTTGTGTCTTGGGGAGAGACCCAAACTTACATAATTATTAGTGAAATCACAAAACGATATGTGATATCACATATTCGAAATAGCGACAAAACTGATATAGTGATATCACAAAATCGATTTTTGTGATATCAGAAAAGGGGATTTATGTATTTATAGGGAAATTAGCGATATCACAAAATCGATCAGTGATATCACAAAGTATGTTCAAATTAGTAATATCACAAAATCGAATTAGTGATATCACAAAATAGAATAAGTGATATTATATTGAAATTCAGTGGTATAATGGAAATCTGTTTAAAATGTGAAATGATGAAAGTTCTTAGTTGAACAAAACTATTCTCCAGCTTCGGAAGCTGGTACAATAACCAACATTGTTACAAAAACGCACGCTTCGATGACCACTTGTGTACTCATTTTTTTTCTTAGATATCCTTTTTTACATCGGATTTTATGTTTTTTTTTATGTTTTATTTATTGTTTTTCTCTGTCTTTATATAAATGAGCATCAAAATTATCTATCACAGCACAACGTCTGCAGTCTGGTAAGTAAGTAAGTAAGTAAAGTCTTTATTTAACGAGGGTGACAACATTTAGCAAATGACAAAGCTAATCTTCAATGAGGCCCTCAACATATAATACAGTATGATACAGAATAATACAACTGAACTAGCAATATATATGTACATAAAAAAGTAATAGGGCGCATTTGTAAAAGCCAATGATGCCATTAGTCAACGAGATGCTAAATCTTCTAATCTACTGTACGCAAAACAAGCCATATCTGCCAAAAAATATGTCACGAGCTATTGCACTGTAAAAGCTCCTCTCATTTTTTGGCAAAAAAACACACACACAAAACATTAGCACACTTGAATTTTTGTTTTCTAGAAGATTCAACAAAGCCCCGACCAACGACTTCATCATGCTCTGAACAACTGGGCCCACATTTATAAGAATGAACAAAAAAAAAACAGTACATGGGTGACAAGTTGCAGTAATACAGTAATAGTGAAAATTCTGAATACAAGATATCATTTAAATAAGTCAAGTAAATTTTCATGAGAAATGAGTAAGTTTCAGTAAATTTTTATGCTGCACTGGCCACTAGGCACAGCCAACATTAAGCTGCTATATTACAATACTTTCTGTTTCACACCTTGTATTTACAGTTTTTAAATAGAACAAGCTAAATAGTGAAAACTAACAAATTGAACAAAATGATGAGGAGAGAAAATAACAAACACTGAATTAACCCTTTTTAGACTGCAGACCTGTTATGGGGACACACACAGACTGTGCAGACCCAGTTCAGATGCCGCATTCTGTAGTGAACACTTTGCTGCCAGAATTTCTAAGCAAAACACAGTAAAGTGAATTTCCACCAGAAACACCTTAAAGTAGAAACAGACTCATCCCAATAATAAGGATGGGCAAATAAAATACAACAATAAACATATAACAATATAAATATAACATACAAGTATGTAAATTGAACATGTAAATTGAATTGAGGTCTGATCAGGGCTCGCGAGCGTTTTGCTTCCCAAACTCTGTCATGTCTAGATGGTGTTTTAAACAACTTGTGAAAGCCAAGATCAGACTTCACGACCCGGCTTATTTTGCTATAGTCAAAATTGCCTATGAGCAACTACTGCCCTCTCTTTCTTCTGTTCAAAGCGCAAGCATTATTCCAGTCCGAAGTACTATAAATATTAAGCTTTCCGTGCAGGAGCACCTTTATAAGCAAAAGCAAATGCCCGAAATGGCTATCAAAATATGTTGTGTAAGAACTGCTCTCTTAAACATTTTTGAACAGGTTCTAAAAACAGAAAATCTACTGAGAAACTTTGAGAATACGCAATAACATGAATAAGTTATAAATTAATTGAGCCGCAACACGAAAAAACCAACAAAGTGGCATGTGCGCCCAGCAAGACTCAGATCAGCCTAGGCATCCGCCAAATCTGATCACATTCTTCTCTAAGGGCTTAAAAGGGTAGCTAAGGATCAAAGCTACCTTCATGCGGACAGCGAAGACTCTGATCAGACTGGGCGAATGCCCAGGCTGATCTGAGTCTGCGCTGGGCGCACGACCACTTTGTTGGTTTTGTGGTGTCGCGGCTCAATTCATGTCAATTTGTACTCTAACCGATGCTCCCTATATGGCCACAAATCAGGATGGTCTTTATTAATAATACACCTGTATTTGCGTGGCTATCTTTTGAAAAACTTTCACACAAATCTTATGTCGGACGCAAGAACGATATTCAATTCAAACAGTCCCCAGCGGAGAATTTGAGTGACTGATAACTGAGACTGTTCGTGAGAAAGTGTATCTTAAGGGAGGGACAAATTGCCCATGCCCAACCCAGAGTGAGCAAATGCGCAGTCTGCTCAGGACATTTACAGTTTTAAGACAACAGACATTGCATGTTTTACAAAGCGAAGTATATGCTCTCAGCAGACTGTGCAAATGCACAGGCTGGTCCGGGCCAATGCAGTTCATATGTATTTGGCACCGGCGGATCAAGCTGGAATGTAATTGAAAACGTCTTCTGTTTGAAGCTTATGAATTTACTGTTGTCTTTGATATGTTAGCATCAAACTGAAATGAGCCATGGAACGAAACCGAAAACGCGCACCTTGGATGAGCCATGGAACGAAAAACTTAGCTTTGGAGATCAGCATACCAAACTGCGCGCACTCATCTGAGTCTTTAACTCTATCGCATGCCCCGGATTTCACTGTATCGCAAGCACCTGATTTTACTGTATCGCACATCCCGGATTTTACTGTCTCGCATGCACAGGATTGTACTGTATCGCATACCCTGAATTTTACTTATCGTATGCCCGGATTTTAGTATATCGCATGCCCCGGATTTTACTGTATTGCATGCCCTGGATCCCTAGATTGTTGATGCGAACGAGGTAAAACTAAGATCAGTTTACAGTGCTCCAGAAAAGGAGTAGACTGATTTGAGCCGCGACACGATAAAACCAACAATGTGGTTGTGCACCCAGCGAAGACTCAGATCAGCCTGGGCAGCCACCCAGTTTGATCAGACTTTTCGTTAAATGCTCAAAGGGTATCTAAGGGTCTAAGCTACCTCCATGCGGACAGCGAAGACTGATCAGACGCCCAGGCTGATCTGAGTCTTTGCTGGGCGCACATGCCACTTTGTTGGTTTTCTCGTGTCGCGGCTCATTTTAGTCGAAGATGTTAGAAGTTCTCTTAACCCTATATTCATATTTTACACATTTTACTTCTCTCTAAAATCTATTCCTTGCTCCAACATCTGCGAAGATGTTGAGTCAGGTACAAAAGTATCAGAGAGGGACAATTAAATAAAAAAATAAATAAATCAAACTTCGTCGGCTGACAAAAGTCTAGGTAAGGAGGGGTTTTGAGAATAATTCAGAGACAATTATTCGTATTTCTCAAGTAAAAAAGATGTGGTGACCCCTCATTAGAACCGTCTCGACCAGACGGTTCTAATTAGGGGTCATAGCATAATGATTTTTAGTAAATTAAGGAAAATTATCCCTAAATTATCCATGTTACCCCTTCTCATCTGGAGCACTACGTTGTTGCGCATGTTGACATGCGTCGATGCTGCATGCACATGCCATTAACCCATGTATGCCCAGTAGACAATTCTATTCGCATCAAAAGGATGTGTCCATTTGTCAATTAAGGGGCGTCTCGTTTAGTTTTTATTGTATCTTTTCTTTTCTGTGTTAAGGAAAAATACCCATTTGTCTAATGCAAATAGTGTAGACCCTGATCAGACGCCGCGTTTTGCCTATGTCCCATTAATGGGACGCTAGGCATTAATGGGCAAAGCATCTTTCTTATGTCACAGAATTTGACAGCTTTGATATGGTTGCTTTCAAACATTGCATATACAGCAGTCCCGGCAGGCACACAACGTTGAATCAACATTGAATCAACCTTGATTCAATGTTATGACGTTGAATCAAGGTTGAATCAATGTTGATTCAATGTTATGTGCCCATTGGGGTTGCTCTTTTTGGACTGGAATATGCAGCGTGGTTCCACAAACTCCTAGCTTTAAAGTCAGACTTAGTTTACGCGACAGAGAAAATGGAAATCAAGTATTTGCTGTAGATCATTGTAACCCAGCAGGCACACAAGGTTGAATCAACCTTGATTCAACGTGACGTTGAATCAAGGTTGATTCAAGGTTGATTCTACCTTGTGTGCCCAGTGGGTAACAGTGGATGTCACTGCAGGAAAAGTGGTCTACTTTCGAGAATTTGCCATCGTTTATTTAGCAACAAAAATTTGTTCATGTGCAGAGTTGCTACTTGTGTACGAGTTCTGAGTAGGTTTATGTTTATGGCAGAAGGAGGAATTGTACCACTAGTCTACATTACAAATCGATCAAATGTTGAACACATGACAATGTTATAGCACAGGGTATAATGAATTCCGCCAATTTTCGCTTCCTGCAGAGACTGTACGTCATATTTGGCTTCCGCCGAGACTGTCCGCGAACTCTTGCTTCCTGCAGAGACTACTGTCCTCGTAAAATGGCTTCCTGTCGAGACTGTCCGTGTGATTCTGCTTCCTGCTGAGAGCCTCGGCAGGAAGCAGAATCACGCGGACAGTCTCTGCAGGAAGCCATTTATCATGTACAGAAGTCTCGGCAGGAAGCAAGAGTTCGTGGACAGTCTCGGCGGAAGCCAAATATGACGTACAGTCTCTGCAGGAAGCGAAAATTAGCGGAATCGATTATACCCTGTGTATAGGAAAGCAAGTGCTTTGTCTAGGAGTCAATAAGAAGATAATTAAGGAGTCAAATGATTTATAAATTTATAATCTAGACAGTTGTTTCTTGTGAAATAATATATAAACTTTTTTGCGGGGGGGGGGGGGGGGTCATGGAAACTTAGAAAAAGTAATATATAGTTAATAGACACTAAATAGTCTTGTTTAGAGAAGGAAATTATTATATTTTTAACACTTCTATGACCAGACTGCTTCATTTCTCTATCGGGCGTGCTTTATAATAAAATTATTATGAAGATCTAAATTCTGGGAAGTATAATGCATTCGAAGATCCCAAACTGAAAATAGTGAGTTAGGATATGCTAAAATTCTACAAAAACAGGGAAAACTGGATAATGTTCAGCGAAGCAAAGCAAAAGCAATATTAAATGGGTATCCGATAAATCATTGTCTGTTTCACATTTTAACTTTACAACTCTTAATTAGGATAATTTAAGAGTATTTCATTTGTCTGTCAGAAATCCAAGGATAAACAGTATCAAACAGAAATCACGATTTTTAGACCTGCAGAGTCGAGTTCTTTAAACGATAAACCAAGTATTACACATTTTCACCAAATACGAGATGAGTTTGATATAATAAGTAACTTGTATAACTCTTGGATCAGTCATTGACATGGATTTCTCATAATGTAGGGGTAAATAAAGACATGTTTGACTTACTCACATTGATTTACAGTTTTACCATTTGTGGTCAACTTTCTGAACTTTGAGTTAATTTCATAAGTTCTGTCATTGCTGTTAAAGTTAACAAGTAGGCTGAACAAAAATGTTGCTTTTTATTGTTGCTTTTTATTAATAATTTAATTTATACAGCTACACGTATGTATAACTGCGGGTCTTTATTCTCTTTATGTGATGACTGCAATGTGTGCGGCAGTGTGCGTGCATGCGTGTGTTGGTATGTGAACTGATGGAGGGAGGCAGTAAGGCACATGATTAATCATAGATTATAGACTGTCAGAAATAATAATATATAATAAAAATGTAGATCTTTTATTTTGTCAAGTATTCTGTATGGTATGTAGGGAAGAGAATATTGGCTTGTGAAAGTAGGGTATGTAGGTGAAAGACATTGCGAATGAGTTAATTCCCGTCAGAGTATGTTCGAAGTTTGTCGACATTTCAATGAACAAATTGACAAACTAACGGCTTGTGTAGTAAAATATGACCCATTTGGGGAAGAAACGAGGATAGGAATGGTATGATAGAGCGAGGATATTGTAAAGAAAATGGGTAAGACTTATTACGGTTGCGGTAGGTAACGGACAGAGGGCAATGCGGATTTGGAGTCAAGGTGATAATATTCTAACATCGGTCGCCTATAATAGCCAATGGTAAAATCTAGTGATATATATAGCATGAAAAATCACTGGGCGGACCAGCATTCGGACGTCATTTTGATTTGTTTGCTAAAGTCAATTTTCATTTTCACGTGACGTTAGACAGCGTAACGTCGTTTTCTTGCATCTAAAATACATGTAAACGCCTCTGTTACAGTCAAAGTTGTTGGCGGGTTTGCTTCATGTACCGGCGGAAAACTGGAAAAATCTGAAGGATGCACTTGCGTTTTCGTCGTTCCTTAGCGCTCCTGATATATCCACTTCACGACTGACTTCCAACCAGTGATATATTGGGCAACAAATCACTGTAAGCAGGAATCTATGTCTTGGGTAAAATATGGATCGGGTCTCGTCGGTTGTAAGCATGATAAGCGAGAGGTTTAATAAAGTTTACAAGTTTCGGTACATTCGAACTGGATCAAGGGGTGAAAATGAAACAGTTTACCGCCAGTTAAGGTAAACGACAAATTAAAGGCAAGCAGTAGAATTTGAAAAGGGTAAGGCAATGATAAGTAGTAGGATATTGTTGGGATATAGTTCTGCATAATAGGACAGGATTAGTGACGACACATATTTGTTAAACGGGAGGGCGGCAGAAGTAGACAAGGGAAAGTTTGATTGGACTAGGGCTGAGAAAATAAATTACAACCAGTATTACTATTATACATATTGGCCAACTGACTGGCTGACTGACCTGCTGACTGATTGAAAAATGTTAACTGCAACGGCGAAATAATGAAACATGTTAAACCAAATAAAATCTGAATCTGAAATTAATCTAAATCAGACTCGTTTGCTGTTAATATATCAAGCAGAAATTCTTTAACCGGTGGAAGGGTAGTGAGGGGGGTCCTCTGTTATGTCAGGTCTGCGCACGATCGGTCGACATACAAACATATACAAACAGTACAATCTTTTGCATTGGGACCGAAGCTAAATGCTTATCGACTTCTTCTCCCCCCCCCCCCCTTTCCCCTTTTATTTGAGGCGTGACTGTTCTCAGCGTACAACTGCATGAGCATGTACATAATTTAAGGGTTCCTTATTATCATTTGCATTGTCAAGTCTAAGAACTTAATCTATTGAAACTTTTAAACTGTTAAAATTGAATAGGATAAATCACCACCCTTTTTATGTAACCTTATATCTCAAAAAGAATCTTTTTGTACCTGCAAAACATGCAGGTACACAAATCTACTAAATATTCCCAGAAGTAGGATCACAAGGTGTGTTGCTTACACCTTTTCTTACAAGAGGTTAGAGAGATGACAGATTTGAACTCTTTAAGTTTTATTGAAAGATGGAATGGTGGTGAATGCAAATGTGTCTTTTGCAGGTAACAGGTATAGCACGGAATTAAATGACTTAAGAATAATAACCTGTTTCAGAAAATCTGAAAGATCTGTTTAAAGAATTTCAGTATATGGTATGTCATTGAAAAATTGGCGGAGCATTGCAAACACTTTCTTTTGCCATGCTCCTATACCAATGACGTCATAGATATGTTACCATAGCAACTATGGAATAATCATCTGTTGTGATGAGTACCTTGGCAGAATGACGTTTCGAAAACGTCACTTTGACATCAATATGGACTCCTTGTTGCTAAGGTAACATATTTATGACGTCATTGATTTCGGTTTGCCATGCTCAGTCAATTTTTCAATCACATCAAAAACTTAAGGTCTTCAAACATAAACTTTCGATAATTATTCTAAAGGTAGATTCCCACTGCCGATCAGATAAATTCGATCGCACGATTGCCCAGATTTCCCGACCGAGCTCGACCAACTGCTTGATCGGGCTTGTACACGACTTTTTCTCGACTGCTACTCGACCTTATAGCCCCATCACATCAAACTCCTTCTCACTACGTTCTAGAAAATGCTGCCAAACGGGCTCAAACTTTGTGCGAACGGATTGAACGTAGTAGCAACGTTTAAATGCCTGTTTACGACCCTCATGGGCGGTCTGATCTCGGACGAGCTCGGACGAGAAGGGTGCTCCAGAACGTCGAACATGTTTAAAATTTCCTGGCGACCATCCCGTCCTGGAAATAGTCGGAGTGGCAACGTACTTAAAATGAGATGGACGTACTACAAACGGAATTGCCGTGCTTCGATCCTACTAGGACGTGTTGCAACGTTGTGCGTTCGGGTATCAACTGGCAGTACGTGTGCAAACTGACCAGTCCGTTGTAGCTCGTTCTTCCAATTCGCAGAGAGACCCAACTCGACCAAAGAGTCCAGGGTATGCAGCACTTTCCTTCTCTTGACTCCCAGACTCAGGAAAAGGCTCAGGAGACTCTGTAGTCTGTAACTTGGGGATTAGCTGGATGGGCTTCAAAGTAAGAGGAGATGCAATTTTGAGATCTAACAGTAGCTGCTTTAGTATGGTCTGTCTTTCTAGCTCCGCTGTTCTATGCAGGCATGATACTCACAAGGATGCAATGCTCTGCACAGCTTGAAGTGACGAATGCGAATGAGAACTGGGTAGAACGTGCTGGATTTTTGTAGCCGTCGCGGACCAGGACGTGAATGCAATTACGTTCTGCATACACTAGGGATGGAATGAGGATATAGTCAGAACTGCCTTTGAACGACGTAGTCGAGTTACGAACTAGTTTGGACGCATTGCGGACTCAGTAGAAAAACAGCTACGAACGGAGTTGACCTGACCATGGACGTGCTTGGGCTGCTTTGAAACGGTCTCTGCACGAAGTGAACGAGCAATCTGCCCCGATATGAACTTGATACGAACGGACTGCGGACAGGATACAGAAGAGATGGACGTATTGAGGACTGTTTGAGAACGAATTAGAATCGTATTATTGATATATAAGTCAAAAGTTACACGTTCTACCTCGACCACAGCCCGTTTCACGAGACGTGTTAAGAAATAGTTTGGTGTGACAGGGGCCTTACACGATTCCCACACCACCATTCACGACTCAGCCACTACTTCAATCCGACAGCCACCCCGATCTCTACACGTTTTCTACTCGACCGTGTCGATCTCTACTCGATCTCGACCCGACTAGATCGATCTGATCGTACAGGCGTCATGGGGAATCGTGAATTCGACGTGTACGGACAATTTTAGAAAACCTCGAAGTCTTTTGATTAGCATTCATTGCAGTTAATCTCAGAAGCTCTTGAGAAAAGGTATCAGCTTCATAATAATGCCGTGGAGGTGGAGCATTTGCATTTGTGAGTCAAGTGGTTACACAGTGTCGGAGCGGAAATGTACAGTGTTTGAGATTGTATCGTCTCCTGTGATTCTGTACAGTGAGAATCCGACACTTGGTGTAAAGGATGTCAATATACACGGTAAATAATGTTGGCAATTTTCTCAAGTTATGATTAAAAAGCCAGACTGTTTTGGTCCGTTTGACGCATCAGTAAATTTGGAATACCTCAAGAAGGTAAATGTCATTTATAAAGTGTTCTTAGTGTAATGCACAAGTCTCAATCATCTTTGCATGCAAAAATATGCATGATTGCATCAATGACGAAATGTGTATTTATCGCATTATCGAACGAAACACCGATTGTTTTCATAAGGACCACATTATAGAAACATATATTTGTGAAATAACATCTTCGAAGCGGATCTGCACTGGAGATAAATCCTAAAAATTCTTCATTTTACAGGACACTGCATGTATCGATTGTTGTACAGTAAATTGGTATGCTGTCGTACAGACAACTGCGATTTTCAAGAATTTTTCTGTACAGTCACTTGTATATAGTATCTGCTTCTTTTACCATGTTTACGATAAACCACAGCGCCAGCTGACCTTCAATCACATCGAAAGCAAATATTACCACCACTACAGCCGTATTCGCCTCCTATCTGATGTAGACGACCCTTTGTGGCGTATGTCAGCATCTGGTCCATTCCATATGCATGCGTTTAAACCAAGTTCTTCAAAAACTTTGTATCTCAGTAACACTCAGCAAAAAAAAACATTCATACTTGGACCAAAGGTACCTTGGAGGGTCAGCTTTCATTTCATGACTCCTAGCCCCAGGGTCCTTGCCTGGGTGTGGCTAGCTATCAAAATCTTGGACACCTTAAAAAGTGTTGTTGTTTTTTCTGCTTATCTATTTCAAACACAACTTGCGCTTAATCATGGTCCGTCATCAGTGAACCATGTGACATTGTCTTATGGTATTATGACCTCAAGGCTGTGGTGACCTACATTTCATGGTTAAATGACTTTGCCTTATAACTTAAAGACTTTTGTATCTATGAACTTCATTTTTGTATACGAGTTGGTATGACCAGATTTTTCACCTCAAAATAAATGTAGGTCACTGTGACCTACATTTCATGTTTGAGTGATTTTGCCTTATAACTTGAAGACTAGTTCGTGTATCAACTTCGAATTTTTATATGCGAGTCAGTGTGACCCGATGTTTCAAGTAGGAAAAAAATGTAGGACTTGTTGACATACATTTCACAGTTGAGTCATTATGCAGTATAATTTCAGGATTATTTGATGTATGAACTTCATTTTTTGTATATGAATCAGTATGACGTGATGTTGCACCTCAAAATAAATGTAGGTCACTGTGACCTACATGTCATGGTTGAGTGATTTTTGTCTTGTAACTTGAAGACTATTTTATGTACCAACTTCAGATTTTTACTAATATATTAGTTTGCTTGACAAGGCTTATTACAGGTGAGCTACACTGTCTAACATGAAAATGAGGGACCAAAATTTCCCCGGCGTCCATTCCGTCCAGCTTCAGATCAGAGGGTTCCGACAAATTTTACCATAATGATTGCAAAACTCATTGTTGGAAAATGAGGGGGCGGGGGTTCTGACCCCCGTCTCCCGCTCCTGTATCCGCGCATGGGTACGATAATGTCAACTAAGACCGGGGTTGTCTTAAACATGTGTTTCTGAGTCCAAGTCATTAAGTCGAGCTTAAAAATGATACTTTTTCCTGGTAGAGCATATTGTGTATCCTCGAACGACCAGTCAAATAACATATGTGCCCTACCTACACAAAACGCTACCAGAAAGCATTTTGTGTACACTGCCTACACAATATGCTTTTTGGTAGCATTTTGTGTTGGCAGGGATACATAAAATGCTATCTCGGTAGCGTTTTGTGTATGGTAGCATATTGTGGCTCAACAATGCATGTATGTATACTTTACGTTCATGGCATCAAAGGCGATAAACAGTATCTCAAACTGCTCATCAAATGCTGCCATGTAAGTCTCATGAAATCGACGACTGAGGTTCTAAAAGTGTATTCTTTCTGTTGTTGTGTTGTTGCTTTACGTCCACGGTAAACAACTATGGTCATGTCGGGACGGTCAGTTAACCTAACCACACTATTCCTGGGCAGGCTTCCAACTCTAGCTCTTGTACTACTACAGAATTATCTAAATTATTAACTTCTTGCCTCACTGCTGTGAAATCTCGTGTCATTTGGTAATATGAGACAGTGTATGAGAGGTCAGGGAGAAATATGTTTTGGTCTATAAAAAATTCTGGTGAGGTACTTAGTAAACTGAAGTCAAGAGGGTTCCGTGCGACTAGTTTGTCCACTTATGATTTTTCTACTCTTTATACCACATTACCCCATAATTTAATAAAGGAAAAACTTGTTGATTTGACTGAGAGGGCCTTCAAAAAGTTCTCCAAAAATGAAGGTACCCTTTATATTGCCTGTAACGATAAGAAAGCGTTTTTCACTTCTACTGACCGTAATATATATAGAGGATATGAACGTTGGTCATGTCAGAATGTATGTGACGCCTTATCATATCTCTTAGATAATATTTACATCAGATTTGGTAATAAGTTATACAGACAAATTGTTGGTATTCCGATGGGTACAAATTGTGTTCCTCTTGTGGCCGATTTGTTTTTATTTTGTTATGAAAGAGATTTCATGACTTCTCTTTCTGTTGATAATCAAGCTGATATCATTGAGGCATTTTACTCAACCTGTAGATATTTAGACGATCTTCTGAATATTGATAATCCTTATTTTGAAAGCATGGTCAACCAAATTTACCCACCTGAACTTAAATTGAATAAAACTAATACTTCAGATACCGAGGCCCCCTTTTTGGATTTACATCTATCTATTTCTAACGGTTTTGTATCTTCTAAAATTTATGATAAACGTTATGACTTTGACTTTGATATAGTTAATTTTCCATTTTTGGATGGTGGCGTTCCACGTCGTCCCTCTTATGGAGTGTATATTTCTCAACTTATAAGATTTGCTAGAGTGTGTAGTCATGTAGAGGACTTTAATGCTCGTAATAAATGTTTAACTGCTAAACTTCTTCAACAGGGCTATCGGTATCATAAGCTTAGAAAGGCCTTTTCTAAATTCTATCGCAGACACCATGAATTGGTTTCAAAATTTGATGTCGGATTAATATTTCTTTTACATCAAGGCCTATCGGAACCAGAATTTTATGGTGACTTAGTATACAAATTCAAAAAGATTATGGGTAGGACTGATTTTTCTGATCAATTCCGAAAAATAATAATACGTCACAAACGTATTGGCTATAATTTAAATGTTATGCGACAGTCTGCATGCTTAGTGATTAACCCAATCACGATTGGAAACTTTGCTGCACTCTTTAATTGCACACCGGGGGATCGGGCGTCAGACTCATTGATGGCCCCGACCTAAAGCTATATATTTTAGTTGGTTGGGACCGGAGCCTTTTTATCTGTTGCTTGGTCCACCGGGGCTCAACTGGTGACCTTCTTTTGCTTCAGATTTCCAGTGGGGTTGTTTGGCAGGCCAGGGATCTCCACCTGTCAGACGGCCCGTTGTATCTGTTGAGTCCTCGTCTTTGCTTCTTCATGGTGTTGAAATTTGATTTATGTGTTTACCGTGATGATTCATTGACGAGTTAGAGGGTTATCATGCGAACCGAACAACCAACTAAATGTTTTGTACCACTTCAGAAACTGAGGGTGAGGTTGGTCCTGTAAAATCGATTTAAGCCCCCCAGTAATTCATTACTGACCGTTCCAAGGCGGTAGTTCTGTTGTGGTTCTCTGTTGCCTGTTTTTGGTGTCAGAGTTTCTGTGATGTTTTACCTTATGTATGTTCTTATTATTTTTGGTTCGGTTTGGGTTGCTGAGTGGCCACCTTTCGGGAACAAGCTGCTCACCCGGTTGGCCATATGTTCTCTGTATCTTGATTATTTGTAGTCTTAGTTGTTTCTGTCAGAGAGTAGTTTTTCCCCCCTAGTAGTTTTTCTCCCCGGAAAAATGACTATGATTTTTCCATAGTAGAATTTCCCACCTTAAAAAACGGCTATATAGTAGAATTTCCCCCCGGAAATATGACTATATAGCCAATTTTCCCTGGGGAAAATCTACTTTACGTGTGTTTGCATAGCCGTTTTTCCCCTCCATAGTGGATTTTCCCCCTGGTAATATGATTGCAGGAAAACACGCTACATAATGGAATTTGCTCCTTCTCCAATTATGATAGTGAGGTTCGTAACTGAAACAGAAATATGAGTATCTGTCCGTAAAATATCGATTGGTAACAGATGCTAGAACCGCATGCATGAGTCCATCGGTCTGTCTTATTTTTGTTTTGGGGAAAACAGGTAGGCATTTTGCTTTTCCATGTTAGCCACAAACGGATATTATTGTACGTGGTTGTGTGCATAAATTTGTATAATTTTGTATTTATACAAGCGATCATCTGTGCGTGCGCGCAGCGGAGTGCCTGGACTAGTATTCGCCTTTCATGCAGGAGTCGTGGGCTCGACTCCTATTGGGACACACGTCCGATTATGATTTTCAATGTAATAAACTCCCTACTAAATCAAACATGACTAGACAAAAAACACGTTCGCACATCTTCCTGTAGGCTTGCATGCTTATGTGTACATATACAAATATCTGCGATGGGAAGAAATCATACTCTGCTCGTTCCTTAAATTAGTAATTATTGATTATTATAAAAATATGGTTGCTAAATTTGCATATTGATTTTTTTTAATTAATCACGTTTATTACCTCACTTGAAGCACTGGTACATTTCTTATGCGATTAATTCCGTAAAATGTCTCTGTTCCATTCCGTTCCGTTTCGTTCCGTTCCGCAAAATACCTATAGCCATGCCAAATTCACTAATAGCCAATTTCCCGATGGGGGAAAAAGGACTACGGGGGAAAAGTGGCTCTATATAGGCGTCCTTCCTATAGCCATTTTTCCGGGGGGAAAGGGGGAAAAACCACTCTCTGACAGTTTCCAACTATGGTTTGAGGGCTGGATTTGGATTTTGATTGTTTCAGTTCCTGGTCTTTGCATACTTTTTACTTTTAGACCTCCTAAGCGGTTAACCAGTACTAAGTGTCCATACTTTCACCAGTAACTGACAACTGCCCTTCTTGAATCAGTGGAAGGGGGAAAATGACCGTAGAAAAGATTTCATGATCAATTTCCACGAAAGTATGTGGCCGGACTGGGTATCGAACCCGGTACCTCTGGCTCTTCAGTCAGACGCGCTACCGACTGCGCTACGCGGCCCGGCGTATTCTTTCTGTCCGCGACAACTGTCTTATATGAGACAAAACTGTAGTGGTCAGTAGCTGAAAGAAACAAATGTTGGCGTACCACCAGTAAACTATTCGGGTCCAAACTTGATTAAAGGATTTATGTTCTGAATTCTGGAAGTAAAAATGTCGAAGGGTCGTCGCTGTCGAAATGAAATGCATTAACTCAGCTTGATGAAAAACAACGCGATCCGAGTCACTGTACAAAGATAATAGCGGGTCACTGTACAATTTCCAAGCTGTCTTCTGCAAGTGACTGTACGAATATCAATCGATGAACAACTCAGCATTTCATCACTTTCATTCACCCCAAACATAAAAACCGAGGTACTACCGTTAACCTCAGATATTTTAAAGACCAATACTCATTTGCTGAAAAAATAACAGTTTATTTGTGCCTTGACTCGAGAATACACGACCCTTCACATGGACGAAATCGTGTGCTGTTTTGCGTGTTCAAATGATCAAGAACTTGTGAGTGCACAACTTGGGGAAAAACATAAAGCATTCATCCTCTGAAGTTCTTCGTATATTATAAGCAATCCATAGAAATCGCAATAAGCAAGATAATAATGAAGTTAAAGAAACCATCGTCATGTTTACTTACTCTCTTCGCGTATCGCTTTACACCAAGTGTCGGATTCTCATTGTACAGAATCACAGGAGACGATACAATCTCAAACACTGTACATTTCCGCTCCGACACTGTGGGTTAGAACCAGAGAGACAGGGGCATGGCTTTGATGGAGCTTGAAGAGGAAGAAGTTGCAGGTTATTCTGACTACTGGCTCTCTTTGCTTCCCTTCTTAGCCTTCTGGGGGCTGAGATGAGGCGATGAGGTTGTGGCTTCATCATGCAAAATGCAGCAGCAGGGTGAGCTTTTCTGCCTCTTCGCGGCATTCTAGTAACATGTAGATGTGATCTCTTTGTGTTTGCTTCAGAGATTGCAAGATCTGTACGCCCTTTTTAAAGGATCGTGTTAGGTCGATTGCGCTCTTGTAAGGTCTTGTAACGGTCTAGTAGCGGTCGGGAAGCGATCGAGTAACGATCGGGTAGCGGTTGCGCTGGTCTGGATTACAAATTGAATAGGGATCGCATTAATCGCGAAGCGATCAGGTACTGGTCAAATAAAGGTCGAGTTGATCTGGCCCTGATCGGTGATTCTTTTTTTTTTGCCCCGACCAGTTAAACTAGATCTCTACACAACCTTTTCCCGATCAACTCGACCTCTACTAAACTTATACCCGATCACTTCCCAATGGCTTCCCGAGCGCTTGCCTTCTCGATCTCTACTCGAATTTTTGAACATGTCCAAAATATTCTGGTGGGCAGCCGGAGCGTGCCGAGCAAGGTAGATCACCCCGATCACTCCTGCCGAGCGAGTTCGATCAGTTCCCCGATCGATAGATATGGCTTGGTCGAGTTGATCAGATCGGCAGTGGGAACCTACCTTAAAGTCATTTAATTCCGTGTTGTATGTGCTTGTTTGTGCTCTTAGTGCCTTTTTAAATTATACAGTCTGTTTAGTTCTAGTTTGCTGATTGGTCTGCTTTACAGTCAGTTTAGCTTGTTTAAATCTCATACTTATCCAGTCATCCATTTTCTATTCTATTCCATAGAATATTCTATCCCATAACCTTACTAGGTCGTTAGGGCACAACAGATGACTTCGAAACAATCCCTTTCCACCTTATCCTAGTTTCAGCTGTCCTAGTTGAGCTGGCAAAGTCCATCCCTGTCCACTCTTTAATATTGCCTTCCCACCTCTTTTTCTGTCTACCTCTTCTTCTTTTTCCTTTCACTGTGCCCTGTAGAATCGTCTTTGCTAGACCAGAAGACCTTTAGACGTGGCCAAACCACCTGAGTTTCCATTTCTTGACCAGCGTCAGGAGTTCATCATGCTCTTCAATGGCTGCTCGGATATTTCTGCGAACCTCCTCATTGGTTATATAGTCCTTGTACGAAATGTTCAGTAACCTTCGGTAGTATCTCATCTCAAAGGCCTGCGTTCTTTTCTCTAAGTCTGCTGTCAATGTCCACGATTCACAGGCATATAGAAATATGGAAATGACAAGGGAGCGCATAAGTTTTACCTTTGATCCAAGAGATATGTTGTTATCTTTCCATATTGGTTTCAGCTTGGTAAGAGCTGAAGTGGCTTGTGCAATCTTTGAGAGAACCTCCTGTTTTGGGCCATCATCTAAGACAATTGCTCCAAGGTATTTGAAGCTTGTAACGGTACCCAGCTTCTGCCCTTTTACCTTGATCTCCCTCTGGATGCCATCTGCGCTGTTCGTCATCGGTTTGGTCTTCTCAGCACTGATCTCCATCTTATACCTTGTGCAGGTTTGGTCGAGACTTTCAACTAGAGCTTCTAGTTCCTGCTCTTCTTCAGCTAGAGCGTCTATGTCATCGGCAAACCGCAGATTGGTAATGTTTCTGCCGCCTATGCTAACCTTTCCGTCATGTTCTTCCAGAGCATCAGACATGAGTCGTTCGAGAAAAATGTTGAAGAGGGTAGGTGATAGAAGACATTCTTGCCTTACTCCAACTGTTGTTTTGAACCATTCTCCTGTGCTGTCATTTAACAGGACTGCACTTGTAGCCTTGTCGTATAGCTGCTCAATGGTGCGAACTAGACTTGAACTGATATTGTACTTCCGCATAGTGGAATCCATTTTATTTTGGTTCATCTAAAGTTTGTCTTTATTTTAAGTTATATGTTTTGTCTGCCCTACTGTTGTAAACTTGCCTTGGGACTCTACCTCCGTTTTCGAAACACGGTTACTTGATAGTTAAACTAGTATGACAGCAACAGTCCTTATTTTGTAGTTCCTAATCTGCATTTATGGCTTAAGGTCTGTGTAAGAGCAGGGCGCCAGGCATCAAATTGCTTAAATGCTTTTTAATTCAAATTCATCGTTTTGGAACTTGGTTAGACTATTCAAATGTACATGGAAACTGTGATAGGTAGCTTTTCTTGTAATATAACTATGATGGCTAGTTTTTCATATGATATTTTATGCTATTTATCATGTTCACCTCTACATGCTTTTAGATGCTAATTTATTTCTTCTATGTCATCTTTTCTATTATCTGTGATAGTTTGCATATGAAATAGTCGAAGAAAATCTGACAGGAGCTTATGTAATTTCATGGTTGTAAATGATCTGACTTTAAATAAAAGACTTTATTATCGTTTCCTGTATAACTCCTTCATACGTGACCATAAAGGACCTGCCCGATAATGTGCAGTCCCAAGTACGCCTGTTTGGAGACGACACTGTGGTATACCTGACCATAAACCATCCTGAAGACACAGCTTTCCTCCAAAAGGACCTCGATAAACTCCAGCAATGGGAACATCAGTGGGACACGGAGTTCAATCCTAGTAAGTGCCGTGTTTGCACATTACAAGGGCAAGAACTCCTACAAAGACCCCACACATAATGCATAACCAGGTTTTGGAAAGTGTCTCTTCTTGGTGTCGACTTGTCCACCAATCTCAACTTTAACAGCCACATTGATAGGTCTTGCTCAAATGTCAATAAATCACTCGGCTTTATCAAACGTAATATCAAAACAAAACATCCCGGTGTCCAAGAAGCGGCATACAAAACCATAGTGCACCCTCAGATGGAATATGCCTCTACAGTGTGGAGTCCATATTCACAACCAAATACTCACAAAACTGAAATGATACAGCGTAGAGCTATCCGCTGGACTATGAATAATTATTCACCCTACGACAGTGTCACTGCTATGCAGTCTAGCCTTGGTTGGAGGTCTCTGGAGCAGAGGAGAGCAGACGCTCACCTTTGCATGTTCTACAAAATTATTTGCAATATTGTTGCTGTGCCTCTCCCATCATATTTTGCACATCCTACAAGAATGACACGTCACAGCCACCCCTTGCGCTGCTGAAAATTCACACTCAAGCAAATTTCTATAAGTGTTCGCTCTCTCCCCCCCCCCCCCAACACACACACCCTAGCTGTTGTGCAATGGAATCGACTACCAGCGGATGTTGTTTTGCTGCCTGCACTGACTCAGTTCAGTGTGGCAGTCAGGTCTCTTGACCACCAGATGCCATAAATACAACAGACCTGTTTTAACCTGATTTTACTATCTCACTTCTGTTAACAGTTTTAACCCTTTCATCTCTCCTCGCCTCACTTTTGCGCTTTTTAGTCTCATCTATTCGTCTCACTTTTTTCTTCACGGCGCGCAATCATCCTGCACGTAGTCCTCGCAAGAGGGTGTTGCAGTACAACTAGATAGATAGATACTAGACTGGCTTCAGTCTAATAAATTATATTGTCATAAAATAATGCAAAATATATAAAACTACAGGAATGGATTTTCTGGTAGCTGAATTTATTAGACTGGTGGGATCCGAGAAAGCCACTCAGAAGCATCAAATTGGCATAACGGTCTGTCCATTAGTAAATGTTGACATAAACCCAGCTGAAGATATTTTGATGGTCTGTGAAAAATCAGATTTATATCTCTGCAGAATCTAAACATCAGCTGGGTCAACATGTGGTCAGTTGTTAATAGTTTCCTTTTGAAAATTTCAAAAGTTATAAGGAAAACTAGAATATCTGTCTGATGAAAAAATAGAAGTCCGAAAGAAGTGAAAATGATGATAATAATAAAAACAATAAATAATTAAATAACTAGATAAAAGGTGATCCTGACTGGACTCATGAGAAATTTTGCAAGCTAGTGTATGTAAACAACACAAACAAGCCCTAACTAGCCTGCATATCAGATCATGCTCATCAGGGCCTTTATTGTTTACTTAAATTAACATGTACAGCTTTGAGAATGCATGATCAGACTGCGCATCATGCGTGTCTCTTCTAAGCTTCAAACAGCCAGTCACCATAGAAAATCTTAGCAGGCAATGTTAAATCAACAGTAACCCATGAACCCAACGTTGATTCAATGTCATGACATTGAATCAACATTGATTCAGTCGGTGATTCAATGCTGATACAGTGTTGTGCATCCAGTGGGGGAAGTCTTTGGACTTTAACAATGTAAGTAAAAATCAAATTGGTACATGTAGCTCAGTAGGTTAAGCGCTGACCTGCTAATCTAGCGTTCCCGGGTTGGACACCCGCTTGAAATCTGTACAACCATAAACGGGATTCCACTGCACACAGCCTTTCATTATCACCCATCGTCCTGATATGACTGAAATCCTATTAAAGGGATGTAAAATCGCAAGCCATCCATCCAGCCATCCATACAAATGAAACTTATGAAACTTCTTGTCAGTTCAGAGAAATTCATATGAGACTGACACGTTGAGAAAAGGTGAATGTTGGCATATTTAAATAAGAAGGTGAACACCAGCATGTGCAACATGTTTACCATCTTTCTATGGAGTTATTCTTTGCAACAAGTAAAACAACTCAGATTTCATCAAACAGATTTTGCACATGCAGGTCCAGGTATTTACTTCTCCAATGTCCTAATGTACTTTTTCCATGCCATGCAAGGCTTTGTAAATGAGGCTATTTTTGATCTGATAAGAATCTTCTGTATATTTTCTGTAGCAGCAGGGTCATAAATAAATCCCTGTTGTTACATGATAGCATGCATGGAATGGCCATGGAGAATGTGAACTTTATGCCAGAGGTCACAACTTTTAGACAATAGAATCACGGCTGCCTGACTAACCTGCGTTTTAGGTGAGTACAACCAAACCCCACCAGACTCCAGTGATGCTGGAAGATTTTTCAGTTTTACTGACTGGAGTCTGGAGCCAGTCTAGATAGATAGGTGATGTGCCTTGTGCGGCCGCGCAATATCTTTCGGGGTTTAGTCTGACCGCCGTGAAGTCCGTTGCGGCTTGTACATATGTAGTTTCGCGCGGTCTTAGTCGATGCCGACAAAATTGATTTTGCAGCTCTTCAAGAAAGAGGTTGAACAAAATGGCGAGCAATGGTCGCAGAAATGCTAGAGGTTGTTGTTTATTGCACATATGCTCCCTTAGTAGTCTTCTGGCAACGCAAAGTTACTTCCCAAACCAAAGTCCATGTTTTTTTATCAGTGGCCCTTTATGCATTACTGCCAAGTCTGTCAGGAAACTGTTTTCTGAGCAGTGATTTCACCGTCCTTGAATTCAATGATTTTAGAACGAGATAAGATCATTTGAATTGTTTGTCTTTTTTATCTGTTTTCGCAGGTATACAAGGTTAATCACGTGAAATCCATTTTGGCAAATTTTTGCTGTAACAGCTATGCCTCTAGTCAACTCAAGGGCTGTCACTACTTGCCTACCTTATCTTGAGTAGTCTTCAGTAAAATATTCTGTATTTAAGCCACAAGGCCATAGATACACGCTGGTAAATCTTCTTGAGCACTGGTATTTACATCATGCGTATACTCTCACGGTATTTGGTGGTGCGCGACTTAACTGACTAGTGGTTTGATGTTCGTGTGGCAAAACGTTTAGTTGCTGCCACATATGTTTCTAACAAGCCGATGATACAGGTTCTCCAGTCTTTGAAATTTTCATCTTTTGTCGCCGTTAATAGTATGTTCAAATCCAGTTGGACTATGCCACATGTTTCAAACAACTTCTTTCTCATGATTTCTCTTTCTGTATCATACAATGGACAATTCAGTATATAGTGACTAACAGTTTCAACTTCTCCACATTGACACTTGCTACTTTCTATGACACCAGTCTTGGATAGATATTCATTAAGTTTGACATAACCAGTCCTCAACTGGGCAATAATCCTTTCCCCTTTGGCTGATTCAAAAGAGTGTTTGATTTTATAACCTACTAT